>JAXDDW010000064.1:990000-2190000 GCA_034670385.1 Hoplostethus mediterraneus
AACGACCTGAGCTGTAATACGTCTAATTGCGACCATGTGGCCACAGCGAAAGATGGCTTGGAGGACAGCTGACAGTTTCCGGGAGACTTGGGACAGAAGGACAGAGAATAGTGGAGAGAGAGAGAGAGAGTATTCTAACCTCACTTTCACAGTTCAACACTGCCTTGGCATCACCCGTGCATCAACAAGAAAGTTGGTTACCGTCTGGTTTGCAGGGTGTCAGTGGCGTCCTCGTCCCCGTGATAACCGTTGCGCAGTCGCAGTAGCCAGGTAAACACACGCACGTGTTGGGCTGGGCCGGTCGATTTCAGGAGGGCCGATGTGGAGAGCGGTCCGGGGCCGTGGTTCGTCAGGGTAGTCGTGCCAACAGTTCACCTCAGTGAAGATAGAGGGAAGGGTCGATGTGTTGGCACACGTCGTTCAGGTAGCAGAGTAGCGGAGTGGCTGGCTTCTGACGTGGTTACGTAGTCTTCTGGATCAGGTTGAGTGAATTCGAGCGGGCGCCTTGTCGATATTCACCGTAGAGCTGATCTGGTCGTTGAGCTTGGAGAAGAGCTTGGAGCCAGGTTCAAACTTAGTTTCAGGACGGGCTGCGGGATGGGCTGCAGGACGGTGGAGTTCTGTTTCTTGATGTTTCTTGATGTCCTTCCGCCTGAGTTTTTGCCCGTCCGCCCGTTGCAGGAGTTGTCCTGCTTTCTTCGTTGGTGAGATTTCGAGAGAGAATTAGCCCAAGAGCCAAGGGCTCAGGGGGCTTTATAGTAAATCAGGCAAATGGGTGTTTCCCTTATTTGCATGCATTCAGATTTATGGCCTGGGGCTCAGTGATTAGCATTCGCCAAAAACTGCATTTCCACCTAGGTTTGAAAACATTGTTTTTCTTGTCCCTTTTGGGATACAAGTGACATATTTAATCACCTTACCACAAATGTGTCAGTATGATACCAAACATGACCGTCTTACCACAAAACACTGGTGCGTACAACAAACATCTTAATAACGCATGCTGTGTGCTTTGACTAAGCAAGATAATACATTGGGAAGTAGGGTACATCATCTGCCACAGGATGTGTTATTCAAATCTAATAAGACATATAAAGAAAGTCAATTTTTTTTTTAGTCAATGTGTTTTTATTGAACTTTTCAGACAGTACAGTACATTACAAACGTAACAGATACAAGCACATACACAAAACAGCAGAAACAAAAACAAAACAGTTCACAGAGCACTTTTTATATACAATACAAAGCCATTTTTAGGCAGTAAGAGACATTGTTAAACGTTCCACATAAGAAATAAAAGGCTGCCACACTACATCAAACTTCCCAGTTGATCCCCGCAATGTGTATCTTATCTTTTCCACTTTTAAACAATACATGACATCACAAATCCACCTGCCAAATGAGGGAGGATGATCATTTTTCCAATTCAAAAGTATGAGACGCCTTGCTAGAAGGGAGGAGTAGGCCATACAGTTCAACTGTGCTTTTGGTAGATCAAAATCACCTGAGAGAACACCAAAAAGTCCCAGAAAGTGACATGGTTCAATTACCCGACCTGCAAGCTCTGAATAAAGCTGAAATATGGAGGACCAGAAAGCTGCCAGGCTAGGACATGACCAAAATGTGTGATACAGACTGGCAGGAGCTTGTTTGCATCGGTTACAAGTAGGACTAACCTCAGGGAAAATTCTTGACAGTTTGAGTTTGGACATATGCAGCCGATGTACAATCTTGAACTGAATAAGCCCATGCCTCGCACAAATAGATGAAGAGTGGATATTGTTAAGTATTCTTGACCACTGATCCTCTGATATGTCTGTGTCAAAGTCCTTTTCCCAGTTCTCCTTTATTATCGAGAGTGACGAGTCCTCCATTTCAAATATAGCAGTATAAAGCTTAGACATTGTTCCCTTAATCTCTGGTTTCGTTTCCAGGATTAAGTCCAGAGATGTATTTGGTGGCAGGGAAGGAAATGAAGTAAACTGACTACGTAAAAAATGCCTAACTTGTAAGTAACGAAAGAAGTGATGCATTGGTAGAGCAAACTTATTCTTAATTTGATCAAATGACATAAATATGTTGTTTTCATACAACAGTCTAATGTTCAAAACTCCCTTTCTAAACCACTGATCAAATGCATTATCTAGGAGGGAGGCCGGGAACAGGTGGTTAGCTGCAATTGGAGCATAAGTAGACATAGAGACTAAACCATAGCGTTTCCTAAATTGGGACCAAATTTTCAAGGAGTGCAAGACCACAGGGTTCTGACAGGCCTGGGGAGAGTGCAGGGGAATTGAAGAACACAAAAGAGCAGAAAGTGAAATGCGAGTGGCAGAACTAGCTTCGATGTGCAACCAAGCAGGAACGTCAGAGGCAGATGTATCATGTAGCCAGTACAATAAACTTTTGATATTCGCGGCCCAGTAATATATTTGAAAGTTTGGTAAGGCCATACCCCCACACAGTTTCAGTCTTTGTAAAAATATTTTCCGGATTCGGGGTGGTTTATTGTTCCAAATAAATGCTGAAATTAGGCTATCAAGTTTTGTAAAGAAGGCTTTTGTAAGAAAGTAAGGGATGCACTGGAAAAGGTATAAAAACTTTGGAAGAATGCTCATTTTAACTATATTAATTCTTCCAGCTAGAGATAAAGGCATGGTGGACCATCGAATAAGATCCTTGCGCGTACGGTCCAGGAGCGGGGTAAAGTTGGCCTTTAGCAATTGGGAGTGAGATTTTGTAATAGATATACCCAGATAAGTAAATTTATCATTTGTCACCTTAAACGGCAAAGAATGAAAAGGAACCTGGCTGGCAGCAGCGTTAATGGGCAAGAGTTCACTTTTATCAAGATTGAGTTTATACCCTGAGAATTTACCAAATTCCTTAAGTGTGTCAAGGATATGAGGAATAGACGAAAGAGGATCAGATACATAGAGGAGGACATCATCAGCATACAATGAAATTTTGTGCTCCCGCCCCGCTCTAACTATCCCTTTGATATCTGAGCAGTGCCGAATAAAGGTTGCCAGGGGCTCCATAACCAATGCAAAAAGCAGTGGGGATAGAGGGCACCCCTGCCTCGTCCCGCGCTGAAGAGGAAAATATGATGAGTGCACATCATTTGTTCTAACTGAGGCCACAGGGGAGGTATACAACAGTCTAACCCAAGAAATAAAAGTGTCACCGAAGCCAAACCGCCGGAGAGCGTAAAACAGGTAGCCCCATTCCACACGATCAAAGGCTTTCTCAGCATCCAGGGACATGAGTACCTCTGGACGTTGTGAGGAAGTTGCCGTGTACAGGATATTAAATACACGCCTAATATTGAAGAAGGAATGCCTATTTCGGATAAAGCCTGTTTGGTCTTATTGGACGATAAGAGGAACAACAAAGAGGATCTTTGCCTTTTTTTAAAAGCAAGGAAATTGATGCCTGACGGAGAGTTGGGGGGAGGCTTGATGAATTTAAACTATCTTCAAAAACGGCTACGAGTAAGGGACTCAATTTAGGGGAAAATTTCTTGTAAAACTCTGTAGGAAAACCATCTGGACCTGGACACTTGCCACTTTGCATACATGTAATGGCGTTTTTTATTTCATCTAAAGTAATGGAATAATCGAGGGAATTTCTAGAGTTCTCATCAACAGTGGGTATTTCTAGGCCTTCAAAGAATGTATCCATTAGGCCCAAATCAGTTGGATGTTCAGATTCATATAGATTAGAATAGAAATGACGAAATTGTTCATTAATACCTGAGGGGTCCGTCTTTAACCCAGTCTCAGAAAGTCAATTTTTGATGCACATTCCAGAGTTTCTTTGTTCTCTTAGTGTGATTCACTTGGTGATAAGGTTGAGTGCAACTTACTCGGCACTTATCAGTGACCCCCGGTGCCACGTGGTTTAACCGGCCCTGGAAAGTGCTACTTTTAGCGGTTTTATGGAGAGAGCCCCCCTTGGATGAGAGGGGGGGGGGTTCCTTGGGACTGTCACGAGTTCGGCAGGGGTCCTGACCTGGCCTGAGGCCTTGGGAGGGGAATGTGTTAGTCTTTGTCTTGTCGTTGTGCATCCTGTCTCGTGAGAGAGGAAGAGTGAGGAAGATGATGTCTCCTGCACACACTACAAACCTCACACCGAAAGATGTTTCTACTCTACATAGCTTCCATAGGGCTGGGTCTGTCAGTATGGTATGTGGCAGCCTTTTCAGGTTGGGCGTATTGGTGTGATTCACTGGTCCGGTTGTATAGAACTGCTTCTCATGTCGTTCAGCCCATCTCTCCACCTTCTGGGAGACATATATACTTATATGGCATGGATAATTGGGATCAGGTATGCCTTGTTGGCTAGCTAGGAAACACCTAGCTCTGTCTGCCTCCTGACAGGAGTTCAATCCCTTGCCACATCTACCTCAAATGATAAGGACAAATAAGGAATGTAACAATATTCCTCTGTCTTCCTTTTCCTAAATGTTTCTCTGTCCTTTGAGTTTCATTTACCATGGTTCAAACAATATGTCTACATTTTGTGTTTTCTTCTGAGGTTTTATATTATCCTACTGTTAAGGCTTAATCTTACTACAGCATCCATTTGTGAACATTTCTCCTTTAGACAAAAATACACACAAAATTGTAGTTTAATATATAGCTTGTATAAGGCTTGGAATTATAAGGTTCTAGGAAGGGAGGTTCCTCTGACCATCAAAACTGTTATGTACTTTGATTTTGATTTAAAAAAAAAAAAAAAACAACAACTTCCAAGCTCACTATATGTATTAGTATTATGATATGTTACTCTTATTTTCCAAGTCACCTACAAAAGAGTTTCAGTCCTTTACAGCCATGGTCATCAATCTAAAAACGGAAAGGTTGACATTGAAGATATAAGGCTTTGATTTGACAGCAGCACCATAAACTCATCAAACATTTCCCCTTGTTACCTACAGGACATCACAGTGGTCAAGTCCATGAAAAGCCCACCCCCGGCGGTCAAGCTGGTGATGGAGGCAATCTGCATCCTCAAAGGCATCAAGCCTGACCGTGTGCCTGACCCCTTGGGCTCTGGTAAGAAGGTGGAGGACTTTTGGGGCCCGGCTAAGAAGCTCTTGGGAGACATGCGGTTCCTTCAGAGCCTCCATGAGTATGACAAGGACAACATCCCACCCAACTTCATTGCCATCATCCGCAACAAGTACATCACCAACCCAGACTTTGTACCAGAGAAAATTCGAACTGCATCCACTGCTGCTGAAGGCCTGTGTAAGTGGGTTTGTGCCATGGACTCCTATGACAAGTAAGTTCTGTTCTTCTCTGAAGTCTCAGTTATGGAAAAACAAGTTTTGGAAGTGTTATTTGCAACCCTTGAAGTGATTAACATCAAGGATGGTTGTTGGTAACCTTTGAAGGAATAATAATCAAATTGTGTCCCATACACATACAGTTCTAGACAGGATTATTGAAATTATGAATACAAATATAAAAATATATTTATGGTTTCAAAATTGAAAAGTGGCTATGGCCTTGATTATTTGCACCCTTTTCTAATACTTAGTTGCATCGCCTCTGGCAATGCCGACTGCTTTCTCCTGTTGGAGGACCCATGACTTTGATTGACACCCAGTTCTCTGACACTGGGTAGCACATTTCACTCCAAAATGCCTCGGTAATCTGATTTCATGGTGCCCTCAATATGTTCAAGATGTCCAGTATCCGAGGCAGCAAAGCAGCCCCACAGCATTATGGAACCTTTATTACATTACAGTCATTTAGTAAACGCTTTTATCCAAAGTGACTTAGAATAAGTGCATTAAACATAGGTAGGCAAGAGAATTACTAGTCACCAGAAATTGTAAGTGCCTCTCCTTCCTAAACAAGCATCAAGCATAACCAGTGCTAAAGTAATAAGCAATAAGCTATATACATACTTTTTATTTAAACAAATAATATAAGTGCCTCCACCGTATTTGACTGTAGGTAGGGTGTTCTTTTCTTTAAAATCTTAATTTTGTAGGCTGTAAACAAAGCGTTGATCTGCATTGCCAAAAAGCTCTAATTTGGTTTAATCGATCAAGGATTTAGGATTGTCCAAGTACGTCTTGGCAAAGATCAGTCAGGCCTTCTTGTGTTTCTCAGCATTGGTGTCTTCTGTTTTCTACGGGCTGAAACTTTACCGCAAACCTCTCCAGGTCAGCCTTGAGGTCTTTGGATCTCATGCAAGGTCTTTTTTCCATGGCTCACACCAACCTTCGATGACATCTGAGATCAATTTTCTTCTTACAACCACATCCTGGGAGATTCTTAACAATTCTATAAGCAGCAAACTTCTTAATCAAATCAAATCAAATCAAATCACATTTATTTGTATAGCCCTTAATCACCGTTACAGTCCCTAAGGGCTTCACAATGCCCAACATGTGAAAATAATAATTATAATTAATAGCATTGCAAACTGTGGAAACAGAGACCTTGTATTCTCAGACAGCTCATTTTCACAGAACACCAAGGAGACTGTTTTATCACTTTTAAATGGATAACTGGTTCATTTATATGGGCACCTGCAACCTGAAAACTATGTGAGCTGAATTACACTGCAAATGAGAATATATTTCCTCCAACAAAATGTATTTGAATTGTTTTAAAGGGTGCCAATAGTCATGGCCATATGAATATGTGAAGACTGAAAGTTGTTTTAATTCCAATTATTTTAGAAGATATTATATTGTACATTGTCTGCATAAAATTCAAGGGTGCCAATAATCTTGCCCAGAACTGTAATATATCATGATCCCTGGTTTCAGATGTTATTTCCACTTCACTCTTGAGGAATAGGTAATATTTTGTACACAAAGTATGCAGGTGAAATAAGTTCTAAGGCATATTCTCTGGCATACATTTTGACAATGTTGTGTCATCATTATCACAGCCTTTGTTCATGTGGTCCTACTTGTTGTTTCTAGAATTTGCATTGTCAGATATGTGTCTCGAAGACATATTATATATTTAGACTGATTAGTTAGAGGAATGCTTCAAATTTCAGCGAAGCTCCTGATTGAAATGCTCCATGTGTCCTTCAGAGTGGCCAAGGTAGTGGCTCCTAAGAAGGAGAAGCTGGCTCAGGCTGAGGGGGAACTGAAGGTGGCCATGGAGAGCCTACGCAAAAAGCAGGCTGCCCTCAAAGAGGTCCAGGATAAACTGGCAAAGCTTCAGGAGACCTTGGATGCTAATAAAAACAAGAAGGCTGACCTGGAGAATCAGGTGTGTGTTTATATTCCTGTGTTTGTTTGGTTATGTAAAATAGATAGTGGTTGAATATTATTACATTTCTTATTAGCCGTCACCATTTGAGATAGAAAACAAAAAGTTTGTTTACAATGAATGTCTTGAGGTGGCTAATATCAATATCAATACAATACGCTGTATGAAATATTACGTATTTAAAATACTTTTTCCATAAAATAGATAATCTATCACTTAATCTATCAAATTAATTTGAAATGATTAAATTATTTTCATTCATAAAAGAGAAATGTAGATCAATTGTAACTCAATGTCAGGAAAGTCTTAATATTGTCTATATTGAATGTATACCAGTCAAAATTACTTTCATATAACATTTTCTTTCCATAACAGTGGTAGGAGTCCTATTTTTCAGATGATGCATATCATGCTGTTTTACAAAACTCTTTGTTCACTTTCAAACATTTATGATTGCTGTATCAGCTCTTACCATGCCTATAACATAAGCATGAGAGAAAAATTAGGTGTAACAGAAGAGGTTATTTAAATCACATATATTGAAATTACTGCTATTGATACAGTTTCACTCAGTCATCTTCCTCCTTTTCATCTTTACTATTTTGCATAGATCCTTCATCCTGTTCCTCCACAGGAAATTTCTGAATTTAACATGTAATGGATCTTCACAATAACATTTTCCATGTAACTCCAATTCATTTTAATTTAATTAACTTTTCCAAAAATAGCAGCAGACAGAATATCTTTAAGGACATCTATTTTACTTCTAATAGGTCTGTAAGTGTTTTAAAAAATTACAAATTCTGCCTTTCCATGAATCCATCAGAGAGGGAGATATTTGTTTGAGGTACCCAGGCATCCTAAATAATTCTTCAAAAAAAGGGAATAGTCTGGTTGCATCTCTTTTCAACTTGAAATGACAAACTCCTGTAACACAAGCTTTGAAGTGGCAGCCGTTGTGGTTTTCCCCTCTGATTCTTCCATGTGGATAGTTAATATTTCTTTCTTTTTTGCCCTCCGTCCCAACCTCAGCCTTTCATGTCTCCTCTTCCTCACGAGGCCAATGCCTTGGCTTCATGCTGTCTTATTCACTCCTCTCATCCTTCCAGGGGGAGTAGAGTTGATCTTGTTCTTTGTCCCAGATCCACCAGGTTTGAGCCGTAATGAAGAAGCCTCTTAACTCTCCCTAGGACATTTTACTTGTTATTTTTCATGTTGGGAATAATTTTTAGATGATAAAGCACCACATCAATGATTATTTTCTTTCTACTGGATCATTGGGGGTTGCTTTGGAGATACTGGTTTTTGATCATCTTTTGTCCTCAAATAATACATCTAAGGCCACAGGGCTGATTTTTTCAGGCATTGTAGATTTTCATGCATTTGCTTAAAGTGTAATGTGTCAGCCAGTAGGGATGCGTTCTTTTAGAAGTTCTAGCCAATCACTAGATTGAGCCTTGTGGTCATACACAGGTGAATCTATTTCATAGAAAGAGCTTATGGTCCTAATACTTCATAGCAGTAATACCTGAGATGTATAATACACCTGATTTATATTTCATCACTGTCATAGATCAGATTATAGGATGTCCTCAAAGGTATTATGACTGTTACCAATACTTGTGTTGTATCTGAAGAGTTTTCTTCAAACGTTTCCCTCAGCTTTATAGATTGATAGATTGATTATAGATATATACCCTGACCATAGAACACTTTGATACACAGTACATATTTTAGCAGGGTTTAATAACATGAAGACATTTTTCCACTTGTCTGATTGGGCCAGTGGATCAGAGTTAAACTTGAATTTACTACTTTCATTAATTTGAGTGATTTAGATTCAGATTACTATAAAATTATACTTTACTTTAAATAAAATGTATGATATAGATAGTTCAAATTACACCCCAGCAAAATGAGTGAAAAATAAACCAAAAAGTAAATAAGTGATTGCTTGTAAATACATTTGAAATGTATGTTTCAAGTGTATTAACAACTATGCAAAATTCCAAAGTATAAATTGACCCTTGTTGCACTTTTTTGTCATGAATAAGCACACATAACCAACTGATAGAGGCATTTCTGTAAATGTAACCAGCAACCAATAACATGGATAAAACAAAACATGAACCAGAAGGGAAATTCATGAGGCTGGTGAGTCTTATCATTCATCCATCTTGCCAATACATTGAATCAAATCATATGAGGGGTTGTCAGATTCAAGATTCAAGATTCAAGATTCAAGAACTGTATTTGTCACATACACACACAGGGTGCGCAGTGAAATGAAAAGTGGCAATTCGCGACAGGAATGTGCAAAGGGCAATAAGTACACACTATTTACAATAAAAAAGCAACGCAATATTTACAATAAGAGCACTATTAACAATGGTAAGAACTAAGTAAAAAATATGCAGAATTTGTATATATGTATATAAATTATGTGTAGTCGCTATGTGTGTGTGTGTGTGTGCATAAGAGGGGCAGTGTGTGGGTCTTGGTGGGGGCTCTGGTGAGGTCAGAGTTCACAGTCCTGATGGCCTGAGTGCCTTCAGCCGAACGCACTACTCTCTGCAGAGCCTTCCTGTCCTGAGCGGAGCTGTTGCCAAACCAGGCAGTGATGCTACTCAGGTAGCCACTTTGCCAACATACAAGCTCTTGTTGTGGGCATCCAGTTTCTGTTTGCAGTAATTGCTAGTGCCTTTTAAAAAAAAGACAACTTGATCTGCCCTACTTGGAAATCACCAGCAAATGCTACAAAACATTGCAGGGGTTGATTAATCATTTTTAGTTTCAAGGAAACTGTTACTCCTACGATGAAAGAAACAGTCATTTGCTTGTTTCATCATTTAAATTACGTGCCGCATTATCCACGCCAAATCACTGACTTACTCTGAGGTGGCATCCAATCTTTTTGGTTAGAAAAGGCATAACCGAGGAGAGCCCAGACCAGAAACTTTTTTTAGACACAGGCCCAACCTGGCCTTTGACTGACCAATCAACCTTTCAAAGTTAATAGCTATGTTTACATACAAAATGTTTTGTTCTGAATCAATTCATTCTGATCGAGAATTCAAAATTAACTGTTTACATGAACGCTAAATAAGGTGATCTGATTAAGTTGTGCATTTACTTAGTTCCTGTGAAGGGACATCTTAACGCTACAGCATACAATGACATTCTAGTTGATTCTTTGATGTTGGGTGATTAGGCCTGGCTCGCAGTCAGCGTTACAATTCATCCCAAATGTTTTGGATGGGGTTGAGGTCAGGGCTCTGTGCAGGCCATTCAAGTTCTTTTAACAAATCACGTTACAGTCATTTAGCAGACGCTTTTATCCAAAGCGAATTACAAAGGCGATAGCTAAGGCTGTGTGGGGCTTGCACAGATGACCCTGAGAAACTAAGAGACTGATGCTCTACCAACTGAGCTAACGAGGCCCGCAAGTTCTTCCACACCAATCTCCACAAACCATTTCTGTATGGACCTCGCTTTGTGCATGGGGGCATTGTTATGCTGAAACAGGAAAGGACCTTTACCAAACTGTTGCCACAAAGTTGGAAGCACAGAATTGTCTAGAATGTCATTGCCGTAGCGTTAAGATTTCCCTTCACTGGAACTAAGGGGCCCAAACCATGAAAAACAGCCCCAGACCATTATTCCATTATATACATAAAAAGGGGTGTCCACATAGTTTTGGCCATGTAGTGTATGTACCAGACCTCACTAACGCTCTTTTGGCTGAATTAAAGCAAATCCCTGCAGCAATGTTCCAACATCTAGTGGAAAGTCTTCCCAGAAGAGTGGAGGCTATTACAGCAGCAAAGGGGGGACCAACTCCATATTAATGCCTGTGATTTTGGAATGGGATGTTTGACGAGCAGGTGTCCACATACTGTAGGCCATATAGTATAACTTCGGTTGGTGCCCTCCAGGTGAATCTGTGCAGTAAGAAGCTGGAGCGAGCTGAGCAGCTGATCGGAGGCCTTGGTGGAGAAAAGACACGCTGGAGCGAAACGGCCTTCTACCTAGGAGAGCTCTACAACAACCTTACTGGGGACATCCTCATCTCAGCAGGCATAGTGGCCTACCTTGGGGCCTTCACCACCAGTTACAGACAGGTATGGGTATAGATAGTACATATTCAGAGGTAGATAGTAACTACCATAAAACTGCCAAGGTATTTATTTACCTCAACAAAAGCCTTTATTAGAGACAGGCTATTGTTAGACACTGGCCATTATTTCTATTTATTTTATTGGGTACATTATGCATGCATACAACACTCCCTGGTTATTGGTAGAGATCAGACAGTATTTGAGACCCACTCTCTATTGGAAGTTTTAAGGTAAGTACTTTTATTCAAGCATTACAGAGATTACACACCTACATAGATAGCTACATAGAAGTGCTAGTCCTTGATTTGAGTACTACCTTTAGATACACGGTAATTTTAACCATGCTACTTCTTACTCCTGTATATTTATCGAACACCTGAAGTTTCTATCTTTAAAGGAAAAGGCTTTTGAAATAAAATATCCAATGAAAATGTTGTAGTTTCAAAGTTGGAGGCAGCTAACTGTGAGAAAGGAGCAGGCATAAGTGGACCACCAATCAAGTACCCGCCTATATATGTATGGACATAGACATGAGTTGAGTAGAAGGAATATGAGTTCAAATTGTTTCACTTTACTCGAGTGCTATCTTTGCAGGGTATTTCTACTTTTGTACAAAGTATATATATATATGTAGATAGGTGTGCAGTAAGAGTACTTTAAGGCCGGTCAGCCAATGTAAAAAGGTTATACTGTATCATGTCAATATATTTAATCTCTGAGAGAGATTCTGAAATAAGTCTCTTTCTTTGTGAGGGGCTGTCAAAGCCACTAGGCCTCAGTTATCGTCTCTGAGCCACATCTTTGATGTGACAAAGACGAGGGGGTGCCAGACACTGTAAATATTTAACTTGTTGTGTGCTTCTCCGTCATGCTCAAAGGGAGCTACATTAAAGAGTGTTCCCCTGAAGACCCTATTGCTGTATGCAGATCCCTGGGCACTCCCGTGTATTTTTAAACAACAAACGAGACATTCATGAAAAATGGATGCCGTGCTTCTCGAAATGCAAATACATTTGTGGGAATATCCATGTTTCCCACATACGAGATTCACGTAACAGACTTCCTGCTTGCGTTCGGGCAATTTGGTAAACATTTAACAATTTTGAACATGGTGCCTTCTCGACATGTCCTGCTACATTCAGAGCTTACATTTTCATTAATTGTGTGAAGCTAATAATTGTCTGCTGGTGAATGCACTGTGACCAATGTGCACTCACTTTTTCCCCCCAGGATAATAAAAGCCTATGAATGCTTGAAAGCGTTTTGCTAGAAGGGACGCAGAGAGGTAGAGGTAGAGAGGCACTTTACTACTTCTCCTCTGGCTGAGCCTCACATGTCTCCCAGAACAGGCTAGTGTTTGAAGGGGAGCTTTTATGCCCTGCCACTGGGAGGGCCACTGGGAGGCTTATAAACAGAAAGGGGGAAAGGAGAGGCAGATTAATTATTTTTGTCGTGTGTGTGTGTGTGTGTGTGTATGTGCATGTGCGTGTGTACTCCTCTAGAGTCAGACAGACGAGTGGATGCAGCTGTGTAAGAGCAGAGAGATCTCCTGCTCACCCAACATGTCTCTGATGAATTCTCTGGGTGAGCCGGTAAAAATCCGTACATGGACCATTGCTGGCCTGCCCTCAGACAGCTTCTCCATAGACAACGGTATCATCATCTCGTAAGTGTTAGAAGACATAAACTTGACACTGACATGAAATCCTCCACAGAAAACAGGAAAGCGGCGTCATCATTTCATCAGCGTCGCACACAAAATTTACATTGATGTTCTACTTAACATCGCTGCTACTTTCAATTATACCATTAATAATATGAAATAGGGGGAAGTGTTGACTGCCCAAATAAAATAAGAGCAGAACTCTGCGACCTGTGTTAGGGGCCAGCGTGAAGTGATTTGATTCAGCCTGATGGGGGGAGAGGAACATCACAAGATGCCTGTTCTTTTCAAAATGCGAGCCGCCTTTGGCACCGCAACTCAGAGAATGATGCTTTTTAATCACAAGACTGCAGCCTCTGGTGTGCCACCCCGCTGTGAGCTGTCTAACTGTGCTCGGACTGAATGTTCACCTTCACGCGATGCCGTACATCTCTGTCCACCTGTTCCCCCCTCCGTATTGATGTCTCATGATAACAGCTACAAGTGCGCGAGCGCGTGTGTGTGTCTGTCTACATGCTTGGGTGTGCGTCTGTGTTTGTGCCTGGTTTCTTAAAAGTTAAATCTTAACCATAGATTGTTATTTTTTCGTTAATTAGTGGTTAGTTTCAATTATTTTTCACTGCTGCACAGATTTTGCTGAAAAACAATAAAAAGACCATGAAAATATTTCAGGTTATCATGGAACGTGTGTGTGTGTGTGTGTGTGTGTGTGTGTGTTCAGTAATGCCAGGCGGTGGCCCCTGATGATTGATCCCCAAGGGCAGGCCAACAAGTGGGTGAAAAACATGGAGAAGGCCAACAGCCTGCATATCATCAAGCTGAGTGACGCTGACTTTGTGCGCACCTTGGAGAACTGCATCCAATTTGGCACGCCAGGTAACTTGCACATGCATGTGTTTGCATCTAGTGTGTGTGTGTGTGTGTGTGTGTGTGTGTGTGTGTGTGTGTGTGTGTGTGTGTTTGTCTGTCTGTCTGTCTGTTATTAGGGCTTAGGGTTAGAAATAGACTCAATGTGTGTGTGAGCCTCTTTCTGTAAATCCCTCCCTTATTATTTGTAAGACAACGTCTGTGGAAAACGTGTTGTTTAAAGTATCTGTGTGTGTGTGTGTGCGTGTGTGTGCGTGTGTGTGTGTGTGTCACCATCTCTCTCAGTAAATACCCCCATTTATCCATCTGTAAGTCTGTTGACAGCTCAGGTTGATGCAGCTCTCAATACCGCCTGAGGGGGTCTCTCTTCACCACGGGAACCTGTCAGTGCTGTGCACGGAAATGTTCCACTTCTTTGTTCTCTCTTCTGCAGAGGAGGAATCAGAATCACAATCAAACCATATAAGCAGTATTTCTGATGTTCCAGTAAGCCTTTTTTCAGGTCTACTGCACCACTCATTATATAGAAATGCTGTAAATCACACAAAAGCCCAGGAGAAATCAAGTGTGTTTCCTGCACTACCACATTTTTCTTGCCTGTTATCATGACCCTGATTACGGGCAGGAAAAATGTCTCCGTGTGGGCAGATGCAACCACTTTCTTTTCTTCTTTCTTCTTCTTTGTTTAGTCTTTCTTTGTCCGGTTTTGTACAAAGACCTCCCTCTAGAACTTTTTTTAGCCCTGAAGTGGAACAACATTGCTTCAGTTACCAACGCTACTGTGCGGACTTGACCTTTTAGCCCACGTGATAACAGATAAAACAGCTCTTTATCGAAGCACACAACATAGCAAGCAGCCTTCGCAAAATCTTTCATCCTGGTGTAGGGCATTGAGGTAGTGACAGAGGGAACAGCAAGAGAGGAGGAGAGTTAGGAAGGGAAAGATACAGCCATCAGGTCTTAGCTTACTGGCAAGACTGCAAGGCTAACAGTAGAAAGGAGCCTGTCCTTGCAGGGTGCACAATAGTCCCCGGGGAGAGGAAGTGGTGCTGCCTTCCACAGGTGCTCTCTCATTTCAGTTTTATAGTTGGCTAGCTGCTTTATTGCAGACTATAATCCTGTATCTGTGTTGGTATCCTTTCCCTTGGCATGGCTCAACTCTTTATTTCCCTGTGTAACACAAGGAATACCCAAGTGTAGACTGCAATGATGCACAGTATAGTCTGTAGAGGTATTTGCAGTATTTGATAGTGATATATTAGGCCTGGCATAACTCAATTTTGTCAACTATCTCCACCTTGCGGTGAGACAAAGTTCATCAACTGCCATTGCCTGTCCATGCTGTAGAAGAACTTGGTTACCACCTCCAGCCATAATGTCAATTATAGATGGGCTAACTTACTTAAAACGTGAAAATCAGTTTCTTACTTGATGTGAAATCACATCCAACAATTGGCAACCAGATTTCCCTCATCACAGTGAACACCTCAGAGGTTCCCTAATGATGATTTATCCAAATAAAGGATTTGTAACTGGTACCGTCTGACTCACTTCACCGATTGCTAGAGGTTCTCGTAGTGTACTCAGGGGAGTTCATTGTTAGGTGGTAATCACAGGGAGCTGAAAGAGAGTGAGAGGTCAGCCTCTTATTTGTCTCGTTCTTTCACTGTATTTCAGGGGATATAATATAATGTACTACACAATATCTAGCTTTATCTAGTTTCGATCTAATCCATTCAATTTGCGGAATATTGTAGGTTTAAAGTTAGCCATAAATGATTGAGCTGTAATCTATTCTGCTTCATTGGAGAGATCTAACATCCCTCCTTGTGTGAAAAAGATCTAAAAAAATCTAATTTCTTGACGTTATTTTCTGCACTCAGCCAACCTTCTCTAGTAAGAAAATACTGACGATATTTGAACCGTGAACCTTGTTTTGCAAGTGCTCCTAGAGAACATCGGTGAGGAGCTGGACCCCATCCTGGAGCCCCTACTTCTGAAGCAGACCTTTAAACAGGGCGGCGCCATGTGCATCCGCCTGGGAGACTCCACCATCGAATACGCCGCTGATTTCCGTTTTTACATCACCACTAAGCTACGCAACCCCCACTACCTGCCTGAGACCTCTGTCAAGGTAAGTGGGGGAAACTGCCCCGGAAACCACTTTTGAAATAGTCTGTAATCATGGTAGTTGCGGCATTAAAGGCCCATTCTCCAAATTCTTCACTGCTCCACTTGCAAGTTTGACAACAAGGCAATCAAGTGCTGCGACGTCCTGCATGCACATCAACGCCCAAGCCTTTCTAGGTCAATGTTGTGTATTCATTCTTGTCCCGCAGTCCCACTGAATTTTTTTGGTTCTCGTTTTGCTTTGTGGCTCTATCTTTAACAATTGTGAAAATATCTCGGATAAACACTCAAACACAATATATATCTGCGTGCAAGGGATGCCGTAAAGTCCCACCCCAACATCTTCCACCCTCACGCCACTCACACACAAATACTCAAACACTCAAAAAGACACACACAGACGCTGCTTTTAAGATGACACACTGCTCTGCCATTTGACTTCACCTGTGTTTCTCTACCTCCGCGTTCTTGGCTGAGCGCGGCAGCGTAGTGCGTGCATTTCCTTTTTCAGTAGCTGCGTGTCGTGGCTGTTTGCAGCAGGTGCTAGAGATTTTCTAATGAGCCTCCCCCGCACTCCTTCATGCTTCCTCCGCCCTCACCTCACGGCACGCAGTTGGAATCGGTACCGTTCAATCCCGCCACAACCGAGGATAGATATATCTCCTGCCGTCGCTGCCAGCACACGAAGAGAATGATAGAACGCAGGCTCCCAGGGGAACCACCACAGCTACTTGCGCTCCTCTGCCTTTAAAATATTGTTTTCAACAGAACCTAATAGCAACAGCCAACCTAGTTTGTTGCGCCATTCGGTAATGATTGTTATTAGGTCAAAATGATAGATGCAATGTTTTTGAAGTATGAATGTCATGTGGGGCACTGGATTTTCTCTTTGAACAATTCAGCCTGACCATTACAGAGGGAGGGAGAGTTTATTACTGTAATAGGCCTGATCAGCCAAAATGAAAATTGTGATGCACTCCGACATTTGGCAATGCGTCTTTTTTATTTCAAGTTTGAACTAAATAGTAAAACGGCCTGAAGAATTATTGCAGCCTTTTTATTTTCCCAAAGTAGTGGACGATTTTTTTCTGAGAGACAGCTGAGCCCTATTTTTTTCTTGTTGGTTCTCGCTCCACAGGGTTATACCGCTCAGATGACAGCACATTTTTACCCTGGCGACACATTACTGAATAATGAGGCATTTAAACACAGTGACCCGTAGTCCACTGATACCAGGTCATCAATTGAGCATGGTCTCAGAAAGAAAACTATTCCAAGAAAAGGCACATTAAAGGAAATTACATTACAGAGAGGCAAAGGGGGTGGAAGGCATTACCGAGGATCACATTTCAAGCATCTATTTGCTGGGCCCCGGCTCTTTATGGGCAGCTATTAGATAGATTCAAGTCATTTTTCACCCAAGCTTTTTTTTGCCTACAGTACACTTCCATTAGGCTCTCATTATTCCCATTGAGCCCCATTTGAAATGCAATATTTTCAAATAGAAGAGAGCAAGCCTCTAGTAAGTGAAGGAAGGAGCTCAAAGGAGGAAGAAAAGGAAAGAAGGTAGGTGTATGTGTGAAAACGGCAAATGGGAGATTTATATGGGCTCAGAGTCTTTACCACCAGGTGAGTGGGCACGCTGCATCAATAGAAATGGAATTAGGCCCTGGAAAAGTGCACTCATTTATTAGGGCAGAGAGCAGCTACCAGATATAGGCTTTTAACCTCTGGTAAATCGCAGAGCCTGATGACTAAGGCTTGGTTCATACTTTCTTTGTGGCCGGATGGAAGACGTGCCATCCATGTACCTCGGCTTTCATGCTTTCTCGCGTTTCTTGTGATGGCCACACGCCTAAAAAAAACTCTGTCCTTTTGTGGTGCTGTAGGAAAAGTCGACTCTCGACATTCCCCAATAAGAAATCTGTGTTGTTTAAAATTTCAACCTCAGTGCCCAGTCATTTTGGCCGCAGTGATGTCATTTTCACCTCACACACTGAAGCATGAACCAGCATTAAGGCTGTTGCAGCACAGGAAAAGAGACATTGCATTCTATCTGTACCTTGGCAATGCTAGAGTAGTTATTGCCATTGATTGGATAGGAAAGATTACCAACACTATACAATAAAATGATGCACTTTCATGTCTGAGAGCTTGCATAGTGGAGGGGTGGGGACATATACAGCTAGACAGACAAACATTTTTACTCTGTGTGGGTGTGTGTGCATGCATGCATTTTTGTCCTAACCCCTCCCCTGTGTTGTAGGTGACCCTATTGAACTTCATGATCACCCCAGAGGGCATGCAGGACCAGCTACTGGGCATTGCAGTGGCACGGGAGAGGCCCGACCTGGAGGAGGAGAAACAGGCTCTCATCCTGCAGGGAGCAGAGAACAAGAGGTAATACATACCTGACCTTGGTCAAATAGTATCTGCAACTAATTATGAAAAGAAGAACAAATGTCTGTATTTCCTCAGCATGAACTGTAAACATACGTTCTCCTCGTCTTTTCAACAGACAGTTGAAAGAGATTGAGGATAAGATCCTGGAGGTGCTCTCCTCATCTCAGGGCAACATCCTGGAGGATGAGACGGCCGTCAAGATCCTTTCCTCCTCCAAGGTGCTTGCCAACGAGATCTCAGAGAAGCAGGCCGTCGCCGAGGCAACAGAGGTGAAGATTGATGAGACCCGCATGGGCTACACGCCCATTGCCGAGCATTCAGCCATACTGTTCTTCTCCATCGCTGACCTGGCTAACATTGAGCCCATGTACCAGTACTCCCTCACCTGGTTTATCAACCTCTTCATCAGCTCCATTGATAACTCAGACAAGAGCGATGTCCTGCAGCAGAGGTGAGCATGGGGGGGAAATTAATACCACCCACCAGACAAATATTAGTTACAGGTTTCTGCTCTACCAGACATTTTAGCAAATAATCAGCCATTGTCTAGAGTTTTTTTCCACGCAAAAATTTTGATTTTGCTGGTAAACTAGCGAAAGCTCTTCCATCGGTAATAGATTTTGTGTATATGTGAATGAATGTGTTTTTTTGTGTGGATTTTCACTCCAAGGAATCTTGCTTTGCAGTTTTGGCTGCCACAGAAAATGTTACTGGAAATTGCCAGTAAATTGCCCCGCTGTGTCAATTTGAACAATTGAGATTATTAAGCCCTTAACAACTTGGTGTCTACAACCACCAGAAGAAAGAAAGACAGAAAGAGCAAGCAAGCATTGCGCTACTTATGTGTGAAAGGCAAACAGAACAAACCTGCCGCTTGTTGACTATGATTGCCCGGCCTGCCTGCCGACCTCTGAAAGACGATGATGTGTCCCTTAAACAATACAATGGGATAGAACGCCTCGATGTAAAGCAGAGTTCATTCATATTGTGTAATGGGTACCTCAAAGTGTAGTGTCCTGCTTAAACCAGCCTCTTTTCGTATCAAATTCGTAGTTATAGTTACGAAAAGTAATTTTGTATGATATTCCACGGGTTCATTAAAACAGGAGGCGGACCACAAGCTCACGTGACTGAAACAGGAAATAGTTTGACATTGACAGACTGAGGTTGAAAGAAAGGAAGTCGGGTGGTGGATGGACTCTGGCTACCCAGGCTCAATTTCTGACTCATATAGTTTTGTGCCGATTTTTCAGCAGAAGGTTTTCTTATTTGACCATGAACAAAACCTTACCCTAACCCTAACCAAATTGTTTTAGTTGCTAATTGTTCTAGAGATGTGGTAGGTTATGTGGCTGGCCGTGCGTTTGTACAGTAGGAATCAATACGTAGGTATAGTATGAA
Source organism: Hoplostethus mediterraneus (assembly GCA_034670385.1). Lineage (NCBI taxonomy): Eukaryota > Metazoa > Chordata > Actinopteri > Trachichthyiformes > Trachichthyidae > Hoplostethus > Hoplostethus mediterraneus. The sequence continues at coordinate 1,009,833 of JAXDDW010000064.1, forward strand.
TCAGGTGCATAACGTTTTCGTAATATATCATACAAACCTTGTATAAGAACATATTGGCTTAATCATGGCCACTTGTAGTTAAAACAATCAGAACTGTTCATGTATGTTCATGTTTTTCTCTGCACTAATTGGCATCCTGCACTGGCCAAATCAGCCTGCCAACCAGTTAATGAGATAATGTTGCTCAGCCAGCAAGTTTTTTTGTGTTTTCTTTCGCTTGGCAGTCATTTAGCTTGATTCTCGTCATCCTGATTTCCTTTCATCAATATTACTGTTGGTATAAACAACATTCTAAAAATGGCGACCACCGATGTTCACTTTTTGCAGCATCTACACTTGGCAGACAGGGAGACTGGAAAAATGGTTCTGTGTTTGTGTGTGTGTGGCTGGTGAGTGAGCAGTCTGTGAGTGTTCATATGTCAATGTGCAACTTGTCTCCATATGGCAGTGTGTATTTGTGTGCTAGTTGTCAGTTCCAAATGCAGTGTCATAATAATGTGCATGATGCCAACTGTTCCTTACATAAAATTAAGAGTAATATTTGTGATCAGACACAACTCAATGAGGTGGAAGGTGTCACCACTGTCATTTTGGGGAAGTTCTTCCCTCTGACAGTATGACAGTTGCCTCTTTCAGTGATTTTCATCATTTACATCAGTGATTTGCACTCAACCACATACAGTACTGTGCAGAAGTCTTAGGCACATGTCAAAAAAAAAATCTGTAAAGCGAAGATGCTTTCAAAAATAACGAAACGAAAATTTATAAATAGTAACAAAAATTACTATAAAGAGCAGTAATGTAAAACACATGTAGAAAACAAAAATATATTCATCTAAGACAGAAAAATCCACGCAAAAGCCTAAAATCACCTGACATCACACATTGCTTGCCTAAACTTAATGAGGTTCCTCAAAATTTGACAGCAGGTTTATGATAACACTTTCACAACAACTTGTCACCAAACAAGACCACGAATCATCACATCATCAACAATCACATATGGACAGCATGAGCACTGTCACATTACGCAGGCCAGTGGGCCAACCCAATGCCAATATCACATCACAAGCACCAGCAGCAGATCACTCAAAAAGGATATCACAGGCAGCCTTATTGCATCATCACTTAGGCCTAGTCAGCCTTGGGGGGCTTTGTCAGCTCAGCTAAAATTATCATATATGCACTAATGGCCAACGAAATTGACTGAGAGTGATCTTAATGTATTCAGCCTAGCCAAAAAGTAGAGTAAATGATTACCCTTACCTTCAGATAGTAAACTGAAGCTTCCTGTTTCTCTGAGTTGCAATATTTTCAGTGAGTCTTGTGATGCTGATTTCCTGGGGCTTTATTATTCCCACTTCTGTCTGTCATTGTGGTCCACAGATGAGTTTTAAATTGTGTCAGTGTGGGGAAGATTCTTTCTGCTGATGCAGATGAGGCTAGTATTGTAAGATACAACATATTCTTCAGATTCACAAATGCACTTTGCAAGCCTTTTTCCTCTAAATATTTGAATGAATCACAACATAAGCAAGGCAATGTTATGTACGTTGTTCTCAGTGAATGCTTCTTGGAGCTGTCACATTTTCTGTACAATATCTTACCCCTGTAATAATCCACACTGTTTTGAGGGCATGCGCTTGTATTGTACAATGGGGCCAGCAAATCCAGCCAATGTACACTGGATGCCATGTCAACATTATGGCAATATACATGTGTACATGTATACTTGTTTTGCCAGGGATTTTGTTTTGGGATTCGCTGTCCATGATTACTGGAGTCCTCATTTTCACCATGTCCCTGCAGAGTGCTGCGCTGACAAACACAGAACAAAATGCTCTCAATTACAGTTATTTTTGTCTTTGAAGCTGTCAAAGACAGCTTCATGCCTCTGGCTGTCCAATTGTGCTTCTATGCTGCCCTTCTCCAGTGACTGTATGTATCTTTTCAATGTAGCTGTAGCATTACTGTGATCAAAAAATGTAAGTTACTTTGTACCATGCCTGATACCCTCTGGTCCAAAATGCTGGCTCATTGTGATCATGACCAAATGCTCGGCAAGGGACACAGAAAGCCTGCTCAACATGAATGCTGTATTCTAGGAAGGGACTTAGCTGGAAAATCAATAATTGGTTGAAATGGTCCAAGTGCTAGATGTTGAAGGGCCTTCTCTGGACCAAGGCAGGGATGCCTTAGGCTCCGTTAGGTTCTGTAACAGTAGCCAGGGCCGGAGCATTAAGTACCTGGTCATTGTTGCTAAGAGTTATCCCGTCATCATTTGCACTTTCATTAGCAGCGTTTCTTCCATCAAACTGCTGCTCTGGCAACAATTTCATTATCCACTTGGTTTGGGTATCAAGTCCAAGTCATTTGTGTCCATTTTAAACTGATTGTTTTATGTGGCCTTTTAGCCACTGCGAAATTCTACCACTTACCTAGCTAACCTTAGACCAACGTGACATTACTACGTGCTACATGAGTGAGTTGAAAGGGCTAGATGTGGTCGAATAGCCAGAGAGAGATCTACTTCACCTTGCAAATGTTGCTGAATTTCTGATCAAGGTAAGTGGCTCATCATTACAGAATTTACTATTGAATTTGTTATCTCAGATTCTGTTTCATGATTTTATGACTATTTGGTTGCTACAGAATTTGGAGCTAACATTATCTTGTGCAGAGTGCAGAGTGCAGCTTGCTGGCAAGATAGTATCGTGGCTTAAGTTTGCTTCAATTGGCGATTGCCAACTGCTTAGCATAGTATAAAGAGAATCTACAAATGTTTGGTCTGTTTGCAGCTATAACTCAAGTTGCTTTTGAGTAAACTTACTACATTTTGTGTGTGTGTATTTTCTTGTATTAATCTACCTCGTTTCTATATCATTTCAGTACACTAAGGATCCCCAACATCATGACTCAACCATATTCAACTGAAGTGTATCCTAAAAAGTATTTTCCTTATAGAAATAGTGTTTTGATTTCTGTATGTGTTTCTCTCATACACTCAATTGCTTTTGTGTGTATGAGAGAAACACTGCTGCTCCCCCAACACAGATATAAGATCTCTTTCATCTTTATCATGGCTCTCATCAATATTGGCCAAAGAAGAAAGATGTGAAGATGATAAGGATGCAAATTTGCACCTTGCGTTTAACATTTTGCATGGCTTAGATCCTCCAGCAGATCATTAGGAGACAATACAAATCAGAAGAAAACGTGGTGCTACCAGACAAGACTGCATAATCTTACAGAGGAAAAAGTCAGTGGACACTTGACCATCACACTTATGTGAGTTTGCTGGACATCCCATTCTAAAACCATGGGCATTAATATGGAGTTGGACCCTCCTTTGCGGCTATAACAGCAGCCACTCTTCTGGGAAGGCTTTCCACAAGCTTTTGGAGTGTGTCTGTGGGAATTTGTGCCCATTCAGCCAAAAGAGCATTTGTGAGGTCAGGCAGTGATGTTGGACGAGAAGACCTGGCTCGCAATCGGCGTTCTAATTCCTCCCAAAGGTGTTCAATGGGGTTGAGGTCAGGGCTCTGTGCAGGCCAGTCGAGTTCCTCCACACCAAACTCATCTAACCATGTCTTTATGGACCTCGCTTTGTGCACAGGGGCACAGTCATGCTGGAACAGCAAAGGGCCTTCCCCAAACTGTTGCCACCAAGTTGGAAGCGCCCAATTGGCTAAAATGTCTTCATATCCTGTAGCATTAAGATTACCCTTCACTGGAACTAAGGGGCCAAGCCCAGACCCTGAAAAACAGCCCCAGACCATTATCCCTCCTCCATCAATTAGTAGGAGTGTCCACTGACTTTTGGCCATATAGTGTATCATTCATTCTCTAGGGAGGTAAGACATGGCTCATTGATAGTCAGAATTGTGAGCATTAGGTTAGTTATTTAAAAATGTATCTCTTGTTTGTTCATGTCTGTATGTTCTAATGTATGTCACATTGCTTTTATTTGATGTTTTTTTTTTTTTTTACAACTTATGTCTGGCCAAGCACTGCAGAAGTACAAGAACATGTGACATTAGTATAACATTGTAAACATTTGATGTTCAAGTGTGTATGCATGAATGCGTTGCTTTGCCAAATAAAGTCAATTACAATAATAGCACAATATAACGTTTTTGTTGTTTTTCTTATGTAATCTCATTCCTCTCCCATTGATTTCAACTGGTCTGTACCATTTCCCACTACCTAAGTGCATTAGCATTAGTACATTACCCATACACCACTAGGGAAATAAGTTTGTCTTTATTGTGACATCCTAAATTATTTTGTTTAATGCGTTTTTGAAGTGGTCATAAATCAAATCCTGTATCACCAGAGGCATAAAACCAGAAAGTGACTAAAGACATAACTACGAATTAGATGTTACTGTCTCAAGTTTGAATTGACTTCCGGCCTACACAATGTCCCTCTACTTGTTAGTAGAAAAGAATGCCAGTGGCTGCCACTCACACACACATACCCACAACCTTATCTAAACCTCAAATCTTAATGAAGATATCCCAAACAAAGAACATCCACAAATATGATATTCTTTCATTGCTTATTTAACAAAAACTCAGATATCCCTGTGTGCAAAAATATATGTGAACTCCTTCAGTCAGTAGCCACTGATCAGTGGGATTTTCTCCCACTCCTCCTGACAGAACTTGACTCGTTTCAGGTCCTGCCACAGCAGGACTTCATACTTTGGATTAAGGTCAGGACTTTGACTTGGCCAATCTAAAACACAAAGCTTCTTCCTTTCGTCTTCCTTTACCTCTTGGACTGCTGGCCTCCCTTCTCTGGGTTCCCTCAGAATTCATGGTTCCCTTAATGATCTTGTGTCGGCCAAGTCCAGGGGAAGAAAAACAGCCTGAGACCATGACACTGCCACAATGCTTGACCATATGGATAAGCTTAGGTCCCTGTCACACTATTGCGTATGAGAGAAACGTATTAGTTGCGTATGAAAATTCATTTCATACGCACAAAAAGCCCTTGAAAATACCGTATTGAACCTATGAGTAGCGTATTGCCAGCGTATGTCCAGTGTATGTCCAGCGTATGGCCAACGTAGTATGCGTATGGCTAGCGAATGAATAGCGTATGAACTGCGCATGTCCAGCGTACCGCTATCACGTGACATGGTGAACTGCCAAATCGATCAGATCATACTGGTGTTGGAGAAGAGCTGCTACTACTACAGGCCCTGTCACACTATTGCGTATCGTACAAGCGTATGCCAGCGTATGAAAAAAAACACTCATACACTGGCATACGCTGGCATACGCTGAAGACGCTGAACATTTTTGAGCATGCTGAAACATTTTGAGCGTATGGTTTAAACACAAAGCATACGCTAGGTATACGCTGAATACGCTCGAGTTACGCTAGAGGTACGCTAGAGGTACGCTAGAGGTACTTTACTCGTAGGTGGAGTACGCTGGTCATACGCTGGCAATACGCTGGCATGAAGGTGTACCGTACAGCTAGCGTATTGATACCGTACAGCAGGCGTATGCCTGACGATTGAGTAACGTATTTAACGTACAACTAGCGTATGATTGGCGTATTTATCACGTGATACGCATACTACGCTGGACATACGCTGGCAATACGCTACTCATACGCTACGCATAGGTTCAATACGGTAAGTATAAGAAAAACTCTGTATTTTCAAGGGCTTTTTGTGCGTATGAAATGAATTTTCATACGCAACTAATACGTTTCTCTCATACGCAATAGTGTGACAGGGCGCCCAGCGTATGTCAGCGTATGACCAGCGTATTCCACCTATGAGTAACGTACCTCTAGCGTAACTCGAGCGTATCTCGAGCGTATTCAGCGTATACGTAGCGTATGCTTTGCGTATAAACCATACACTGGCATATGCTCAACATTTTTAAGCATGCTTAAAAGCATGCTTTTAAGCATTTTTTAAGCATGCTTAAAAATGTCCAGCGTATTAGTTGCATTTGCATTAGTTACATTTTTAAGCATGCTTAAAAATGTTCAGCGTGTTAAGCGGATGCCAGTGTATGCCAGCGTATGCGACCGTGCTTGAAACGTATAAAACCTATGCCTAACGTACCCCTAGCGTATACCAGTGTATGAGTGTTTTTTTTCATACGCTGGCATACGCTAGTCCGATACGCAATAGTGTGACAGGGCCTTTAGTTTGGTGGTGGGCAGTTTTGGGTTGTTACCAAACATTGGATTTTTGAGTGTGATCAAACAGTTAAATTTTGGACTAATCTGTCCAGAGAGCAGACTTCAAGAAATCTTCAGGTTTGTCCAGCTGGTCCCTGGCAAATTTAAGAAGGGCAACTTTGCCCTTTTTAGACAGTAGAGGGTTCTTTCTGGCTTCCCTTGCATGAAGGCTGTTACTATTCAGTGTTCTTATTGTTGCACAAAAAAAAACATCATATAAAAGCAATGTGACATACATTAGAACATACAGACATGAACAAACAAGAGATCAAGTTTTAAATAACTAACCTAATGCTCACAATTCTGACTATCAATGAGCCATGTCTTACCTCCCTAGAGAATGAATGATGCACAATGACATCAGATGCAGAAATGGAGGCTTGTAGATCTCTGGATGTTATTTTTGGGTTGTTGTTCAATTCAAGCTGCAAGCACAGACATTAATTATTATGCTATGATGTGTGCATGTGTATGCGTCTGTGTATATGTGTGTGTGTGTGTGTGTGTGTGTGCGCGCATGATTGTATCTGTATCTTCTTCAGACTGCAGATCCTGCGAGATCACTTCACCTACTCGCTCTATGCCAACGTGTGCCGCTCACTGTTTGAGAAGGATAAACTGCTCTTTTCCTTCTGCCTCAGTGTCAATCTGCTCATGCACAAGAAGCTGGTGGGAGGACACACACACAGTCACACACAGACAGTCACAACACTTGAATCATAAGAATTAATACTGTTGAAAGATTGGTTAGTTTACTTACTTACTGCTTACTATCTGAATTTAAGAAATCAACTGTCCAGCAGTGTTTTATATCATATTTTATATCTTCAGCTCACATAAAATTGTCAAATTCTTCGAAAAGTTATCTTCAAAATGAAATAATTAATTTTTATTTTATTTATTTTATACCCAGAGGAATGTTTCTCAACATTTTATAATAAATGTTAACTAGGTACTGACCCTAGATACTGATCTCTTTTTGCTCTATTTGCTCCCTGGCCAGGTGGATGAGGGGGAGTGGCGCTTCCTGCTCACGGGCGGCGTGGGCCTGGACATCCCCCACTCCAACCCCTGCACCTGGCTCCCCAAAAAGTCCTGGGACGAGATCTGCCGCCTGGATGAGATTGAGTGCTTCGGAGGTCTGCGGCGTGATCTGGCCCGCCACAAAGATGAGTGGAACAAGGTCTACGACAGCCCAGTGAGTGTCCATGTCTGTATAGGATTTTTCTGTGTCAGTGACAGGAAGGGAAAGTGGGATGCCACAATTAGTCATTGTAGACATTAATGTGAGAATTTTGAGCATGGCTTGTGTTTCTTACTATGGCAAGTGCAGATGTATTTACCTTCAGCTTGTGGCGAGCAGATCTCTTTAAACTGGCATGGCCAGGAAGTAGTATTGAAAAACAGGAAATGCATAAGGAATTAGTAAAAACTGCTCTCAAGACTGGTCCAGGTTACGTTGCCCACACCTACTACATGATTACTTTTTGTAATTGTTCCAAACAGCACACCAAAAAGGGCCACTCTGGATTAACTGCATTTTGTCACCTTGCCTTCCTCTATCTGCTACCAACCAAGAAGGCGCTAAGCTAGTGGACACCAGTTGCACTATAGTGCACTATTATGTCACTTTCATTTTTCTTTCTCTTTGTTTTTAGTACTTTTATCACTTTCCATACTTTACAACCATACTTGGAAATTTTGCTCCCTTATACTCGAGAGCAGCTGGCAGAGAGGGAGAGGTGAAGGTGAGAGGAAGAAGATGTAAACCCTGCCTTCCATCTGTGAGAGCCATGGCTACAGGGGAATACACCAAACTTCGTTTTTTTTTAACTGGTGCGAGCAGACAGAGGCAGAACAGAGTAAAGAGGGCAGTCTTGCTGTTTTTGTTAACACTACATGGGATATTCTGGGGCATGTTACAGTGAGTGTCTGTAGTCCGGATATTGAACTGCTGGCTGTGGGCTTGCAGCCATATTACCTGCCTCCCTCCAGACCACATCAGACTACAACCTGATACTGATCTGGTATCTAGTTATGTTCCCATTGTCCAGCAGCAGCCCACTGCCACCAGTAATGTCTCAGTAGTCTATGGAGGCTGAATCTGGAACCTGCTCTGTGGGTTTCAGATCTGGGTATAAGGGAAGAAGGTAAAGCTGGCAGTATTCTTATTGTGGAAATGAATTTCAGCAGGTTCTTGTGGACAAAAGGACACAGAAAAAAACAAACCTGCACATTGGCTTTTCAAACTTGTTTTGATAGGCATAGTATAATGGCTGTAGAAAAATTACACCATTGCCAATGCTTTCTGCCAATGCCCTAACATGTATCCACAAGGCTATGTTGAAATCAATAGCTGTCATTTCCTATGCCGCACCCTGCATAAAATAGATTTTTGTGGAAAACTTTCCCAGGGGGAAGATCTTGGCACTTGGAACAGTGTTTTGAATAATGCTGCATTCAAATAAAACAATGAATGCATTAAAGCTGTGAATTGTGAGCAAAGTAATATCAGGGCATGAATAAATAAATAATAAATAAGAATGATGATTTCAATACAGAGAATAAACGTAGGACATTTATTTGTATCAGTTTAATAATAATAATTTTCCACACAAATATAAATGTATTTACTTAAATGTCTATAGACAAGTTTTTTCGACCACACCCCCATTTCCAGTTCATTTCCGGTAGTGGGCAAACAACTTAGGTCAGAGCTGAAACACTTGTCTATATTTGATGCTGGTTTATCCTATTGGAGGTGCTGGCATACAATGGACACCACTGATTTTTTCATTTCATAGAAAATGATAGGGAGAGATTGAGCAACTCGTGACATATCACGTTCCTCACTCACCACACCACATGAGTCAGATGATCTTCTAGAATGTGTGTAGGTAGGATTGATTCTATGCATTTCCTTGCACCGTTCCCGATGTGTCCATATGTCTGTGCATTCATATGAATTGGTATATAGCACACTTTGTTCTGTAAATATGCTACCTCCGTCTATAAATAGGCCTATGTTCTTATTATGATAGTGAGAACAGACTATATGCACACATGCGCTTTGCACATTGTCACTTTTCTGTCACTTTGCTGTCCACTTAATAATTCTGTATATAATATATACAGCTGTCTGAATATACTGTGTATATGCTGTAAATTCATATTGTTTTCTTATTTTTCCCCCTTTTATCTATAGATATTTTTATAACCTGTTTCATACTGCACATATCTCATATTTATTGGTATATTCCTATATTTTTCTGCTACTGCTACTGCTGCATAGTAGTCAGGCATAGATAACACATACACACACACACATACACACACACCATGTTTGCAAGAACAGCTGTTCAATCACGGACTAACAGACATGCATGTGCGCTCGCTGTGTGCTTACACGCACACACACCCACACACCATCTTTGAATTATAATCAGCAGAATCAGACATAACACTTTTATCTAATTAAATCTAGTTTGTTCCAGTTGTGCAATTCACATCTATTCAGTCTTGATGCAACAACAGCTGTTCAATCAAGCACACACACACACGCACACACACACACACACACACACACACACACACACACACAGAGAACCCCCGGAGATCTTAAGTAGGTGCATCCGTCTCAAAGCACCTGACAACACACATAGCCAGAAGTCCCTCGGAAAAAAACAGGCTAGGGGAAATAATTCCAAAAAGTTCCCGGCATTATCGCTCACTTCCCTTGGCACACTTGTTCCACAAATTAATCAAACATATTACTCTGACCCAGTACCCACTGGCTCTTAACTCTCTGTCTCCCACCCTCCCTCCCTTCTTTCTGGCTCTCTTTGCCTCTCTCTCGCTCCTTACTGTCCTCCCTGTGCGCGTGACAGATTGCCTCTCTTATCGCTTAATTACGTTGCTTAATCTTGCTAAAGGTTAATAAAATGGTATACCCGCCATCCCAAAAAAAGCAAACACATTTGATGCCCAGGTGCTTCTATTATAGTGGAGGGTAACCTGATTATGGTGTGGCACAGGCCATAATCAGGCAGTTCCCTGCCTGATGAATGAAAATGAGAATTCCCTCATTTACAACCAGCGTTAATATAGGCATTTAGTCTTCTGTGTGGCTGTTCAGTTTACCTCCTCCTCTGGGTTACTTGCTTGTGTGTTGGTATTGGCATGATGTGATAGATAAGGGTGAGTTAGAGAAAGAAGATGGAGGGGCTGAAAGGGTGATTTGATTTAATTGGGGCACAAAAATATAGGAAATATTGTGGGATGAACACCCCTACAGGCTGGAGTTTCAAGTATTTCCTCTGGATGAATGATTTGAGTATATTGTGTTTGTATGCACGTGTCTTCAGAGCCCCCACCGGATGCCCTTCCCTGGTGAGTGGCAGGAAAAGTTGGGCCAGTTCCAGAAGATGCTGGTGATTCGCTGTCTGAGACCAGACAAGGTCAGTTCACGTCCATGTCTCAGGCTGAGAAACGAGGGAGATATATCAGCTTACAAAGTGTGCAGGGTTACGTCGCCATATGCACATGCTCTTAACATCCCACTTCCACCCTTCGTCAACTAGATAATTCCAATGGTGCAGGAGTTTGTGTCCGACAGCTTGGGCCGTCCTTTCATCGAAGCTCCTCCCTTCAATCTGGGCAAGGCCTTTGTGGATAGTCACTGCAGCGCCCCCCTCATCTTCATCCTCTCCCCTGGCTCAGACCCCATGGCTGCCTTGCTCAAGTTCGGAGATGAAAAGGTACAGCGAAATCTGATCTAAAGTTAAAGCAGGTTGGATTCCCACTGTGTCTACAAGCTGAAAATGAAAGACGATATTGAAGCCGTCAAGATTTCCGAGCCTCCCATAGCATGTCTCAAAAGTATGGGGAAGTATAGAAAATGATTGAGTGCATATATGTTTTTATCCCTCAGGGCTTTAGCGGTAACAAGCTGACCTCCCTCTCTCTGGGCCAAGGCCAGGGGCCCATCGCCATGAGCATGATCGAGACAGGCATTAAGGAGGGGACCTGGGTGGTCCTGCAGAACTGCCACTTGGCCACATCCTGGATGTCCACACTGGAGAGAGTCTGTGAGGTCAGAGCACTAATAGAAAGAGAAAAATGGAATTGGAATAATCCTTCTCGCGTCTTTTGAATTAACCCCTTAAATAAAGGTTATAGACACTATACAATTTTTGATAAAACCTTTATGGTGCATTACTTTCCTTGAGACGTAAACCCATTCCTTGTGGCTCTGAGCAGGAACTGAACCCGGAGACTACCCACCCAGAGTTCAGGCTGTGGCTGACCAGCTACCCGTCTCCCACCTTCCCCGTGGCTGTGCTCCAGAACGGGGTCAAGATGACCAACGAGGCCCCGAAGGGCCTCCGAGCCAACATCGCCCGCTCCCTCCTAATGGACCCCATATCTGACCCCGAGTTTTTTGGCAGCTGTGGCAAGCCGGTCAGTTGTGCGTATGTGTCCGTGTGTGTGTATATAGGTGTGGTAGGTGGTTTGGGCTCACACATGGATTGAGGTGTGCCTGTCTGGTGTACAATTTCTTACTCTTTAGAAATGGACTATGGTTTGTTTGTACTTCAGCATGCCCATCATGTTTACACCAGTGGGTGTCCTCTGTTCCTTTGTGTGTGTTCCCGCCCCCACTGTGCATTTCAAAGCGTGTTTGGTTTTAGCCGCAGAAGGAAGAAATGGCCACCGCTGTTTATACTACGCTATGCCTTCTATTTGTGCTTTGATAACCAGGGTGTGTGTGTGTTTGTGTGTCCACTCCTCAGGCTGTGTTCAAGAAACTGCTGTACGGCCTGTGTTTCTTCCATGCTCTGACCCAAGAGAGGAGGAAATTTGGCCCTCTGGGCTGGAACATCCCCTACGAGTTCAATGAGACCGACCTTCGTATCTCTGTGCAGCAGCTACACATGTTCCTTGAGCAGTACCAGGTAGGGACACTGGGGTGCACAAACAATGGTTATCTTATAGGATATACTTTATAATTATCACTTTTTATGTTTGACTTTTTTATTGTATTACTTTTTACTGTATTACTATTGAACATCTAAGCGGTTTCTTCTTCACTCAACTGCCTCTTCCATCAGTCATATTCAAATACCCTCTTGACATTTTTCCAACCACAGAAAGCGCTCCAACACTCCTCCACCCCCAGATCCCCCTGCTGCAGCAGCTCCAAAACAAAAGTGGCAGAAAAAAAAGAGTATCTTGCACTGGCATTTTCCAGTTGTAACCAAGTGAATTTGCAAGTGAAATTCCCCTCAAGAAAATGTCACGGGCATATACCCCCACCCTCCCTCACCCACCAATACATCCTTTTTCATATTCTCCAAGTCCTGAAGTGAATTTCAGCTCTTATTATTACCAGTTACTGAGAAAAAAATATACAACTACAACCAAACACAAGGTTGATGTGAATGAATGTGAATGTCATGTGAATCCATGATGAATGCGTGATGATCTTCGTGCCCTGGCAGGAAGTGCCCTTTGATGCCCTCCGCTACATGACTGGAGAGTGTAACTATGGGGGGCGTGTGACAGATGACTGGGACAGGCGGACGCTGCGCACCATCCTCTCCATCTTCTACACCCCGAAGATCAACGAGGACCCCGACTACAAATTTGACCCCAGCGGGCTCTACTATGCACCAGCCGAGGGTGACGTAAGAATGCAGGGCCTCAGTTATAGAAATGTTCTTTTGGCTTTATCCTAGGAACATGATTTTTAAAAAAACAAACATTTTATTTATCTCCAATTTTATCTATAGCATTCATACTTTGTAAAGCAAGAAAAAAAGCTTTAGATATGCCACAGAAATATGGTCATTTTCATGGGCATCAAAGATTGGCTTGTGATTTACAAATGAGCCCTTATTCCATTACCAGGTTACAGGGGTAGTTCACGCAGAGAAGGGCCTCATATGCAAAATTATTATTTACTTATTTAGTTGACATTTTTTGATATATGGGGCAATATTCTTTTTTGCTTATATATGCATTGGTCATTCCTTGGCAGTCATTGCCAGTTTTGAACACAGCAGTTACAAAGGATGGTAAAGAAACAGACACAGATTCAAGGCAGATTTAGAATTCTCCTCTTCAATGGCAATTTCTTTTTAAGGACTGGCCGTCAGAGTGTATCATTGCCTCAAAGGCGAAAAGAAAACTCAGTTTTTTTTGTTTTTTTTACGACACTTACTGTTGCTTAGCACTTTCTTTAAAATGCCATTAGGAGATAAACAGCTGGCCCACCACCATCACTGCGGGCTGATGTATTTGTGAACACAAGTGCAATCTACACCACACATCTTTTATTCATGACCTCGCATTTACACAGTCACCATTATTAATGCCCACAATCTAAGGAGTCGGCTTGTACTCTCCTCCCTCCCACTCCTCTCTCTGGTTTCCCCCTTGCAGTACAACAGCTACATAGAATACACCAAGTCACTGCCACTCAACCCATCGCCGGAGATTTTCGGCATGAACGCCAACGCGGACATCACCAAGGACCAGGCTGAGACCCAACTGCTGTTTGACAGCATCTTGCTCACACAGGTAAACATGCCTGCACAGCCCCCTGGACCTGGAACACACCGAATGACCCACTGATTTAGCTTACCTCTAACAACTGGATATAGTTATGATCACGTCTTCTCTACCACTCTCTATAGAGCTGACAGCGATTCAGTATATTGAGACATCGTAGCCACGTTGAGCTGCTGAGTCTCGGCATTTCTCTTATCAGCACTGCACCGCTGCTTCCACAAGCCATTCAAACAATAACGGGATGTCAACTTCGAAAGCAGTAGAAATGACATGGAAATGTGTGACCAAAAAAAATCTGAATTCTGGGGGGGGAAAAAAAACATTCCACAGGAAGTAGCCTTGCGGCCTGGCAGGAGCTCAGCTGAAACTGGCTGAAGTTACACCTGTACCCAGGACACCTCCTTAAACCGGTCAACGTCCCAGATGCTCAATGGGACACGCAATTAGTTCAGTCAATTTGTGAAATGGCATGCATGTGCAAACACACAATCTCACCCTCACAAATGCAAGAAACACACATATGCATTGACACTTTGCTTATAAATTCACACATGCACTAGCGCACATTGCACACAGCATCCTGAGTGTCCTCACGCATCCCTCCCTTGGGCCTCCAACCTGTTTCATCACTGCTCTTGTCAGCCTTTAATATTTGATTTCCTCCCATTTAAATGTATCACGCGACATTAGAGAAAAAGAAGATCTTCACTTGTTTGTGGAGAGATAAAAAAACAACAACTTGTATCTCGTAGGCTGTCTTCATTTGACACAGCGTGACTCACAGGCGCTTTAGAGGACTTCTGTGATCCTAGCTCATTAAAGTTCTGTAAAGTTAGACCAGGTTAGAAGATTACATTTCCCCAACTACGCATTGCTTCCTGCAAAAAAAAAAAAAAAAAATCTAAGGGACTCTACATCAAAACCCTTCTCAAAGATGACACAAGTGCAGGGGGGGAAGGGGGGATGTTTATTTATCTGTCTATTTATTTATTTTAAGGTGCAGAGTGGTGCTTCTCACTTTGCAGAAAGTTGCAAGAGCCAAAAGTTAAACTTGTCTGAATTCCGGGGGGACTTGGGAGTTGAAAGTTAATAAGCGCAAGTGTTGTAGGAGCAGGCCAGTGTGTCTCGCGTGCACACAAACATGCTCCAAACTCTTACTTCACATACTCAACCCACTGACTCTCTCAACTATATATGTGTACCACATCTCAGACACCAAAAGCATTTTCAGATGGATGAATATGTCCAGGTCATATCCTGGTGTTGATTGATACACACAGCGTTCAGCAACTTTATTAGTATCTAAACACTGTCGGTCTCAACTATCAGTCTCAATGACCAATAAACACAGAGTTGCTTCAAATGGAATGAAACAACTATTTGTCATTGCCCTAGGTAGTTCTTATGCAACCTTTCCTGACTGAGATACCAGTAAAGGAAGAATTAAGTGGAAACCGATATGACTCTTGTATTCCGCGTATTTTCAAGTAGGTCACTTGAGCTTTGAAATGTCAGCCCGATCTGCCAAAGACAGTTAAATATAGACAGAGATTAAAATGGTGGAAACATGAAGTCTTTTCCAGGCACTAAGTAATATTAGGGTATTTTCAGTGATAAAATGGCACCGATGGAAAAAAATTTAAAAGAGCAGAACCGCAACCCCCCCACCCCCTACCCTCATCATCCATTCTCTCTCTCTCTCTCTCTCTGTCTCGCTCTGTGTCTCTGATCAGTCGCGTTCTTCAGGCGGAGATGCGAAATCCTCGGATGACATGGTCTTTGATGTGGCGGCTGACATCCTGAGCAAGCTGCCTGCAGATTTTGACTTGGAGGCTGCAATGCGGCGCTTTCCCACCAGCTACAATCAGAGCATGAACACGGTGCTGGTGCAGGAGATGGGCCGTTTCAATAACCTGCTCCAGACCATCCGGGATTCCTGCGCCAACATTCAGAAGGCCATGAAGGTACATTAGTGGAGTTGGCAGGGAGAAAGGGCATAAATTTGTGTCCATTCAGAGAGGTCAAAAGGATTTGGGTGAAGTTGCGGAGAACCTTTTTGCTTTATACTTTTTTGTATACTGTACAGTCGGGCCTGGAGAGCTCAGTCGGTAGCGCATGAGACTATCCGTCTCAGGGTCGTGGGTTTGATCCCCACATAGTGTCAACCATCACCTTTGTAAGTTGCTTTGGATAAAAGCGTCTGCTAAATGACTGTAATGTATAAACCTTTATCTGCATTTTTTTTTCTGTGACAAAAGAGTAACCCCTGAATCCAGAAAAAAAATTGGGAGGAGTTTAGGTTCTGGACTCGCTCATAGTGCTACTCCCAGGATACTGATTGTAACAAATGCATAAAACAATGAACAATAAATCTACAATGTCTAGAAATGTATCAAAGTTGCCGCTGTGCCACTATTTACTAGGCCTTTAAACTGCAACAGTTCCTAGTTCAAAACACCAAACACTAGCACCATGCTCTCCGTGCTTGGACTCTCTTTGTCCTCCTGGTGAGCCACGCCTCGGCCTACTAATATCCCCAAAGACATGACGTGAGCTGAGGTAAAGACAGGTAGGGTTAAAGAAGAACTGAAACACTTGAAATTAAACCTGTGAGAATAACTGGAGAGCAGCAGCCCTATTGACCTCCCGTTCAGTAAGTAGTCTTATCCTCCTGTAGCATAGAGAAAAGCTGGGTCCTCCCTGCCAGAGATCTCTACTCCACACCATTATGCAGGGTCTCACCACTTCTGTGTGCCTTGGGGCCCATAGGTACCACTGACTGTAGAACACTCCAAGGCATGAATTAAGAAGCTGCTTTGGCTTGATTTCTGGTTACATGTGAGTCTTGGTGCGGGATTTTAATATTAGGGTAATTCCACAGCACCAATTATAACCTAGTATTGGCGAAAGATTCCATTCCAGTAAATGTATCATACATCTCTTCTCAGATTATGAAAGTGACCAATGTGGTAGAAATAAGGATCCATCCAGTTACGAGCAAGAAAAATATATATCAAAGTTTAATATCATGTATTTTTCACCAGCTGTCAAACAAAAGCAAGTGAAAAAATAAAAAAATAAAAATGCATCAACATAATTATATTTTATTATTATTACTATTTCTCTCTCGTGTTGTTTATTATCCAAATGACTTACCATATGCTCTCATCAGTCTCCTGGGATTGAAGTGGAAATAGCACGAAGAGTAAACTGCCAACTGTTTTGCCTACTTATATCAAAGGGCCCCTACAGAGCCGTAAGAGTCCCCATGATGCGGCTGTCTGTCACCTATCTCTGAGAGAAGGTGTTTATGTGACAAGCTTGGATCTTTCTCACTCATACTCACATCACTTAAGTAGCTGGAACAGAGCCTTAACATCTTCATATGTTCAAATGGTGTGGACGTAAATCATATGCTGGTGTGTGAGCTAAGATTTTTTATGTATATATGCACATGTGCATCGTGTGTGTGTGTGTGCCAGGGCCTGGTGGTGATGTCTGCTGAGCTGGAGGAGGTGGTCAACAGCATCCTAAAGGGTCGTATCCCTGGCATGTGGATGAAGAAGTCCTACCCCAGCCTCAAACCCCTGGGAAGCTACGTCAAAGACTTCTGGGATCGACTCAAGTTCCTACAGGTACTGTAACCTGCTACACCGCTTGACATCAGACTCTGAAGTATGAAAGATGAAAGAAGTAGTCATTTAGTCATTTAGAACAGCTGTTCTCAATCTTTCCCACCTCAAGGCCCACGTATTTCTTACTGAAATGAGTCAAGGCCCACAAGAGAAAGAGATTTTCTGAAAATCTTTAATATTTTTTCTCTTCTTTCAACCAAGTGTTATCACTGGTATTTGAATATTCTGGTTGCTAGGTATTTTCTAGTGATTGCTAGGGTCTCACTTGGTGGTTGCTAGATGATTGCTCGTGATTGCAAGGTCATTAGTAATGGTTGCTAGACTCTCACTAGGTGGTTGCTAGGTCATTGGTAATGGTTGCTAGGATCTCACTAGGTAGTTACTAGGTAAATCTAGTGGTTGCTAGCGTGTCACAATGTGGTTGCTAGGTTATTATTAGAGGTTGCTACTGCCCCACTCGATGGTTGCTAGGTGATTTATAGTGGTTGCTAGGGTGTTACTAGGGTGTACTATGTCATCAGTATATTAATACTATTACAATATTAGTACTATTACTACTTTTAATACTATTACTATATCAATACTATCATTATAGTATTGCTATTAATATATCATTACTATTACTACATTAATGCTATTACTATTGTATTACTGTATTATAACTTACAATATTTATACTGACTATAGTATTACTATTTTATTCATATTCTTATAAGTGTGGTAAATTTTATGGGAACTATAGTATATGAACACAATGCATTATTATTATTATTATTATTATTATCACTATACTTATATTAGGAAAGTATTAAATTAATATGAAAGTATGTAGTAGAAAATCATGACTGTTGTATCATGTTGCACAATTACTATGTGCAGAGCTACTCCCTTTGCCGAAATGTAATAGTTAGTAAACAGAACTATTCAATATCAGCAAAGTATGAGTGATAGCTCCTTTGGGATTAAGCCATTCCACAGCACACACTGACCTGGCACACACCATTCACTGACCAAGTACACACGTAACCAGTTCCTGGAAACTAAAAGACATAAGTTATCAGTTGGACTGGTTCCACCAGTATGCAACACTCCACCCATCAGGGAATAGCAGACCAAATTACTGGAAATAACCAAAAAGATATTGGTGGGATGGTCAAACGGAGGAGGCCCTAACCAGGAATATTTAGAATAATGCTGTATAAAAACTCATATACTTTTTGTGCCCTTCGGGTTGTTCTGCAGATCAGCCTGACTTGTGTTACTCCAGTAATAAAAGTCTTTTAACCAAATAGTTTTTCGTTGTTCCTGAGACTTCTTTTGTGCCTATTGGAGTCTACAACATAAGTATTACTTTATCACTTTATTATTACGATTACAACTAGCAGCGCTATCATTATGAGCTTTAATACAATTGTTTAACATTCCGTACTGACTATTTAGAAGGTTGAATGACGTTTTCCGTTGTATTCATTGGCTTAAGTATGAATGCATTGATTTCTATGGAGACAAAAAACGTAATAATTCATAATGTATGAGTATCAAATGCAGAGCAGACTACAAATAATTCTGCGTATTTTGATGTATGAAACGTGTTTGTAACTCATTAACTCATAATCACTCAACAACTCAAGTTTGCAACTTTTTTATGTAGAATTCTGTACATTTTGATATATGAACCATATATGTCACTTAAATGGTTTTGGTGTGTTTGCTAGGGCGTTAGCAGGTGTTTAAATGTGGTTGCGAAGGTGCACTATGTGGTTGCTATGGTGTTACTATGTGGTTGTGAATGTGCACTGGGTGGTTTCTATGGTGTTACTATGTGGTTGTTAGGGTATTTCAATGTGGTTGCTATGATGTCCTAGGTGGTTGCTAGGGTGTACTAGGTGGTTGTTATGGTGTTACTAGGTGGTTGTTATGGTGTTACTAGGTGGTTGCTAGGGTGTACTAGGTGGTTGCTACGGTGTTACTACTACTAGTAGTAGTACTAGTAGTACTGATAGTAATGGAAGTAGTACTACTTAGTAGTAGTAGTAGTACTATTAGGCCTTGTAAATTGAATTAACTGTTTAACAGATGCTCCGTGTCACTTTAATAAATAAAAAAAAAGGCTTATGGTTCACTACCACCACCACAAGTCTTCAATGTACTTAACTGGCCTTCACAAGTCTTGAAGAAAATACAAAATATCTGATGGACATTAACAACTACTGCAACTGCAGACACTGCTAAAAGAAAATATGAATAAGGATTGGAGCTGGAAAGCGTCCTGAGACTGACCTGGCTGACCTGGCTTCCACCCCGCGGCTGACCTGGCGGGATGGAAGGGAGGGGAGCAGGCCGACACAGACGAGCTGGACAGCGGCCGTCAAGACTGGCGATTTTGATGCTGTTGTGTGCTGTTGTGTACAAATAAAGCGCCCCGCCGGCCCGTGAACTCTCCTCATCCTGTCTGTGTCACTGTCTGTCACAGCCCTGGGGTAGCAATTTGTAGCTACTGTAGCACTTTAGCGCACTCGCTACCCCCGAGGCTGTGACAGACAGAGACACAGACACCTTTATTTGTATCACAACATAAGAGGACTCAATCTTGACGTGCCGCTTTCCAGCTCATCTCTCCCAGGCCAGCGTAGGCAAACCAATTGTACCATTTTTTCAGTGGATACAAATAAAGCATTTAAGGTTTGTGTCTTTCTTTTAGTGTGTGTGTCTGTACAAATGTGTGTGTCCACCGCAAACCCCAGTTAACATCCCCTAACTGGCCAACCCGTGACTGAGTGCTCACCACAGGAGGAATCAATTGGAAAGTCATGGGCTGCTCATCTGACTGGGTTATCTGATACACACTGCATTCCTGAACATGGCTAGACAGACAGACTAATGGATTGGAAAATACATTCACACACACAAACAGTATTCATCCCATTTCCCTCCTATTATCCTAGAGTTGGACTTGTGCCAGAAAGTCTGAGGATGACCCAGTTTGAAGTTAGTCTAAGCTTTGCGATCCCATACTAAAAAGAAAAGAATGAGCATTTGACAAAGACAGGCAAAAAAAATCATTACTGAAAAATCATTTACTGAAACATTTACTGAAGTGTTAATAACATTTTCTGACAATCTTTCACCCAAGCTGGTCAGGTTCAGTTATAAATGTAACTCTACTCTCCCCTGCTTGTCCCCAGGATTGGTATGAAGAAGGTACACCCGCTGTCTTCTGGATGTCAGGGTTCTTCTTCACCCAGGCCTTCCTGACGGGTGGCCAGCAGAACTTCGCCAGGAAGCACACCATCCCTATCGACTTGCTGGGCTTCGACTTCGAGGTGCTGGATGACAAGGAGCACAAACGGCCCCCCGAGGATGGTAGGACATTAGCGGTGGGGCAAGTAGGGAGAGGACAAGGCGGTAGCGTAAATGTTATAGAGCTGAAACGTTGAATAAAGTAAAAATACAATTCATAATCACCAAAGTGAATTTGATCATCAGCCATAACAGAGTAACCGTACTAGTCAGGCTCACAATGAGCTACGAGATTGTGAAATGATGGTATATGCTCCTGTAGAAGCCATAAGTCAATTTGATTTGAAGTACTACACTACCCACAATCCAAGCTCGAGTTCCACCAATCTGAGACGTCACTGTTACCATGGCGATGTTACACACACCAAAGTTTCGCGGTTGGCAATCAGGACTGACTGCAAGCTAGCAGTATACTCCACCATGGTTTCTGTCAGATATGATGTGCTTTTCTTTAGGGATGAGGAGGAAGGTGTGGGCAGGAGAAAATTACTACAAACTGCTGAGAAATCAGTTGAAAGTGAGAGAGGATTTGATGACATCACCCTCAATCCCTTATGGGATAAGTAGTTCATTCCCTCTTAAAAGATGTTAGTCTTGTACCTTCAAATATAAGGGGAATATAAGCAGTGGGTGGTGGAGAAGAGACTAGCAGATGAACACTGACAGATAAACACACCATGAGACTGAACATACAAACAGCACAAATGAGAGAGGAAGAGTGAAGGAGGAAGACAGAAACGTGCAGGATTGTCCTTGTTGAACTGAACGCATGTGAGACGCTTGTGGTAGTAAATTGAATTTTTAATTTGGTGACTTAAAGGGGGTAACAAGTGCGATTTTTACTGCCCCCGCAGCACAAAATGACCCCAATATATCTGGGGGGGTTGATCAATACCAGTGATTACTTGGCCAAGTTCTGAGATTTCTGGCTTTCAAAGCTCAATAACCCACCCATGCTCTTGTTTTGGAAATAAACCCACTGGAATTTCAAGACACTCTCAATCTGTAACATGATTACATACAGCAATGCAATTAGTTCCATCATTTTGCTTGAAGATGTTAAAATGTAATTCCTAATCCTTTATCGTTTCAATAGGTTTCATAGACCCCTTGAAATAAGGTGGATACCCTATATTCTTTATTGAGGATGTAACCAGAGTAGGCCTTGATTTTAATCTTATATTTCATTGTTATATGTTTGTTGAAAAATAGAAGATCTATTGGCAAATAATATACCTGCTTATTCTTATTTTGGGTCATGGGGGGCTGGAGTCGATCCCAGCATGCATTGGGCAGAAGGCAGGGAAACACTCTGGACAGGTCTCATCTCGAATCCATCTGCATGTGTTTGGAATGTGAGAGGAAACCCACAGGGAGAACATGCAAGGCTACACACAGACTGGGAATCAAACCACTGAGCCACCATACCGCCCCTGGCATATTATCAATGACGTTCAACTTCTGAATTGTCTGCATTTGACGTGCGTTGATCCCAACCCTGTTGCGATTGATGTGCTTTGTGTCTAATAGTGTGTGTTTCACACTCTCAGGTGTGTACATCAGAGGGCTCTTCCTTGACGGTGCCCGTTGGGACAGAAAGACCAAACTTCTTGCTGAGTCCTACCCCAAAGTGCTGCATGACACCATGCCTGTGGTAAGAACTGCAACACAGATTGATTGATTGATTGATTGATTGATTGATTGACTAAATTGAACAATTTCATATTTAACAATCTAGTTCTGCTACAATAGACAAAAAAGTGGCATAAAATAAAAACATGATACAATCCTTTTTTTTTTTATTAAGGAAACATCTAGCCATTTGTGAAAGCAGCTTTTTAAAATGTTACACGATTGGTATCAAATTCTCTGATACCCTGTTATTCCCTATTTTAGCCTGGTATCAACGTGACATCTGGTAACAGCGTTGGCAATGGATGAAAATCACTGACGGCAGCAATCACACCTTAGTCAAGTAAAAAAAGAATAATAATAAATCATTGTTGCGTAACAGTTCCTTATATGAGCCATATTGGTTTGAGGGGATGGAAATTCATTGAATCTATGAATTCCTCTGGGCGTCCAAAAAAGAAGAGGAATAATATCTTTCCATCTATCTTATGAAAGCAGGGCCGACTCCATCTTTATTCAACTCCTGTGAGGAGTCTCTTATTTTTTATTTTTTTATTGGAGCCTCCAAGGAGAGAGTGAACAACAACCAATAGTGGAGTAGCTGGGGTTCTACCCAGGATACTGTTCACAGATCCTTGTCCTCTGGACCCAGCAGAGCTGCAGTTTCAGCACTTTCCAACACTAGTCTGTCTACCCTCCCGTCTCATCCTCTGGGTTTCTAAGGGGCTTTCTGAATTACCACAACTTGCGTATGAATAGTACACTAAGTACTATTAAGTACTATGGCTTGGCTGATGGTAGAAAAGTCCCAGACAAAGTAGGACTGATCGCTTTGACTTTTTTTTTTTTTTTTGGCTGCTGTTGTTATTGTTTTGTTTCCCCCCTCTGCTCTCCTTCACAATGCATTCAGGGCTTATAAATAATGCCCGAAAAACTGACTTTTTTTAATATTCAGACATTTCAGGGCAAGTACTTAATGGAATCAGTTTTTGACAAGAGCGGAACTTCATTAAAAATGTGTGTATTGTGTGTGTGGAGAGAGGGTGGGGGGGGGGGACACACAACAGAGGCTGCTGTGACCGGCTTTGAAATGCAAATGTTCAGAGGCGCACTCAACAAAGTAAAAGATGGGTTTTTTTTTAGTGTCCCAGTTTATTCATTTTGCATAACCAAGGCCTCTTCGTGGCCCCAAGGCTTTCCATCCTTGTTAATGCTATTGTATTAAAAGTTTATATCCCAAAAGTGTATTTGTAATTTAATATCTGGATGACAAATTGAGTCCTCGTTTTTGAACTAACCTCCCTTTACACAATTTTAACTTCTTCTAAATACAATGTCATAAAATCAAGGCAGAAAATTAAGCATTCCAAATTTCACGAGCCACATTATTATTTTACTAGCCAAATCAATGTTTTGAATGGGAAAGAACCACTAAATCGGTGCACATCACCACCCATACCTTTTAATGTGATGTCATTTGACCCCGTTGTTCCCTCGACTCTTGTCTCTCTGTCAGATGTGGCTGAAGCCCATCAAGCGTCAGGAAATCCCCCAGAGGATGTGTTACGTGGCGCCCGTCTACAAGACCAGCGAGCGGCGCGGCACCCTGTCCACCACCGGCCACTCCACCAACTACGTCATCGCCATGACGCTCAGCTCCGACCTTCCTGTAGAGCACTGGATCAGGCGAGGGGTAGCGTTGATCTGCCAGCTCAGCTCCTAGTCTAGTTTTTGTTTTGCACCCTCTCTCTCTCTTTTCACTCACATTGTTGAAAGCATTAAAAACAAAAACAACCATGCAGTCTCTCCCCTTGCCTTTTTATGCAGTACATGACTTTGTATGACTAACGCGACCATTCCTGTCAAAGTTTTGTAATGGTACCGTTCTGAAGCAGGAGCACTTTTAATAATTATGGTACTCTCGTTACAGTCTATTTAGAGATGCTAGTCCTCTGAGATCCCAACCAACCAGGAGTGGGCTGGAGCTTGTTAGATTTAAGTTATGGGGATTTGAACATTACCAAAAATAGATGGATATAGTCCGCACACTGCGCATCCCATACAGTAGAATCGTGTAAAAAAAAATAAAAAAATAAATAGACAACCAGGGAAACCTTGACTTGCATTCTGAAGAGCAATGGGAATGTTCAGTTTGGGTCATTGAACATTCCTGAAGGTCTTGAAAACCAGGAGCTTAACAGCTATGAGAATGACCCAAAGTAATACCAAAGTTTTTTTTCCCCTCCCATTTTGGAAAACGTAATGTTTCAAATAACGTGGCAATAATGAACATTATGTGATGTCTTTGGCAAAAGCATTAACATCTGTTGTCTCTCCAGGTCAATAACATTATGCCAATAGTATCAGACACTCAGGGAGCTTTTCATAGTTTATTTTCCTTTCTTAATGGGGAGAATACACAAACAGCAAGCATTTCATATCCTGTTCATATGTTCTTCATATATACAACAAAAACTACCGTAGACCTGTGTGGATATGATAAATCGTGTACTTCTTCAACAAGCAAATTGTAGCTACAGAAGTGTTCGTCAATATTTTAAGACTGGTGTTCAAAAAGGAAATATCCACCATATGAAAAAAAGTGACACCTAATCTTTTAAAATTATTGATAGCACAAAATCAAAACAAATTCTGGTACTTTTAAAAGGACAGTAGGAAACTTAAATCCATTGACAAAATGGTGACTCATTTAGATTTTAAAGAATAGTGAAGGATGAACTTTAGGTTTATGTGTTTTCCCCCCAGAATGGATCTCTAGTGTTTTGGGACAGAACTTCATTTGACTATAATGAAACTAAATTCTGATCCAGATTGTGTGCGTCCAGATGAACAGCAGTTTGCATCATCCTAACATCAGAACAGATACATAATACAGACTTGAGTCAAGACTGAAGGCAAATGTAGTTCATCTGGATGATAAGGTATGTGCTTCCACTGGCAGTGAAGTACATGGTTGAGTAGATAATACAAAAATATGGCCTATCACCAGGACTCAAGAACTTGTCATGATCGCATGCAATCAGTTAATTAAAAATCATTTTACTCATGCTTCATGCATGATTCAGTGATTTACACCCAGTTAAGACAAAGACATGGATGTCACATAGTGACAGGATAAATGAAGTCACACACATATCTGTGTGCTCCAGCAGCTGAAGCCAGCCTAGCTAGCTTAGCATGTGAGCAGCAGAACAGCCAATGGAATGTCGGGTTGGGGGAGGGGGGGGCGGTGACAAACACCAGTCACTGTTCGCACACACTGGGGCCATTTTTGGCATAGTCGGCAAACAGTCTACAATATACACCCCCGAAAAAGAAAAAAGATAATCAAGAAATGCTTTAAAAAGACTAGAAAAAAAGAATGCCTTGCTGTCCAATGGTTTGATGAGGGTTAACTATTCATTGCAAGTGCAAAGAATGCCAATAGCTGAACCTATACAGCATATGGTACGAGGTATGGTATGATACAAGGGTATTGCTATTGCTTGGTCTGTCTCAGATTGTCAGGATCAACAAGTCATTTAATTCTTTGACACAAATACTTTCAAAAGGATTTAGCAAGCAAGACAGAATTTGTTTTCAGCTGCACAATTACTGACACCTTAAAGTTGTTACAGTACATCAATAGTTCTAAATAAAGTTTGCATTGGCATGACAAACTCAAATTTGTACTCTCCCAATTCAATGAAATGTCAATGAAGCACCTTTTAGGGGCTTTATGTGGCAACTTCAATAATTTAGTAAACTATAACACCTTCTGATGCGGACAAGAAGAACTACGTCTAAATTCACATTTTGAAGCTACTGATTCATGTAAAGCGAGATAAAATATAAAAAAGGCCCAAACAAGGATATGTCTCATTTTGGCTATCGACAGATTGTCAAACCGTAAAAACCAGTGGTCAGACAACATTTCTGATATCTAGTTATCAACTTTCCAAACAAACACAAATCTAACTAGAGTCTTAAATGCTCATTTTTTAAAGCCATTGCCAGCTTTGACACTTAACACTGTGAACCACATAACTTCAATACTCCAAAATAATGATCAAATCAAGACAATAAAACATAACTCTGAAAAAAAATAAATTAATGGAGAAACCTACAGCGAATCTAACACTGAGCTATTTAGACAATCTAACACTGTGAAGTCATGGGAGCAGCTCAAGAGTCGAGATGTTAATTCCAGATCTAGTAACTTGCTGAAATTGGTGGTGGGAACTTAGTACTTGTTATTTTCGTGATGGACACTGTGACAGTGTGGTGTGGTTGTAGGTGCCCCTCCACTGGCCAGGGCTTTGCACAGAGATGCTAGATGTGCTGACATCATGACATCACAAGTTGATGGCCGGTGGAGAACG
This sequence comes from Hoplostethus mediterraneus, assembly GCA_034670385.1. NCBI lineage: Eukaryota > Metazoa > Chordata > Actinopteri > Trachichthyiformes > Trachichthyidae > Hoplostethus > Hoplostethus mediterraneus. The sequence goes on from JAXDDW010000064.1 coordinate 1,036,564, forward strand.
CCACAGATGCGCTAGGCATGGGACAACAACAACACACTATCACCATGGGCCATGATGGTCGCCTCGCTGCAGGAAAGCACACCCTGCACCACCTTACTATGTAGCAGTGCTTTTCAGTAATGGGTGTTTTCCTGGAAGGAGTACAACCTCGGAGCAATCCTTCAATAGGGCTTTCTGGGAGGGAGCAGACGGAGAGAGTGGAATCGAAAGGAATCAAGGAGAAGTAAAGGGTTAACACCGTTGGCACGATCATGATATATGCATAAGCCACTGCTTCGGGTTTGGCATGGAGGCACAGGGCATGAATGAGATTCACCATGCATGCAAGACTGGACCATCACATTGCCAACAAAGCATGTTAAGGCCAAGAAGCACAATTAACAACATCCATCTCTCCCCTTCCCTAACCCCCCCGCCCCCGATATCCTCCACCCACCACTAGAAGCCAAAGTCAAAAACGATGCGGTCTTCGAAGATGGCGATGAGCAGCATGATGGCGAACCCAGTCAGCATGCCCAGGTTCTGGAGGAAAAAGTGACCCAGCTGGCAACGCTTGTGGTCCTCACTGTCCCCATGAAGCATCTCTGGCAACTACACAAGAAAAAGAAAAATATTTTTTTATATTATCATTACAGTCATACTGTCTTCACACACAAGATTAGGACTAAATTACATTACAGATGATAGAGAGAAAGTTAAACTAGTGTTCTTACCATATCCACCAGAGCCACATAAAGGAACATGCCGGCCGTGATGGCAAAGATCCAGTTGGTGACATTGTGCGTGTACTGGCCCACCGCTGTGCCAATCAGCATGCCAACGTAGGCCATGAGGGCAGACAGCAGATTGTAGACAATGGCTTGCTTCACGCTCATCCCCGCTTTCAGCAGTACCGCAAAATCACCTGTCAGCCAGGATAGCCACAAACTAAAGTTAACACGATTGATTAACAGCCTAAGATGTTGAAGATCAGACCATATTTTAGGAGCCATTTATACTGGAATGCAGGGAATTCAAAAGGGTTCACAAACTCTCTTGTAACTGTAACATATCATTTTGGACAAGTGATGACTACAAAGTTGCTAGTACAATGCATGACTAGAACAGCCAGGAGTTCAGATTATGTGGTTCCAATTTTAAACGCACAAGGGGCAAACAGAGATTTGCCTGTCAAGTTTTTTTTAATGAAGAAGTGTTTTAAGAGGTTTATAGGAGCATCTTTAGAAGTCAGTGGGTCTAAATTGGTGGTACATTAAACAGGTTAATAGGAAGGAGGTATGTGATTGGTTTAATGTGCTTTATATGTGGACATATGGGTATGTATGTGATATTTCATTGCTACTGATTTTGTGTTCACAATTGTTAAATTGATTAAAGTGTGCTTTATTTACTCTTGGAGGAATAGCCTTTTATGGGGGCCCAAAAGGGACACTCAATAATCAATTGGTCAATAGATAAATCAAATGATGAATCAATAATCAATCAATTAATAAATAAATAAATGTTCAAATACATGCATAAATAGATAAAACAATAGACAAATGAATCAACAATTTGATAATCAAAAGATAAATTGATAAATGAAAGTATAAATAGATGAACAAATTGAGAAAATAATATTTAATTCACCATTTGATAAATAAATTGATAATTACATTTTCGATTGTGGTATTATCTATTGATGCTTTATCTATTGATGGACTGATTATCTATTGAACTACTGTGTCAGGAGGTGGGACCCAAATATTACCCAGAAGTTACAGAAGCTGTCATTGGGAGAAGGGTCCAACTGCAGACATCACTCCTCAGGCCCCTATAGTTCTGCGAGCCAATGGGGGTTGAGCATGAGTAGTAGGGTTCCGTTGTATGAAGTGCGTAAACTTATTTCACCTCAGCAGTCCACCAAAATCTGTTTCTGAACAATTTTGAGGCGAGAAATAAGCTATCCAGTTGCTGAATCTTCACTAATATTAGAGCTACAAGGCCTAATTTAAAAGGTTGTTCCGACTTTCGTAAGGCAACGCCACTACTGCACTGCCGGTGTTATGCCAAAAAGTGATCATCCGCCAAAAACTGCTTGCGGTCCATTCCGATGTTTATATGTGTTTGGTATGTCTAATATCCTTGTTTATAGTTGGAAACTAGACTGTAATTAACATTTACGGATGGGTTATATATAAAATAAAGACATCTCTACATTATTTGACCTGCTCTGTGCACTAGATTATAACCAGTCCAGTCCTTTTTACCAATTTAAATATATCTTTAAAGCGGCAATAGGCCTACAACCCATAAAAGGCAATATTCCACCAAAAAGCGATTGCCAAAACTTGATTGCTGTCACTGAAAGGTTATTTATGCCCCCAAATGACTTGATTTCATTCATGAGGGTTATATTTTAAAGATTATAGCTCACCCAGTCCTTTTTACCAGGTGAAATAGCTATAAGGGCAATGCAACCCTTAAAAGGCAGTTTTCCACTTGCCAAAAAGTGATTGCAGCTCCCGCGGACAGCAATCACTTTTTGGCACGACACCGGACGGCACTGCTTTCTTGGCCGTGCTTCAAGCTAGTGGGGGACACCGCAGCAAAGCCCCAAACGACTACACATGTAAGTAACGTAGTCTAATACTACTTCATGTCATCAAATATTACAATAACGCTGATGTGTTCATATTTGTATTCAGAATAAATGCTTTGTGGTTGAAAATGCATTTACGGATCCGACAGCTAGCCTATTAGCTTACTACTATAATTTCCCATAGAGGTTAGCGAGGTTAGCAAGTTAGCTAACATTAGCTTGCAGTTTACAATGGGGTTAGTAGTAGGATCCTGACGGAGTCATAGGGTGCTGCTTGCCTGCATTATGTTTGATTTCTATCATCAATGGCACAGCCTGTGACTTATGTTCATCTAAAAATACACTTCCGTAGTGACCCTCAGCTAATGTTAAGCATTGTAATAAGCTGTAGTATACCTATGCAATTGTCGTTTGGATTTATGAAGTTCATTTAGGAGTTGTACATGGTTGATTATTTATATTGTTTCTTGGGTTAAGGCAATTCTAAGATGACTATTCATGTTTTTCAAGGGAAGCAACAGCTTGACACAATGCACCTGGAAGTGAAGAGAATGAGGAAAGATGTTCCAAATGTGTGCAACAACATTGGTATGTTTCTCTTCACCAGTACTGTATTACTCTGTCTCTAGCACCTTCTATGAAAACTGTGCCTATGGCAACACAAATCAGGTTACAGTTGACCTTGCGTTTTTCCATAGGCAAAAGGTTGCATGAAAATGTTGTAGTCACGAAAAAAAAAAAACATGTTGGTGACAAATGTTTAGAGCTGTAGAACGGTTTCTATGGATCACTGTAAAAGGACTTGAAACTGTTTTTGTCTTGTAGACCATGGCAAGAGCACATCCTGGGAGAAACAACCTTCACCGGCTGAAAGGGAAAGTAGATGAACCTTCCTATCTCATGTTGGGATCAAGACATCAAAAGGAAGTTGAAGAAAAACTGCTTGAAGCATACGATGAAGAATGTCAGGAATTGATGGAGAATTTTTAGTTTGAGTTTGAATGTCAAGATGACTGTGATTTGCTCATGTCTGAAGTCAGAGACACTGTTGACATTCCCGTGTGCGAAGCTTTAGGAAACATGTAGAAATGAAGATGGGTGAATGGTAGAATAAAACTGTTTAGACCCATTAGCCTACCTACTGTGTTGTGAATGTTTTCTCTTTTTCAAGGTGTGCTTGGACCCCTACAATCACCACCTGCAGCTACACTGGAATCTGTAATGTTTTAATCTGATAGGTGTTACATAACTTCCATTACTCAGCATAATGGAAGTTTGTGGAGCTTCAGAGCTCATACTTATCCCCTGTATTTTGGAATGATTGAAAAGTCACTCATACACACACATACAGTACTGTGCAAAAGTCCTAGGCACCCTAGATTTGTTAATATGAATTTGGCCCTAGATTTTTATTTATTCTTTGTTTTTTCTTTACATTACTGCTCTTTATAGTCAAATTTTGATATTTAGGAACTTTTAATTTAATTATTTCTGAAATCAAATCAAATCACATTTATTTGTATAGCCCTTAATCACCGTTACAGTCCCTAAGGGCTTCACAGTGCCCAACATGTGAAAATAATAAATGATTAGTACACGACATCCCCCAGCCTTAGACCCTCACAGAGGACAAGGAAAAATTCCCACAAAAACCTTATTGGAAAATTGGGAGAAACCTTGGGAGGGGATACTCAGAGAGGGATCCCCCTACCAGTACGGTTGGGCGTGCAATAGATGCCGTGTTTGGGCAAGCAGAGTATACACAATATATGAAAGTTCATTTTGGTGGGACATCCAGATCTGATGGGACGCCATCACAGCATCTTCGCTGTACGGATTTGTTTTAAACGTGCCTAAGACATTTGATGATTTGGTGATTTTGCCCGTAAAGCCGCCAAAAATAACACTTTGCAGGGTCGACTAGCCCGCTCTGGTGCCATTTGGAGATGGAACCATTGATAAGGGCGGGGGAAATGGACTTACCCTGCATTCCAAAGTGGGGGACAGACTAAGAGAACAAAGAGGTCTACAATACACAGCAAAAATATGATTTCTGTATGTTTTCTATTAAATTTGAATAACACATCCTGTGGCAGATGATGTACCCTACTCCCCAATGTATTATCTTGCTTATTCAAATCACACAGCATGTGTTATTAAGATGTTTGGTTTACTCGCCAGGGTTTTGTGGTAAGACAGTGATGTTTGGTATCATACAGACACATTTGTTGTAAGGTGATTAAATATGTCACTTGCATCCCAAAAGGATCAAGAAAAACAATGTTTTCCAAACCTGAGCTGGAAATGCAGTTTTAGGCAAATGCTAATCACTGAGCATCAGGTTGTAAATCTGATGCATGCAAATGAGGGAAACACCTACTCTCCTGACTTGCCATAAAGCCCTCTGAGCTGTAGAACTTGGCTCGCTCTCTCTCACGAAATCTCACGAACTAAGAAACTACTAAACTAAGTTTGAACCTGGATCCAAGCTCTTCTACAAGCTCAACTACCAGATCAGCTCTACGGTGAATATCGACGAGGCGCCCGCTCGAATTCACTCAACCTGATCCAGAAGACTACGCAACCAAATCAGAAGCCAGCCGCTCCGCTACTCTGCTACCTGAACGACGTGTGCCAACACATCGACCCTTCCCTCTATCTTCACTGAGGTGAACTGTTGGCACGACTACCCTGACGAACCACGGCCCCGGACCGCACTCCACACCGGCCCTCCTGACATCGACCGGCCCAGCCCAACACGTGCGTGTTTACCTGGCTACTGCGACTGCGCATCGGTTACCCCGGAGACGAGGACGCCGCTGACACCCTGCAAACCAGACGGTAACCAGCTTTCTTATTGATGCACGGGTGATGCAAAGGCAGTATTGAACTGTGAAAGTGAGGTTAGAATACCCTCTCTCTCTCTTTCTCCACTCTTCGCTGTCCCCTTTTCTTTGGTTCCAAGTCTCTCGGAAACGGTCAGCTGTCCTCCAAGCCATCTTTCGCTGTTGCCACGGTGTCACTATTAGACGCATTACAGCTCAGGTCATCTTGTCTATGCCAACTTCCTTGCCATCTTTGATCCCAATATCATTTGCCATTCTTGTTTGACATATCCTCTGCCACTGTTTATGTTGTTTTATTGTTTGCCAGTTATTACCATTTTCTGTTTAGTTTAGTATACATCTATTCATTTTATTAATCTTTGGTTTACATAATTAATAAAATCTTTGCATTTATTAAGAACTGGCTTTTGTGTGTCATTGATATATCCTGGACATGAAAGTAGAAAATCACTGAAATCTAGAGCTCACTTCTTTTGATTATTAGACTGATATTTATTATAAAGAGACTATTCCAGTGTAAACTGGTGGTGCCCCACGAGTATTAATTGATAAGATATTAATTACTAAGAATAACTTCAATAGTTGTCAATTGTTAGAATTGACTAAATAGTCTCATCGTTCATAACGAAGCACAACACACGCTACACCCTCTCTGATACAGCTAGACAGCTTTGACCAATGACAGCTTCTGTAACATAAAATGATTGACAGCAGTTTGGGTTCCACCCCCTGACACAGTGGTTCAATAGATAATTAGTCCATCAATAGATAAAGCATCAATAGATAATACAACAATCGAAAATGTAATTATCAATTTATTTGTCAAATAGTGAATTAAATATAATTTTCTCAATTTGTTCATCTATTTATACTTTCATTTATCAATTTATTTTTGGATTATCAAATTGTTCATTCATTTGTCTATTCTTTTATCTATTTATGCATGTATTTGAACATGTCTTTATGAATTGATTGATTATTGATTCATCAACTGATTTATCTATTGACCAATTGATTATTGAGTGTCCTTTTTGGGCCCCCATAGCCTTTGACGTGCGTTTACACTGCATATAAACCCCCTGGTCAAGAACACGCTACATTTCATGCTGTTTTTTGATTGTGGTGTCTAACTCATTTAGACTAGACTGACTCTCTACAAACTGTCACTGGTTTCTGTCTTCTCTTCCAGTTGAACATAGTATGAGGGAAAAAATGACTAGAACCTTGAGGGCCTGCTCTTTAAATGGGTCTTAAACTCCCATCACATACACTTACAACTACACATGCATGCTGTAACCCTTCCTACCCGATTCAATCATTGCCAGGCCAAATGTGTGAAGAGCCCCAAGTCTCAGCGGAAACGCCCTGGATTTGGAGAGAGATGAATAGAGAGGAGGAGTGGCCTACATTTCCCTCCACTGTGTAACAAGCAGCCTATTTTCCTTGCTAATTACCACAATGAATATATTACCACTCTGCTCTCATCCATCAATCAAATCCGGAGAAAGGTGGGGAAGTTAAAGGGAGAGAGGAAGCGAAGAGTCAACCTCACTCTGCTGGCCCTTTTTCCCCCCCACTTCAACTTCCTCTGGCATTTCCTGCCTCTTTGGTTCCAGTCCATCACGCACTCAGAGACGCCTGACACCACCTTGTCGACTGCAATTAACACAACCATCATTGGCAATTAGCTTCACTATGGGTGGTTAAAGAAGCTTCATAATCATCATTCCTGGCTCCCGGTTGCCAGTCGGGGGAGGCTTTTGTGTTTAATAGGAGCTGAGAGGTGCACGCGTCAAAGTACTGGATCCATTTGCCATGCAGGCCTATGGGAGTTAGGGGACAGTGGCGGTGCGCCCACAGAACTGGTGAAAAGTCAACAAGAAATGGGAAATTACATGCGGAGAAGCCGAATGATCTCAATTTGTCACACGCCACTGTAGTTCAAGACACGATTTGTGTTGCAGTTAATCATCTGGAAAAACCTATTATCCTGAGGTTACAAAGCGCCAAAACACATAAAGGGAAGAGCAAAAAGGAATAAAAGAACTATTGGTCCAGAATGAGAAAGGGTTGGCCCTCTCCTTAACATTGGAGCTTCGCAGATATAGCCTAGATGGCAAAATTCTTGGCACTGCTATACTGCTGAATGAAACACTGTATTCTCTAAAGAAGTTCCTTGCGGCGTTAGCTGGACCAAGATGTGCTTGATCCTTTCATCCCCCTGCAAATTATTTTCACAGTGAACAGTTTCAACCATGGAGTCAACAATAACAGCAGCATGCTGCGAGTCAACACAAGGGGCAGCAGGCAGGCAAAAACAGAGGCAGTTATTCACTGGCTTGCTCTCTCTGGCGCGTTTGACACAAATCTATTAATCAGCTACACAAACAAGGCATGGAAACCGCACTAGGGCAAGAGTAATCATTAGTTGTGGATGGCCCTCTTTGTCTCACTTGTACATACATAATCACACACAAACGCAGACACACAAGTGACCGCACTTGTGTGAAGCACAAGTTGGGGCAAGAATGTTCACTGTGGCCGACTTTAAACTTGGCACTGTAACAAACTTTGAAAAATCAAAAGGCCCGTCACACAGAACAGATGACAGGCAATGGCTGTTGGGGAGAGCTGATGCATCGGCAGCTGTATGTCTTTGAGTCATGGTCAGTGGAGATGATAGACTGCGCCTGGCACATCACTCAATAGACTGACACAGTGACAAGCCATTCCGCTGCTGTCAGACAAAACCCATTTATCTAAAAAGAGGACATTTTTCAGGAGTGAAGAAAAGAATGCTTATTTTCTTATTGATGCTCATTTTTTAACAGGTTTGAAGGGCCATGAAACTCAAACAGGTCACAGGTTTAGTTTGGCCATATATTTATGTAAAAATAAGAATAAGAAATATTAAGAAAAAGAAGAAAAAGCTATTTGTTCACCAATGATCATTATGTGAAGTGACTGTGACACCTAGAGAAAACAGCATTGTTCTGCCCGTTGAATGAGTGAACAATAGCTGGTGGGTAATGGGTAAATTATTTGTGTGAAATCGAGCATTTATGCTTTTTGACTCTTTTCTCTGGCTTAAGTCCACTTACCAAGTTCATGAGGTAATTCGTGGCAGAAGACGGCCACTGACGTGCTGATACCTCCTGTGACGTTCGCACTGAATGCTGCCCCTATAAAAAGACAGGATGTTAAGAGGTCACGGAGATGTCTTGAAGGCAAACTCTGCAAGTTGTCAAAACGTCTACGTACACAAGACAAATTCCTGTACATTTGTACTTAAGAGGTTAAAATTATTGTGAAATGACACTGCTCCACAGCAGAGTGAAATAAGGCTCACCATGGTCAAATTCAAAGTCTTAAGAAGTGGTATCCAAAGCAAATAATTTACACAGTTGAAACTGTAACCCAAGTGACAAATCACCTCTGCTGGCAGCATAAGGAATAAATATTCAGTTGATTTTTCTATTACAGCCTACTGTGATGAGTGACGGTTAAGGGGGAACACCAGTCAACATAAGAATCAAAATATTTTATGTGACTCCAGACTTCATACAGTCATGCTTGAAAGTTTGTGAAGGATGAACTGTATAAAATACCTGAAATATAAATGAAGATATCCCCAATTAAGAACAGGCACAAATAAATATGATATGCTTTCATTGTTTATTTAACAAAACTCAGATAACCCCGTGTGCAAAAATATGTGAATCCCACCCACCCAACCTAATGACACCAGGTAGAGGCTTTGGGAGTGGTGTTTATGTTTACATTTATCGATTGGACTGCCTTACACTGTAAAAATACACAAACCTTTGTGAGGGGAATGACATATAATCTTGTTTGACTTGCTTGTAGTGGGTACAGTTGGATATAAGATGATATAAGAATCCAAATCAGAACTTCTTACCTATGGCCAGGCCGTCACTGAAATTGTGCATGCCATCCCCCATGATGACCATCCAGGCGATGCTGGCGATGCCCGCATCCTTCATCTCCTGGTCTGAGTGGCAGTTACCACTGTGAGAGTGCCCATGGCCGTGCGAATGCCCATGTCCATGACCATGCTTCTTGGCCTGTCGCCCATTCACCTTGGCGGGTGAGTGGTCATGGTGGGAGTCTGTGGGTGCCAGTGGTGCCTTGGTAGGAGAGTCGGGTGTCTGAAGCTCTGTGAGCTGCGTGTTGTTGTGTCCGTTGTCACAGGAGATGGCCATGCTGTTAGTACCTGGAGAGGAGAGGAAACCTCACTGTGACCTGCCACAGGGACCACACCCCTCTCACCCACACTCAAATCAAGAAATTGCACTCTCTTACCTTCACCCAGCGGCTTAAGGTGGAGCCACTCTGCATCAGAGCGGCGGTTTAGCTTGTGATCCGACAACTTCCTGCCAATCTTAGCCTCCTCGTTTCGCTTCTTCATGCCACATAAACTGCCCTGTGAGGAGAAAGACTGTAAATAGTTTTCTGTTCCATCTATCTAATTCATTCAATTTAATGTTTCTCCATCTTGACTTATGAGTAACCCTGACTGCATGCAACCTGAAGGACAGAGAAATCAAATGAGTATTGCTCTGTTGCTCAACATCTATCTTAAAAGTGCCTTGAACAAGACACCTAATTCCCAGTTGCTCCAGTGGAGCTGCTCAGTGGCCAACAGTAGAGACAATCTAGATAAAGCAAATAACTTATCTTTCCGATGACATTGCTGGCATCTTACCAGAGCTCATCTAGAATATTTGACGCCCAAAAATTCTGTTCAAACCATAACCAACCCAAGGAAAATAGCTATGAAATAAAGGTTTGTGAGATAAACAATATTTTTGAACTCCAGCCTGATTGCGACCTAAGAAAAGTGAGAAAGGTCAGTCTTACCCCTTGGTCTTTGTAGTGCTTGAACATGCCAATGCAGTGTTCGACGATGAAGAGGAGGTAGATGCCGGCCAGCGCAGTCAAGCCCTTCCACACCCCGTCAAAGGCAATCACCAGATCTTCTTCCTGGCTCGCCCCAACTTGGCTGTGGTCATGCTGCCCCTGAGACTGTGAACAACAGGGGTAGGGGTTACGGTTTTATTAGGAGATGAATGTAATTTCCAAGAGGTACTTGGAGAGCTATCAGTGTAAAGATACCCTCAGAGTGTTGTGAAGTATGGAGAACTAGTCAGTAATAATAGTGTATGGCCACTGGAAGAATTTCATTCCAAAATGAAATATGTGACATCTATCTGTACAAAATGATTGCTGGTATGAAAGTAAAACTCATTAGTTATCTTTATACTTTTTGCTTATGAATTAATACTAACATTTTGATGATCATGTAGTCAGTTGGATTTTGAAATATTGCCCAATTAACATTAGGTAACAATTTATTTTCACCAAAAATAGCATTTTGTTATGACATCATTCAAAAGCACATAGCATAACTGTGACGTCAACAATCAATTTAATGTTGAGGCTTTAATGAACCACATACACAGTTGCATGTATTGTTTATATACAGGTCTTATTTTCATCTGCTCACTTTAAAATTGTACCTGCATTGGAAGAATTGTGGTTTATTAAGTTTTATATTAAAGCACAAAACTTGCTTAGTCTCATTTAGTCAGCATGTTTCGTTGAAACTGCTTGCAGGAGGTTGTTAGACAATTACACCCTGGTCCTCACTAGGCTCTTATAAATTAAATAGATTGGGCTACTTTCAAGGAGCACATCATGATTTTCTTCAGATTCTTTAGCATTCCCTTTTATAGATTTGTCCCAGTTTGTTGAATACACTATTATAAATATTAAACTGTCTCAACAAAACTTTGCTGCACTATATACATGTCACGTGGTTGTCTGCAGCATACTCACATGTGGCAGCAGGTGAAGGAGGGCGTCGCCGCTGAGTGTGCCCACTGCCAAGGCCACCAGGAAGGTGAGCAGGAACTTGAAGCAGGATTGGTTGAGAATGGGCACTAGCACCACACCCAGCAGAGACAGCAGGCTGATGATGGTGATGGACACAAAGCCCCATAACCATATCCACACTAGAGAAAGAGAGACAGACATAAGAGAGAGAGAGCTATTATTTAACTTAACCAAGTAGGTCTTAGTGAGTAGGAAGACCGCCCTTCAACTGAAGGAACCTGTTTTGGCAAGCATCCTGAAGCATACTGAAGTGTCCTTGAGCAAAACACTGAATCCCTACCAGTTCCGGGGTGCTGTTCTGTAGTTGATCTTGAGCTCTGACCTCCCTGTGGAGGGGAGGCAAGCAAAAAGATAACATCCCTACTCCTGGACTGAGAACACTTGCAAGCCACATATGGCCTTTTCTGGCTATCATATGCATCCTAAAAAAAATATGTATATATGATAATATGAATATAAAAATGTTTTCAACCCCAAGGATCAATAAAGCAGAAAAATCTTTTCACACATTACATATACATAGAGAGGGACTGAGATACCTGTTACTCAATCTTTGATCAGACCAATAGAAGAGCAGCAGCACACTACTCCAAAGACTCAACCCGACTACTTTTGTTCAAGAATCAAACTCAAAGCCCAGAAATGCAAAGACAAATCCCAGGAATGCAGTCACAACACACCGCCATCTGCTGTTCAAACAAAAAATGATTTGGTTGCATGAATTAAACTGCAATTGAGAGCTTGAATTGAGAAGATTGAAGCAATGAAAATATCAAATTGAAATGCACTGGTTCAAATGATTTTTTTTCAGTTAAGTCCGCAAACTATCATTTTGGATGCAAGCCTGATTTCTTTGCCTTGCACATTTTAGCTCTCCATATTTTGTAATGCTCATAGTTTTGGGTGGCAATAATCATTTTTGGGTTGGGAGCCTAGATTTCCTTGTATAAGTAGACAACCATAATATAGGCCATAGGTTTAAAATGGTTCCCCTAATAGTTTTTTTTAGTTTTTCCTCAATGGAGTTTGGCATCTCTCTATCTCTCTACAATTTATTATTTGTTATTCCACCTGAAGGAGCTTGATATTTTATCTGTACACTTAGGATGTGGAGGTTTGAGAATAAATCCAGTTCATATAATTTCAGTTTGTAACATATTTAGGACCCGTTATAGTGTGATTAGGGGGAGAGAATGGCTGAATCTCAAAATGTGGTCTCACAGCCAGCCTCAGGCTACATCCACACTAAGCAGGGTAAATTTGAAAACGCATACTTATCCACTACTACTATACTACTACTATAACTATCCATTACTTATCCACACTAGGGCGGCGTTTTTACCCCCCCAAAACGGAGCTTTTCGAAAACGCTCTCCGAAGTGGATAAATTTGAAAAGTGAAAGTGCCCATATTTCATAGAGTTAGTGATGTCAATAAATGAGGACATTGGGGAAGCATCCAAAAGATTTAAACATATGGCAGGTGTTTGTAAGAAAATGTTTATATCTATCTTATTGCTAGTGTAGCATTTTATTGCACTTGTGTATACAGCCGTGTGTATCTTCAGACAAACAATCTGTTTTTATGCAATTGAAAATAAATTGTCGTGTACATCTGGGATTTCCACAGAAACAGTTGGATTGCTGTATCAAAGGCAACAGGGGATTCAGCTTATGACAAGTACAAATAAACCATGCTATCTGCTACAGTGTCCAAATACTGTTGGCTTTTAGCAATCTTTAGCATTTTTTCTTCATCTCTGTAATTTAATACTGTTGGCCTACTAATTTTTTTTTTGCTTGAACTAAAGCTGCCATACTGTTTTCTGCTTTAATCATAATTAATCATAATTAATTAATAATTAATCAGAAGTTAAACAAAAACCAAAGTACATAACATCAGCACAGCAAATGAAAGACATTATTGCATTATTCACCCATATTTTCCCACATGGCAAACTTGTTTACTGGATCTGAAACTGCCTGTAACAAAGTGTGGTTTTTTAAAACTTTAAATTTAACGACTTAAACTAAATCAGATTTAAACAGTCTTCATTAAACATCTAAATAAATGATATATGTATATAAATAGAGGAAACATAGAATGCCTTTAATAGGAGTCATTAAAGAGCCAAAGCTAAAATTTAACAATGTTTGGCTTTAGGCATTTTCCCACCCTGTTCGCATGTTAACAATCCTGTACATAGTCAACAATCTGTTAACTGTATACACAAGTGTATTCAAATCATGTGTCCTTGTGATGATATGAGTCCCATAGCAAGAAATGTAATCTGACATTTGAGAAGAATTCTACTCTTTTTTATTCTTCATTCATGGAGACATGAAACAGAAAAGTCAGACGATATATTATAGTTTCTGGCTCTTATCCTTCTAATTAATGTTTACAGCACTAATTGGGATGATGTAGAATTTGTAAATAAATGTATCTCTTTGTTACCCAATCTAAATTCACATAATTTAAGACCCTTGCCTCCCCCAAATGGCCCAAGCCATATCAACATCCATGTCCCAAGTTGTTGTGTCCTTTCCCCCATAACAAAGAATTCTCCTACTTCTCAGATGTTCATCACTCACTCAAGAATAGATTATTTTTTATAGACGGGACACTGCTGCCCACTGTTAAGAAAACAGAAACATAATACTGAGCTATTGTTGAATCAGATCAGACTGTTTGAACTCTCTTTCTCTCTCGATAGTACAAAGCAAACCATTTGGAGATTGATTGCAACTCTGCTATTAGAAAAAGATAGACAATAGACAATTTTCTACAGACAAATAGGTCAGTCAATTTCAACATCTATACAATGGGAGACATGATAAGTCATAATCAGAGAAATAATTTCATATTTGTCTGCATGCAAAGACACAACAAGAAAATAAAAACGAGAACACCACCTATAATAGAAATAGATCACCAGTACTCTACTTCCCCTACAGCTGAATTATATAAGACTGGGTCTTCAAACAGAATAGAATTTATTATCAACAGAAGAAACTGAACAACACGTACTCCGATAACATGGATTTTTCTATGAACACGGAGACAAAGCAGGGTGACTTGTAGCCCACCAGTTAAAATGTGAATCAGCAACCCAACTCATTCCACAGATCTGCAACTTTTTAGGCGAGCTAACAGTAGACCCAGTTGAAATCAAGGACACCTTTAAAACATACAATTTGAATCCATATACCTCACAGTTTCCAGTGGATAGTGTAAGTATAAGATTTCCATGGCAATTTAGATTGGAAAGATGAGTTAGATGAATGCTAAATAGAATGACTAAATCAATCACAGCGATGCAGAGTTGTAACCTGATTTTCTACTAAACTAGCCTGCCTTTTTCTTGAAATGTTTAATCATTCAAATGTTGCACCAAGGGGCCCTGCCATAAACTCTTACTGAGGCGTCTATTACGCTGCTGCTAAAGCCTGATAAAGAAACTGCTGCTCTGTGATTGTGGTACAAAGACTGTAGACTACTTTAAACTTTCTTTTAAAGTAGATACACTGAGGTGTCAGCAGGCAGATATCAAAGAGGTTGAGCAGCTAACAACGCATTTCACAACCAATTGTTTGCTTACATGGCAAACAATACAGACACAATGTTTCAAGCATGGTTCAATTAGGGTCACATGTCCTAGGAGATGATTTACACAAAGTGAAACTGAAGAAACTGTAATGCGAAACACGCTGTTCAACTTACATACTTACTTACTAAACCTAAGCAATTTAGCCCTCTTGTGTATGATGGACCCTCATTGATTCATTCCTCTTTCTTTTCAGTTAGGCAGGGGGGTAACCTCATGTCAGTGGGCCACGCAAACAACAAATAGTTTTAGATGAAATGGAGAGCTTTTATTTTCTCATCGCGGTTAAAATGTGTTGTCATAACCCCCATTTTCTCATTATTCTTTTGTTACCACCGTTTTAGGGTGTGCTACAAAATTGTATTCATAATTCTTATTTGTCGCAAATAAGAAAGCAAAATTGTGTCAGGCAGAACACCCTGCAACTCTGAGAGGCTGTAAATCGGCCAGACAGTACATCACTGCAGGTCCTTCACACTTAGTAGCTTATCTACTTCTCTATTACCCCTATCCAAGTGTGTGGGGGCAGTGTGTGTGTGTGTGTGTGTGTGTGTGTGTGTGTGTGTGTGTGTGTGTGTGTGTGTGTGTGTGTGTGTGTGTGTGTGTGTGTGTGTGTGTATGTGTGAAGAAGTGGGGGGTGGTCATAAGGGAGAAGAGAGGAGACATACTGGTCTGTGTCTTCTCTCCAATTACACGTCTCCTGTGAGCTGTGTCTCAGAGAATTGGCCCAGGGTGGCGCATGGGCTACTCCTAATTGGCAGAGCACAAAAAAAGAGAGAGGGGAGTGGGGACCAGAAAGAAATTTTCTGCAATTTTGTGAGAACCCCCCATGGATGCCAGTGGGAGGTAAATGAGAGGTAGCTCCTCGGTGTGTGGTACACCCACAGCTGTGTCTTGGTGCATCGTATCCAGCACCTCCAGTTCTTCACTAATGAGGAGCCGCTCTTGCCCCTTTGACTTCTTCATGCAATCTTCCTTTATTGTCATCAGCATTTTTATGGCTGTCTTCAGTGGTGGCATACTGCTGTCTGAAGCGCATGTGATGCAGGTGTCTCTGGAGGGGAGTGTGTGTTTAATAATTCCAAGACTTAAGAGGGCGTACAGATAGAGAATTCCTCTATACTTAAACATCAATGCCTACTGGTTTGACAGCATTATTGAATTCTTGGTGCAAAACTTTGGAGTCTGGTCTGTTATTGAGCAGGGTGTCTGGAGGGATACAAAATCAAAAAGCCCTGTCAAATTTAGCGTGTGCTTTGTGGCGTCTAATTTGGTAGGATAAAAGAACACATATGAAATTAAAATACCACTACAATCTTAAAACGGAAACAATTGATGGACGCTTTTATAAAATACAGTATATTCAGTGCATACATGTTTACTGTCCCAGTGGGAATGAAACCACGGGGGGGGGGGGGGGGGGGGGGGGGCGGGGGGGCGTGGGAAAGAAAATGGGATAAACATCCTCAGCACTTACATTCCTATCCAAATTATGTTATTGTGCCAGATTGGTGGTGGCATGCACCAACTTCCCCAGTTCCTGGAGGAGACGCAGCAGGCGGTGGCCAACTTGCCGACAGCCTTGCAGCAACCCTGGCCAAAGACCACCTGGGTTGAGGCGCGGGCTGGATGCAGGAGAGAATCAAGCTCGTGGGCTGGATCTCACTGCATCCAGTACAGATTGCAGCCGGAAACCATTTTAACTGTGTTTGGGTGTCAGTGAAGGAGGGGAGAAGGAGAAAGGAGCGGAGATGAGATGAGCTGGACCGGCAGCAGGCGCACCGACCTGAAGGTCAGCTGGAAAGCTGTCCTGCTAGCTTTGGGGCCAGAAACAGACCTGGTATTGCAGCTGAAGGCTGACTTGGAAGAGCTGGCAAGAGGCACGCCTACCGGGGGACTGAGGGGGAAAATGGCAGTCAAGACCCAGTTGTTTTATGTTGTGTGTACCAATAAAACGCCGTGTTGGCTAGTGAACTCTCCTCGCCGTGTTAGCCTGCCAGAATGTTAGGTTTGACCATTTTCACATATTTGATCCTCTCCACAAGAACACTAAATAGAAATGACAGCCTCTACTGTCTACAAAGAACAAAGCTGCCTGTCCTAAGTTTGCCAAAGCAAACTTAAGCCATCTGGACAAACCTGAAGATTTCTGGAAGTCTGTTCTCTGGACAGGTGAATCCAAAATTTAACTGTTTGGTTGCAATCAAAAATGCCATGTTTGAATACAACAATACAACCCAAGAATGGTGGTGGGTGCTGGGCTGAAAAGTGCCTTTTTCAACAAGACGATGATCCTAAAAATTTAAGAAAATCTATCAAAGAAACGTGTTGTTACTCTTACACATTGTTAATGTGATGCACACGTTATTAAATATATTATAGGCCTATTCAGAGTAGACATAGCAGTCTTTTTTCGCTGTGTATATCGCACAAGTTCATATCGTGATAGCGATAATAAAACAATACATGTTTTTTATTGCCATTGCCCAGACGTTAAACATTTTGAAGTGAACATGCCTGGAGACGTGGCTCATGCGCCAGAATTGCCGAGCCATCACTTGGTGTTTTTTGAGATTTTGAGAATAATGTCCCTTGCCTTTCTGGCTTTTCTTTGTGAATGTTATTAGCGTTATCAGGGACACAGGGAAACAGTGGAAACTTAAAGGTTAGAGACGTGGGCTTATGACATGCAAGTTGCCAGTCTGAATTTTGGACCGGCTGGAAAAAAGAGTGGCTAAGTAAATTAGCAATAAAGGTAAAAAACAAAAAACAAAAATGCAGCTGCACTAAGGAAATCCTGTTATCAGGATTGTCAAAGAACATAGTCAGCAGCATGGGGTAAAAAAAAACACCATTGTAATCATGAAAGTCATGCTTTTGGCACTGCAGACAAAAGTGTGACTGTAAAACTCACATGGGGTAGCTCGTTCGCTGAACTTATAACTAGTACAAAACTTTCACAAGCCTGTAGTCTTATGAGCTCAGAGTCATTACAAATTGTGCATTCTTCATCTGTCTGTAAAAGTGAATGATACATTGGTGGGGTGGAAACACAAGAGGCATAAAATTAGTAACCAATAGTGACCTATTAATTGGAGCTTGGGTTCTCAGATGTGTTCTCAGCTCTTTCAATTTTCCCTGTACCCTTGAAGAGTTCAAGTTGTACTGGTTGAGTATTTGCTGCTGCGCTGGATTGTCAAAAATGAGAGAAGAGTTTGTCCCGACCCTCAGATTTACGCCACATCTACGTATTGAGAATGGGAAAAGGTGGAACAAACTGTAGTGGGCACACCCAAGGGAACAGAGCTCATTTTTTTGGTTCACTTCAGATATCACTACTATAGAATTAGGTTTGGTCATTCTGCTTTTATCCCAAGGAGAGGAGCTCCAGGCTATACATTCTGATGGCATCGCATTATGCAACCAATGGTTTATGGTGATAGCCCTGTGGTTTCTTGCTTATGAAGACAGTTTTTTTTCACTGCATATGTTGATTTTAGTGTGATTTTAATGTGTATTCTTCCTAGAGATTTAGTTGTTTCCTTTTTCTTACCATCATTTGGTTATTTGATGTATGAGTTCTTTAATATGCATTCATTATAGGGCCCCTTGATCTACACCCATTGCATGAAAGGTACTATACAAAACAAAGATATTATTACTGTTATTTCTTGTGTTCACAAATATTGACTGAACTGGCTCAGACCAGAGGAATAGCATATGGGAATTCGTAAATTAGGTGTCATTCCCCTTCATTTAGGTTTTGACAATGACTTGCCAAGCAGGACAGGATTTGCTGAACAAACACCATGCAGGGCTGTTTGTGATTGTGTCCCATTGTGATTGTTTACTGAAGGGTGTTAAGGGGCTGTGACTTAATTTGTTGTAATAATACAAATATAAAATAAAAACCTATTGTGCTGCTGCCGCTGTCAAGTATCAGCGATGAGATCAAACAATGTGTCAATAGAGCTGGGGCCTGTCTCATGAAGCGAGATTAGTGGGTTAGCAAGCTAACTTTGGGTGTAACCCTGGCTTTTCGGTCTCCAGGAGGTGGCTTACATTATAGCAGGGTAGATCACCATGGTAAGCTAGGCTACACACCTAACTTGCTCTGGAGCAGGCTGTGTTCAGGATATCGGATTCAAAGGTGTATATCAGCTCCCTGGATCATCCCATGGACTTTTTCAACAATCTTTACTGCACAAATTCCATTAACAAAACCAGATATGAACAACACCATTGCATTTAAATAATGAAAAAAATACAGAGGGATACTATTGAATTAACAGATAGTAAGAAGAGCTGTTTGCAGGGCAATGGAGTTAATGCAACAAATGCAGTTTAGAGACTGACAGAACACCTTTGCTTTCCATAAGAAATTATGGAAATTACATATGCACATACTGTACTCTGTGCAATGACAATAAAGTTTAATCTAATCTAATTATATTAGTCATAATAAATGTTTGTAGCATTTCCAGGCAAATTGCCCAGTCTGACTATAAAGGGGGGCTTCTATCAAACAGTGAGTAGCTTACAATTCATTCATTATTATCAATAATGAATGAAATGTACTGTTGCATGTAAGTGCAATGAACTTCATTAGGATTCCAGAGTTATTAGTGTGACAGATTGTACTGTATCAATGAGAAATATTAGTGACACTTTCTCTGAATGATTGTTCGTCAGTGTAAATGGACTAGAACTATAAGGTAATTGGCTCTTACCGGAGTTGACATGCTCCAAGGCTTTCTGCTCTGTATCCATCTGGTGGTAGTGGCGGATGCAGACTCGGCTATCTATCTGGTAGAGCAGGGCAGGACACAGATAGGTGAACTGGCTGGGGGTGATAAGCGAGTCAGGACTCAGGCCATAGTAGGTGAGGAGCTGAGTCAGGTTCAGACACTGGGAGAAGGAGATGGTATGAAAAATTAAAAAAATAAATAAATAATACACTAATCCCATGACATCAAAACTTATACAGGTACAGTTTAGCAGTGCAACTTATGGTAAGTAACAGTAAGGAGGGGCTTTGTTAGCAAACAATCTAAGGCCCTGTTTAGACTAGGCATTAAGATCCGATATCAAGTTAACACCGCTAAGTACTGGTGTAAACGCACCCAAATCGCATTTAAGATCCCATAGCTCAGACCACATTCGGAGGTGGTCTAGAACCGATATGACCACATTCTTTTAGCAGTGTGCACACGATGTGTTCTGGGTCGCATTGAAGGACCACCTACTCAACTGATGTCCTCTGTTTAAGCGGCAGCGCTGTCAAAATTGGCCAAAATTGCAATTATCGATTATTCCTTTAAAAAAAAACACAGTGCATTACGTCCATAAGAGGGCAAACCAATATGAGAGACATGACTACTGGTATAGGTATATTTATTTCAAGATGTCTTTTAAAAGATCGGCATACCTACACATTACAAAATAAACTAATGAAATAATGTCCTATAACGTAAACCGTAATTTAAAGACCGTAGACAGACAGACGAGATCAAATGAATGATTGGTAATTGATATGTTATCAGGCTAACTAAATAGAGCGGGGAAGTGAGATCTGAATCACTCGAGACGATCACAGACGCATTCTAATATCAGATGTAAACAGATGTACTTAGAGGTGTGAACTTGAGATCTGATCGCCCAAATCGGATGTTAATGCCAGGTCTAAACAGGGCCTAAGGCATCTAACAATCCTAACAGAGGTTATTATCTCAAAATTACTTGCATAAACTCTAGGAATGGCAAGATAGGACTTGTATGTTATTTTGAGATAAATTGTTTTTACTTCCATTTATTTCTAGCATTACATCCAAATGCTAAGAGGAGAGTGTCGCCAATTTACCAAAAAAGAAATACCAGGGTGAAAACTTGCATGTTGTAAGAAGGGGCTTATTAAATGGTGAAAGTGAATATCCTGAAGCTTGAAGCTTGAAACTCCAAGAGGTGTTTGATTAGTGATCAACAGGTAAGTCTCTAAAAATTTACTTTAACAGAATGTTTGGTCAATCTCAATATCAATCTGGACAGGTTTCTAAAAATGCTGAATATAGACTAGATAATGTTTGATGAGCTTCACTCGGAGTAGTAAACAAGAAGGACTGCATCCCACAATTCTCTGTTTTCATTCAAAAGATGACATTTGCCCAAATTGTAGTCAAAATGAATGGGAACCAGTTGGCATGGCATTAAAAATGTGTGTGTGGCATGTAAGCATTTATGAGGAGTATTAGCTAGCTAGTTACTGACACGTGGTTTAACCATTTACTATTACTCAGGTAATCAACCAGACACTTGATTTATCAACTGCTAACATAAATGTCTGATGTTCCTCTCCCATATCAGATAATTCTGTTGGTTCCATGAATTTGTTCACATTTGAAAGCATCACCTAAATCACACCAGTAGTGCTTCTAGCATTGTCAAAGCTCACATCAGTCAGTGAGTGCAGAGAAGGAGCCCTACCTCCCCGTGCTGGTGAGACATGCCCTCTGCATGCCCAGTGAGAGTATGTGCTGGCAAGGTCGGAATAAGAGGCCCTCCTGGTGCCTCTCGCTTATTTTTATTGACATGACTGTGACCATGTCCGTGATCATGGTCATGACTGTGTTCATGTTCGTGGTCATGGTCATGGGTGCCATGGTCATGTTTCACAGACAGAGGTGTGAGAGGGGAAGCGGTTTTGTTCCGCCCTCGCTCTGCCTTGCCTCTGCCTGGCTTTCTCAACCGTTTGGGCCTGCTATCTGTGGGGACCATAGGGACAGCAGAGGGCTTGGTGCCGGAAACATCTGAGGCTGGAGCTGCAGCTGCCTCTGGGGTGGCAGCCTCTGGTTGCTGCTCCTGGGGGGGCTGTTCTTGGTGGGTGGGGGGAATGTCTGTGCTGGTCTGCGTTTGATGGAGATGCTTGTGGTCATGTTCATGATCATGGTCATGATTATTGTGGTCATGGTGACTGTGGTCGTGTTTGCTGTGAGGTTGAGAGGAGAGGTCCTCGTGGTTAGCAGGCAGCTGGTCTTGCTCATGTTTGTGCTCTTTATCATGTGCATGATCCTGCTTGTGGTCATGATCATGGTTGTGATTATGTGTGTGGTCATTGTCCTGCACCTGTCCATGAAAATGTTTGTCATTGTCCTCTACCTTGGCATCATCATGGTTATGGTCTGCATCATGCTCATGATCATGTTTATGGTCATGTTCCATCGGTGTACCAGCAGTTGGACTTATAGCCTGATGGCTGCACTGTGTGGGGCCTTGTTCTGTATGTGGCCTCTGGGAATCAGGCTTCTGGTGTCTATGTCCATGGCTGTGGTCTTCATTGGTAGGTAAATGCGAGTGAAGCCCCTCCTGCACGTCCAGCAGGTCGAGGTGGGCTACATGGTCATGGCCCAGATCCTCGTGCTCCATGCCTACCATCTTCACCTCGCCCAGACCGAGGCTGAGCAGCAGACTCTGAAATCCCTGGAAATCCAGCTGGTCCTTCTGGCCATAGCGCCTGAACAGCTGCTGGAGGTAGAAGTGCTGCTCCACCTCTAGCACATCTCCTGGAGGGCTTGTGGACCCTGTAGACGGAGTGGCCCCTTTCACGTATGGAGCCTGGGAAATCTGCAGGTCACTGTGGGCATGGTTGTGGTCACTGTGGTGATGCCCGCCGTGCTGGTGGTGCCTTTCTCCATGGCAGTGGCTGCACTGATGGAAGAGGAAGGTGAGCACACATAGGAAGCAGAACTTTGTGTGTGCGTGGACTCGCATTGTCCCCTCAATTCTGGTCCCCTGTAGAACAAGAAAACAAACTATGAATCTCAAACAAAATAAAGCATTTGTTTACAATATCTCAATTTGAAATAATTTATCCACAAAGTGATTTAAAGGGTAATTCTGGGATTTTTCAACCCGGTCTCTATGTCCACAAAATCGCCTAGCTTACCGCATAATAGATCCCCGAAGTTTGGGAGCTGCTCCGGTCCATCGGCTCAACCGGCAGTCGCGTAACGGCGGCTCAATGGTGGTAACGTAATCCGTAAGGGCAAATTCGGCCGGTCAAAGTACGTCCACTAAAAGTGCTTGTTTTTGTCACGGACGGGCTCAGATTGTTATTCGTGTGTCTGACAAGTGTCTGACAACATTACCGAAAGGATCGCTACAGAAATAGACCGTTGTTAACCAGAAATAGACCTTTTTTTAACAACAACTCTGAACTCTGAACGCTCAACTCTGACAAAGCTGAGGATTCACTGTTGCAAGACGAGGATCGTGTAAACAACAGTCCTCTATCCGACAACGAGTGAATCCTCTTGCTTTCATTAAACAGCTTTATCAGGGTTGAGCGTTCAGAGTTGTTGTTAAAAAAAGGTCTATTTCTGGTTAAAAACGGTCTATTTCTGTAGCGATCCGTTCGGTAATGTTGTCAGACACTTGTCAGACACACGAATAACAATCTGAGCCCGTCCGTGACAAAAACAAGCACTTTTAGTTTGGTTTTTTAGTTACTTTGACCGGCCGAATTTGCCCTTACGGATTACGTTACCGCCATTGAGCCGCCGTTACGCGACTGCCGGTTGAGCCGATGGACCGGAGCAGCTCCCAAACTTCGGGGATCTATTATGCGGTAAGCTAGGCGATTTTGTGGACATAGAGACCGGGTTGAAAAATCCTGGAATTACCCTTTAATGAATGTAGAGGAATTTGGACAGTGGATAATGATACAAATGTCACAGGCAGCTTAGCAGTACCTCACATACAGTAAAATGAGAACATGAGTGCAAAAGTAAGGACAGTCTACACATCAATACAAAATACAACCATAAATTCAACATTCATATCACCTAGCAGCTAACTTTACCACACAGCATCTTATCTAATAAAAATAACAATTGGAATAGGGAGCCTTCTGGACTACTATAAACTCTCCACAGAGAACTGTGTAACAAATTGCTTGTTTTCCCCCCCACACTAAAAAGCCAGAAGCAGCAATATCATTCCAGTCAAATGATCCTCATAAGGTCTCCCAAGAAGCCTGTGGGTGGTGGGGTAGTGGAGGACGGAAAGGAGAAGGGAAGCAGAGGGAGTTCAGGTGGAAGAAGACTGCTTGGTAATAGTAATGCAGCATAGACCAGAAACCAGACACAAACATAACACAGAAACACAGAGTTTAACCACATCAATTTCTTTTGGCTACCCAAAAGAAGCAAGATTTGGACTGTAGGCAATAATCTATAGATGGGAGGAAATTGAAAATGGGATCGAGATCTGTGACATGATATTGCTTCGGTTAAAAATGAAATCGACTTCAAGGTGGTGAGACTTTCAATGGGCAGTAAATTGCTTCTCAGTACAATGTGAAAATAATTCCAAGCTCAAAGAAATTATCCATCCCACTAAAACATTTTACAAAGCCACCTGTAAAGCTTTTGTAAAACTAAGTGTATTTTATGCACAAATACCATCTTTAATTTAGACCCCTCTCTGTATGTATCTGTTGAAACAGAGCCCCTGTGTATTCTTCAAAGACTTGATCATCAAGAAGACAAGATCAGAGCTTATCAGCCACTATTAGGTCATCATGGACTTCCTCATCCCCACATAACAAGGTCAAGAGCTAGAGTTTATTAGCTCTATTTTATCAGGGAAAGTATTATCATATAATGGGCTACTTTCTGTAAAAATGCAGACAAGAATTATTAAGCTGATTGTAGTTTGTGCACAACCTCAAACAGGATTCCTACACCTTTTTGCTAAAGAAATTCTATCACTTTTCCAAGATTATTCCATGACAAAAAGCACAATTTTATGACCAATATTTGTCAGAATCTATGTTGCAAATGTCACATTTTTTGCACTTAATAGCTGATCTGAATGTCCCAGGTCTTGGCTAAAACTATCACTTAGGACTTACCTAGCAGGATAATTCGGATTTGGGTTATAATTCTTCAAAGTTAAGTGGATCAACAATCAGCCAGGCTTGACATTTAGCATTCCACATTCCACATAGCATTCTCGTTGGAAAAAGGATTATCAGCAGATTTCCATGACATTTCCAAAACTATATACACATATTCCCTTTTTCCATAACCTTTCCAGGCCTGGAAACACAACCTTAGGAGCCCTGGTCACACTGAAAATATGAAAACAGCCACAAGAGGCCCAACTCATTCATGTTCACTTGTTTTGAACATAATGAGTGATCCAGGTTAAACACCACCTGTGCACCTTAAAAAGACCTCACAGCAGTAGCAAACATCTTAAAAAGCCATCCAATGAAATCTGAGACAGTTGCTTTTAAAATAACCTGCAGAAATTGGGAGCAAGGCTACTTACCACTGTTTGCCTTCTTGACTGAGTAGTGTGTGAAAATGATTTTGGCCAAGCAGTGTGTGATGGTGTTCTGGCTCTACGTTGCAGACATTAAGTGCGTTTACAAGCCTACTTCACAGCTGCCGACAAGACGGTGTTTATAAACATGAAGCACCAGTGACCTATGAACCTTGTTGGGATAAGGCAAAACAGGAACCTATTTTAAAGAGCACACCCTCTGACCAGCAAGAGGGTGTGTTTACTGATTGGAGTCTTTGTTGTACATATGACATTTGAGGGAGACAAAGGAATCTTTTATGCGGTATGAGAATTTATTTGGTTGTTGTGCAAACCCTCACCTAAAAAAATAAGCATTCTAACTTCATTTTAAGTAGGCTGAATGGATTATTTGCAATTTAAAATTCTAACAAATAATAAAATCTGGTGAGCTTTACTATAATATGCACTGCAGGCCTAATTGCCTGTTTCTATTAAAAGGTCAACAATGCATGTAACAGCACATTACCTACTAGTTCAGACTGATGTAATCACAGCTTGTTTTGTCAGTACAAAGAAGTAATTGTACTCAGCATAGCAACAACTTAACAACTTGTATATATTTTAAATGCAGGGCATTGTGTATAAAGCAATCAAAATCTAGTAAATATTCAGTGTAGAAGATGTGTACACATTTATGGAAGATTCCTAGATACTGCATGATCCAATGATCCATGAAGTTCCAGTGTAAAGCCATTTGTTCATTTTATACATTACATATATATATATATATATATAACATTTGATCTACAAATAAAGTGAATAACCCTATCATTATAGTAAGACAGAGGAACTTGATAGCTTACCGTAATACTTTCCCACCTTCTTGGCCCCAAATCCTGATGCTATAAGGGTTTTTTCCAACAGAAACATGCACTCTGGAGCTGCCAAGAGACAAAATAAAACAATAAAAGTGAAATTTAGCCTAATCTAAACAAAAGTATTAATATATTCTAATTGAGTTAATCTATTCTGATTTGTTATAATATTCTAATTCACTTTAATCAAATTATAATAAACTTTAACAAACTGCATTGCTGTGGTGGGTGATATAACAATATCACCAGTTAAAAGTATTGTCACGATTTGCCTTCACAGGGAGATCATGGACATTGTGATATTATTCCAATTACAACTTCGCTTACAGCCATTTACATTCACTGCAATGTTGAGAATAGGCAGAAAGATGAAGGGACCGACCTATACTCCCTTCAAGTACTACTGGAAATAGAGCTTACCACACGTCAACAACCGCAACAAAGTGGCACCCAAGTGATACCCAAGTTGCTGAGATGTGAACTTTAGCGGGCGGAGTGCATGGAAGCCATGTCAACAATTTATGGTAAAAGTTATTGTTTGGTATTTTATGTAAATAAGTATAACATTTTGCATAATGGCGTTTTTATATTTTCACTCCTTTTAACTACATAGCATAGTTATAGATTATATTTGTTTTAGTTATATTATCTAAAATTCTAATTTCTTTAACTTTTTCCATGGGATTTGAGTACAGTAGTGAAAACTGCAGGCCAACATAAAGACATAACTGTATAACTATAACATAACTATAAAGACTAACTATGTCACAGCCGTATTTGAGTCTTATTATTTGGTTTTTTTTTGGACTGGATGCTGTGCAGTGCTTGTTTACCTTTTGAAACTAGAATACATAAAAACAGGTTGGAAAAACAACTTTAATCCTGATAGTCTTTGTAAAGACATTCTTTTAGTAAACAAAAAATGTAAATTATGGAGAATCTTTTCAATCTATATTAAAATTGTATTGTTAAATGATAAGTAGTTGTTGTTTTTTTTACTGTAGCACTAGGAATGATCATACGAATAAAAGGCAAAATAGGAAAATTGAAAATGCAAGGTGAAATGGAAAACTTCAAAATCCCAAAAGTGAAATGAATGAAATGATCATTTTTGTTGCTGCCTCTCATTTCCATTCAAGTTTTTCCAATTGTCATTTTGATTTTAGATTTTCAAGCTGTTAGTAAATGTATAGGTGTGGCCCATCCATCAAGTGCTCAAGCCCTTTGAATGTGCGACTGTCTACCTCAGTGGGGAGAAGTATTTGACAGGGTCCGCTCTCCCACCACTCATTAAAGGGCTTCTGAAGTTGTCTGTCTCTGTATTGGACTCTTTGCTGGGGTCAGACTCTGACCAAAGCATCAATGAGGAGGACAATGGCAATGGAGAAGATGTCCTCATCCAACTGGTGAGAAATGAAGTGCTAATGTACTTTGGAGAGCAGCCTCTCCCAAAGACGGAGAACCCACTCAAGCGGTGGGAAACAAATGAGCCCAGATTCCCCACACTATGAAAGCTGGCGAAATCTTACCCGCGTGTTCCTGCCGCATCCCAGCCGAGTGCCTCTTCTCTGCAGCAGGGAACATTGTAACTAAGAAAAGAGCCAGTCTGACTGCAGAGCATGTTGATATGCTCACGTTTCTACACTACAACATTGGGCTCAAGTAAAAACTGTAAAACAAATTACCTCTGAAACCATTTGCACTTAAAAATGATTTAGTCATTTTTGTATGATTTATTATTGTTTTTATATCGTTTTTATTAAGTATTATCTCTGAGAATGTGGTTGAGCCCCTAGTACTAGCTTTGTTCAGTTGAGTTTAAATTGCTTGTTTCAGTAGTAATTACACAGTTGGTTTGTTTTGTTAATGTGCAAAATTTTAAAATTTTCAATTGAAAAATGTGGGTTTTTGGTAAATGAATCGTTTAGATTAATCGAATAATTGATAAAATAGTCGATAGAGTATTCGATTATGAAAATAGTCATTAGTTGCAGCCCTAGTCAGGTCTGACTTCTTGTCCTGCAAATTGTATGCAGTGTCCCAACACTAAATGTAAACAACCAAAAATCAACTGACTGGAGCTGAAAGCTGCAGCTATAGCCTATTCATAGCTTTCACATGATGTCACGGCCGTATGGCCTCGCCCACCTGGAGGGCAACACAAAGCCAGGCTTGTGTGGTAGCTCTATAGCGTTTCCAGCATTAGTCGCCATCTCGGACTGTTGTTTTGCCCACCAGGCTTTGGGGGCAGTGACTGAAAACTATGAATAAAAGGCTTGTGCGTTCGGTGTGTTTACAAGCAACAGCTGAGTGAGATTAGTCTTTGGTGTGACAGAGAATATAACATGATGCATTAGAGATCCATTTAGATCCATTTCTATACATTGACATTATTTTGTGGAGGTTGTGCTGATGCGCTACAGATGAGCCTATCTATGGGAAACAATTAAACATTTCAATTCATCTTGCTGCTTTTGTTCACTTCCCTTACACAGCAATTAAATAATGCGGCATTATTAGTAATTGCGGCCGCATTAGGCAACTGGAAAAAATATGTTCTTTCAAGAGACAGTTCAAAAGAGCTGACTCTAAAAAACAAAAAACAAAGTACAGATATAGATAAAACAATATTATAATAAAAAATAAAATGGATAATCATTTTTTATTTTTTATTTTAAAGCAAGGAATGTTCAAGTCCTCTAATTTGGTTTCATTGGTCCACAGAACATTTTCCCAGAAGGATTTAGGTTTGTACAGGTGGGTCTTGACAAAGATCGGGCCTTCTTGTGTTTAAATGGACATCCTCAGACAGCTCTTTTCTTGTGACAGTCTCATCACTTTAAAATGGATAACTGGTTTATTTCTACCATGTGTGCTTCTGCAACTTTACAGGCGAGTTGAATTACACTGCAAATGAGAATCTTTTTCCTCCAACAAAATTGATTTGAATTTTTCTAAAGGGTGCCAATAATCATGGCCATGGACACTTCAATTTTGAAACCATAAAAGTTTTTTTTGGTATTCTTATTGTTTGCTGTTGTAAATCAATAGAATGAGTGAAGACTAAAAGTTGTTTCAATTTCCAATTATTTCAGAAGACATTATCTGCATAAAATGCAAGGATGCCAATAATCTTGGCCATAACTGTATAATAAACTTCCTCCATATAGCACTTTTCAAAACATTATTAGTGCTTTACATCCACGATTCCTGCATGTTGTCCTGATCAAATTGCATGCCTATTGGCTACAGTAGCACAATTTCCATCACCAATATTTTCTACATTTAGATTTTGTTTTGTTCATAAGGTGTAACTGCTTATTTCAGATCCATAAAGGCAGAATGTCACATCCATAACAATTTGTTCCTCAATTGTGTATTTATAATACATTTTCATAATTATACTTTTTGTATTCAGCCAAGCCACCTCCAATTGTAACCAGTGGCAGGTTACAATTGTTTTGTATTTGACTTAAAAAGTTTGCATGAGATGTGTAGTATAAAAAAAAAGATGTTATGTTATTTGCATGTCACATCCATAATTTTTTTTGTTGGCTGTCCATGCTCTCCCTAGGTGAGTGAGTGGTTTCATTTATGCTCAACCTATTGTGGCACACCAGGGGAAAAGCCCACCTTTAATCATTTAACTAAAACAACTCAAACTTATTCTCACAAATCAAAATGTGTCAGGAGAACCATCAGCAGCCTCCCTGGATGGTCTCCCTTTGTGGACTGCAGATTCCACTCTTTAAGTCTTTTAGGTGAGGCAATCAGCTCCCACCTGGCTGATTAGTAACACCCCTCAGCTGGGGTAAGATGGTTGACTGGCTGTTGTCCACTGGGGAATGTAGTCCTTTCCCCCAGTTTATCTGTGGCAGATAGCCCAGTCTGCCACACTATGCATTATTTGTGGCATTTTGAGTCTCAGAGTCACATCCATAAAGCTGGAATTGACCATAAACAAATTCCCATGCCATTTCTGAAACCTTTTCACGATACATTACTTTCTATAACTCCAGGCCTGGAAAACTGTTTTCAACCATGGTTCATTCCAGGTTGTCTATGACTGTAGGAACCCTGTATTTCCTCTTTCACTCATCACTAGACACAAGACAAGAGTGCTGGCTAAGGCCCTTAAGCTGCTTCACATGATTCTCACACGGTCATACCCTTCCTGCTCATCCCAGTCACAGGCCAGTGGAACAAATGAAGCGTTAAATCAATTGTTGAAGTCATAAAATCAATCCAATCAGTATGTAATTGATTGAATTGATTGTAGCAACCATAAAGATATACTTCTGAAGTTGATTTTACTCTAAGCTGAACAGGAAAAAGATAAATAAATAGAAGGTGATTAGGCTGTACTCTTCTGTTCTAAGTAAAAAATACTAAAAACCAGTCCATGAAATAAAAATCACAATGCAACAAAAATCAAATAACATACAATCATAACCCAAGAGCCCAACCTACAGTTTTATTGTAAGGTCTCTGCCTATTGCTCTCCCTACATGTATGAGTATGGAGCAATCTGAGGGAGGGTTAGCGGTGGCTGCTGCCTTTCTGCCTGGACAGCACTGATCAAAAGTCAAGAGGGTGCCAGCAAACTGGTCTAGTGCCAGCAAACTGTAAAGGCCACATGAATGATTTTGAGTAGGCATTTTCCTTCACATAAAAGATTTTAAGCAGTGCAAATTGGATTACTACTATGTGATAAATGCACATAAGATGGCTTCCCAAGCAGGTAAAAGATTGAGTTCCTGAAATATGATAAATCCTCACAAAACTAAGGTGATTTCACAGGCTGGTAGTACACATCAAAAACCATTAAGCCTCCACTTTTTGATACATACTGCTGAACCAAAGAGCCGAATGATGAAGAAGTTGTAGGTCAAGGGGAGACTAAAAGTGCTTGCCTCAGGCAACGTCTGGTGCAACATGGACCCAACTCACACCAGATGGTCTGTGGGGACCTTAGCTTCCATAGGTGACAGCTAAATCTCGGAGGAGGAGACATCCAGAAACACTGGAGACAGCTAGAGACAAATAACAACTTGAGTAGGCCTATTATTTTCAGCTTATTGATTAGTGTTTCCCTAGTATTCACTGGTGGCATAGCATAGCAAGACGATTACCACCACTGCTAGATATAATGTGAAATCATTACAGCTTAGCTCAACTATCTTCAAAAAGCACAAACACGTGGTGTTTTGTCATAACATGTACGTTAGTGTAATGAACTGCTACAACCACCCACTACTGCTACAGAACAATTACAGAGAAAACACTGGATCAAGGTAGTAATTTTAACCGGTCAAACTAGCAATCCTCTGATCAAAGCAGCAATTCTATGGAATCTGTCATAAGCTGTGTGGTAAGTCTACTACAGATCTCCTAACTCAAGTACCTGGCGCATTCATATAACTATAATAATAATAATAATAATAATAATAATAATATATGTAGGGAGCCCAAATCTTTTAGCAGTTAGCCTGATGGTATTGATTATGTCAGATTTACTCAATACAGTTGGTAGGCGAAGAAACATGTTTCAGGATGACTCAACTCCAACACACGTCAACAAATGACTGAATTATCCTACTTGTCAAAACGGTGGAAATATACACATCATACTTACAGTATATATATACACAGTACCATTGCACACAATGGTATTGGATTGCATGTCTTTCAGACAATGGCCTGCTTCCATCTGGGGCATGAAATTGCTAGGCTGCTGGCTACCATAACACATGCTGGTTCAAATAGTCATAATAAACAATAATAAACAGGCCACAACCTTATAACACAACCACAAATACTGCTTGGAGGTCCCCTGGCTGGAGCCACAGTCATTTAGCCCCTTGCAAGATCACTGATGAAAGATGCTGTGCATAAGCTTAAATTCCTCAGGCTGAATCAGCAGGTAAGGCACAGGTGCGCGGTTGATGCCCTGTAGCTTGGAAGTAAGATCATCATGGTGCAAAAGGGATTAGGACTGCAAGGCTATACATACCCACAGACAAGTAAACAGCATTACCAGCTGAGAAGTACACTGTTTGTAGATGGTAAAGAAACATCTTGGGAAAACACAAAGAGGTCCTCTAGGTCAGACAGCAAAAATGACAAAGGTGTCAAGTAATACAACAGGCTCTTGAGCTAACATAAGCAACAAGTTGAATGTTTGTAAGTGGAGTAGGGCAGGCAGAGGGAGAGTGTGTGTGTGTGTGTGTGTGTGTGTGTGTGTGTGTGTGTGTGTGTGTGTGTGTGTGTGTGTGTGTGTGTGTGTGTGTGTGAGCAGTGGGGGAGCTGTGTCTGGGATCAGAGTTAATTAACCACTGGACCGGCTACTCACAGAGAAAGGGGCGGGAGTCAGTTTAAACAAAAAGACAAAAAAGAAAACACATGTTCAGTGGCTATAGGGAGCCGAAGTGGAAGTTAACCAAGCCTGCCCACTGGTTTACTAGTGGCTAAGTGGCTAGCATGATTTTCCAGACACGAGGGTCACGTGGGGGACTTGCGGCATCCACAGTTGCATAAGCAACTGAAGGAGGTTTGTGTGCTTGCTTCAGCTTAAAAATGTTTTTTAGAAAGTAATAGCAGCAGCAATAGTAGTAGTATAAGCAGAAGTGGTAAAAAGTAGTAGTAGCAGCAAACATAATATTAGTAGACGTAAATGTCACGTTTGACAGTCCCTGGCTCCATCTAGTGGCTTGTACAGACAGAGCCATTGTCAAAGCGAAAGTGAAACTTAACTTTTCATATTGCATTCCTATGGGGCATTCAAAGTATGAATGATGTTGATAGCTTAAATGACGTGCAAGTAAGTAGTTGACATCTGAAATTTTGGGCGGAAGAAGAATAACAAAGTAAGTACGAGAACGCAAGTATGCTTTGACTTGCACATGTAACTTTTGGCATTTTTGCAAATATACAAAGAAGTAAACTTAAACAAAGGAGACTTTGTTTAAGCCATTCTGTAGATTTGCGTTTGGAGTCATTGTCATGCTGCATGACCATGCATTTTCTGCCATGACCTCTGTTAAGCTTAAGATCACGGACCGTTACATTTATATTCTCCTGCAGGATTTGCTGATACAATTTAGAATTCATAGTTCCCTCAGTGGCTCAAGCCTTTCTTTTTTCTTATTGTGGACTCGTGAAAACAGATGTTAGAAAGAGATGCCTGCAGATCCTCAGCTTTTCCCTTGGGGTTCTTTGCCACCTCCTTGACCATTATGCAGCGTGCTCTTGCTGTGATCTTTGCTGGACACCCATTCCTAGGGAGAGTAGCAATGGCACTGAATTTTCTCCATTTGTATACAATTTGTCTGACTATAAACTGATGGAGGCCCAAGTCTTTGGAAATGTGTTTCCAGCCATATGAGAATCCAGGGTACCTATGAAATTTCACTTGAACAGAGGATATTCCACTTCAACAAAAGGTTTGTTGTTAACCAAACTTGATAGGGGTTTTATGACAGGACACTTCTAAGCCACAGCTGAATGTCATCGCATTGATTGGATCAGCTGACTTCCATTAAACCCTTACATAAAAGTCATTATCCTAAAGGTTCACGTACTTTTTTCCAGCTTAGGCTGTTAATGTTTGAACAATACGTTAAATCACATTGTGTTTATCTATTGATATGACTTAGATGAAGATCAGACCATATTTAAGGAGCCATTTCTGCAGGAATGCAGGTAATTCCAAAATAATTTTTCTTGCAGCTGTTAAGTGCAGTTATGGAACTACATTTCCTATGCAATGGCCTCTCTTCACTGTAAGGGATGTACCATAAATATTGCGCCTTTTGTCTGGTGGGTGACAGCATACGCTAACCAAAGACCATAACATTTGGTAGCTATAATCCTTTCATGTGCTGTGACATCAAAAGATGGAGAGACTAGCTAATCTACACGATTGAAATGTTTGCATTGAACACAATCGAAATGTTTGCATTTCTGACATGTCGACTGTCAACAGCCGTGTTTCCAGACTGATAACCATGATTTTTTTAAATTATACAATGGGGTTTGAAAGTGTTTCATAAACCCGTAAGACCAAATTCAAGTGAAAATATTAAAATTACAAAAATTTGAGTTACAAGGTTTTCTGCTGATATCACAGATAAGGGGTGGAAATTTGGAGTCAATGTTAGGCAGATAGTAGGCTGTCAAAACAATCCAGGATTCCTAATCTGTAGCAGATTTTAAATGCTTGTCAGCTCTATTTGCCCATCACCTGTGAGACTATTTGAAAGCCGGCATGGATTCAAGAGACAAATGCACTCAAGGACTATTTATCCCAAGATAGATGTCTTAGTGATGTCTGAAGCTCAGTCCTGATATTGAGGGGCTATTAGGGCAGATGGGTAGCTAGATATAATGCCCAATAGCTCTGTGCACCATTAGTAAAAAAGTAGAAAAATCAAGGAAACCTGGACTGCATACGCATTTCTACTTTCAACTGAAATTCCAGGCCAAAATATGACCTTTAGAATCATGTATTTGCTGTGTATGCTTTCTTTGTAACTCCTTCTGTAAATCTATGCATGAACTGTTAAATATACTGGTCTGGGTCCAATATCCACAGTGAGCAAGTTTACTCTGGGTTTTTAATGAGCACACAGCTAACTGCAAAACACAAACCAATAATAAAACATTATAAAGAGATTATGGTAACATGAGTTTAAAGAGACGGTAGGTTCTTCTTTTGGAATACAAAATACAATACAAACAGATGAACTCATGACGCACCATCTAGCCTACTCTTTTTGAAACTTTGGTTATCTAGGGAAAGGTTTGCTGAGCCCGGAAGCTCTTTTTCTGTCCGGCCTGCTTTACATTCATACAGTTACACTTCTTGGAATGTATATCTTGGAAGTGGTATCCTAAGGAGTTAGTATACTACACTTAAAAAGGAATACGCTAGGGGCATTAGTAACGTGGGTGATTTGTATATTGAAGGGAATTTTGCCTCATTTACACAACTACAAACCATTTATAATATTTCTGCCTCAAGCTTTTTCAGATATTTACAGATAAGAGATTTTGTTAAGAAAAATATACCAAAATTTGAAGTTCTGAACAAACATGATATTCTCGAGACAATGAATAAATTTGACCCGGCCACACGTGGGGCGGTTTCCCTTTTTTATCGAATCCTTCATGAGAGAGCTCTGCTGAGTACGGAGGTTTTTAAAAAGGCATGGGCAGACGAGTTGAATATGGAGTTGAGTGACGAGAATTGGGAGGAATGTCTACGTAATGTACATAAATGTTCAGTTAACGTGAGACACAACCTTATACAATTTAAAACACTACACAGACTCCATTATTCACAGGAGAAGCTACACAGATTTTACCCAACTGTTTCACCCATGTGTAATCGATGTAAATCCATGATAGGTAATCTTGCACATTCCTTCTGGTCATGCAGTAAACTTCACTCATATTGGAAAAGCATTTTTCACTGTTTCTCTGAGGCCTTTGGAAAAAGCCTGGTACCCAGCCCACTTGTGGCGGTTCTGGGAGCTACAAATGTACTTTCTTCTACCAACAAATATGAGAAGAAGGCTATTCAATTCGGGATGGTGATTGCGAAAAAACTGATTTTGCATAAGTGGAAACTGGACTTTGTGCCGACATTTGACTTGTGGCTGGGAGAAATGTCCAACACACTATATCTTGAGAGACTGAGGCTTTGTAATGAAGATAGAGGAGAGGTATTTGATAAGACATGGGACCCTGTACTGAGATATCTTAAGGGGCAAGACCTACAAACTTAATGCTTCACTGTGCACAGATGTATATGAGTTTGTGTATACTTCATTTTATTCATTTATTTATTCATAGATGTTTTCCTTTTGTCATTTGCCTTATTGTCTAACTATGACCATGGACTGATACCATAAATTCTAGATGTGCTATGTTCTGTATTTTGTATCTTTCTTTCCTATGCTCTTTTCTTTTTGTTTCTGTCTTTTGAAAAATAATAAACA
Organism: Hoplostethus mediterraneus; assembly: GCA_034670385.1. Taxonomy (NCBI): domain Eukaryota; kingdom Metazoa; phylum Chordata; class Actinopteri; order Trachichthyiformes; family Trachichthyidae; genus Hoplostethus; species Hoplostethus mediterraneus. Next base: position 1,072,695 of record JAXDDW010000064.1, read on the forward strand.
TATTTGGAAAAAAAAAAAAAAAAAAGGAATACGCTGATTAAAATCATAAAATATTCCATGCATGAGAGCCAGTGACAGTAGTTACAGAATTGAGGATGTAGGCTTTTTACACTTCTTTTGACTATGATATAATGTAAATCTCCACATAATATCTTAACAAATATATTTGGAAGCTATGCTTGGAAGCTGCAATCATAAAAATGCACTTGTATGTAGCCTGGTTCTGGAAGTGATACATTAACTTCTGAAATGACTACTTGCAGTGGCTTTGAATTTATTTTTGTTCACATAGCAGATTAAATAGCTTAACACTTTGAGGCTAAAACTGAATTATAAAAGGATCTTTCATTTGCAAACATACCATCAATGTAGAACAATAGAATTGAAAACTCAACAGCTCTAAATATTAAGATCAATAGGTCTTTAAATACTTTGGATTCAAGACATTGTGAACTACGGCATTGTAATGTTTCTCCTATTGCAAACTAGGTTTGTTACTGCAGCTTAAAACAGCACTGAATCCCTCTCCCATACCATGCATGTCCAGTGAGGAACTCTCCTTTCCTCAAAACTAAGTTGAGGTGGCATAATCACTTTGAGCTTCACAGCATCTGACTGGAACAGTGTCAATCTCAACTGATCTGGAACTACATTATTCATCTATTTAGTGCAGCAATGGCCACACACATGAAAGGTGTAACTGATAGAACTAATTGGCATTCACACCACAGCAGATTGATATTTCCTAATTTCTAACTCTCCCTTTACAGCTGTACATGTTACACAATAACTACATATTCTTCCTATTATCAGTATTGTCAAGCAGGAACAAATCTGTCTTTTAAAGCTAGAATCCAGAAAGGCAAGGCTCTAAACTATGATGTTATCAAGACAAAACATGAAGCTCCTGTGACAACGAATTGAAGACTGATTTTATCGTGCATATATTGTCATCTTTTAGTTTTAACATCAACATGACCTTTATTTCATTGTAGTTCTACCAATTATAATCAATGAAAAATCACCAAAGGTGCTGTCATTGTGTACAAATTGTCTCCAGCACAGATGAGGACATGCATTGGATCTCTTGTATATCTAGATTTGGTTGGGAGAGATTTGTTCATGTTGTTCAAGTACAAAACGAGACTGAACTGAATACCCATCTATTTTAAAGTGAATTTTCCCCTTAAGCTTTCTTCTTTCAATAATACAGGGTGGAAGTCTTAAGAAATCCACACCGTATCATGTGATGGGTTGTACAACATTCTTTATTATGTAACTATGAAGTATGGACCCTGTGTGCTACGTAGAGGACATGGCTTTGTGGAACTTGGAAACACAACCATTAGCTTATTATTCCATTGCTTTCAACTGGACAACAGGGTTCCTATCGGCTACATTTTATTACATATTAAATTCCATAACTACTCCATGGCATAAACTGCAATTTCCAACACCAATATTTATGTGTCTATGTCTATGTACGTATATAAAAGATGCTACCTTAAGGGAATGAGACTTAGGCCTACATATTTCATTCCAGTTCAAGACGGCTAACGGCTTCCATCTCAGAAACTTCCAATATTGTTGCACTCATTTGATGTCTGAAGAACATTTTTGTAAATTTGGGCAATTATATATGTCCAGATTGCCCAAAACACAAGGCCAGCTACAGCTACTACACTGTGTATTCTTTGAAATATTGTTAGAGAAAAATCACTGTACTGGTACTGTATTAATTATTGTCAGTACAGTAAAACATGCTACTTTGACCTTGACCTGTACATCTATATAGCTACAATTTACTTGAGCTATGCTCATACTATCTAGAACCGTGTGCCATGGAGGGCCGAGAGTATGCAGGTTTTCGTTCCAACCCAAGAATACACCAGGTGATTTCACTGATTACCACACCTTCAGCCAGAGAGGAGGGACTAATCAGTGAAATCACCTGGTGTAGTGTTCAGTTGGAATGAAAACCTGCATACTCTCGGCCCTCCATGGCACACGGTTTGACACCCGTGATCTAGATATACTTGGAAATGTGTTTCAATACCCCCCCCCCCCAAACCGCATTCTGCTTGAAACACTTAGCTACTCAAATACTGATTTGGTATTCATTATGGTGTAAACTGCATATATACAGCTTAGAAGATCAGACTTGAATGTGTGCATGAATTCTAAAACTCATCAATGCCCTGAACAGCTGGAATTCTCTTTCTTTTTCCTCACATGGGCACACATTATACACCTATGGGCAATCATAAGGCATTAATTTACTCATGGGTCCAGATGAGGCCTCTTATCTGTTAGTGTGGAGTTGTAATCATAAAGCCAACCACAATTTATACTAATAACTACTTCAGATGTACCGTTAGCTCTAAATATTACATCAAACCCATTTATTATTAGTCACACAAGGGCCACAGGTTAATCAAAAATGTCACAAATCCCCCAGACTGGATGCATATGACCAAAAGTCACAACCGAGCAATGTGTTCCACAGGAGAGCAAGCTGTTCTGCTTACCCTAGGCTTACGTTAACAATACAGGACGCCTTTATTTTACAGCTCTGTTAAGTAGCAATTCGGGGCTTTGGGCAGGTAACGCTATGTTATTAGGCCGACTGAATGAGCCTGACAAACACTGCTGCCTATTATATTAATGAATGCAATGCAAGCTACTAAGTACAACTACACGTGGTGCGCATAATGCAACACTAAGCTAGTGTGCTAATAGCGTCCCTACGTCATTGAAACGCTACTACAAACAGCCCTTAAAACTATGATGAAATCACCAGCCGAGGTTTGTTAATATCCGTAGCTGACCAAGTTATCAGAGAAACACGTCAAAGCTAACCCCCTTTGTTTTCTTACGTTCTCCCATTTCATACGAGATATCGCTAACGCTAGCTTGATAAATCTCAGGAGCTCCAGACTGGTCGGCAACATTCCGAATAGCTAACGTTAGCTAGCAGACGATTCACAGGAAATTAGCTAATGGGCTACAAAGCACAACAATAACATATGCTGTTTGAGATTCGGTAATAAACGTTCAGAATTGGGGCTAATAACGTCGGCATGTTGTTGTAAATGCTACCCGTGTCCATGTTGTGGGAGTGAATGAAAACAAATGGGGTTTTTTATATAGTTACCTCACTCGAGTGCCGTGTGCATCTCCTCTCCGCTCGGTACCAAAAATTTCCTCCCGTCAGGCTACGCCAACGCGCATAGGGCCAACGTGTGAGCAGAAATCTGATTCACCAACGCCTCTTACGAACTTCCCGTACAATACAAGCTAGGGTGGCCGAGGAGTCTACGCAGCCTGTGCAATTCATTGTAGAAAACTGGTAGAGGTTGCGGCGTTCCTTTCCACCAGATTGTGTCTGGCTTGTCATATGACCAATTGGCGAGCTGATGTTCAGGAAGCAATGACTAATCCGCCCCACTGACCGAAAATCACTATTTAAAAGTACTTCTCCATATCCTCTCATCTTTCTTCATACCCTTTTCAGTGTTTTCGCAATAATTATACAATAGTTATACTTTAAATTATGCCTAATGCATAACTTAAAGTTCTATTCTTTTCTAGATTGTGCGCCTGGGCTTGCATTAGGCTGGTAGCCAAAGAGAAGTCTATCAATATTTATATATTACAATAATATTATATCTCATCAATTTTAATAAATAGAACATTTACAAGGATGAAATGCATTAAAGGCATGATGATTTGGTGTGTTTTGTAACTGTTTTCATTTGACAGTAATGAAACCCCTCCACAAGTGTATTTATTTTAAAGATTAAATAATACATCTTTAATAAACATTTAATAAAAGATTGGGCAAATGGAAGCAATAAAGAAGACAACGTCTTCATTTTGATTCATTCTTTATTACACATATGCAAAGGTGAATTACACTGTTTTGCAAGTGGTTGTTAATTTTATGATCACTAGAAGATACTAGTGATGGATGTTATGGCTCATTTGTCCTTCTGCAAGGCATGAGAAGCACACATCTGGTGGGTTGTTGGGGTGGAAAGAACATTGAATCTGTTGTTTTGCTGCTGACCTTGTGTGCAAAAAAAAACCCCATCCAGAGTGCACCACTGTCATGTGGTGACTCTGGGAGACTGCATCTGCTTCTAAAAACAGAAAGACAGATCATGCATAGTTTACCAGCATTGCATACGAGGCACATACATTTGTAATTTAATGATGTAAATGTGCACTCATAATACATTTTCATATTTACAACAGTTGTAAATGTTTTATCTGCCTAACTCTTGAGGTGGATACTTGACTAGGTGGGTGCTAGCCCTGATACAGGACCCTATGGGAGAGGTAAACAGCCATATGATGAAAGACTCCCAGGCGGGTACTTCAAATGACTGATATCTGGTTTCAACAACAAATTCAACTTCACTTTTTCTGTTACTGATGATTTTGCAAGAGTAGGCATCACACAAAATTACACACACAATTGTGTAAATTTGGGGGGCACAAGGGAGACATTTTTGGATTTTAGCCCCAAAAGCCCAGGCCAGACAACGCCACTGAGCCAGAGGCAGCAAAGAACAGGTTAACTTGATTCACGTTTACAGGTTCATGGCTCATGGTATTGCTCAGGTGTCAGCTGTAAATGATGAGTAAATGTATTATTGATTTGTGATTTGTCACAAAATGGCAGCTTTAAATGGGTTTTCAGAAACCTGGCATCAGTGTGCTAGAACAGGTACATGCATGACTAATACTGTTTTTCCACTGCACATGTACATTGTTGTACCAATACTGGGCCTACTATTGGTATGATATAGTATGGTGCAGCATCAGTAGCCTTTGGTTTTCAGTTGGAATACTGAGCAGGTTTGGTCCTTTTTGTGGAGGAGAGGAGTGTAGTGACAGCAAGACAGTATTTTTTTAATGCCTTTAGGCCAGTACAAAATATGTTTGGATAAATGTAAAAGAAAACATCATGGAAGAACATAGAACCCCTTGTTCAATTATTAAAAAGAATTATTTTTTTTTACCATGCAATCCTTATTTAATGCTGCATTATGTAACTTTTTTATGTAAAAAAATACACAAGCGCCTTGTCATTCTAGTTCATGATGTGGGGCTGCAACAAGAATAATACCCATCTACAAGACTCCATTGCTGCATCTGATGTCATTGTGCATCCGTCAACAATACGTACACTGAATAGAAATGACATTCATGGCAAGGGTAGCCAGGAAGAAACCTCTACTCTCTAAGTTTAGTTTGCCAGAAACCATCCAGAGAAACCTGAAGATTTATGGAAGTCTGTTTTCTGGACAAACAAGTCCAAAATTGAACTGAACCCAAAACTAACCATGGCCACCAAAATAACCTTATCTCTACGATTAAGCACAGTGGTGGGAGCGTCATGGTTTGGGGCTGTTTTTCTTCCTCTGGACCTGGACGACTCCACATTGTTAAGGGAACCATGAATAACAGAGTGGGATAACAGAGAATTCTAGAACAGAACCTCAGGCCATCAGTCTGAGAGCTAATGCTGAGCTGAAAGCAGCTGTTCAATAAGACAATGCAATCTACTAGCAAATCTACCAAAAGAATGGCTCAGGAAGAAGAAGTTTAGTGTTTTGAATGGGCCAAGTCAAAGTCCTGACCTAAATCCAGCTGAGATGCTGCGGCAGGACTTGAAGCGTCTGTTCATGTGAGATGCCCTCAAACCTCACTGAGTTGGTCGAGTTATGTAAGGAGGAGTGGGATAAAATCCCTCAAGGAAGATGATAGAGACTGATCAGTGGCTCTAGGAGATGTTTACTTCAAGTCATCGCTGCTAAAGGAAGATATTGACTAAAAAGTTCACATATTTTTGCACACAGGGATATAAACAAAGAATATTTATTTGTGGGTGTTCTGTATTTGGGATATCATCATTAAGATTTGAGGTTTAAATAAGGATTTTATAAGGTTATTCCTCTATAATATATGAAATATGAACTACACCACCCCCTGTAGGGTTCACAAACGTTCAAGCATGACTGACCTTTCACCAGCAGCTCTTACATTTTGCTGGGCCACATACTGTATTTCTTCACAGTGGATTTTTTTATATGTGCCATTTCCAAGCAATTTCAATAATATGATGTGATCCATAAATTGAAGTGGGATGGTACAGAAAATGTTTTGGGCCAATAGTTATTTTTTTATGTGTGTGTGAGAGAGGAGCTTCTGAGCCTCCACACATCTCATTTCTGCTGCCCGGATACCAGCTGGGTCCCCCGACCCCATTCCCGCCCCCCACCACCACCCCACCTTTTAACCTCTCATGTCGACTGCCTCCCCTGATCACAGGGAGATTAATATAGAGAGATTGGCAGCCACGTTCACACTTAACAGTCTGGTCATGGTGCCCCAGGGCCTCCGACAGTCGTAAAGCACTGGTGAAAGTGCCACTGTGGCTTTCGGTATGGTTCAAGCAGCAGACAGCGCCGGCAGACAGAGGCTGAAAAGTGCCAATGACTGCGCTGAGTTACGAGCTCGATTCAACCCTGGCCGTATATACAACCCAGCATGGGGAGCCGTTTCCTGCTGAAATGCCTCTTGCTGCAGATTACTGAGGTAATATTTCCTGCACTGGAACTAGAGCGGTTACGGTCCGCGGGCAACCTACCTAATCTACCCACAGAGCTATGACTGGCATGAAAGACGAGGCATTGACTCGTGGCGGTGGAATTGCCCTCGTTATCACACAGTGGTAAAATAGGTGAGGTGATTTTTAATGAGGACAAGTGTAACTTTTCACATCAGCCTGAGGCCTTGCATGTTTATACAGCTAACCCTATCCAGCACGGCACAGACCCCCCGTGGCTCTCAGTCATTCCTTGATAGCAGCCAGAGACAGAAAAACAGTGAGAGAAAGAGGCTGAGCAACACGTTTTAAATATCAGATCAAGTGCACTTACTTCTTTCCTCTCATGTTTCTTGTACTTGTATGGGGAAGTTTCTTACGGGAAGTCTCACAGGGAGAGATTTCAAACCTAATTTACAGAGCCCCCTTGGGGTCAATAAGAGTACTGCAAAAGTCCACTGACTATAGCAGGTCTATTCAATTGGCGGCCCGCGGGCCACATCCGGCCCAGAATCAATCTCTGAGTGGCCCAGCGAGCTTGCATTAAATAGGCTATTTTAATAGCAATTTTAATATTTTAATTGTAATATTATTTTATAAAAAATATTTGTTAATAGCAATGTTATTATGTAGCCTAAATAGTTACAGCACTGCGAGCGTAAAATCCATAAGCAGGAATATTTGTTTTCCTCCGATCACAAAGCAAAACCAGCATGAGAAATTTATCCCGCCAATCAGGATATCTCTCACAAATCAATGTTTTCTCGTGTGACGCAATTCCGACCACGCTTAGTAGCTTTTCAAAACATCTGGCTATTGACAGCGAAGTTTTGGAGTGATGTGAACATGCACCAGTTCCCTAATGTTAAGAAGGTAGCGATCGTTGTGCTGTTTGGATCAACATTGTGACAAGGTGCCACATCACCGGGGTCCGTGACAGACAGAGACATAAGCAGGTGGAGAGTTTAATGGCCAGCACGGCTGTTTTATTACATCCCAGCAATAACAACGGCCCGGGTCTTGACGGCCGCCGAACGTCGGCGCCGTCTCCTCCTCCGGCCGCCCGCCCGGTCCCGGTGGGCCAGCCGCGAAGCCCCAAGGCTGCCCCAGCCTGCCAGGCTTCCAGGACGCTTTCTCGCTATTCAGGATCCAGGGTAGATTCCACTCTCTTCTGGATCCACGTTAAGCCTGACCCCACCCTCCTCCCAGCTGCCACATACATACACATGTGAATCAAGCTTTTCGCACATGAACTCAATAAAAAACAACTCTCGTTGCTCCCTGACTGACAGCACTCTTCACCAATGCCTTCGGATTGCGTTGACATCTTACGAGCCAAAAGTCACTGCTCTCGTTCAGAACAAAAAATGTCACTTCTCCCACTAAGAAAGTCATGTCAACAGGTAGGCTACCCTTTGTTGTAGTTTTATTTTATTTTACAAATGCACCTGACTTTTTTCTTTTTTAAACCTGCAGTTAACTGTACATATCAACATTATGTGGGATGCGTAAACAAGCCTAATCACACATGTCCTGGTGATTTAAAATGAACGCATTTGTTATGTTCCCTCAGTGTGCAGTAGAAGGCGTTGTGTTATGCCTCTGTGTGTGTGTGTATGTGTGTGTGTGTGTGTGTGTGTGTGTGTGTGTGTGTTATTGATTACTGTTATTGTCACTTGTTATGGTTCCGTGCATTGATAGCATTGATGGCTCTTTTATTCTTTGTGATGTGTCTGGGTCAGATATGTGACCAAAAATATTTTTTATTTCAAAAGTGAAACAATAAACATTGTTATTTTTTACTAAATTATTTTGCATTTGTTTAAAATGTGTCATTACCAAAAGCTAAAAAAGGTTTCAAATAGGCTGCTGAAAATGTCTGGCCTATCTACATTTCCTGGTTTTAAAATCTGGCCCAATTGAATTTGTAATTGAATAGCCCTGGACTATAGTATAGTCAGTGCATGTAATTGGTATTTTTGCGATGCCACATTAACACTACATATGAGACATAGCAGGGGATATAATATCTTAAAGAATTTTCTCTCCATGTTGGAGTCTGGGCACTAGACCTGAGTGAGATTGTAATTGCAAAAAGTATTCATTATTTATTATTATTATTATTATTATTATTATTATTATTATTATTATTATTATTATTATTTTATTACACCAATACACAAAATTGATTCTAATATTTTGCTTTGTCTAAACTTTCTGACACTTTTTGTATTAACTTTTGTGGCAAAGCTTACTCATCTGGCATCCAAGTAGACTAAAAAAAACAATTTAAAATATCTGACAATAGACAGAGGCCTACTGCAGTCTGTCTCCTTAGCTGTTCAATCACGTGCCCTTTCACGTGCCCTTTCACGCTATAGAGTTGACAGATCCTATAGTCTTCACCAGGTTCTTTCCACCCAGCAAATCATAACAAAGACCACCCTTTTGTTTATTTAATTTGCAATTAGTGTTATTTATTTTTCAGTGTCAGAAAAAATGCAGGAAACATATATTTTACACAAACTACACAACTAAACATAATATCATATTTTTCAGTGTTTAGTGTGTCCACCCTTTGCCTTCATTACAGCCTCCATTCTTTTCGAGAGACTTGCTTTGAGTATTTCAAAGAAATCTGCAGGGATTCTTTTCCATGCTTCTTGTAAGCACCTCCAAAGTTCAGTCTTAGAAGTTTGTTGCATTTTCTGCTTCTCACGATCCAAGTAATCACGATTACATTCAATGATGTTGAGGTCCGGGCTCTGGGGTGGCCAGTCCATTGTTCTGAGAATACCAGCAGCTTCTTTGTTTGATAAGTACGTCTTGAGCTTCTCAGCAGTGTGCTTGGGCTTGTTATCTTGCTGTAGAATGAGTTTGTTCCCAATCAGTCATTTTCCATAGGCTAATGCATGATGTATTAAGAACTCCAGCTCAAAAACTCCAGCTGTTGTTATACATCCCCAAACTTGCACTCATCCTCTCTGTTGTCTATTTCCTTTTCTTAGTAGCGGCTTTTTGACAGCGCCACATCCTTTCAGCACCACAGCATTGAGTTGTCTTCTAACAGTGGAAGGATCAGCATAAACACCTGAGATCTGAAGATCTGAAGTAAGAGTAGAGCTTGATTTATTTCCTATCTCGCAACGATGAAAGATTTAAGTACTGGCTATCTGATGGTGATAGTTTTGGTGGTCTACCAGGTCTTGCACAGTTGTTAGGAGTCCCATTTTCTCTATATCATCTGCAATCATCTTTTGAACTTTTGAACAGTTTCCTTTGACATTCACCTTCCTTATATATAGTAAATAAATTCTAAATTTGTTTGACACCGATGGAATGGTGTCATACTGAATCTATCTATCTATCTATCTATCTATCTATCTATCTATCTATCTATCTATCTATCTATGTATCTATCTATCTACCTACATTTTGCAAATACTTTCTATGTTAATGGTTTGTTTTATCCTACTTAGGAGCCAGATGGGTGGGGTTTGTCGCAAACAGTGCAATTAGAGCCAGAAACTTAAAGGTCCCATATTATGGAAAACGATATATTCCTGGCGCTTTTACATGTTCGACAGGAAATTACTTCCCTAAGCAGCTGAGAAAATTTGAAATCTGGAAGTCAACCCGTTTTTCTGTATTTTCCTTTTTCCCAAAAACGGTGCCAAAGATAGGAGAAAAACAGCCCGTTTCAGAAAGTAGCCCCCTTGGACATCATAAGGGGCTAATCCAGCCCCTCTCAGCGCATGCCCACGCCCAGGTGAAATGCAGCAAGCCGTTGCTTATGGTGCATTCCATTGTACTCGGAAATCGATAATTCCGAGTCGGTATTCCTAACTTCCAATCTAAATGTGTTCCAGTGCATCTGCTCGGGAAAACATAATCGCCCGCAGCAAACTCATGTTTGTATAGCAATTCTGAGAATGTTACACACATCTAAACTCAACATCAGCGACTACAACGCCATTAGTGAATAGAATCGGCGTATATCACATTCAGACGCCGTTTTTTCCGAGTACACAGGAATGCACCATTACTTTGCAACAAGTGAAGCTAAAACAACATATCTAGAAGATATATCAACGCTCCAGTTATTATTTTGTAGGATGCAGGCAGCAGCATAGATCCCTGCACAGTCTCCCAACACACGAAAATGCCAGGACAGTGTGTGTGATGATCAGTCCTCAGACTGCTTGAGCAATGGCAAGATTATCAGTCGAACATGTCAGGCTTGGTAAACTTTAGCCGCCATTAGTACAATCACGTTTGGTTGTTTAGCTGCACTGTTTGGATGCAAATAGATTGCATCCAATAATATATTGACTAACTAGCTCAACAAAATTGTCAATCCTAGCTTGTCTGCAGGTTGTATTCAATAAGCTTATGGACATGAGCCATAAATAGACCGGCTACAGCAGAGAGTGTCGCTCACACACCCACATACACAAACACAAGGCATGAAAGTACAATATTACACAGAATTATCATTGAGAAACTAAGTGGAACCGCCTCAGCTGCCTCTTCCCATTCTGGCTCAAACATGTACGGTCTCAGTGTTGGTTCTGGAGCGGCCGCCATGGTTATGGTAGATTTCTGCATCAAGCTTATTTGTTTACCTTGAGCAGCATGAGCTCTGCTCTTGTGTAGGTTGATTGGCAATCAGAGCAGTGCTCATTACATACAACCTCCATGCCCTCAAAACAGCCTGTTCTTTACAATGGAGAAAATGAGAGACTGAAACACACACCACAGAAGCTGGTTTTAGGAATTTTTTTCATATAGACTTCAGAAACGTCTTGTAAAGACCCCCAGGAACAGTTTAAATAGCCCAAAATGAGTACAAAACCCACCCTTTAAGCAACACGTAAACGTATTGGAAAGTCGATATAAATATAATATAAATATAATATACTGAGACAATACTATCTGAATTGTCCCGATGTCGTGAACCCAAACTTTGGGGTGCTGCAGCATGTTCAGCACTATGGACAGAGGCAGAAAGTGTGGATTCTGGATTGGATGCATCATTACTCCCCACTTCCCCTCCCTCATGTTAATAAAGACCATTTTTGTCCCAACTGCTACCAATTCTCTTGCTAGGCCAGGTGTTCCACAGTAGGGTAAAAGATTTCCAAAGACTATTTGACCGCAGACTGGGTCAAATAGTCTTTGGAAATCTTTTATCTCTTACCCTCAACAACAATATTTCTCCATACATCTCAGTGACAATCTATCAGTTGTCATATTTTTGTGAATAATTTCAGCAACTGCCCAGGAGTTATTTGTTTGGTATCGCATAGACATAAATCTATCTTAATCAAGGCAAACAATGAAAACACAAGAGACCAAATGAGATATAGGGTCTCCTATCTGCCTGAATTATCTGTTAATTGCAATATTAGAATGTGACATTCATTAAGGCTTTGGCTTTGAGTTAAATTACATATTACGTTGCCTGGGTTGATTTAATGATAAAAAAAAAACTATTCTCGCGGGATGTGTGTATGTGCAGTTTTTGTGTGTTCTATTTTTTTTTGTTATCAATTTCACCAAACCTAATTACCAGTACTTCATACTACTTACTTAAACTCTCCAATGACATTTCCAAGTCGGGTCGAGTCGGTTTCAAGGCTCATCAGAAAATATTTGCCCTTTTCAGTCCTTAGCAGACATGTGGCTCATGCAGGATAAAGAGAGGATAATTGGCTCATTAGTTATTGTTAATTTATCTCTATACCTAGCTGAGTGTGCTCAAGAAGGTTGTTGTGTGCTTATTAGTAGAAATGGTACTTGTGGGGCTTCATCGGCTTTGATTCCGGGAAAATACTATCTAAAGGCACAAAAAGCATCTCTCCTTTCCATATCTTTCTTTGCTCCTCATAAAATGCGGGTAGGTAAATGTTTCACCCGCAGCTCCTTAAAGGGTAATTCCGGGATTTTTCAACCTGGCCTCTATATCCACAAAATCGCCTATCATACCGCTAAGTAGATCCCAAAAGTTTCGGAGTTGCTCCGGTAGATCGGCTCAGCCGGCAGTCGCGAAACGGGGGCTCAATGGCTACAATGTAATCTTGTACGGGCATATAAACGCGGTCAAAGTACGTCCACTAAAAGTGCTTGATTTTGCCACTGACAGGCTCAGATTGTTATTCGTGTGTCTGACAAGTGTCTGACAACATTACTGAAAAGATCGCTACAGAAATAGACCTTTTTTAACCAGAAAACTAAAGTCTAGCTCAAGGAGAAGTCCTGCTCTGAAATGAACGGTGGACAAAGGTAGTCTATGGCGAGAGGGTTCACTTGTTGCAGGAAGAGGACGGTTGTTTACACCATCCTCTTCTTGCAACAAGTCAACCCTCTTGCTTTCATAGACCATCTTTGTCAGAGTTGAGAGTTGAGAATTGAGAGTTATTGGAAATTTGACAAAGGAGGTCTATTTCTGTAGCGATCCTTTCAGTAATGTTGTCAGACACTTGTCAGACACACAAATAAGAATCTGAGCCTGTCAGTGGCACAATCAAGCACTTTTAGTGGACATACTTTGACCGCGTTTATATGCCCGTACAAGATTACGTTGCAGCCATTGAGCCCCCGTTTCGCGACTGCCGGCTGAGCCGATCTACCGGAGCAACTCCGAAACCTTTGGGATCTACTTAGCGGTATAATAGGCGATTTTGTGGATATAGAGACCAGGTTGAAAAATCCCAGAATTACCCTTTAACATGGAGCAGGAGCTGAATTCTCCACGCGCAGAGCGCACACTTAAAAGAACATTCTTTGCAGCCAAATGCCTCCTATTGTCACACACAGGAGAGTGTTTGATTACTGACAGGCCTGATATTTTCTTCAACCCTCCTGTCAATAGCAGCTGTGTTACTATTTCTACCTCCTCCTTAGGATCTTCCAGGAAGAGAATTGGGCCCGCTCCCCTGTAGAGAAACATAATTTCAAAAGGTACTCAAAATTCTCACATGGAAATGCCAGGGCCAGTCAAAGTTTAATATATTTAATTTGCTTTTAAAATCCTAAAGACCAATGATTGCATTCAACAAAATGTTAGGTTCTATTATACTCCGAGAAGAGCTAGGTACTGTCATTGTGCTTGCTGTGAAATGTGCAAGTATTACATATGTTACGCAGATATTATCTGTCAAGAGGGATATTTTGATGGTCACACTCACTGAATGTGTTCAACTTCTTTTTGTACTGTATCGTGTATAGTACAATGTACAATGCAAAAACCTTGTACACACAAAACAATGCAGAGAGACTATCTGCAATGGTGCCGAACTTTCTTCATTCATAACAATACAAGATTACCAAACTTGTAATGGGTTGATCACATGAACTGGACGCCTCACAAATACAATTATATAGTTCTACTATTTGACGAAGATGCAGCCTGGATTTGATCTGTGTCCAACTCCAGTGCCGACTGAACACCCGACAGTGAGGTCTTTCCTATTATTAATTGATCCTCTGATCCATGTTGGATAGCGCTGCTGCCTCCTGTGGCTGATAATACGCATCTACTTCTTGTTATACTTTTTTGCAATCTAGTTTCGTGTCAAACCATTTCTTTTTCACCTCAGCAACGGTGTGTGTTCCTGCTGAAACAGCATTGACAGCATTAATAATTTCTTGCCATGCTTTAGTTTTATCAGTCCTTGGGCCAAATGTATAAAACTCTGTGTAGATTTAGGTGTAGAAACCTGTGTATGCACAAAACAGGAAACATGCATACGCTCAGATGTATAAAACCCCACGTACGTCTGTTCCCACGTGTTTTTGATCTATTAATCTTGTCTCATGTATTTATTTGTTTATTTATATAAAGATCATTATCATTATAATTATTATAATGCATAGTGACAAACATATTTACTCAAGATAGAAAGAAAGGCTTGTCAAAAAAAAAGGTTGTTAAACACTCATGCATCACTATATAATCATAGTAGATGTTTTTTTTAAACTATAGATTACATCCTAACACAATGTAGTGAAATAAAAAAGCTCCAAATAAAATGTCACCCAAATTCACACTTTTATGATCCTTTTTTGGATACAAACTCAAAAAATGCGTATGGTACGCATGGTGTTCAGGATGCGTACCGATAAGCACATTCTCGCCGCCCGTGGATTTTTAGACATTTGAAACCTGCGTGGAAAGTGGCGGTGTGAAAGATGCGTACCGGTATGCACATTCTCGCCGCCCGTGGATTTTTATACATTTGAAACCTGCGTGGAAAGTGACGTAAGTACACTTTTCGTGCGTACGCATGGTTTTTACATTTGGCCCCTGGTGACTCCGCTGCTTATGCTCCTGAAATCTTTTTTTCTCATGCATTCATGGGCGCAACACTTCCATTTTGGACTCCACAAAGTTCCTCTTTCCCCTCTTTTCCCCTGGTTTACTTGCACACAACAATTCAGTCTGCACGCCTTTTACAGTGTTGAACAGAGTGCAACACAGTGCATGTTTGCCTATGCACGCGCCTTCAATGATTGGAATTAAAAATATACACCTGTTCTATGCACAAATTGAGGTTTCCCGCATGTATCCATCCCAGTTGAAGTGTCCTTCAGAAAGGCACTAGAGCAGGGCCCTTACTTGCCCCAGGCTGTCCCTGTGCTCTGACAATTCTGGGGAAATAAGTTTCAGAATTATTGCCAATGCAAAGAAACAGATTTTGACTGTTTCTAATATTACAATTTAAGTGTTCTAAAATTCCTCACATAGTAAACCCCAGCCATCTGGTTCCACACTGCGCTGGAGCCTTGGCTGGTTATGAGCTGGTCAAGCTGGTTGTGAGCTGATCTAACTGGTAGACCAGTGGCCAGATGTATAAACCATGCGTATGCACGAAAAGTGTACTTACGTCACTTTCCATGCAGGTTTCAAATGTATAAAAATCCACGGGCGGCGAGAATGTGCGTACCGGTACGCATCCTGAACACCATGCGTACCATACGCATTTTTCGAGTTTTTATCCAAAAAAGGATCATAAAAGTGTGAATTTGGGTGACATTTTATTTGGAGCTTTTTTCTTTCACTACATTGTGTTAGGATGTAATCTATAGTTTAAAAAAAACATCCACTATGATTGCATAGTGATGCGTGAGTGGTTAATACATTTTTTTTGACAAGCCTTTCATTCTATCTTGAGTAAATATGTTTGTCACTATGCATTATAATAATTATAATGATAATGATCTTTATATAAATAAACAAACAAATACATGATACAAGATTATTATTCTGTAGCCTATTATTGGGGAGTAAGAATAACCTACACTATATAAAGGCTGTAGCCGTGCGTAATGGCTGTGCCAAATGATACAATGGCTGCTTTGGCATTGCTGGAAGATATTGCTATTGCGCAATTTAGGCGAGAATGAGTCTTCAGAGACCGTACTGGTTTTCTGGTCCATGATGTTGACTGGCTAATGCGCCGCTTTGGATTTCCAAGAGCTGTTCTCTTCGAATTGTGTACTGAACTGGGCCCTGTGTTGGAGCGGCACTCTCGGAGAAACCCTGCCATCCCCATCCATCTACAGGTATTGACAACAATCGGGTTTTTAGCGACAGGGATGTTTCAGCTGAAGCTTGCGGACAGATCAAGGATATCCTGAGCTGCCCTGAGCCGGGTCATGCCCATGGCGTGGGGTGGCATAATTTCTTTGAGTAATAGATACATCAGGTTCCCTTACACAGCAGCTGAACAGGCCAACATCAAAATGCAATTTGCAGCGATGTAATATATGTATATAATATTGTATACCCTCAGGTGACAATGGGTATGCATTGAAGCCATGGTTATGCCATGTACAAACCCCCAGAGCCACAACAGACGCGCTATAATGTGGTGCACAGCGGTGCACTCTGTGGTAGAGCGTTGCATTGGGCTTTTAAAAGGGAGATGGTTTCGGTTACTTTCTGCCATTCAACTTGTTTCATTTGGTTGGTAATGCCAGAGCTTAGGCTTCTAAATAATCCGCGTTATCTTCTGTCATTTTGATCAACCATTATTTCAAGTTCACAGTCGTAAAATTGCGCTTCTTTTCTTCTATTGCTTCTTAAATGCTTCCGCCGTTTCTCCTCAAAACTAAACTAAATGCTGGCCCTTTATATGCAAACCAGGCAGTTGGGGGTGTGTTGGAAGCCATTTATAGTAAATTGTGGGCATGGTCAGAAGGCTCGTGCACGTGCACACAATTTAAGGATGATTGAGATGTATGAAGAAAAAACACGTGGGAACAGACGTACGTGGGGTTTATACATCTGAGCGTATGCATGTTTCCTGTTTTGTGCGTACACAGATTTCTACACCTAAATCCACACAGAGTTTTATACATCTGGCCCCTGGGCCCTCATTTATCAACATTGCGTAGACAGAGTTCTAATTTATCTCTTACGAACAAAATTTAGAATGTTTCTACGCACAGAAAAATCGGAATTTATCAAACATGGGCACACAGGGACCCTTGGGCTCAACACAGGTCGTACGCACACCTGCAAGTGTTGATAAATACCAATTGTTCTTACCCTCTCTGCTTGTGCACGATTCTAAGTATTTGCATACAGAAACGCCCACAATTAACCATATGTAACAGGTATGCCTTTAGGACCCTGGGGGGTTAGAAGGTGGATAAAAAGGGAAGTAGACGGTATAGGCCTTCCTTTCCTTTCCTGGTAGCTTTTATTCCCTAATGTTTAGTGTTCTCATTTTGATCAATTGTTTACTGTTAGGTCCACTAATTTGATTGATATTTACCCTATACCTCCCAGCCTAGGCCTCACATGAGAGGGAGTAGAGCTTGGGAACATTGGTCACAAAGAAAAAAGGTATTATGTTATTAATTTGAGATGTCCTGACATTCCTTTAATGTTGACTGTGTTTTTAAATTAACATGTCTTATTTTATTCTTTATCATAGGGAAGGTTGTGACTTAAGTAGAGTGGCCTATAACTGTTTTCTCTTAAATAAGTTGTTTTTTGTTTGTGTGTTGGAAAGAGCTGTTGTGTCGGAGTTAACATGTAACAAAGGAGGAGGGAGAGTTGAGGTCGCAGGTTGAGTGCCGTATAGCTACTTTCCTCCTGCCCTTGGTTGGATTTAGTCCAGGCCAAGTAGTTCAACTCCCAGTACTATCGCCCCTTTCTTTTTAATGTCACTACAGTTGCTCCACCTATTGGTTGTCCTATATTCTTAATGTAACTTTTAACCCTGTGAAATGTAATAAAATATGATTATTTTATTCAGTTCAGTTCATTCTGGACCCTTACCTGAGCGGGATTGTTTTGTTGGGCGATAACCTTGAGGTTCCCTCACTCCTACAAGTGAGGGTGGCGTTGTCAGACATTTATTACATAGCTGTAATATAGTAATGATTGTGTAAGATTAATTAACAAGGAGTGTCCTTGGAATGCCACACATATATGGTAAGAAAACATCCCTTTAAAGGCCGCATGAAAACATTTCACTGGAATAATGGCGAAGAGAGCCAAAAAAAGAAACTTTACAGAAAGCGAGATTGATCTTGTCACTGAAGTAGAATCTAAACAAAATGTATTGTTTGGTTCACTTAGTGTAGGGATAACCAATAAAAGAAAAACTGCTGTATGGGAGCAAGTGACAGATTCCGTTATCTTCTGAACAGATCTGTATCAGAAGTTAAAAAGAAATGGTTTGATGTCAAACTGTCCGCCAAGAAGCGAGTTGTGGAATACAAGCTGGACATTGGTGCGACTGGGGGAGGACAAAGTCGAAAGGAACTCTCCCCTTTGGACGCACGGATTGCCAGTGTCATTGGCGATACAGCGCTGTCTGGTATTCTAGTGCATGGAGACCGCGATCTCAACATTCCCATCGCAGAACAAGCTGGGCCATCGAACAAACAAATTGACGGTACAAATCATTTTCATTGTAAACAATTTTATTTAGATGCATGACACGCAAAAATATTAGTAATTTTGCTTTTTAATGATGTGACCTTAAACAATATTTGTTCTAAATAAATCCAATCAAATTATATTGTTAATTTGACAGACAACTCGGCTGAGTTGCCCAGTCCCATGGTCACCCAGGAGGAGCAGGGAATGTCTAGACCCCCTTCGGCGCGTCGGTGGGAAGTATGGGGTCAGATAACTCTCATAAGTCACAAATGAATACAACATGATTCACAAATATATTTTGTGATATACTGTATATATATATATATATATAAAGCCATATATATATATATAAAAATAAATGACAGAAGGTTCACAAATAAATTAGTGTTCACAAATGTCTTCCGATGCACACACAAATGTGTGTCGTTTTATATAAATGTAAAACAAATCCACAAAAATACTTAGTTAAAAACAGCTGCAGTGTTCATCTAAAACATATTTAAATGTTATATTTATATACAGATTGTCGAATCTGCGTTTAGAAACTTCCAGACGAGTTGTGAACCTCGTTACATTTGTGTGTGGATTTTTGAGAGTTTCCTGACGTGGTTAGATTCAAAAATGCATTTTTTCTAAAGGGCCTTTCTCTGTAGCCTATCAGACGTCTCTTTCAAGTTCAGCCAATCACACCAGCATGTGATTTCAATGCTGCATTCAACGTCCGAGTTTGGTGTCCGGTAGCAGTACTCCAAGTGTAAATTAAACATAACATGTTTAGCCAATAATCCCCTTATTGTTCGTGATTGAATACATTTGAATTATGATCGTGATCGAGGGGTAGGGCGAAGTACATGGCCCTCCAAACGGAGACTTTTCAGGGGCACACTACAAACCGAGGGTTGACAAATCTCCGACAATCATCGGCAAGATGGGGGGGACGATGCACAAGCAACAAAAGGAAACCATAAATGTATTTTCTTCGTTAATAAAGATTTTTAAAAATATAAGCATCGTATTATCTTAGTTTAATGTCGTTTCAATGTATTATAGACCTTTTCTTTATAACAAGCATAACAAAAAATCGCTAGTATGCCGATGTCTCTACCTCGCTAGTTAAGGTTACAACATTGTTTTTAGGCTGATTTGGGCATGACAGTCCTGCATTTTGGCTGTACTGCCCAAGATATGTTTGATATCAGTCAGGTGTTTGAAGATACTTCGTTGTTTGTACTTATTGCTATAATCAAACACTTATTGAAACAGTGGAGACGTCTCAGACTTGAGCGATGTGGACTGGAGCGAGAAGTGTTCGTCTGATTCTGGCTATGAGCCAGAGGGATTCGGTTTGATCTCTTCATCTTCTCTCTCCTCATCCTCTTGCTCCTCAAATAGCAGGCAATAGTGGACAATCCTGATGCAACTCAAATAGACTACTGCTCTGTGTTTCGCATTGAGATTGTTTTGGGGTGCCAGTGCGAAATGGCCTAACATAGCAAAGAAATGCCGGCCCGATCGCGGCCCAGTTTTCACTGGAGTCAGCTTTAGTTGGCCCGACACCGGAACCCGGAGATGGCCCGACTTCATTTTGAATGACTGCCCAGAATCGGGCCGAGTACATCGGCCCAGTTCTGTCTGCCGAATCCAAGCCAATTCTGCCAACGCTGAACCAGAATAGGCCCGATTTAAGATTGTATACCCATATAGCAAAGAAATGCCGGTCCAGTTGCGGCCCAGTTCTCACCTGCTGAGTCAGCTTTAGTTGGCCCGACATCGGAACGCGGAGATGGCCCGACCATGTTATGAATGACGGCCCAGTTCCGTTTGCCGAATCCAAGCCGATTCTGAACCAGAATAGCCCCTAGAACAGGCCCGATTTAAGATTATATACTATTCCCTTTCCATCCTCACTGAATTCTTATTTCCCTGTAAATAGTCTAAAATAACTAATTGTCTAAATTTTCTAAAATATACAACACAGTTTAACAAACATTTACATTCATAAAATATATT
Source organism: Hoplostethus mediterraneus (assembly GCA_034670385.1). Classification (NCBI taxonomy): domain Eukaryota; kingdom Metazoa; phylum Chordata; class Actinopteri; order Trachichthyiformes; family Trachichthyidae; genus Hoplostethus; species Hoplostethus mediterraneus. The sequence goes on from JAXDDW010000064.1 coordinate 1,093,223, forward strand.
GTATAAATCCCAAAAAGCACAAATATTTGATAATGAAAAGTTGTGGTACTGATTGACAGCAAACACTGAATTGCACCATTCTAATATTTATTATGAACAATTGCAAGAATATTGAATATATACACACATATATGTGTATATATAATAATTAAATAATTCATTCTCTTCTTCTCACTGGTCTTTCCTCTCTTGCCTTCCTTCCTCCATCTCTGAATGTATTTCTCGATCTCCTCATCCACTGCCTTCACACAAAGAGAGAGTCAAGGGAAGGAAACAGAGTGAGAGACTAAATCAAATCAAATCAAATCACATTTATTTGTATAGCCCTTAATCACCGTTACAGTCCCTAAGGGCTTCACAATGCCCAACATGTGAAAATAATAAATGATTAGTACACGACAACCCCCAGCCTTAGACCCTCACAGAGGACAAGGAAAAACTCCCACAAAAACCTTATTGGAAAAGTGGGAGAAACCTTGGGAGGGGCTACTCAGAGAGGGATCCCCCTACCAGGACGGTTGGGCGTGCAATAGATGCCGTGTTTGGGCAAGCAGAGTATACACAATATATGAAAGTTCATTTTGGTGGGACATCCACATCTGATGGGGCATCACAGCAACGGCAACTCAGTCAACGTCATCATAGGACTAGGGGACCATGCAGACGCCAACTCTGCCCAGATAGGAGAACGCAACGCCCTGCTCAGTCAGCATCGTCCTAGGAGGCGGGACCACGCAGACGCCAACTCTGCCGGGCTGCAGCCTGGAACAGATCGGAGACTCACCCACACACACACACACGCGCTCACACAGACAAACATGACCAGCGTCAGTGGACAGCAGCAAGTAGACCAGAACAATAGGACATGCAGGCAGGATGCTAATATCCATCGGCAGGACCCTGAGCTAGGATAAGCTAACTGGTCTAGCCTTACTCTGAGAAGAGACTGAGCCTAGCCTTACTAGGCTAGCCTTACTCTGAGACGAGACTGAGCCACTCCCTCAGGGCTGGTCAAATGACAGAGAGAATAAATGGGTTTTTAGCCTTGACTTAAAGACGTCGATAGAGCCTGCCTCTCTGACTGAGGCAGGCAGACTGTTCCATAGATATGGAGCCCGGTAAGAAAAGGCTCTGTTACCTACAGTTTTCTTTTTGACTGCTGGGATAGACAGGTAGCCAACGTCCTGAGATCTAAGGGCACGTGGCGGTTTGTATGGTATAATCAAATCGGATAAATAGGACGGTGCCATCCCATGTAATGATTTATATGCAAGTAAAAGCACCTTAAAGTCACATCTGGCTTGAATTGGTAGCCAGTGTAATGAGGATAGAATGGGAGTTATATGGTCGAATTTCCTAGTTTTGGTCAGGATTCTGGCAGCAGCATTCTGAACCAATTGTAATTTTTTAGTTCGCCCAGTAGGTAAGCCTGAAAAAAGGGCATTGCAATAATCGATTCTGGACGATACGAAGGCATGTACTAAAATTTCTGCGTCTGCCTCTGTTAGCATGGGTCGAATTTTGGCACTATTACGAAGATGATAAAACGCTGTTTTAGTGATCTCCTTAATGTGCAACTCGAATGAGAGGGTAGGGTCGAATTTTACCCCAAGATTTTTAACGTGTGGGCTCTGGGAGATTACACAACTATCAAAATTGAGAGTAGTATTCTCAAATAAGTGTCTATGTCTAGCTGGTCCCACAATCAGCATCTCAGTTTTGCTGCCATTAAGAAGTAGGAAGTTTAGGGACATCCAATATTTGACCTCTGATAGGCAGGCCTCTAGTTTTTGGAATTGGGTGTTATCGGTTGGTTTGACTGGTATGTAAATTTGGGTGTCATCGGCGTAGCAATGGAAGTTAATTCCAAATTTGCGAATGATGCCACCAAGTGGTAGCATATAGATAGAGAATAGCAGTGGTCCTAGGACAGAGCCTTGCGGGACACCAAAGTCCATATTGCAACACTCTGAGGTCATGTTGTTGTAAAAGACGCGATGTGATCTATCAAGTAGGTAAGACCTAAACCAAGAAAGGGCTGATCCCCGGATACCAATATAATGTTCAAGGCGGTTCAAGAGTATCGTATGATCAATTGTGTCAAAGGCTGCGCTCAAGTCAAGTAGCAATAGTGCTGAGGTTGAGTTGGAGTCTATAGCTAACAGAAGGTCATTTACCACTCGCGTAAGTGCAGTTTCGGTCGAGTGAAAGGATCTAAAACCCGATTGGAAGGGATCAAGTAAGTTATTTTTTGACAGAAAGTCTGTAAGTTGACTCGCTACTGTTCGTTCAAGCAATTTGGAGAGGAACGGCAGATTAGAGATTGGTCTATAGTTCTGGAGTACTTCGGGGTCAAGGTTCGGTTTTTTCAGTAGTGGCTTGATCACGGCCGCTTTAAAGGCAGAGGGCACAGTGCCAGTGGAGAGCGACTGATTGATCATATAAAGAATGGAGGGTCCTAGGATAGGAAAAACTTCTTTAAGCAGTTTAGCAGGCAGAGGGTCTAGCATGCAGGTCGTGGGTTTTGAAGACAGAGTTAGCTTGGTGAGAGAGTCTAAGGAAACTAACTCAAACTGTGAGAAAAGAGATTCAGTTTGGGAAACACCAAGTGGACTTCTCAGGGGTGCGACGGCACCACCAGTAGAGAGTGTACTGGTGATCTCATCTCTAATCAGCGTGATTTTCGGACTAAAAAAGGACATGAAATCATTTGGAGAAAACAGAACGCTATCAGAGGGGGAGGGATTCCGTGTTAGTTTAGTAACAGTGTCGAATAGAAACTTTGGGTTGTTTTTATTTGCACTGATTAACCTAGAGAGGTGTGCAGTTTTGGCTGACGAGAGTGCACATTTATAATTTAGCAGGCTATCATTCCAGGCAAGCCGGAAGACTTCAAGTTTGGTCAATCGCCATTTACGCTCTAGTTTTCTACAGGCTTGTTTAAGTGCTCGAGTGTCGTTAGTAAACCACGGTGCAAACCTCCTAGCGTGGTGTTTTCTAGTGACTAACGGGGCGATTGAGTCAAGCGCGTTGGTAAGGCTAGCGTTTAGTTTGTTGGTGAAATTGTCGAGCGAGCCAACATGACCAGAGAGTGGTGCGAGAAAACTGGGTAGTTTTTCAGATAGTAATGAGGCCGTAGTGGCATTAATACGACGGCTAATATAAGTATCTTCACGCTTTTGGCGTGGGACGATCAATTCGATTTCAAATTTAATGAGATAGTGATCAGATAGGGCAGGCACATAAGAGGAGACCACTAAAGCAGAAACAGGAATGCCACGGGTCAGAACCAGGTCAAGGGTGTTGCCGCCATGGTGGGTTGGTTCATTAACAAATTGAGTGAGGCCGCAAGTATCAATAAGATCTAGGAAGGCCTTACTGAGGGGGTCGGTGGGATTATTCAGATGAATGTTAAAATCACCGATAATGAGAATGTTATCAGCTCGGGTCACTAAGTCTGAAATGAAATTGGAGAACTCTTCTAAGAAGAGCGAATAGGGCCCGGGTGGGCGGTAAAGTACTGCTAGGTAGAATGACGGGAGATTCGTAGCTGTATGGTGCAAAGTCAGGACTTCAAAGGATGTAAATTTGTTGCTCGTGTTGGGAGTAAGACTAAGGATAGGGTTAAATATCAGGGCAACACCCCCTCCTTTTTTCGTCTCCCGGGCAACCTGAGAACTAAGAAAGTTTGGAGGAGAGGCTTCAATTAGAGGCAGAGACTCATTTGGCTTTAGCCAGGTTTCACAGAGACCCATCATATCTAAATTATGTTCAGTAATCAAATCATTGATCAGCAGCGCTTTTGTTGACAATGATCTTATATTGATGAAGCCCACAGCGAGGCGTGCAATACTGCCAGAATTGTTTTTAATGTTAATGGCAGTATGCGTGGGTCTAATTTCAATTAAATTGTTGTAATTTACTGTGGGTCGGTAGGAAATTTGACGGGCGCGGTGGGAGAAGGATACAGTCTTAATTGGAAGGACTGTACTATAATTTACAGATCGGGAGGTGCCGCTGCCAGGGGTTAAAGTAGATGCAGACTTGTAAAAATCGGTAGATATGGGGGGAAAAAGGCTAGGGGGGGCCACAGTTTCAGTCTGCTCTGCTGTAAGCCCTAACCTGGCAGACAGATGTCAGCTTTCCCTTAAACATCTATCTATGTTGCTAGATAATAAAGCAGCGCCTACCCCATTAGGGTGGAGGCCGTCAGCTTTCAGCAAGCCGGGTTTGCCCCAGAAGGAGGGCCAGTTATCTAAGAAGACTAATCCCTTTTCATCACAGAACTTCGCCAGCCAGAGGTTGAGGGAGACTAATCTGCTATAACTCTCATCATTGCCCCTCGCGAAAGGTAAGGGGCCAGAGACAATTAATCGATGCCAACACATCTTCCTAGCGAGGTCACATGTCCTGGCTATGTTGAGCTTAGTGACCTCCGATTGCCTCATCCTGATGTCGTTGGCGCCGACGTGTACTATGATGTTGCTATACTCACTGGGTGGACCGTTTGCCTCTTTCTTACCCTTGTGGCTAAACCTATTGCTCGCCAGCACCCTTAAGTTAGCCTCAATGTCGGTAGCTCTGGCCCCAGGTAAACAGAAAACCTCAGCCGGCGACTGAAGTCTAACATTACGGGTGATGGAGTCGCCGATAACTAGGGTGCGAGAAAGTCGGCGGGTCCGGGGAGCTGGGGAGACGGGCCGACCACAGGGACTAGCAAGAACAGCAAAACGATTTGCCATCGGTAGCACCGGTGGCGAATCGGACCGCACAAGTGGCGGCTGGAACCGGCGGGCTCTCCGACGTCCGGAAACCGGGACAAGCTCATCACCCACTGCCGATGGAGCTATGCTATCTTCGCTAACGCTCGGGCTACTGCTAGCGCTCGTGAGCCGGCTAGATGGCCACGTATCTAGGCTGTCTGGGGTTCCCGTCTCGTCTAAGGTAATCGGCCTAACCGCCTCTAACTGACGGACCCGTCTCTCTAACAGAGACAACCTCTCTAAAACGAGCACACAAGAGGAGCACGGAGAACAAGAAGCCATGCTTACCTTGCCGGTATAGTTGGGAGACTAGGTCGGGTTATACGGGGAAGCCGGTGGCTGAGACCAAAAAGTACGCTGGTGGAAAATTGCCACAGTCGGTTGAAAGATAAGAAGAAACAAAAATAAAAATAAAAATAAACCGAATCTGTAGTTGTCTGGTGGGATTCGGTGATCTCAAGTTTTAGATGGAGCGAAATTTAGCGGACTAGACAGACAGATAGACCCATACTATGGAAAGCCGTTAGGGATGAACAAACTTAACAGTAACGCACAAGTACACCATGATAGCCACCTGCTGGTCGAAGTACAGCAACCACAAATATGAGAAAATCTCTTTAAAAAAGAGATTTACAGCACCAAATTATAATCCTCCGTTTTTTTCATATTCATTCTGTGGCTTTGGCGGCTAACAGCAACATCTGAAAATTATCTTAAATGCATTTCTCCATTCAGAGACCCCTTTGAAGCTACACACATGACTTAAAATACATATTCTCTCAAAAAGTGGATGCAAAGGACTCAAACTAAAGTCACGTTAGACTTAGTTAATCTTTAAGAGTGTAAATATCAGATTAACTGACACCCGTTAGCTAGTCGCGCTATCGTGCTAATGTTAGTTTATCTTAGCTGTAACGTTAGCGGCCGCTTCTACCAGATTTATTTTCAAAAGATTTGAGTGCAACAACAGTAAAATCATGCATAAATGGCAATTTTGTTAGTTAAACTACACAAACCTATGATGGTGACTGTGATGTTCATATCTGACTAGTAGGATACCCCTTTAAGGGAGCAAGGGATTATGGGAAGGGGAGGTAGAAAAAACAAAAAGTACTGTATGGGAGTGGGACACGGAGGGAGAAATGATATAAAGAGAACCCCAAGTTCATTGACTACAACACTCGTGTCATGTCTGTTATTGAATAGATATCACAGTGACGTTACTCACCTGGAATTACTAATAAAAAATACAAAAAGGCTGAAGGATTGCAGCAGCAGAGTCAAAACGCCAAGTGAAAACTGAAGCTCGAGCCCTCTACTCAACCAGATATGTTTCATAGTGTTGCTAGGCAATGAAATATGTCATCTGCCGAATATTGACCAGAGTTGGTCGGCAAGCTACAGTCGGGCCAGACTCGTTTCGTGACAATAAACCAGTATTCACCCAAGCCCTCCACTGCCGGAGTCGGCGCGGCTCTGGCTCAGCTCTGGCTCAGCAGCCGAATCTGACGCTCAGCTGATTGTGCCGTCAGTGGGCACTGGCCCGAGTCTCATTGCTATCTATGGTTCAAATATTACCTAGCTAACTTTTCCATTCATCCATCCATCCATCCATTTTCGACTGCTTATCCGGATCCGGGTCGCGGTGGCAGCAGGCTCAGCAGAGTGTCCCAGACATCCCTTTCCCCAGCCACAGTCACCAGCTCATGCTGGGGGATCCCAAGGCATTCCCAGGCCAGGCAGGATATATAATCCCTCCACCGGGTCCTGGGTCTGCCCCGAGGCCTCCTCCCCACTGGACGTGCCCTGAATACCTCCACAGGGAGGCGTTTGGGAGGCATCCTGACCAGATGCCCGAACCACCTCAACTGGCTCCTCTCCACGCGAAGGAGCAGCGGCTCTACTCCCCCGGACATCCGAGCTCCTCACTCTATCCCTAAGGGTGTGTCCAGATATCCTACAAAGGAAACTCATTTCGGCCGCTTGTATTCACGATCTTGTCCTTTCGGTCACTACCCAGAGCTCGTGGCCATAGGTGAGGGTTGGAACAAAGACTGCCTGGTAAATTGAGAGCTTCGCCTTCAGGCTCAGCTCCCTCTTCACCACGACAGTCCGGTACCCTCACTCGTGAACAAGACCCCGAGATACTTGAACTCCTTCGCTTGGAGCAAAGACTCACTCCCCACCCGGAGGGGACAATCCACCGCTGTCCTGCAGAGCACCATGGCCTCAGACTTGGAGGTGCTAACTCTCATCCCGGCCGCTTCACACTCAGCTGCAAACCGCCCCACCGCGTGCTGGAGTTCACAGCTCGATGAAGCCATCAGGACTACATCATCCGCAAAAAGCAGAGATGCTATCCTGAGGTCACCGAACTGGACACCCTCCACACCCTGGCTGCGCCTTGAAATCCTGTCCATGAAAATCACAAACAGGATAGGTGACAAGGGACAGCCCTGGCGGAGACCAACACGCACTGGGAATGAGCTTGACTTAGTGCTGAGAATGCGGACACAACTCTCGCTTTGGTTGTACAGAGATCGGATGGTTCGAATTAACGACCCCGACACCCCATACTCCCGCAGCACCTCCCACAGGATATCTCGAGGGACACAATCATAAGCCTTCTCCAAGTCCACAAAACACATGAAGACTGGATGAGCAAACTCCCATGCCCCCTCCAAAATCCTTGCAAGGGTAAAGAGTTGGTCCACTGTTCCACGGCCAGGACGGAATCCGCCTTGTTCCTCCTGAATCTGAGGTTCGACAATTGGTCGCACTCTCCTTTCCAGCACCCTGGAATAGGCTTTCCCAGGAAGGCTGAGCAGTGTGAATCCCCAGTAGTTGGAGCACACCTTCCGGTCCCCCTTTTTAAAAATGGGAACCACCACCCATGCCACTCCTTAGGCACTGTTCCCGACTTCCATGTGACATTAAAAAGGCGTGTCAGCCACGACAGCCCTACAACATCCAGGGCCTTTAGCATTTCCGGGCGAATCTCGTCCACCCCTGGGGCTTTGCCACTGCGGAGTTTTTTGACTACCTCAGTGACTTCCCCCAGTGCGATGGGCAACGACCCCCCGGAATCTTCAGGCCCTGCCTCTCCCACGGAAGGCATGTCCATCGGGTTTAGGAGTTCCTCAAAGTGCTCCTTCCACCACTCGACTATAGCCCCAGCCGAGGTCAGCACCTCCCCACCCTTACTGAATACAGCTTGGGTGGGCCCCGGCCCCTGCTTCCCCCTCCTAAGGTGCCGAACGGTTTGCCAGAATCTCTTTGAGGCCGACCTAAAGTCCTTCTCCATGGCTTCTCCGAACTCCTCCCATGCCCGTTTTTTCGCATCCTGCCACTGCCAAAGCCGCTGCCCTCTGCGCCCACCGGTACCTCTCAGCTGAATCAGGAGTCCCCCTGGCCAACCAGGCCTGAAAGCACTCCTTCTTCAACCTGACAGCTTCCCTCACCACTGGTGTCCACCACCGGGTTCTAGGGTTGCCGCCGCAACAGGCATCGACAGCCTTCAGGCCGCAGCTCCAAGCAGCTGCATCAACGATGGTGGATTTGAACATAGTCCATTCGGACTCCATGTCCCCCTCCTCCTCCGGGACACGTGAGAAGTTCCTTCGGAGGTGCAAGTTGAACATCTTCCGGACAAGGAAGCTTGCCCCGCCATCTGATCCAACTCGCCACCAGGTGGTGATCAGTTGACAGCTCTGCAACTCTCTTCATCTGAGTGTCCAAGACATGCGGCTGCAGATCTGATGAAAAGACTACAAAGTCGATCATCGACCTTTGGTACTCTGGTACCAAGTACACTTATGAGCAACCTTATGCTCGAACATGGTGTTTGTTATGGCTAATCCATGCTTCGCAAAGAAGTCCAACAACAAAACACCAGCTTGGGTTCAGATCGGGCAGGCTGTTCCTCCCAATCACTCCCCTCCTAGGTTTCTCCATCACCCACGTGAGCGTTAAAGTCCCCCAGTAGGACTATAGAGTCCCCAGATGGTGCCCCCTCTAGGACTCCATCCACAGTCTCCAAGAAGGCCGGGTACTCTGACCTGCAATTAGGTACATAGGCACAAACGACAGTCAGAGCTTTCCCCCTTTGCCCCACCGGGGCAAACTCCAACACAGCAGCATTCAGCCGGGGGCTTGTGAGTATCCCCACTCCCGCCCAACGCCTCTCACCCTGGGCGACTCCAGAAAAGGAGAGAGTCCAACCCCTGGGAACCATCACCTTATCATGGTGGGGAGGTTTGTGTGCCCCTGTGATCCTGGGGGCTGTGTTGTCTGGAGCATATGCTCCTGGTAGGGCCACCCTAGGCAAATTGGTTCCAGGTGAGGGGACAGACAAAGAACGGTTCAAAAGGACCCTATGATACAGCCACCAGAAAAATTAGAGACCTTGCCCGGTATAGGGAGACCGGGGCACCCTCCTGGTGCCAGGCCTGGGAGGGGAGCTCGTAGGCGAGCGTCTTGTGCATTTATATAAAACAAGACATATTTGTGTGTGCATCGGAAACAGACATTTGTGAACACTAATTTATTTGTGAACCTTCTGTCATTTATATATATATATTTATTTTACATTTATATGAAACGATACACATTTGTGTGTGCATTGCAAAGTATATTTGTGAATCATGTTGTATTCATTTGTGACTTATGAGAGTTATCTGACCCATAGGGAAGGGTGTTGACTGACGCAGTTCTGCAAAATCAGCAAGACACAAAACACACAGCAATTGAAATTAAGGACAAGCTGACAGACATTTGCAATGTATTAATGGAAATAAATTAAACAAATTGCTGCCTGTGCAACCCAAATTGTTAATAAAAACTCTTAACCAATATTTTGTGCTGCGCTTGAGTTGAGTCATTGTGATTACCATGCTGCAAAATATGTTTACGTTTTTTTAAAGGTAGCTTAAGACCTTGCAAGGGTAAACTTACTTAAAACTGCTGTATGATCCTTGCTCTTGCCTGAATTGCTGCAGCGTTTGGAGGTGGATGCTCTGCGTCTGGCATGGGGCCGTCAGGTCTTAGGGGTTCCTGCAGCGGGATGCCATGTTTGATGGCCAAGTTATGGAGCACACTGCAAGCCATGATAATGTGTGCCCCCCATGCCAGACAAGCACAGCCATCGACCTTTCAGCAGGCCAATTGCGTGCTCTACAGTGGCTCTTGTGCGTGCGTGTGCCCGGTTATAATTGCACTCCTGTTGGGTCGTTGGCTTGGTCAGAGGAGTCATGAGCCATGGCTTCAGTGGATAACCCCAATCACCTCAGGTAAGAGATATATTTTAATTACAGATACCTCAGTAATAGCACTTAAATGGGTAACACTCACCAATACACCATCCGTAGCAATTAAAACGGTAACACTCACCAATAAGCCATCAGTCTTGAACAGCTCCTCCCTGGAGACGAAGGCCCACAGAACTGTTCTGCACAATAAACGAGTTGTGCGTTCCTCCTGGCCACCGGGCAACGACATTTAGCAGGGCCAAATGCGCATCGCAGATTATCTGTACATTGACCGAGTGGAATCCCTTTCTGTTGACATAATTGAATTTGTTGATTGATGCTGCTTTGATAGCAACATGTGTACAGTCTATTGCTCCGATTATGTTGGGAAACCCGGCGATGGCGTAAAATTCCCTCTTGACCTCGGCCTGTTGTGCAATGATGTATAGGAATTGGATGTAGTTAGAGTTCAGGGAAATTATGGCATCCAACACTGCGTGCATAATCCTGCTCATGGAGGGTTGGGAAATGCCTGATCTCCAATCTCACGCTGGAAGGTGACGGTGGCCAAAAATCCCAGGGTGGAGAGGACTTGAATGTGCACAGGGATGGCATTCATGCGTTTTGTTTCTCGCTCCAACATGGGTCCCAAATCGCAGCACAAATCAAGCAGAATGGGTTTCGGAAAGCGGAATCTATTTGTAAGCCACTCTGTGCTTTTGGCAAATAGATCTGCCCTGTCTCTGAAAACACTCTCCCTGCGGAGCATACCTTGCACCAAATCTTCCAATGAAGCAAGATAAGCCATGCTGCATTCATTCTGAAAGACCTATTCCAAATGCTTTATGTAGGGCTTGACAACAATTACACTCCTGCCTCTATTTAGATAAAATTACATTCAATCATAAGTAATACAGAACATGTGGCTGTTGAAACTTTAATGCATGAAAGGTTGTATTCCGTCTGTTCACTTGCATTTTCCCTATTCTACCACTTGGTGCCATGCATACGCATGGTCAGGGCCGTGAGTAAATGTACGCACGATCTCAAGCAAACGTTCATATTGGTGAATCCCACACTTTGCTTAGAAATGATTGCATGCATGGTTTACGAACATTTCTGTTTGTACGCAACATTGATAAATGAGGGCCCTGGTACGGGGTCACTCTTTCCTATGAAAAATTGTCTGGTGCATTGGAAGTGATGCATTTTACGTTTCCAGCAGCAGCAACATCTGTTTGTTTGGAATAAATAGAATAAAAACGGAGTAGTTAGGATAAGCAGCGATAGCCATCATGTCTGAACAGACTGAAAAGCACCACTGCTTGACAAGTGATCTCTGGGAAGTGCAGCGCAGAAACACTTACAGTAATGAAGGCTTAGCGCCAAAGATGGAGACATTTAAAATTTTAAAAAAAAAAGCTGAATAGCTACTAATAGCTGACACTTGTCTTACAATATATAGATGCTGGGTAATTTGTATCAGAAATCAAGAGCAAGCGACCTTTTAGAAGAACATTTTTTGCTGTCTCTCCCTCCCTTACTTGTTCTAATGTCGTAAAACTCACCGAGGGAACTTAAGATAATGAGTTATATTTTTGTGCCATTAAAAACCAACTGGCACAGTGGAATTTTTGAAATTTTGACTGCACCATCTAAAGTGCAAGTCAATCACGCATTGCTATGTCTGTGGCTTTGCGCATGGGAACGTAGACCTAATAACATAATAGACCGTAGATAAACTGTTTTTTTGCATGTTAGGCTATATTTTACCCCACACTGAGACAAATCCTTTATCCATGTACTACATGAATGCAATCTGTTTGATATGTTAAGCACAACTAACAATTTAAGCTCTACACCTGTGGTGGCTGAATATCTCAGTCAAACCACATTTACGTACAGGAAACATGGTGACAGGGGTTGCAATATCTCAATATTTTTATATTTAATATTTATCTAGAACTATATATATGTACATACTCTGCACTTTACTGCTATTTGCACTTCTGGTTAGATGCCAAACTGCATTTCATTGTACTCTGTGCAATGACAATAAAGTTGAATGTAATCTAATATCAATATAAAATGGGGAGAAGAAACACTTCAAATTCTGCTGGCTTCAACTGCTGGCATGAGGGACTGGCTTGTAGACGGCCCCCCTCCCGTGGCTGATGCTTCTCGGTGGGATTAACCCAGTTTATCTTTAGCTCTTCCTCTTACACTATTGAACCTCTTCTTAAGACTTCCTCTGGTCCCCTCTATCTGTGTTACCTCTTCCCAAGCCAATTGAAAGTGCACAAGTGGCCAACTCCAACCACTGTCACAGACGTCTGACAGTTTGTTGGCCTTGCCTCGTACTATAGACGATTTGTCAAAGAAACATGCCTGTTTCCACTGGGCCGAGAAATGCCAGGAGGCATTCAAGGAGCTCAAATGGCTACCCAGCCAACATGTCCATGTGGGCCCGCATGAGTTTTACCTGGGTTATATGGGTATCATCTGGCCTTCGAGTGGGCTTTTTGATGGGTTGTTTGTGGGCCCCAGTTGGGCTTAAAATGGGCTACCCATTTAACCATATCCGGTGTGGGTCCCGCATGGGCCCTATTTAAATGATGATTGCTCACATGGGTCCCATTGGCCCCATTAGTGACCCACATGGGCAGACACACACACAGGGTCTATATTGGGTCGAAGTTGTACCTGGTAGCCCTGCCAGTAAAACATACCGGGGCCAGTGGAAGAGGTTATACTTCACAGAGGGTATCCTTGTGACTGATGCTTTTGCTGTAAAGAGGATATTCTACCTTCTAGTCAGAAGTAAGTACCATCGAAAAGGGAAACGAAAAAAATGTTTATTGTTCATTGAAAGAAAGCAGCTTCATTGCTGCTGGAAATGTTAGGGTGTCCAATACGCTAACAGTTCTTGTGTCCCGAGGGTGAGAGGCTTTGTCCCCACTGTCACATTCAATATAGTGTTAATGTTTAAAGATGACTCGATTTTGCTAAATTGCACAATGAGTTTTTACAATGCACTTATTTTTTTCTGACTCCTGCCTAGCCCTGGCCTCTCAGGAGAACACACAGAATTATTTATGAGCCACTCACTCAGGGGACAGATTCATTCTGGATGCCCTGCTTTATCCCTGGTTTGTTCTTTCTTTCTTTCTTTCTTTCTTTCTTTCTTTCTTTCTTTCTTTCTTTCTACCTCTCTTTCCATTGCTCATGTTTCCCCACATGTGATCAAACATATACTATCATGCTTTTGGAGCTATTATGTTCATGTCATGACTTGAAACCTTCATACCTCCCAGGTATGACATTCATCACAAGGAGGGTGGATTGCAGCTCACTGAAAGAATTTAACATGACAAAAATAATAGCTGATATTTTTATTTCACTTGCTGGAAAATTCTTATCACTCCCCTTCTAGAAAAAGCCTCTTTCTACAAATGCTGCTATTGCAGAAACACTTTTCTTCAACAGTCATCTAAAGTTACCCATAGCCTGCAGCACATCACAGCAATAAAAAAGGTGATTTGATACATACAGATTTTATTACACCCAATCATTATCATAATTTTATGAGTTTTCCGTCACATTTGTTATGGAAACTGTTCCTCAGACGGCCCCGCTTTGCCTCCACTCTGACATCCCAAATCTGTTTTGCCACGTGCCATCACGATCCATCAGTTTAATTTGAAAGATCACAAGTGTACTTAGCCACGAGCATAGAGGGTGTTATTCAATAAGAAGGCCATGTTTCATCCTTTATCTGTCACGGAGCTGGTGAGAAAACTGCAAGGGTTATGCGTCTTTCTTATTGCCCCGAACATGGACAGCTAACTCATGAGAGCTGTCACTTTGAGATCTGCGGATATGAGCGCTGAGGGGGTCAAGGGGTCGTTTGATGATTTGCTAAGGTCAGAGGCGAATCCTGTGAGGCCCACGCTTCTTTTAACACGGTGAGTGAGATTAAAGAATGGCATGTGAGATGAGAGGGGAATCATGATGAGGTGGTTGGAAAATGGATTAGACCTTGAGCAATACATCTCTTTTGAAACAAGAGACAAGAAAAGAGGTGGCTTTTTCATGCAGAGTGCCTCTCTCTCCGTGACTTTACCTCTATTTACAGAGACATTATCTCAATCACAGCCTATACAGAATTTCAGTGTAGAATGCTAATGGGATATAATTAATTTAGACAAAAACACTATACAGACAAAATCATTATCTCAAGATTATCTTCAGCTACTTCAACTAGCTACTCTCTACTGAAAACAGGAGACTGTCTCACCAATGCAACCAAAATATCCTCCAAAAAAGAGCCTCCTTCACTTCATCTACAAAGAAACTTCTCAAGTACATTATAGAGTTTCCCCAGTGTTTCATGATGTCTGATGACATTTAGATTGGAGGCAAAGGGCTCTCTGTTTGAGTTCATTAATAAAAGTCCAAAACTCAAAGTGAAGGCAGATAACTCTGAGTTATTCCTTCGAAAGGTCAAGTGGAGCTCATGCAATTATTGAGTGATGGGCCAAGTCAAGAACCCCTGGGAATTCATCGAAGGAAAGAGAAGAAAGAAAAGAAAACAAAAGGATGCGGGAAGAGACGAACACGAGAGCCATTTCCTTCTTGCTCTACCATGTAAAGATGGGTGTGCAGGTCAGTTTGGGAGGCCACTTTATAGCGGAAGGGTTGCTGGTTTGATCCCCTGTACCTATAGTGCTAAAAAGCTGCTGCAGTGGCACATAGTCCCATTTATATATACCAACATGCTGAGGGGGAAAAAAATAAATAATAATATGTACTATGACATTTGTATTTATTTGTATCTAAAATATTCATAATCATATACATATACTGTGCCACATTTCAGTTACCAATGTTTTCTAGTTCACCTTTTTGACTATTGCGCATGGTTACATCCCATGTATATAGCAACCAGTTGCGATTCTGGGAAAAATCTAATGTGAGAGAAAGCACACAATATACCAGATCCATATATATATATATATACAGTATTGTGGCAGACCAGGGCAACCGCCACAGAGAAAATGGGTGTAAGGGACTACATTCCCCAGCAGGCTACAATCAGTCGGCCATCTTGCCCCAGCTGAACTAGATCAGCTATCAGCCAGCTGGGAGCTGATTGTGTGGCCAAGAGGGAATCTGCAGTCCAAAAAGGGGGGAAGCAGACATGATAGAGAGAGCAGCCAGGGAGGTTGCTGGAGTGCCTCCAACATTTCAGCACTGAAGATAAGTTTGAGTTGTTATTTGGTTGAACAGCCCAGTAGAAGTATCCTTTTTGTTTGAAGGGCATCAAGTCAGTCCTCTGACTGTCTTGGTCTCCCTTTAAGGAGTGTTGAACAAAACATGTCCTTAAGGCCAAACTTGGCCTGCCACAGTGTTTTGGGCTAGATACTACAATAATACTATATTGATTTATATGGACAGACACTGTACCTCTACTATTTGTCCTATACCATTCCAATCTGTCATTAAAAAGTTCAGCACTGTGTAAAGTGGTTGGCTTTCTCAATTTTTACTCTCGAATTGGTTTTTTCATGGGCTCTCGTCACTCTCCTACAGGCATGGCTGAGTGTGCCTGTGAGCTATTGTTGCGTTTGGTGCAAGAGAGACAAGGAGACAGAGTGAGAGAAAGTACAATTTGGGTAGATTTTTCATTAGGTCTACTTTGAAAACAATTTATGATCTATGTGGGTTTGTTGGTACCATGTGTGATTCCTCACTGTAGGCCTCTGTTTCTCCCTCTTATCTGTACTTGCACCAGTCATCAAACACCAAGGGTCCACAGCTTAGACACTTCAAGCCCAGAGATGTGACAATGGGAGAACACTTATTATAGAGGTGAGTCAAGGCTTTAGCCATGAAATGAAAGCCTATCTAAATCAAGACTCAGGAGGCCTTGGTGTTTAATAAAGAACCACTCTCTGTCACTCTAAGCAGTTTACAAAGTCCATAACTTTAATGAAATTAAAGGTTAAGGAAAAAAGAAAATCCTAGTCCGAAGTCCTAATGAAAAATTTCTATTGCTCTGTCTGACATGCGCTGACTCTCTCTCTCTCCGATACACACACCTTTTCTTTCACACATGCCATTTAATGGAACACCTTCCTGAGACTGTTACTTTTTACAGCCTCCGGTGGTAAATGATGACACATCGCCTGATACAGTTTTGAAAAAGTTTTGTAGTGAGGAAGGACACTGCACTTCAAGCGGCAGGTGTGGGGATACTCAGGAGTCTCCGGCTGGCTGTGGCACAGTTGGAGTTTCTCCACTGGGAGAAACTCAAAGTTTATTCGGAGATGGTGGGTGGGGTGCTGGAGAAGACCTACTGGGAGACTACAACGCTCACGTTGGCAATAACACAAGGAGGCTCATAAGTGTTTATGGCACCAGAGCACCTTGGGCCAAAGGTCGAGGTTGCCAGACTTGGGAGGCTGCCAGACTGCCTGGTAGGCCCAAACATGTAGTGAGAGGCTGCAGGGAATGCCTGGTGGAGGAGTCAGAGCGAGCTTTTCTGCTATCAGAGTCAGAATGCACCCTGTTCAAAACCTCTGTTCTCGAAGCAAGGAGCTGCAGCCAGAAGGTGATCGGTGCTTGTCATGGTGGCAACCCAAGAATCTACTTTTGGACACAGGCAGAGATGGAGGCTGTCAAGACGAAGAAAGAGCCTGGTTGGCTTGGGCAACTACAGACTCGGGAGAGCCGGGACAGCCTTTCTGGCTTGCAGTCTGCAGTAGTTGCAAAAGCCAGGTCATCGCCAAGCTGCTCTCAGCAGGGGCAGGGAAATGTTTACCTCGACTGGGGATACTGTCAGAAGGTGGAAGGACCACCAATATATTTGGCCCCTGGTCAACTGAGGACACTGACATATATGGCCTGCACTAAATATGCCGAACTACAGGGGCCCTGGCGGAACGAGGACATTGAATTATCTGATTGAACTATATACACAGAACTAGAGAATGGAAACCAGGCACAAAAAACAATTAATTGCATATATTCTGTGATGATAATTGAATCAGTTCCTATGAAATAAACCTAATATATCCTGTTCACAAAAGATCTATGTTTCTGAACTTTGACATAAATAGCTTCATTTTTCTTCATTTATAGTGGTAGAACAGAAACAAGTGGTTCAAGCTTGATTAAATGCAATTTCCTGATAGAGAGATACTCTATTTATTATGTGTAAGCAAGGTTTGGCACAGGATGGCTCCAGAGGATAAAACGAGGCAGAAAGATAAGCCGCCTTTAACCCACAATCTGTTTTGGCCCACTGGGAGGTAAATGTCTTCTGCACAGTGAGTGTAAGTCCTGGAACCATTTTGGGCCAGCATGAATGAGTAATGGCAACACCGAGTAAGGCAAGAACAAGCCGGATAAATATTTCATCCCTCCAACCCCGTACTGTGACCTAAAATGTGGACTGCATCAGTAGAGGAGGGGCAATTCTAAAACCCTGTGAAATTGATCTCACTTGTGGGACGAAAGAAGAGGTCTTGAAATGGGGTCTAATCTGTAGTGTGCCGCAGTTTGAGGTTATTTGCAAGCTTTTTAATCATCTCATTAAAAAGACAGTGGACAGTCAAGAATCCAGCTATATGTCCATCTTTTAGTTTTAGAAAAATGAAAGGAAAGGTCTCTCAGTCTGGTATATAGCAGCTGATAAGATAACCACTGAAATACCTTGACTCTATGGTCCTCATTGTGCCGCAGGCCCTTTATAACTTTCTCTAATACGCCTAAAGGATCTCTGTTATTTTATTCATTCTGTTCATGTGAACCAGAGTGGTATGCTTACCATGCTATGGTTTTTAAAACGTATCAAGTGCATGAGCCCAGTCATTATAGCCCTTGTCTATAGAACACAGTACTTTCAACAGTTTGTGAACATATCTTTGTAGCGTAGTGTTTACCTATAATATTTTATCTTTTTTTATATATATATATTTAGGGTAAATGTGGGGAAAATGGTAAGTGTATATTGTGTGTGTGTGGTTTTCTGCAAGTCTCACTGCAGAATAAAAGCACATGGCAATTAATGCTAACACTAATCGACGGCCTGACTGAACCACTCCTGCCCACAGCCGTCAGCACTAATTGATATGTGCTTTTATTCTGCAGTGAGACAGGAGCCTGGGGACACATCAGGACGTGATCGGGTGCTCAACAAACCCCACGACTACGGGCGGGTAGAGCCTTAGTGACTTTGTCAGTGTTTTATGTTAGTGTATCAGCTCTGCAGGGTATTATGTGTTCAGACTCGTGCATTAAAATAATGTGTGCACCCTGGTTGCCTCTGTCTTTGGCCATTCATTCCCCTGAGAAAATACAGACATAGTTACATATACATTTACTGGTAAATGTGCACATTTCCTATGGTAAACTTGGTAAATGTGTAAATTTCCCAGTTAATGTGAGTGGAAAACCCTAGTCAGACTAGTGTGGCTCTTTTACCATTTTCCCACTGTGGCAGACTGAGGGGATGGTGGGGGTGAGGCGTAGCCTGGGTCCAGGTGAGATTCGAGTCAGTAATTCTCCCTGGACCTAGCACAGCTGTTGCCAGTTAAGGCTGATTGTAGCCTGAGCCCTTTTAACCTGAGTGAGGGTGTGTGAGAGGCTGACGGAGTGAGTGACTGAGTTCGACAGCAGACTGGTGGAGTCAAGTCGGACTGTGGAGAAAGAGGCAGCGTGACCAGCAGCGGCGACTGACAGAGGTCTGCGAAGGACGCAGCCTGCAAGAGCCGGTCAGCCGGGGTGCAGGATGCTCCTCGAAGCCAGGCAGACTGGCCAGCTCCGTGGCTGGCCCATCGGGACAGAGGGAGGGGCGGCAGCCAAAGGAGACTGTGCTTGAGAGCGGCCATCAAGTTCAGGCTGAATTATCTTGTCTCTGCAAATAAAACGGTCTGCTGGCCAGTTAACTCTGCCCTCCCGCCTGTGTCTCTGTCTGTCACGGACCTGGTACCGTAGCAGGTTGCTACACCCGCAGCATTTACCGCAACATATACACTTATCTTCCTGTATCAATTTGCCTTTTTAAAAAAAAATTTACTTTATGACTTGTATGTCATCAAATTGCATTTTATGTTTGAGATTTGTTATGCAAATATTCAATGATAGATGTATGGCTGTATGTATGGATGGACTGATTGATTTAGACAAGTAGTTCTTAGACTGAGGTATTGCAGGAGGCAAAGAAAGGATGAGAGATGACAACAAAAATGAGAGAAGAGGCTGAGCAGTGAAGAAGGACTAATGAAGGACTATTTCTGTTACATGTAGGACAAATTGTGTTGCTAAGCAACTACCACTCAACTACCAAACTGAAAATAATTGACTCCAAAAAGATTTTAGCAGGAGGTGAAAACAGATGAAGCTAAATCAGTTGACTTTGAGGGCTTAAGAAAACAGACTTGTTTATATTGTGGTTGAGGTCATGGTTTATGTTCAGCGATGACAGAACACTATGGGGGCGGTTTCCCGGACAGGGATTAAGCCTAGTCATAGACTAAATCTCATTTTTAATCTGGACGGGCACGGCACGGGCCGACGCGCACAACTCAGAGGATTTGGAAGAGCACAGGAAATCCAGGTACGAGCTACGGAGAGCTATTCGAAGTGCTAAGTCACAATACAGGGAAAAGGTGGAGTCTAATTTCCAAGGCTCCAACACCAGGAACATGTGGACTGGCCTTAGAGCCATCACAGACTATAAGGAGAAGACCAGCAGTGCTGTGTTGACATCTGCATCTTTCCCAGATGAATTTAACACCTTCTACGCTCGCTTTGAGAACACCTCCCCGGCTGTGGAGGTCCCAAAGGCCCAGGACTCCTGCCCGCTAACAATATCCAGAGAGGATGTGTGCAGAGCCTTCAAAAGGACAAATCCACACAAGGCACCTGGCCCTGATGGCATTCCAGGCCGGGTCCTCAAGGCGTGTGCGGTTCAACTGGGGGATGTTTTCACAGACATTTTCAACCTGTTGCTGCTCCAGTCCGTGGTCCCCCTGTGCTTTAAGAAGTCCACAATTGTTCCTGTCCCCAAAGAAATCAAAAGCCCTCTGCCTCAACGACTACCGCCCAGTGGCACTCACCTCCACCATCATGAAGTGCTTTGAGCGGTTAGTCAAAACCTTTATCACCTCCACCCTCCCTGAATCACTGGACCCCCTGCAATTTGCATACAGGCCAAACAGGTCTACAGACGACGCCATCTCCCTAGCCCTCCACACTGCCCTTTCACACCTGGACCAGAGGAGCACCTATGTGAGGATGCTGTTCATATATTACAGCTCAGCATTCAACACCATTGTACCCTCCAAGCTTGCCATCAAGCTCAGGGACCTGGGCCTCAACACCGCCCTGTGTGACTGGATCCTGAGCTTCCTGTCGGGCAGGCCCCAGGCAGTGTGGGTTGGTACCACCACATCCTCCACCCTGACTCTAAACACCGGCGCCCCGCAGGGCTGCGTGCTCAGCCCTCTCCTGTACTCCCTGTTCACGCACGACTACGTGGCAAAACACAGCTCCAACACCATCATTAAGTTTGCCAACGACACGACCGTCATCGGCCTGATCACTGATGGCGACGAGACAGCCTACAGAGAGGAGGTCAGAGCCCTGTCATCCTGGTGCCAGGACAACAACCTCCATCTCAACGTCGGCAAAACTAAGGAGCTGATCGTGGACTACAGAAGGGGCCAGAGCACGGGACACGCCCCCATCGACATCAACGGGGCGGCGGTGGAGAGAGTCAGCAGCTTCAGGTTCCTCGGTGTCCACATAAGCGAGGACCTCACCTGGGACCACCACACCGACATCATCACCAGGACTGCAAGACAGCGACTCTTCTTCCTACGCAGGCTGAGGAAGATCAACATGAACCCCAGGATACTCTGCAACTTCTATAGGTGCACTATCGAGAGTATCCTGACTGGCTGCATCACGACCTGGTATGGCAGCTGCACCGCCCTCAAACGGAATGCGCTACAGAGGGTGGTGAACGCTGCACGATGCATCACCAGGTCGGAGCTGCCCTCCATGGAGGTCCTCTACCAGCAGCGTAGCAGGAAGAAGGCCAGCAAGATCCTTAAGGATCCTTTCCACCCCAGCCACAAGCTGTTCTGCCTGCTGCCCTCAGGCAGACGGCTCCGTAGCATCCGGACTCGCACCACCAGATTTAAAGATAGTTTCTTCCCACAAGCCATCAGGCTCCTGAACAAACACACATGAGCCCCCCCCTGGCCACGCACAACAGGCCACTTTACTTCGAGGTCACCTTACACTCCGCTACACTTTATAACTTATAATTTTTGTACTTGATAATTTATAACTGTACTTATAACTTTGTACTTTATAACTTGTACTTATAACTTTGTACTTTTTCTATTATATTTTGTACTTTTTCTATTATACACTATATTGCCAAAAGTATTCACTCACCCATCCAAATAATTGAAATCAGGTGTTCCAATCACTTCCATGGCCACGGGTGTATAAAATCAAGCACCAAGGCATGCAGACTGTTGGAGAATGGGTCGCTCTCAGGAGCTCAGTGAATTCCAGCGTGGTACTGTGATAGGATGCCACCTGTGCAACAAGTCCAGTCGTGAAATTTCCTCGCTCCTAAATATTCCACAGTCAACTGTCAGTGGTATTATAACAAAGTGGAAGCGATTGGGAACGACAGCAACTCAGCCACGAAGTGGTAGGCCACGTAAAATGACGGAGCGGGGTCAGCGGATGCTGAGGCGCATAGTGCGCAGAGGTCGCCAACTTTCTGCAGAGTCAATCGCTACAGACCTCCAAACTTCATGTGGCCTTCAGATTAGCTCAAGAACAGTGCGTACAGAGCTTCATGGAATGGGTTTCCATGGCCGAGCAGCTGCATCCAAGCCATACATCACCAAGTGCAATGCAAAGCGTCGGATGCAGTGGTGTAAAGCACGCCGCCACTGGACTCTAGAGCAGTGGAGACGCGTTCTCTGGAGTGACGAATCGCGCTTCACCATCTGGCGATCTGATGGACGAGTCTGGGTTTGGCGGTTGCCAGGAGAACGGTACTTGTCTGACTGCATTGTGCCAAGTGTAAAGTTTGGTGGAGGGGGGATTATGGTGTGGGGTTGTTTTTCAGGAGCTGGGCTTGGCCCCTTAGTTCCAGTGAAAGGAACTCTGAATGCTTCAGCATACCAAGTGATTTTAGACAATTCCATACTCCCAACTTTGTGGGAACAGTTTGGGGATGGCCCCTTCCTGTTCCAACATGACAAGGTCCATAAAGACATGGATGGGAGAGTTTGGTGTGGATGAACTTGACTGGCCTGCACAGAGTCCTGACCTCAACCCGATAGAACACCTTTGGGATGAATTAGAGCGGAGACTGAGAGCCAGGCCTTCTCGTCCAACATCAGTGTGTGACCTCACAAATGCGCTTCTGGAAGAATGGTCAAAGATTCCCATAAACACACTCCTAAACCTTGTGGAAAGCCTTCCCAGAAGAGTTGAAGCTGTTATAGCTGCAAATTGTGGACCGACGTCATATTAAACCCTATGGATTAAGAATGGGATGTCACTTAAGTTCATATGCGAGTCAAGGCAGGTGAGCCAATACTTTTGGCAATATAGTGTATCTCTTGTGTTTTTTAAATTATGTCTGTTAATATTGTCCTAGCATTGGCGTAAGGTGTCGGGGAGACACAAGAATTTCATTGCCTACTTTTGCTTCTTGTGAACGTTGTGCATATGACAATAAAAAAACCTTGAACCTTGAACCTTGAACCTTGGATTAACTGAAATGGCATTTTTCAGACATGGAGTAAAATAGAAGTTGCCCTAAGCCTGATTTAAACGAAACTCTCTGTGAAACCACCCCTATATGTTTAAGTCTATAAACTGACAGCTGGAGATGGGGAGCGGGGGTTATCTGCCATCTATGCAAGTCAAGAATTGCATTTCACCACATATATTATTTTTGTTGTTTTTTCACTGTAGAGCGTCTTTAGATACTATGAAAAGTGCTATAAAAATGTGATGTATTATTTTTTATGAAAATGAAGTCTAGCCAGGCTCTTTTTTACTGCTTATTGTGTTTTCAATCTTAGCAGTTTGAATGCCCTGGGGCCAAATGTATAAACCATGCGTACACACGAAAAGTGTACTTACGTCACTTTCCACGCAGGAGTCCAAATGTATAAAAATCCACGGGCGGCGAAAATGTGCTTACCGGTACACACTTTCTCGCCGCCCGTGGAGTTTTATACATTTGGACTCCTGCGTGGAAAGTGACGTAAGTACACTTTTTTACAAGTTTCCAAATGTATAAAAATCCACTAAGCACTAAAATGTGCTTACCGGTACACATTCTGAACACCATGCGTACCATAAGCATTTTTCGAGTTTGTATCCAAAAAAGGATCAGAAAAGTGTGAATTTGGATGACATTTTATTTGGAGCTTTTTTCTTTCACTACATTGTGTTAGGATGTAATAGGATGTTACATGTAGGATGTTTAAAAAAAACATCCACTATGATTATATAGTGATGCGTGAGTGGTTAATAATTTTTTTTTGACAAGCCTTCATTTCGTTCTATCTTGAGTAAATATGTTTGTCACTATGCTTTATGATAGTGATCTTTATATAAATAAACAAATAAATACATGATCTGTATATAAATAAAGATGATTATTTTGTAGCCTATTATTGGGGATACACCTTCAGGTGAACAGGTCATTAAAACGTCACTATATAAAGGCTGTAGCCGTCCAGCCTTGGCGTTGCTGGAAGATATTGCGCAATTTAGGCAAGAACGAGTCTTCAGAGACCGTACTGATTTTCTGGTCCATGATGTTGACTGGCTAATACGCCAGTGGATTTCCAAGAGCTGTTCTCTTCGAATTGTGTGCTGAACTGGACCCTGTGTTGGAACGGCACTCTCGGAGAACCCTGTCATCCCCATCCATCTACAGGTATTGACAACAATCGGGTTTTTAGCTTGCGGACAGATCAGGGATATCATGCCCATGGCGTGGGGTGGCATCATTTCTTTGAGTAATAAATACATCAGGTTCCCTTACACAGCAGCTGAACAGGCCAACATCAAAATGCAATTTGCTGCGATGTCCGGTTTCCCAAATGTAATATATGTATATAATATTGTTTTCTATAATATGTATATAATATTTGATACCCTCAGGTGATAATGGGTATGCATTGAAGCCATGGTTATGCCATGTACAAACCCTCAGAGCCACAACAGACACGCTGTAATGTGGTGCACAGCCGTGTGCTCTGTGGTAGAGTGTTGCATTGGGCTTTTAAAAGGGAGATGGTTTCGGTTACTTTCTGCCATTCAACTTGTTTCATTTGGTTGGTAAT
This sequence comes from Hoplostethus mediterraneus, assembly GCA_034670385.1. Classification (NCBI taxonomy): domain Eukaryota; kingdom Metazoa; phylum Chordata; class Actinopteri; order Trachichthyiformes; family Trachichthyidae; genus Hoplostethus; species Hoplostethus mediterraneus. The sequence continues at coordinate 1,117,637 of JAXDDW010000064.1, forward strand.
ACCAGAGCTTAGGCTTCTAAATAATCCGCGTTTTCTTCTGTCATTTTAATCAACCATTATTTAAAGTTCACAGTCGTAAAATTGCGCTTCTTTTTTTCTAATTCTTCTTAAATGCTTCCGCCGTTTGTCCTCAGAACTAAACTAAATGCTGGCCCTTTATATGCAAACCAGGCAGTTGGGGGTGTGTTGGAAGCCATTTATAGTAAATTGTGGGCATGGTCAGAAGGCTCGTGCACGTGCACGCAATTTAAGGATGATTGAGATGTATGAAGAAAAAACACGTGGGAACAGACGTACGTGGGGTTTTATACATCTGAGCGTATGCATTTTTCTTGTTTTGTGCGTACACAGGTTTCTACACCTAAATCTACACAGAGTTTTATACATTTGACCCCTGGTGTGATATTTAACATCCTGGGTATAGATATTGGACCAATCCTATAGAACCATTGAAAACAAAAACATTGGTACCAAATGTATTGCATTAACCAAGTTTAATGGCCCATTGGTGGCCATTTTTTATTTTCTCCAACACCTGTTTCCTCCTGAGGATTAATTTAGCCACCTATTTTGTTTTGTGATCCCCTTTTGTTTAATATAATTACATTTCTTTATTTTATCCATTAAATATAATTGGCATGAATTCCCCCATCACAATTAGACTGATAATACAGTAAATATAAAGTCTTTTAAGTAGTCTTCAAGTAGACCCGGATTGTTTTACTAAGCTGCTCCAAAGGAACAGAAGTGACAAATGTGAGATAGTGACTCAGGAATTTTCATTTTCAACTACTTGGGACCACCATGATGTTTATTCATGTCCCCACCAGAGATGGGGTTGTATGCAGGTTTGCTCTCTGCCATGGTACCGGCAAAGCCGAGACAGCAAAAAAAAATGTTTGTGAGGGGAAAGCATTTATTCACAACCCTTATTAATAGTCCAAAGCAGTGGCACCATCTAATTATGAAGCTCATCCATCAATCGTAACAAGGGCTGTCATTGATATTTAGCTGGGTAAAAAAGTCAGAGTGCCCTGCTTTATATGCTAAGTGAGGCGCCACAAAGAATTTGCGAGTTCCCAATCTTAACACTAACTGAAATGGAGGAGGAATGAGCTGGGAGATACAAACAAAAGTGTGGGTGTGTGTGTCACCTTGCCACCTCTGGATGAGTTAAGTGGGGGGACTTACATGATCTTTTGTGGCGAGATGTCATTAGAATTCAAAGGCCTACTCCGTCTCTTGCTAATTAATAGCTCTTAATTAAAATGAGGTTACTGATGAGCCACGCATCGTGAGCAGCAATAAAGGAGAAGACGTAGAATCCACAAACAGTTGATGTTATAACTTCTTGCACTTTGAAGCAAAATGCACACCGATATTACACTTGCAGCTATTATTATCACCCGTACCCCGATTTTATCTGTTTGCAGATAAACTTGAAATAAACCCAGTGATAATAATGAGTTCCATACACCATGAATAAGTTAAAACGTTCCTCTCTCAAAAGAAAATGTGTATTTGTGTGTATTAATGAGCTCTTTCTTCTCAGGTGATGAATCAATATGCACCAACACATTACGCTTTTAAATTATTGCTTACAGGCCTGCAGTTTTTTCCTCTAATGAAGCCATTACTTTGCCTGTATCAAATTTGGTAGTGTGAGGTTAATGGCTTCATTAGGCAGCAAATCGCCACACAGGACTTGTGTAAAGTGCTCAGCTTCTCCTGTCTTGGCTATATTTCATCATTTGCCATCAACGCCTATGAAAGTATTAAATTACAGGGAGACAGATTAGCTTGAGCTAACAACGTGCAATGCTTTTATTGCAGGGTGCGATTCAGTGTCACTATTTACAATGACGTCTGGGGCAACACGGATGATTTAGCACCTTACCAGCAGAATGCCGCTATGGATACGTGTCCGACATTGGACAGAGGGACGCAGATAAAGGAGAGAGAGTGAGAGAGACAAGGACAGACGCATTCTCCAACCTGTGTTGACTGGGAACTGAACACTTGGCCAATGGCTCTTGAACAGAGAAACGGCCGTTTTGCAAACACTTTTATGGTTAACTGAACTTGGGCTCTTGAGCTGATCATTAATTTGCTTATGTGCCACTGAAGACAATAGCAAGCTGATGAGATGTCTGACACGTAACATAACATGCGTCAACACACTTTATATTGATTTCCTGAATATTATGGCAAGTCTTGGTGTTTTGGAAGAACCTTCAACTATGGCCTATACTTCTTGCTGCTTGAATTTGCGACGCTTGGTGCAGTCTAGGATCGTTTCACACAGTGCTTCGAAATCATATATACAAATATATATACACTATATTGCCAAAAGTATTCACTCACCCATCCAAATAATTGAAATCAGGTGTTCCAATCACTTCCATGGCCACGGGTGTATAAAATCAAGCACCAAGGCATGCAGACTGTTTCTACAAACATTTGTGAAAGAATGGGTCGCTCTCAGGAGCTCAGTGAATTCCAGCGTGGTACTGTGATAGGATGCCACCTGTGCAACAAGTCCAGTCGTGAAATTTCCTCGCTCCTAAATATTCCACAGTCAACTGTCAGTGGTATTATAACAAAGTGGAAGCGATTGGGAACGACAGCAACTCAGCCACGAAGTGGTAGGCCACGTAAAATGACGGAGCGGGGTCAGCGGATGCTGAGGCGCATAGTGCGCAGAGGTCGCCAACTTTCTGCAGAGTCAATCGCTACAGACCTCCAAACTTCATGTGGCCTTCAGATTAGCTCAAGAACAGTGCGTACAGAGCTTCATGGAATGGGTTTCCATGGCCGAGCAGCTGCATCCAAGCCATACATCACCAAGTGCAATGCAAAGCGTCGGATGCAGTGGTGTAAAGCACGCCGCCACTGGACTCTAGAGCAGTGGAGACGCGTTCTCTGGAGTGACGAATCGCGCTTCACCATCTGGCGATCTGATGGACGAGTCTGGGTTTGGCGGTTGCCAGGAGAACGGTACTTGTCTGACTGCATTGTGCCAAGTGTAAAGTTTGGTGGAGGGGGGATTATGGTGTGGGGTTGTTTTTCAGGAGCTGGGCTTGGCCCCTTAGTTCCAGTGAAAGGAACTCTGAATGCTTCAGCATACCAAGTGATTTTAGACAATTCCATGCTCCCAACTTTGTGGGAACAGTTTGGGGATGGCCCCTTCCTGTTCCAACATGACAAGGTCCATAAAGACATGGATGGGAGAGTTTGGTGTGGATGAACTTGACTGGCCTGCACAGAGTCCTGACCTCAACCCGATAGAACACCTTTGGGATGAATTAGAGCGGAGACTGAGAGCCAGGCCTTCTCGTCCAACATCAGTGTGTGACCTCACAAATGCGCTTCTGGAAGAATGGTCAAAAATTCCCATAACCACACTCCTAAACTCCTATGTGACCAGTCAAGTAAATTATTGGATCACTCAGACCTGCCTGAATTTGTTTTGTAACTGATATCACTAAATGCCTGACAATTCTGCCAGCAATATCTTAGCCGTTTCCAAAATGGTCTCTGTGGCTAAAACTCCCTGTCTCAGCCTCTGTCTCGGCCCGGTAGTAGCAGCTTGGCTACAGTGTCATTACCAAAGCACCCTTATGTGCGTAATGTCTTGTCATAGCCCAGTTTTGGTTTAGATACATGCAAGGGTGTAGTAATTTTCTAAAAGGTGGGGGGCAGAACTGTAACGAGGGGTCTGGGAGTCCTCCCCCTGAATTTTTTTTTGCATATTGTTAGAGTTTTACTCTATTGAGACATTCTGTACCAAAATAGTTCAATTAATCTACACACGATTCAAAAGGGTCTACAAACTAAGGTCTAAGAACTTAAAGAGCCTTGGAGAAATGATGCGTATTTACACTGAGATCCAGCATCTACAAAATAAAACTGATCGGCCTAATATAGTGCCGCCTACAGGCCAAAAAGCCCTTATACTTCATGTACAATATCGAAAAGGCCCCAAACGTGCATCTTTACACTAAGATCAGACATTTCCAACTGATTGGCCCTACATTGCGCCGGGCAAACATTCAATCTATATATTGTGTGTTCTCCAGTGTAAGATTTTAACCCATACAACATTTGTAAGGTGAATTAATGATAACATTACTCACCTCTGCAACTTCGGAAGAACAGCACTGTCAAAAAAACAAACAAAAAAAATGTTCATGCAAGACCTGATGCCGTTTGGTAGGAGACCTGAGGCTGTTTGGTCTGATGCCATTTGGTAGGAGACCTGATGCCATTTGGTAGGAAACCTGAGGCCGTTTGGTCTGATGCCATTTGGTAGGAGACCTGAGACTTGACAACTTTTGGCCAACAACTGAAGGAATTTAGTCCATAGAATGATGCCGTTTACTGTGAGACACAATAACTGACAATGTTTAGTCTGAGGAACGATGCCGTTTACTCTGAGGTCTGAGGATGTCCAATTCTGGACACTGTACGAGAAGGCCTGGCTCGCAACGGTGTTCAATGGGGTTGAGGTCAGGGCTCTGTGCAGGCCAATAGAATTCCTCCACACCAAATGTTGCTAAGATGTGTTTGTATCCTGTAACATTAAGTTTACCCACTGGAACTAAGGGGCCAAGCCCAAACCCTGAAAAACAGGGTGGCTGAAACACCTGGACTCAATAATTAGTAGGGGTGTCCACTGACTTTTGGCCATATAGTGTACATTCCTTTGTTCTATTGCCGTATAAAATCACAAAAAGTGTGGTGGGGGGCAAAATAGCAATTTTCAAAAGTGTCCAGTGGAGGTTACACCCATGGATACATGCAATTTATTTATTTTTTAAATGATCACTCTAGTTGTAGTACGAGGTCCATTCTCATTAAATTTGAATTGCAATTTGACTAAAATGTTCTCCTTGCAATGACATATTCTTGACCAGCAACTTGAAAGTGTGATAGTTTCTAGTTTGAACTAGCCAGAAGGCCTTGGCTGCTCCTGGAGGATTCATAAATACATGGTGGGTTCACAATAAAATCATGTTATATAGACCAATAGTTTTCCACATTTTATTGAAGAGCAAGAACATATTTCATATACGTATGCAGTCTACACTTTCCTCTAGCTAATGTAAGTGTTTCCTCTGTATTCATTGAGAAGATGGCGCGGCCGTGTCTAGATGCCGTCATGGTAGCTCCACGGAGATTGTGCAAAAAAAGATATCAAAAACAAACACAAAAACTAAAAAAACGCACAAACACATCGGCACTAACGGCCTATGACCGTAGCACACTTTTGGACATAAACTTTCGCGTTAAACTAAGGTTTTCGTCCACTTTTTCCATTGATCCAGCGTGGCCGGTGGAGATCTTACGAGCGAGCCACAACAACAACAGTGGAGACGCATCTACGGGGAGACGAAGGAGAAAACATCGGGAAAACGGAGCGGAATTCGTATCAGACTAAGAGATTAAGTCCACCGTCCTCCTCTGCCCAGCATCCTTCTTGCTAACGTCCAGTCTCTGGAAAATAAGTTGGATGATGTTAGGGCGAGGATTAAATTCCAACGGGACATGAGGGACTGCAACATCTTTTGTCTGACGGAAACATGGCCATATGCCCAACCGAGTCCTTCTCTGTTTTCTGTGCAGATAGAACGGAAGAGTCTGGCAAATCTAAGGGTGGAGGGGTTTGCTTCATGACCAACAACAACTGGTGCAACCCCAAGGACATTAAGACTCTATCTCGTTCCTGCTTGTCGAACCTGGAACATCTGACGATCTCTTGCCGTCCATTCTACCTTCCCCGGTGAGTAGCCAAGGTGAGTTCTACTGCTGGGGATGAACACACACTCTCTGTGACTGAGCACAGTGTGAGGAGGGCTCTGACGAGGGTGAACACCAGGAAAGCTGCTGGTCCAGATGACATATCTGGGCAAGTACTGAAGACCTGTGCTAATCAGCTAGCTCCAGTGTTCACCACTATATTCAGCTGAGTCTGTGGTCCCCACCTGCTTCAAGAGATCCACCATTGTCCCTGTGCCCAAGAATGCTTCTCCAGCATGCTTGAATGACTACCGACCGTTGAACTTGAACTTGAACATGTACGACCACGACAGAAAATTGCTAGGGAAAATAGAAAACAGAATAGAAAAAATCAGGACAATTTATCCCACAATCAAAAGAAGTATAGTCTTAATCGTTACTATGTACATTTATTATGATAAAATATCCAAATGATTTTTTTTAGCACTGCAACTTATTTCAGAAACAAAACAGGGGTAGATGTAGAACTAATATTAAAATTACCCCAAGCACCCATGCACCACCACTATAGAATTACAGAAGACTACTCTACATGTATTAACAAGGGCTTTGACACAGAGCGTCTCATGCACACAGTGCAGGTGCTTTTATACCATTGGGGTGATGTTCCAGCTAAGATTATAGTTACATAGTTACAGTTGTAGCCTAAAGGGAGAAAATTACTTTTGAAGTAAACTTCATCAATAAGTGTAGCTGAAGCATACAAGAACAAGGCAGGGCAGAACAACTGGCCATGTGTGTTTTATTTATGTCAGTTGGGTGTTTTGGAATATTACATGCTATTATTACATGTTATGTATAGTATACCATATATTATCAATACAATGCAAATATTCAATATTATAATCAGCATACATTTTTGTAAATATATTGATGTTTTAACGCACACACACACACTCTTAATTTTGGTTTGTTGAAAGGGCTTTGTAGAAAATCACCCCACATTTGGCTGTGGGGCAGCTGTGGCTCAGGAGGTAGAGCAGGTTGACCTCCAATCAGACATTCGTAGATTCAATCCTCAGCTCCTCCAGTTCACGTGTCAAAGTGTCCTTGTGCAAGACACTGAACCCCAAATTGCTCCCAATGGTCAGGAAGCACCTTGCATGGTAGCTCACTGCCATCGGTGTGTGTGTGAGTGTATGGGTGAATGAGAGGCATACGTTGTAAAGCGCTATAGAAATGCAGTCCATTTACCATTACCATCCATTCAAAAAGGTATCAGTGACAGGACGGCTTAGCTAATTCAAGTCCCTATATATACATATAATCGATCAAATAAGTCATAAAATAAAAAAGACCACTGCTTCATTACCGGCCACTTCTTGACAGTATAGCGTTTACAGTATTAGCGGTACTCTGTAGTCTGCACTGATATTAGAGGAGCCGTAACCATGCAGCAACTTCGCTGCTGGACTTTAGTTATATTTTGGGTGTCATATGCCATCAAGGGGGAGAAATTCGACATGGAAATATGTCAAAATGCGGGACTGTCATGCACAAAAAAAGACAAAAAGAGACATCGGCATACTAGCGATTTTTTGTTATGCTTGTTATAAAGAAACAGTCTATAATACATTGAAACGACATTAAACTAAGATAATACTACGGTTCGAATATTTTTTAAATCTTTATTAATGAAGAAAATACTACATCTGTGGTTCACTTTGGATGGTAGTGTAGCATTCACCATGATCTTCCAGTTGATTCGCAGGTCATTCTGGGAGATTTCTCCTAACCCTCGGTTTGTAGTGTGCCCCTGAAAAATCTCCGTTTGGAGGGCCATGTAGCCCTAACACTTCACCCTACCCCTCGATCCCAACAGGAATTGGGGCACCCTACCCCTACACGTGAACGTGCAAAACGGAGGGGAAGGGCTAAGGGGTAGGGCGAAGGGGTGAATTGGGATTCGGCCTTATACACTCATCAGCCACTTCATTAGTTACACCTATCTACCTTTTTTGAAGCAGGTCACAAACCATGGTCATCTTGGCCCTTTCACTTAGTGGAATCAATGAAAACCATTGGGCTCTTTTTAAATTATCTGTGGTTTTGAATGGGTCTGAGTTAGATTGCAGTGTAAAGGTAAATGATTGATGACAGCTTCAATTCATTTTTTGAACTGATGTTGATCAAGCCTTCCCTTTAGTTTTAGTTTTTGATCAAACCTTTAGCCTTAGTTGCCAGTGTTCTTATACATGATTTCTGTCTCTGGCTCACATTAATGATCCCCTTTGAGGCCATGATCTGAGTAGATAAAAAAGATTACAGAGAAAAAGCTAAAATCAATGGATAAAGAATACCAATCAATCACTGGGGGGAGGGTGGGCGTATATGGCACCTGAGAAATCTCTCCTGGTCTCTGCATCTCTTTGATTAATGCTTTGTCTTGCAGTGTGTGGGGATTGGGACTCCCACAATGCATTGCAGGCCGCTATCTGGAGACTCAATTTCCTTCAACTCCCAATCCTAAACTCTCCACATCCTCTTGTAGCTTTGCGTGATGATGCCTCCCAGCTGACTAAAGCAGTAATGCGACCATTAAGACTGTCACCATGGTAATTAATCACAAACCCTAACCCGGTCAAAGCTAGTTCGGCTGTTTGAAAAAAAAAAACAAAAAAACATCAATTGTTGAGCAGTTTTTGTTGCCCTTGGCCTGGGACAATTGGTGTTCTACTATAATGGTTGGAAGTATAGATGACTACTATGTGAGGATTAAGTTGTTATTTCAGTTATTACATACAGATGTTGCTAGCAGTCATGTTATTTAAATGTGAGTATTTAAATATTGATTATTAAATTATGAGCTATATATGTATGCATAAACAGAAATAAAATCAAAATAAAGCAGAATAAAATCTAAAAATAGCAGCAATACAGTAAGGAACAGTGGAACCATTATGAAAATACCATTAATATATGCAGAATATAACAATGAGTTATACATGGTGTGCAAATGTGCATTGTTTTCATATTAATACGATGTCTTTTAAATGTTTTTAGATGTTCGGATTTTAGATTTTTATGAGACCATGTTAGAGTCTATTTAAGGCCGAGGCATTAAATTAGACAGTAATATGTTAAATATTTACAAATCAGCTTTTATATGTTACTTTCTATTGGGAGGTGGCTGGCCCTACAACTAACACCTAAATGTCAGAAGATGAAAATGTTGTATGTTCTTTTTTAATAGAGCTTTTTGATTTCTTCTAAAGGGAAGTTGAAAGATTCAGATGGTTTTTGTAAAAAAAATAAGCCATCCCCATCTTTCACACCTGAAACACAATCTGTTTTAGCCTGCACATTGAGCCAGATGTTAGTCATGCACCTTATAATTTGGAGCAGGCACTGAGACCATGTATATTATGGCCATGTGGTTAGTATGTCCAAACCCAAAATTCTGAAGTAAAAAAATCAGAAATCTAAAATAAATCAAAAGCAGCTAGCAAGCACATGGCTAGCAAACACAGATATGGACAGTTGTACACTCATAAATAAATCACATTTTGATTAAAAAAATTATATGGTTGGTAATGACAGCTCTGAAAGCCACATATTGATTTCAGATCTTAGCCATTATTGTACTAATGTAGTCTAGCAACCGATAGCTGAGCAAGGCAAGTACAATGGATGCACTCTGATGTCGGTCAACCAATGCGAGTTAGGTGACATTGTGACATACTTTGACTGACACCCCATTCAATATTCACAAAAGGAAATACAAAAATTAATAAAAACAGAAATGAATAAATAGGGAAATAAATAAATAGAGAAAGTCACCGGACCTCGACCCCATTGAACATCTTTGGGAACATTTGAAAAGGTAAAGGCGAAACATTCTGTATCACCACAAGATTCTCTTGTGGGATGCTTTTAAAGAGTGCTGGAATAATGTGGATTCTCAAATTCTGTAAAAACGTTGGATTTAGAATTAGTAAATACTTTTTGACTTATGTTTGTGAAAAATTATGTAATATTGTTTGAGAAATATCATCTGAGTATTTGAACCCTCCATTATTAAAAAAAACACCTTAGGTTGAGACCTCCAAAGCCCAAGTGGAAGAAAGATACTTGGCCGCTAACATGACTATGCCATTCTGCATCAGCCACAAAATATCAATTGATATAGTCCCTGCCCTCTGCCCCCACCTCCATAATTCCTAACTTAATGCATGAAAATAAACCTTGCCCTATCTCAAGCAACTATTCCTTACCTTCTATGGGGCATGGACTGTCAATTACAGTTTCAAGCATTTCTATGTCACTTATTGCCCTTAAACCAGAGTCCCTTGATCTATAAATCCCTGTAATCTCATTCATATAAATCCCTCTCCCACTCCTGTTCACATGGTCTATAAGATCTCTCTCAAATAAGTCAGTTCATTTCTCAGAGTCCTGGCTAAGTCCTGGTAATTTCATTCCCCTCATTGAGGCAATGAGCCCATACTTTCTAGTCATGGTGGTGGGGTAGCAGTACATGCGGTAGCACCTTAAATGTTCCCCTATCTCCCTAGACTCCTACAATTCATTTGAACCTCTGTGCTTTGCATTTAGTGGCAAATTCCCTGTGCTCTGTATACAGGTCTCCAAAACAAAACATTCCTTTTATTCATGAATTTTCTGAGATGCTAGACTTTAATATTCATGTCTGTTGCTCCTCCCATCTTCTAGTGAGTGAATTCGCCAATTTTGTTGAGTCTTTTAACCTTGTTCAATCTGTAAATGAACCAACTCACATCAAAGGTCATATTCTTGGTGTTGTTCTAGCATTGGGGTCTAGCCCTGTGTAACTTTGCAACAAAAGATGTCTGTGTGTCTGATCATCAGGCTATTCTCCTTGATTTTGTACTGCCTCTCCCCACTCCCCTAACCAATGCATCTGTTTACTCCTGTATCCTTAACCCCTCAACGACCTCTACTCTGTACTGATACTTCTGGACCTGTCTGCAGCGTTTGACAGGGTGAACCACCAGATCCTCCTCTCCACCCTTGAGGGGATGTCTCAGGCTCTGCACTCTCCCTGTTTGCATCCTACCTGATGGGTCGCTCCTACCAGGTGACGCTGAGAAGGTCTGTGTCAGAACCATGCAGGCTGACTACTGGGGCTCTGCAAGGTTCGGTTTTGGGTCCTCTTCTTTTTTCCCTCTACACAACATCTCTTGGTTCTGTTATCCACTCCCATGACTTCTCCTACCACTGCTATGCCGATGACACCCAGCTGAACTTGTCATTTCCTCCCTTTGACACACAAGTGGAGGCATGCATTACTGCGTGCCTGGTAGATATCTCGGAGTGGATGACGATGCACCACCTGCTCAACCTGGACAAGACTGAGCTGGTGTTCCTCCCGGCGAAGGGTTGTCCGCACCGAGACCATCACCATTGATAATGCTGTGGTGATGTCAACTCGGACTGTTTGTGTGGAAGAATTTATATATCATGTGTTGATTTTGTATCCTTAGTGTAGCTTTTAGGTGCTTTTTGGTGTAATATGATTGAGGTGTGCATGTGTGCAAGTGTCTTGTGTTCTGGTTCAGAAGTTCATACATGACACTAGGCACTGACTAAGGGCCCGGTGTGCCATGGGTAAGGATTCATATAAACCATACTAGAAGGTCTGTCCCATGAGGGACACTGGAGAGCCCTTGCCCAAGACACTTTCACACAGCACACATTGTTCAGATTAAATTATTAGAATGACCTTGCAGATGTGTAGAAGCTACCCCCCTTGTTTTTCTTAGCTTTATAATCTCTGTTCAGAGGCTTCTCTGGCAGAGATCTGCATACCATACCATGTGTGTGTATCTCTCCTGAGCTCAGTATTTTGTGTGAATAAATTTACTCAAGTAATTCATGACTCAAAGACTTTTTGTCTAGATCTGAATTTATTCAATAGCGTGGAATCTGGGTGTGACCCTGGATGACCAACTGTTGTTCTCAGCAAACAGTGCATCAGTGACACGCTCCTGCAGATTCCCACTCTACAACATCAGGAGGATTCACCCCTTCCTCACTGACGAGACGATGCAGGTGCTCATATGCTTCAGTTATTTGTCTTAGCTCTTGTTTATTTGCTTCATTTACTTGTCTCATTTGTTTAATTAAAAAGTAGGTAGCTAACTTATTGCACTTTTACCTTAGCACTGGAAATGCTCTTAGATGCTTGTTTAGGAAGGAAATGCACTTACGATTTCTGGTGACTAGTAGTTGCCACAGGGAGCTCACACAACCTCTGTACCATTCATTCAGAAAAGTGGTTATAAGCTTTTAGGAATGCCCAGCTTTATACTTCACTCCAGACAAGGGTAATCAATAAGGGCAGCACTTACAGTCAAAGCAAGCTCCCAGACCGATTTTGAGGCTTGGAGGAAATTTGTTTAAAGGTTTTTTTTGTTTGTTTTTTTAGTTTGTTTTTTAGAAAAGTGCGCTTTTGTCATTAAGCACTTAAAATGGCTTTGCCTACCTATGCTGAATGCACTTATTGTTAGTCGCTTTGGATAAAAGCGTCTGCTAAATGCCTGTAATATAATGTAATGTAATGAATATTTTAGCTTAGCACCCATCACCGACTTTATTGATTGATGTCTCTGTACCTCATTTAAATACAGAACAGCTAATCTATCTTTATAATAGCACTTGTTTACCATTTTAGACTCTGTTGTCCTTTTTAAAAATATAAGCCAATTTAGACCCTGTAATCTCAAACAATTTTAGACCCATTTCAAAGCTTCCCTTTTTATCTAAAGCATTGGAGAAAGTAGTGTACTCACAATTAATATTGTTTTTGAACCAAAATAACATTTTTGAAATATTTCCATCTGCTTTCAAAGCATTCCACAGCACAGTCTGCCCTTTGAAGGTAACAAATTATCTCCTTTTAGCGTCTGATGCAGGTGACAGCTCCATTTTGATCCTTCTTGACCTCAATGCAGCTTTTGACACAGTTGACCGCTCCATTTACTAGACCGTCTGAGGACATGGGTTGGCATCACATGCACAACTTTAGACTGGTTCACCTCATGTCTTCCTGATAGAACTATTCACAATGGGTTTTCTCAAGATTCTTTATACATGCTCCCTTTAGGTCAAATTATTCAAAAATGAACATCTCCATTGTTCATTGACAATACAGATATACCTCCCCATAAAGCCGCAAAACCAGACCAGCCTCACTGCCCTCAGTCACTGTCTCCAGGACCTTAAATGTTGGATGGCACAGAACTTTCTCTAGCTACATGAGGATAAATCTGACATTATTTTATTTGGTCCTCCTGTCCCTGATTATTGCAACTATTTATTATAACCTGGGAAATTTGGTGCCTGTAGTAAAACCAGCTGTGAGAAATCTTGGTGTGGTCTGATGGTGCAAGCAAGTGCATTTGGTGGTGAAAGCCAGCTTTTACGAGCTGACAAAAAAGTGTTTTGTAAATATTACAACATATATAATATTACAAAACACTAAATGACTATATAGTGTCACTCTTCACACTCATCATTTAATAGCCAATAATAATAATTTAATAACCAAAATGTCATATTTGGTTTGATTTTGTACTATCAATCATTTTGTAAGAGTCAGCATCATGTTTTTTTTTAAAAATGGTTTATATCTAATTTTGGGATGTAACACTTAATTCATGAATGGCCATGGCATTTTCCTTTGTGGCAGAATTAGCATGCATAAACCTTGTGGTAAACAATCCCAAAGGAGCGCACACAACCTCTGTACCATTCATTCAGTAAAGAGGTTATAAGCTTTTAGGAATGCCCGGCTTTATACTTCACTCCAGACAAGCATAATCAATAAGGGCAGCACTTACAGTCAAAGCAAGCTCCCAGACCGATTTTGGGGCTTGGAGGAAAAAAATTTTTTATTATTATTTATTTTTTATTTTTTTTTAGAAAAGTGTGCTTTTGTCATTAAGCACTTAAAATGGCAGAATATAAAATTATTGAAATTGTGAGCATACATCTTAGCAAATGGCCTTTATTGCCTTCCTTCTGCTCTTCGGGGGCCAGGGCGAGTGCACGCAAAGAAAGCTGGGATTAGTGGATAATGGCTGGCATCAATATCACCGTAATGTCATTGTGTGATGCATCCCGGTCGTTACCGGCCCGCAAAGAGGGGTCCCAAGCTCACTGTAATGACCAGAATTGCCATCTATTATGGCCATAATTTCTGTGACAGAAGTGTAGGAAGAGACCAGTCAGCTGATTTCTGATGCGTTTCTTTCAGTGGGATGAAGGGATGGGAGGACAGGCTGTGTTAGGATGTTTTGTAAGCAGGACACTGCTTTCTGTGTGTCTTCACTGTCGAGCAGAGGTATAGAAATATTTCACTCATGTAGAGGTACAGTTGCTTAAATTACATTTTACTCAAGACAGTGTGTTTTTTTTAAACTAAAGTAAAATTCATAGGTTTTTTGTGTGTTCCAAAGGGGTGGGTGGATATACATTCAATTACGGTCTTTAAAATCTCCACTTGTTAACACCAAATTGCTGTGGTAGCATAGTGTTGCTGTAACTAAGGTAATTATTGAACAAAATATTCATCAATATTCTTCTACTTCCTGGTATGCGGATGTACATGCGCACCAGCCTCCAGTTGCTTGATGTTTGTTTGACTTTTGCTGTACTGCCTGGTGTACAAGCGCACACTGTACTTCCCTTATGCAGGGCTGTTGGGGCTCTGTGCGGCCTAAACGGTGGATACCGTGATTCCCCTAAGCAGTGTATATTGCAAAAAGCATTACACACAAACACATAAATGAATGCCCGCACGCACGCGCACACACACACACACACACATACACACACACACACAGAGCCTGGCTCCTATAGAGATGCTCATCCCTTGCACATGATACTTGATGGGTCATTCATCAACTGAATGTTTGGCAATGGTGCTTCCTTAATCAGTTTGTATCAGGTGTTGGAGTTAAAGTCCTAAATTACTGTGTTTCACAGTAGATGGTAGATCCCACTGTACTCACTAAGTAAAAAAATAAAACGTATTCAAGTAAAAGTTGGAAGACAAGACAAGAAAGAGTGTGTACAAACATGTTATTGTTTTAGAGATGATAGAGATTCAGATTTGTCCCAACAGAGGCAGATGCATTATGAATGATGAATAATTCCAATGTTCACTATCAATTTCCGTGTGTTGTGCAGTCTGTTAAATGCAGGATGTTGATTTTGACTGTTTGTAGCACCAGTGGTGTCTCCAAATATTTTTTGGTCAGGAAATATACACTCACTGGTCACTTTATTAGGTACACCTATCTAGTACCAGGTAGGACCCACTTTTGCCTCCTGAACAGCCTGAATTCTTGGCAGCATGGATTCATCAAGGTGCCCTTATGCACTGTTATGCCCGGCCTAGGAGTTACCTGAGCATAACATAAAGAGACTCCCCTTTTCCCCACTCCCAAGGATGACCAGGTGCCACAGCAGAATGCAGTCCAAACAATATGATTTATTCTTTACCAGAATGGTAGCATAGGCGTCAGGGTAGGCACGGCCAACACAATAAACAAGCAATCTATAATACAAAACACTAACTTACCTATCGTCAAAAGAAAGAAAACAAAATACAGGGGTCTTACCTACCTATTTATGATAAACAGGAGAATAAATATCTAAATAAACGGCTTCTTACCCTTACCGCTACCAGAACTGCTTTTAGAGAAAATACTTACTATAATACTTACTAATATACTTACAATACAAACAACAATATGCACAGAGATCCCAAAGCTAACTTCACAGTACTAACACAATCCACAAACACAACACCGCACGGTCTGGTTGGGAGTCGGGAGAGAGAGAGAGAGTCCAACTGGCATTGGGCAGGTGTTCTTTTAAAGTGGGCGCTGCCACCAGTCTCCCAGCCAATCACCAGCCGCCACCTGAAACTCAACATTCAACAAAACAGAACAGCACTGCCCTCAGGCAGGGAGGGAAAACAGCACAACAGAGGATACAATCACACTTACATACACATATATAACTCAGGGTCATAACAGCACACCACTGTTATAGAGAGCTGTCTGCAAGCTTTGAGTTGCAGCCACATGATTTGCTGTTTGTAAGAGGAGGCTATTTGCAGTAACAAGCAGCAATACTAAATAAAGTGGCCGGTGAGTATGTATGCACTCCGTAATCAGAGGGGCAGAAAGAAAAAAACAATCCAAGGACCCTTACTCCAAGCACCACTCTCGCATTATAAAGGAGTACCATTGTTAATAGCATTAATATCCCTCATTACCCAGAAAGCCATTCATTAACCATAACAGGTGAAAAGCAATGCATATCTCCTTTGCCCAGTTATTGAACAATTGGCAGTGTTGACATGGATAGGCAGAGAGTTTGATTTTTTAGCAGAAGTCACTATCTCCCAGAACTTTGCTGGATTAGTACAAGAACCAGAAATTTAGTTTATAGAACGTTCAGATTCTGCTTTCCTCACAGAAGAAGTGCATTTATGTTGTCTGAAAGCAAAGCATAAGCAAATGAGAGGTGTCTAGCCAAGGCCTATGCTTTTTCTTGATTGAAACAATGTTAATAATTCAGAAGTGAACCAAGGACTAGATCTGTATTTTACTCCTGGCTTTTTAAACGGGACATGTTTATTAAAGCAATGAATAAAATCAATGTCAGGAATTTGAGTGAGAACTAGGTCACTGTGATGGAGATAATGTAAAATGGCTTGCTCAGTTCTTGAAATTTCTTTCGATCTTTAGGCTGAGATTTCTTCATTCTCATATCTCTAATACGGGCGGTGATTGCTTATGCCAAGATCAAAGACACCAATGGCAGCAATTTTTCATGTCTACTGGATAATATCAGATCAATTAGCGTAAGTTTTATTCCAGTTTTTCCAGTTTGGTCAACCGGGCAAGTTGATTAAAACACATTCTTATTTACAGCAATGATCAAGAGCAAGCGTATTTGCAGGGGAAGGGAGGGTTACAACATTTTAGATCAGGAGAGACTAGATTTTTAAGTATGAATACAAGGTTTTAATGGACAATGAATGGACAATGGCTCCAATTGTAATCAAATGTTCATGGGTTAAGGGAGAACCCTGTGAATCACTGAGGAGTGGGAAACTTCCCCCTGTGTAGACTGCTCTTCCATTGGGGAGCGTGGATCTGTTGACGACCAACTGGAGCCTGGCTTTTATACAAATATTCACACCTGGGAGTTGCCCAATACATCCACAGTCTCATCCTGTTGGCCATTGGCCAGTTACACCGGAGTGGTTGGAGGCTGAAGGCCAGCTCAGTGGTAGCTGTTGAAGGAGAGATGAGTGTGTCTTGTTAACTATTAGCACCAGCCAGCCTCTTGAAACTTGATGCGTATAATCTCATTCAAATTGATTTGAAAAAGAAACAACACTTTTGTATTGAACCATTTTCATGTCCACATAGAGAAAGAAAGAAAAATGATTGTACAGTTATTGTACCTGTGGTTCTGATTCTGACATAATGTCATACACCAAAGACTATTGAGTCACATTGTACCATTGAGTAGAGCCAGTGGTGTAGTTAAATGTATATAAGGCAGCATGATCTTGTGGTTAAAGAGACCATCCTGTGTTCTGCCAACTGTCCTTGCAGAAGATTATGAATCTCTACCTGCCTGCAGATTGTAAACTGCTCTGGTTAAGAAAACCAACAAAATGTTAATGTAATTATTGGGTATATACAGTATACCAGACTAATTATTAGGCCTACAGTAAACTGGCATACTTCTCAGCAATATATAAACAGTACACAACAGAAGATTTTTTTATTACCACATAAATCTGTGCCATTATCAGCACTTCAGACCTTTTATTGTTAATTGTCTAATTTCAGACAGTGTGTGAAATAAATTCAGAGCATATACACACTGTAATCAGGAAATTTGTTTCTTTGCAGTAAGTTACACATATTGCACATGTATACATGTCACCAGAGGAGTCAGAACTATGGGCAGAAATATGTGTTAAAACCGGTGTTAAAACCATGCATGTATAACATTAAAATATATGGTAAACTGATATTACCGTGTTTGCAAGCCCAGTCCTCCTACTAGGAGTCCTAGCCTCATCCATGACTGAGCGAGCTGAGCGAGCTGTAGCCCATTCAATGATGGCGGGAGTGAAGGCGAAGGAATGCGCTGATTGGCTGAAATGAGTTCTGTGAATCGGCACTCGATTGCTCTTCCTCAAGGACCGGAAGTGTGTGTCTGAGCGTTGAATTTGAATGACCAATTTCGAATCTGAAATGTGAGAACTGAATATAGTTTGAATTTACGTTCATATTATTACATTCAGTTTCAGGGTTATTGGAATTCGGTTTCAAACATGCTATTCAGATTCAGTTTTTCAATGCAATTATTCAAGCTAATCAATACAAATTCAAAGTATGTGATTCAAATTCAAAATTGTAATGCAAGTATTCAAGTTGAGCAATTCAAATTCAAATATAAATAATTCAAATTCAAATTCTAGTGACACATATTTCTGCCCATACAGAACGCAGGGTCAGCCAAGATTTTAAGTATCTTGATCAAGGACACATTAACAAGGAGGGACACATTGGCTGTTGCGGGGAAGGAAACTGTTACAAGACAGACACCAAAACTACAAGACAACAACCTGCTTCATCCAAGTCTGTCAGGTGGAAAATCACCTGAGCAGGATGACTCACTTAAAAAAGGTGTACAAAAAAAAGAAAAGAAAAAGCTGTGGTTGAATTAATTATCATGTTTGGGCACCATGGAGCCAAGTATTGTTGTTGTTTTTTTACCACAATGTTCTATTCTTTGGTTACCCAATTATGAAACCATCTTAATTGGCAACAGTAGCTGCAGAGAGCAATCCTCAATCATAAAACAGAATATAGTGCAACAAGCCTAACTCATCTTATAAATGTACCTTCCAATTTACAAGTCATTGTTCATAGGTCATTGCTCATTATCTTAATGAATCATAACTATTCCCTACAGTTTCATCTAAGCAATCCATCCTCATTTGTTTTCTCCCACTTAATGAAGTGACTAGGATAAGGTCTCCCTCTTAATAAAGTTACTATATAGCAATCTCTAGAGTCCTTGGTATGCTTGTTTCCACAGCTTGCAATGTTATTAAGTGTTATTATTGTTATTATTATGTTATTATAATGTTATTATATATAACAAAATGTTATTAATGTTATTATAATGTTATTATATATTATATATTATTATATTATTATTATTATATATTATTATTATCAACAATAATAATAATAATAATAATAATATATTATAATGTTATTATTAATATGGTTTGAGCCATACCCCAGACACTAAACCAAGAAGGGCTTTACAGTTGGAGGCCATGGAAGACCCCACTTTGGAAAGAGAAACACAAGAAGGCCTTGATTTTGCCAAGCTGGACAAACCTAAATATTTCTGGGAAAATGTTCTGTGGACCAATTAAACAAAATTAGAGCTCTTTGGCAATGCAGCTCAGCGCTTTGATTAGAGACGCCGAAATTAAGCTTTTAAAGAAAAGAACACCTTACCTACAGGGACTGCTTTGTTGCTTCGGGTACTGGGGCGTCTTGAACGTATTATGGGCATCAAGAAATTAGAGATTACTAGGGCATTTGGAGCAAAATGTGTCAAGGATCCTCCAGCAGGATAATGACGAAAAACACACATCCAGAAGAACCCAGGAATGGTTCAAGAGAAAACATTGGACTGTTCTGGAGTGGCCATTAATGAGTTCTGATCTCAATCCCATTGACAACCTATGGCAAGACTTGAAATGTGCAATTGGTCAAAGGAATCCTTCAAACATTGAAGAACTGGAGCAGGTTGCAATTGAAGAGTAGATGAAACTGCCAGCAGAAAATTTCCTAAAATGTTTGGAAGCAGTCATTATCACCAAAGGATTTGGAACTACGTATTAGAAAAGGAATAAAAGCATGTATTCTTATTGTTTGATCATGCTGTTAAATAAAACTGTTAAATAAAACAGATGAATGTGTGAAGACAATTTCCAATTATTTCAGAAGATATTGTACATTATCTGCTTAAATTGCAAGGGTGCCAATACTCTTGGCCAGGACTTGGTGTCAGTAAGACAATTGTCTTCCCCCACCAAACCTTTAACTTCCTGAGCAAGCAAGTTAGGATTTCTGTGGCTATGAGAGAAGGCAACGAAGAGAGAGTGTGATGCATCATATTTCCTTATCCTGTCCTTGCTGCTAATTACATAGACAACCTATAAGGAGAATGAGGTGTTGCTTCATGTTAAGAGTCTCAGTGGTCCTTCCCTCTTTCTCTCTCCCTCTCTGGTGGTGTACTGGCTAATGAGCCACCTGTTTTGCTGGAGTCCTGAAATATTTCACTCAATATTTCATCTTCTGGAGCATTGGGAGAGAAATGCTTAAGTTTGTATCAAAGAAAGAAAAGTGTGGCAGGATGTTTGGCTCAATCACCTAATCTCCACAGTGTCAAATCTTTTTCTCTTTCTCAAACCCTCTGCACCCTATTTCCTTATCTTTAGACTGGCTTGGGGACCATTAAGTAGGTACAGTAGGGTGCATGGCTGTTATGAGCAAGGAACTGATCATATGCAAAAGGATTACATTAAAACAGATGGGTGTAACAAGCACAATAATTAGATTAGATATTGATCCCCGGGGGGGAAACAGTATCACAAAAAAGTGAATGTACAAAATATCAAAAACAAGGCCTAAATACTAGACTACACTAATAAACATGAAATATATTATAGATACTTATTTATTATTATACTTCTTAAAGATACTTTGGGAAAAATAGGTAATTTCATGCTGGATGAATCAAACATGTTTGCAGAGTTATTTATTTTGTGACAGTATAGATAAAAGATAATATAATAGATAGTCACATAATTTAACAGATCTTGAAATTATGATTCATTATGGTTGTACATGACAATAAATAGTATACTCCTTTCCCCACGTGTACATCAAGGTTTGGGGTAACTCATTCAAAATCAGTTCAAAATGTTGATGGAAACAGCAATTCACTGTTTTGATGCCAAAGCTTTTAATCTAAATTAGTTCATCATAGGATATAGGCCTTCTAGGAAAAACATTTTTTTTTAATTTGAAGAAAATTCAGTTGCTGTAGTGCACAGCCATTGTGCATACACATTTCTCTACCTCCACTCCCTTTACCTCCACCCTCTGAAGAGTAGTGGGGAAGGGAGCATGTGAACTTTTCAGAGAAAGACAGTCCAATGCCCCCGTCGTCTTGGTGAACTGAGAAAGAAAAAGGGAACAGCTCCACATCTAATGAGATGCCTATTCCTGGATGGTTAACAAGAGTGCTCTGATGACTTTAATTGCAGATAGCAAGCAAGTGCTGGCGCTAAGTCTGTTGATCAGTGCATGACACTTTGTGAGTGTGTGTCTGTGTGATTGTAGATTATCTTTCTCTCCAGACAGAAATGTGAACAGTTTTTTCTCTGTCCCTTTGAGAAGCCTTTTCCCAGACAATTATTGCAAATGAGGTGTTTTTCATAATTGACCCGCCTCGTTAAAAATCAAACAAGAATCAGAGTTGCGTCATATGTTCGGCAACTTTATTTGTAGGGGTGTGCATAAGGCCGACATAACACTGTCATAACTATGTTATGACAACTGACATCAACAATCTGTGATTGTTGTCATCAAGTGTCATTCATTTTATAAAGGCACTTTCAATGCAACGTTGACACTATTTCTAGTTGTAAATGTTTTTGTCATGACAACTTGACATTAACCAAGGTGACATAACCTGTCATAAGCATATCTCATAGCAGGAATCATTGTCAAAGAAATAAAGGTTGTATGTGTAGTCATATGTGGCTGACTTTGACAACGGCTGTCATGCGACCGTTATAACTGTGAAATTTGAAGATGTTTTGAAGAATTTGAAGTGTTATTACACCGTCAAATGCTCTCATGACAGTGTCATGAATGTTTTAATTGACCTCAACTACAGTGGTAGCAGCTCAAGCCATTAGGAACATAACATTCAGCAGTACAAACAATATGATACTACTATCCATGCCATTGGAGAAAATTTACCAAAGCTCAATTTAGATGTTCAATGAATATTGCCCTATAATAACCGCACATGATCATGACATGTGTGGGCATTATTGCGTTTGCAGGTAATTTGAAAAGTGTCAATAAAAGCAATCAATAAACCAAGAAATAATTGTGTTTGTACAATTCAGAAAATTGTATGAAAAATGGTAATGAGTAGCAGATAGGGAGAAAATGTGGCCAATGCATTTCCACAAGCAAAGACTACTTCTGGAATCTAAAACCAAGTTGCCCGAATGCCCATTGATATGCTAAGCAAGCATGCATCAATTAAGCAAAAGGTATGGTACATTAAACACGGTGGCGTAGCGGACGCCCCCGCAGCCCCTGCAGGGTCGGTGGGACCTGGTGTGGGAGGGGGCCCCTGACTGCGCCACGTGTCCACCACTTGTCCTTGCAGCGCACACACAGAGCAATGGGGGGGGGGGAACATCTGTATAGACCTATAGGTCCAATACCTACTACATCTATCATCCTGTAGCTTATGATATTAACAAAACAAATATACGCAGGCCTCAGTCAAATCATATTAATTCTGTGATCTTGGTTACTTGGTTTAGCTTATGTAGGCTACAAGGGAGTAAAACTTTGTTTTACTGTTGTAAATGTTGTTTCAAATTACTTATTGTTAATAAATTGTTTAAAAACATGAACCTATGGCGTGCATTCCCATTATAATGGAACGCCAAAAGCTATTTGATTGTTTAGATTGTTTTGTCAACCTCACATCTCCGCTACAATAGTGTTTAAACAGCTAAAGTATCGAGATGATTTGATTAAGATCCCAGTGTTCCTTGTTATGTAAAGGCTGATCCATAACCCAAATGTAAACAAATGAGTTGCTCCACCACCAAACATACAGAACAGAAATAATGGAGACATATTTTCATTCTCTAGTTGACTGAGCTCTTGATACTAACACCAGATTAAATTTAAATGTGGGTTTTTTAAATTTACTAGATTTTGTGGCTGTAGAGGGTTTGTTTCAAGAATGTATGTGAATTATGGGGGGCCAAACATATTTATCAAACTTTTATATATTTTATATATACACATCGGACTTTATATATATATATATGGGACTTAATATATATATATATCAGACTTTATATATATACAACAGACTTTATATATATATATATATATATATATATATACATCAGACTTTGAGTTTCGATCAGGCACTGAACTGGCCAGCTATTCAGCACCACCGTGAGCAATCTGAAAGTTAAATTATCTTTTGACGAGTAAAGATAATGGCTGAAAGTTCAAGAGAAATTTGATACATTTTGATTATGGATTTATTAGCTACTTTGAACATTGTGTTTGATCTAGCCATCTTTTCAACAACAACGTGACGGATGTGTATTTGAATGGCTAAGAATGCTTGTACAAATGCTGTTAAATGACAATACTTTTCTAGAAACTATAGTGACCGCTTGCTCCATGACACCAAATGCTACGGCTGTCATTTAAGAGCAATTGTACAAGCTCCTTTGCATTCTCAGCCATTCCGCTCCACTAGGGTATAAGAAAATACGCATCTGGCACAATGGTGTTGAAAAAATGGTTAGATCAGTGCCTGATTGAAACTCAAAGTCTGATGTATATCAAACTCCGATGTATATATATCAAATTCCGATGTACGTATATATATCAAAGTTCATTATATATATATCAAAGTTCATTATATATATATCTTAGTTCAATAAATATTTCCTGTTTGGCCCCCCATAGTGAATACACCCCACATTTATATGGTCAGTTTATGCATCGTTGTTCCTATGGCCAAAGAACACTTGTTATTCATTATATATTTATTATATTATTATATAACTTTTTAACCCATTCCTTTCATGTGTGCTGAATAGTGTTAAGATATTTTGACAGTTTAAAAGACAACATTTTCATGGCTGATAAATGGCAGGGGGACGGGCATATTTGGCTTGTTTCCTTCCCTCCTTGCCACTAGGAGTAATAATGTTGGTGTAATAATAATGTGTTTTCTCCCAATTTTCCCTATAAGGTTTTGTGGGAGTTTTTGGCTGGCTAAGGCTGGGGATGTCGTGTACTAATCATTTATTATTTTCACATGTTGGGCACTGTGAAGCCCTTAGAGACTGTAACGGTGATTAAGGGCTATACAAATAAATGTGATTTGATTTGATAATGGTGCAGAACTAAAGATGAGCGATGGAGTACAGCATGTGCACAGCCCTGCACTGAGTTTATTTTTGCTCCACTCCACTGATATGCTCAGCCTACCTTTCATTTGTGTGCAAATCTGCTCTCGTCAATAACCACAAATTGATGACAACATACAATTCTCATTTCTCTCCTCCTCACTCGTTAATGTAAGCAATGCACACCTTCCAGATTTAGAAATAAGATATCAGCAAATCAACATTGAGACAATGTTGGCATTTAGCACTGCACAGAATCTGCTAGGTTAGGGATAAACCAGCTGGGAGATGTAGTCCCTCTAATGTGTCCTAAATTAGTTTGCCACATCCCATTTATTGTTACACTATGTCAATGATATTAATGCACACCTGCACTTTGAAAACAAGCCAGTTTAAGCTCAACAACATTTGATGTTTGTTAGACGGTGTTATGTGTTTCCTTACAAATACACTAACCATGTAAAACTTGACTACTTTGTTTGACTACAACTTTTTGAATGGATTAAGAGAGCTTATAGTAAAACTTTGGAGAAGACCATCTTGTTTCTTATCTCTGTCATGCAGCTGCTCAACCCAACACCTCCATGCAGGAGGTAAGGCATAAAGGGTAAAGGGTAAGATGGGGGGGAGCTACCCACCAGCCCACCGTCCCTGCCGTTCCTCCACTCTCCACCCCTAACCGCTTTCTGACCCTCGAAAACCTGGACGGGAACCAACCATCTGGTTCCCCATGGACCCTCAGAGACATTGCGAGGTCCTGAGCCAGAATAGCCGCACGGGGAAACAGACAAATCCACTTCCACTGCCTGGACCCTTCTCTTCTTGACCCTTCTGCTCCAGTTCCCGCTGACAACATCATCATCTCTGGCCCCCTCCCCATCTACGAGCCAGTTCCTCACGCCAGTGGAGGATATAGCTGCCTCTATGATCCCCACAGAGAATATCATTGGTTTTGGGGGCATAGAGGGTGGCTTGTCAGGTGATGCATTGGAAATACGCAGCACTCCTCCTCAGACAACACAATATAAGAGAGTCGCTGGCTGTATATGTGCTCCCGGTATCACTTCTACATCAATCACATACTCCATATCTCCTATAGGTTGTGACCATACAAAGAAGAAGCTATTTCAATATGATGAGAGGCAGAAAGATGATAATAAATGTCACCATGTCACCACGCACATTCCTGTGCGTAATGATACGGCTTGACTGCCTAAAAGTTGTCAATGCACTTCACGGAATTGCTAATGCACCATTGAATATTGACTGCACCGCACGAAAATACTAAATAATTTTTGTTTATTGCACACAAGGATGTGATTTGATATTGTGGTGAGCCAGGCCCCCACCACCCCATAGGCCAAGCACAACACCTATGGCCCCACTGATGCCAGCTAGGAGAAATGGTGGACCATAGGTACCTGGGGAACACACGGCTGCTTTAAAAAGTCACAAAACCACACAGCCAGCAGAGAGGAAGATGGTTACAGTAGGCGAGCAAACCAAATCTCAGTGACAGTAAGAAGGAGAGGAGAGGAGAGGAGAGGAGAGGAGAGAAGAGGAGTGATAAAAAAGCACAAGTGATTGACTGTTCTGTGTATGACCCCCCTGACAGATTGGATCAAGGTGGACCCTGAATCCTGGCAACCCGACCCAGAGCAAACAGCCAGGCAAGGAATTGGACAACGGACATACGGACAAGGCAGCAAGCCAAATCTCCGTATCTCACCCCCTCTCCTCTCTGTATCCCCGGACCCTGTCTGACGGACATCAGCTACCCACCCCCACCGAAGCCCAGCTGTCGTCCCCTCTCACTCCATCCCCAGTCATTCCCCAATAAAAAGCACTGTTGAACCAACTGGGAACCACTCTCATCTCCTCCTTAACATTAAAGTAAAATTATGTTAGAGTCTATAATCTCACATTCAACATGCCCTTTAGAATAGAATCCAACAAGTAATTCTCAACAATTATTTTTTTCTAGAGTATGTGGAATCTGATTACCATTTGGCCTTGTTTTTGTTGTAACCCCCTGTAACTGTAGCCGGTTACAGTTACAGAATCTCATTTAATGTAATTGTTATGTAATAAGTTCCTTCCAGTCTCAAGTTTAGTAGGCTCCGACAAATTTCTTCCGATAGAAGAAACAGAAAAAACAATATTCCGGTTCAGCTTGTCTTCCATCCCAACTATTGTGTGTGCTCATATTTTTGTCTCTCCTTTTTTTTCTGGTGATGACTACTGAAGTGCTAGCAAAGACTGTCAGAGATATTGATAGTTTTTAAAATGTAATTCAAATCAAAATCAAATCACATTTATTTGTATAGCCCTTAATCACCGTTACAGTCCCTAAGGGCTTCACAGTGCCCAACATGTGAAAATAATAAATGATTAGTACACGACATCCCCCAGCCTTAGACCCTCACAGAGGACAAGGAAAAACTCCCACAAAAACCTTATTGGAAAATTGGGAGAAACCTTGGGAGAGGCTACTCAGAGAGGGATCCCCCTACCAGGACGGTTGGGCGTGCAGTAGATGCCGTGTTTGGGCAAGCAGAGTATACACAATATATGAAAGTTCATTTTGGTGGGACATCCACATCTGATGGGGCATCACAGCAACGGCAACTCAGTCGACGTCATCATAGG
Source organism: Hoplostethus mediterraneus (assembly GCA_034670385.1). Taxonomy (NCBI): domain Eukaryota; kingdom Metazoa; phylum Chordata; class Actinopteri; order Trachichthyiformes; family Trachichthyidae; genus Hoplostethus; species Hoplostethus mediterraneus. The sequence continues at coordinate 1,144,386 of JAXDDW010000064.1, forward strand.
ACTAGGGGACCATGCAGACGCCAACTCTGCCCAGATAGGAGAACGCAACGCCTGCTCAGTCAGCATCGTCCTGGGAGGCGGGACCACGCAGACGCCAACTCTGCCGGGCTGCAGCCTGGAACAGATAGCAGACTCACCCACACACACCCACACACACACACGCGCTCACACAGACAAACATGACCAGCGTCAGTGGACAGCAGCAAGTAGACCAGGACAATAGGACATGCAGGCAGGATGCTAATATCCATTGGCAGGACCCTGAGCTAGGATAAGCTAACTGGTCTAGCCTTACTCTGAGAAGAGACTGAGCCTAGCCTTACTAGGCTAGCCTTACTCTGAGACGAGACTGAGCCACTCCCTCAGGGCTGGTCAAATGACAGAGAGAATAAATGGGTTTTTAGCCTTGACTTAAAGACGTCAATAGAGCCTGCCTCTCTGACTGAGGCAGGCAGACTGTTCCATAGATATGGAGCCCTGCAGTTTTCTTTTTGACTGCTGGGATAGACAGGTAGCCAACGTCCTGAGATCTAAGGGCACGTGGCGGTTTGTATGGTATAATCAAATCGGATAAATAGGACGGTGCCATCCCATGTAATGATTTATATGTAAGTAAAAGCACCTTAAAGTCACATCTGGCTTGAATTGGTAGCCAGTGTAATGAGGATAGAATGGGAGTTATATGGTAGAATTTCCTAGTTTTGGTCAGGATTCTGGCAGCAGCATTCTGAACCAATTGTAATTTTTTAGTTCGCCCAGTAGGTAAGCCTGAAAAAAGGGCATTGCAATAATCGATTCTGGATGATACGAAGGCATGTACTAAAATTTCTGCGTCTGCCTCTGTTAGCATGGGTCGAATTTTGGCAATATTACGAAGATGATAAAACGCTGTTTTAGTGATCTCCTTAATGTGCAACTCGAATGAGAGGGTAGGGTCGAATTTTACCCCAAGATTTTTAACGTATGGGCTCTGGGAGATTACACAACTATCAAAATTGAGAGTATTATTCTCAAATAAGTGTCTATGTCTAGCTGGTCCCACAATCAGCATCTCAGTTTTGCTGCCATTAAGAAGTAGGAAGTTTAGGGACATCCAATATTTGACCTCTGATAGGCAGGCCTCTAGTTTTTGGAATTGGGTGTTATCGGTTGGTTTGACTGGTATGTAAATTTGGGTGTCATCGGTGTAGCAATGGAAGTTAATTCCAAATTTGCGAATGATGCCACCAAGTGGTAGCATATAGATAGAGAATAGCAGTGGTCCTAGGACAGAGCCTTGCGGGACACCAAGTCCATATTGCAACACTCTGAGGTCATGTTGTTGTAAAAGACGCGATGTGATCTATCAAGTAGGTAAGACCTAAACCAAGAAAGGGCTGATCCCCGGATACCAATATAATGTTCAAGACGGTTCAAGAGTATCGTATGATCAATTGTGTCGAAGGCTGCGCTCAAGTCAAGTAGCAATAGTGCTGAGGTTGAGTTGGAGTCAATAGCTAACAAAAGGTCATTTAACACTTGCGTAAGTGCAGTTTCGGTCAAGTGAAAGGATCTAAAACCCGATTGGAAGGGATCAAGTAGGTTATTTTTTGACAGAAAGTCTGTAAGTTGACTCGCTACTGTTCGTTCAAGCAATTTGGAGATTTGAGATTGGTCTATAGTTCTGGAGTACTTCGGGGTCAAGGTTCGGTTTTTTTCAGTAGTGGCTTGATCACGGCCGCTTTAAAGGCAGAGGGCACAGTGCCAGTGGAGAGCGACTGATTGATCATATAAAGAATGGAGGGTCCTAGGATAGGAAAAACTTCTTTAAGCAGTTTAGCAGGCAGAGGGTCTAACATGCAGGTCGTGGGTTTTGAAGACAGAGTTAGCTTGGTGAGAGAGTCTAAGGAAACTAACTCAAACTGTGAGAAAAGAGATTCAGTTCGGGAAACACCAAGTGGACTTCTCAGGGGTGTGACGGCACCACCAGTAGAGAGTGTACTGGTGATCTCATCTCTAATCAGTGTGATTTTCGGACTAAAAAAGGACATGAAATCATTTGGAGAAAACAGAACGCTATCAGAGGGGGGGGGGATTCCGTGTTAGTTTAGTAACAGTGTCGAATAGAAACTTTGGGTTGTTTTTATTTGCACTGATTAACCTAGAGAGGTGTGCAGTTTTGGCTGACGAGAGTGCACATTTATAATTTAGCAGGCTATCATTCCAGGCAAGCCGGAAGACTTCAAGTTTGGTCAATCGCCATTTACGCTCTAGTTTTCTACAGGCTTGTTTAAGTGCTCGAGTGTCGTTAGTAAACCACGGTGCAAACCTCCTAGCGTGGTGTTTCCTAGTGACTAACGGGGCGATTGAGTCAAGTGCGTTGGTAAGGCTAGCGTTTAGTTTGTTGGCGAAATTGTCGAGCGAGCCAACATGACCAGAGAGTGGTGCGAGAAAACTGGGTAGTTTTTCAGATAGTAATGAGGCCGTAGTGGCATTAATACGATGGCTAATATAAGTATCTTCACGCTTTTGGCGTGGGACGATCAATTCGATTTCAAATTTAATGAGATAGTGATCAGATAGGGCGGGCACATAAGAGGAGACCACTAAAGCAGAAACAGGAATGCCACGGGTCAGAACCAGGTCAAGGGTGTTGCCGCCATGGTGGGTTGGTTCATTAACAAATTGAGTGAGGCCGCAAGTATCAATAAGATCTAGGAAGGCCTTACTGAGGGGATCGGTGGGATTATTCAGATGAATGTTAAAATCACCGATAATGAGAATGTTATAAGCTCGGGTCACTAAGTCTGAAATGAAATTGGAGAACTCTTCTAAGAAGAGCGAATAGGGCCCGGGTGGGCGGTAAAGTACTGCTAGGTAGAATGATGGGAGATTCGTAGCTGTATGGTACAGAGTCAGGACTTCAAAGGATGTAAATTTGTTGCTCGTGTTGGGAGTAAGACTAAGGATAGGGTTAAATATCAGGGCAACACCCCCTCCTTTTTTTCGTCTCCCGGGCAACCTGAGAACTAAGAAAGTTTGGAGGAGAGGCTTCAATTAGAGGCAGAGACTCATTTGGCTTTAGCCAGGTTTCACAGAGACCCATCATATCTAAATTATGTTCAGTAATCAAATCATTGAACAGCAGCGCTTTTGTTGACAATGATCTTATATTGATGAAGCCCACAGCGAGGCGTGCGATACTGCCAGAATTTTTATTAATGTTAATGGCAGTATGCGTGGGTCTAATTTCAATTAAATTGTTGTAATTTACTGTGGGTCGGTAGGAAATTTGACGGGCGCGGTGGGAGAAGGACAGTCTTAATTGGAAGGACTGTACTATAATTTACAGATCGGGAGGTGCCGCTGCCAGGGGTTAAAGTAGAGGCAGACTTGTAAAAATCGGTAGATATGGGGGGAAAATGGCTAGGGGGGGCACAGTTTCAGTCTGCTCTGCTGTAAGCCCTAACCTGGCAGACTCCACACCCTTTCTAGGCTTAGCAGGTTCTCTAATCACCTGCATCCCGGCGAGCTCTACTGACAGATGTCAGCTTTCCCTTAAACATCTATCTATGTTGCTAGATAATAAAGCAGCGCCTACCCCATTAGGGTGGAGGCCGTCAGCTTTCAGCAAGCCAGGTTTGCCCCAGAAGGAGGGCCAGTTATCTAAGAAGACTAATCCCTTTTCATCACAGAACTTCGCCAGCCAGAGGTTGAGGGAGACTAATCTGCTATAACTCTCATCATTGCCCCTCGCGAAAGGTAAGGGGCCAGAGACAATTAATCGATGCCGACACATCTTCCTAGCGAGGTCACATGTCCTGGCTATGTTGAGCTTAGTGACCTCCGATTGCCTCATCCTGATGTCGTTGGCGCCGACGTGTACTATGATGTTGCTATACTCACTGGGTGGACCATTTGTCTCTTTCTTACCCTTGTGGCTAAACCTATTGCTCGCCAGCACCCTTAAGTTAGCCTCAATGTCGGTAGCTCTGGCCCCGGGTAAACAGAAAACCTCAGCCGGCGACTGAAGCCTAACATTACGGGTTTATTGTGGCGGACTGGGGGGAGGGAGGGCGGTAGGTTCGGCTGGTCTCAGCGGCTGTGGCCAATTAAAGCTGATTGCAGCCGGGCCTTTTTAACCTGTGTGTGGATGTGTGAGCGAGAGGGACGCGCCAGTGTGAGAGGCTGGCGGCGTGGATGCAGGAGCCGGCAGCGATCGGGAGGATTGAGGGCCGGTGGACTGGAGGAGCGGACAGCGAGCCAGCAGCAGCCGTGTCTGAGCGGGGTCCGTGGCTGGAGTGCCGGGACGGAGGCGAGGGGCGCAAGCTGGAGAGGACGGAGTGGGTCTCCCTCCACAGGCAACAACCGACGGAGGTCCCCGGGGGTGCAGTCAGGAGCCGCCTGGAAGAGTGGGTGACAGTCGGGGTTGGGGCGGGATGCCCCTAGAAGCCTGGCAGGCTGGCCGGCTTTGGGGTTCTGCGGCTAACCCACTGGGGAGGACTGAGGTGCGTCGGCGGAGGGAGACGGTGCAATCAACTGCTGTCAACACCGGGGCAGGGTTTATTGATGGTGTTAATAAAATGGCCCTGCTGGCCAACTAACTCTCGTCATGCCTACGTGTCTCTGTCTGTCACGAACCCCGGTACAGTGGCAACTTGCCACAGTAATGAATGAATCTATTTATTTTTAAGCTCACACAGAACTGAAAGAGACTATATTATGGGTTCTCATGGTGCTGAATAGGAAAAGCTGAATAATAGTCTGTGTCTCCAAGCCAGAACAAGACATAGTACATTGGAATCAGCTATTAAACAAAAGGTTTTACATGCTGACCAATATTAGCCATGGAATCATGGAATTCTGTTTAAACAGAAAAAATGGAAATTGTATTACAAATTATTGAGTTGAGTTGGAGATTGCTACAGTTTAGGTCTTTTCTAAAGCCCACATCACCGATGCAATAATGTGTCATATTTTGTTACTTTGATACAACTGCTGTAGAGGTTAAGGGAAACAATTATGACACTGTCAGGAGAGACATTTGATGATATCTTTGTGAAACAATTTCAAATTCTACCACTGTACTTGAAGTCAAGAAAAATGGTCATGAGACTGTCATAAGAGTATCTGACCATGTAATAACACTAATATCTTAAGAAAACCTCCAAATTCTACCACTGTACAGACAACCAACTCATTTGTTTTTGCTGAGTCCTTCTATGACATATGGTTATGTCACATTGGTTAATGTCAAGTTGTCATGACAAAGACATCTAAAACAGTCAACTTTGCATTGAAAGTGACATTACCAACCAAATGGCACTTAATGACAACAGCCATAAACGTTTATAAAGATGAATTAACGTTCATGTCAATTGTCATGACATAGTTAAGACAGTGTTGTCAGTTTTATGCACACCTCTTCAAATAAAGTGTTGCCATATGTTCTTGAAGAGTTTAGCTTGTGAACATTCAGTTTAAAGGTACTACGTGGAGCATTTTAGCATTAGTAATTACTTTGAGACCTTAGTATAATTCCCATAAGGGAGGGGGAACAGATGGCAACATCCTCTTGGTTTGTGGGAAATGTGGTTGGAACTTTGAGAAACATTACCACTAACAAGACCTATGGCAATACCACTGGAATTTATATATTTTTTATTCTTTATTTTTATTATTCCTAGTGTTATTCTATGTCTCGGCTGCTATTACAAAGAATGCATGCTATTAAAAAATGTAAAGACTAATTAATACACCATGTAAACAAAGCCAATGGTGGAGTGACAGTATTTGGGGTGGGGTGTCATACTGCAATCACAGATTGTGGCTTCAAGTAAAGGTCTGACCTTTTATTAAAATTGGTCTTTTAAAGCAATACATGTTAGATGGTTTTTAAATGATCATAGTCCACTCTGCTTCAATAAATGGTAGGTTCTTTAACATTATTATAATAATAATTTAGTTGCTCTTTAAGGAAGGATTTACTATACTGTATATAATGTATGCAGGTGAATAGCCTGCCATGAGGATGAGGCTAAAGAATGGGGTATTGCCCCAATCCATTTGACACTATGGCTGGCTCATGATTCAAGATTCAAGATTCAAGAACTTTATTTGTCACATACACACACGGGGTGTGTAGTGAAATGAAAGGACCTGCAATATCTGAGTATTATAGACTCAATATCTGAATATTGAGTCACATGTTTTGTCAATGTGTGACTCAATTTGTTTACATTTTGTTTTATCTCCCAACTTTCCAAAATGTCATTTTTAAAATTGTCTTTGCTGTTGCATTGTTTTCATGCTTAAGTTTAGTTGGAATAACCCCCTAATTTGAATGAAAAGTAATTAGCTTGTTAGATTGGATTCTAAGGATTTTAACTATAGACCAATTAATGAAATATGAAAAATATTTCACTTTTGATGTTTGTGACCCACTTTTTATTTATGCCCAAAAATGCTAATCATCCCTTGACTTTGCTTTGGTAACACTAAGTTAATAATATTATAGTTACATCATAGTGGTGTTTTGCTTAACCAAGATAACCTGGATGCTGAAAGATTTTTACCCTGTGATCTAGCATCCCCTGTTCTCTATAATCCAAGTTTACAATCAAAAGATGATCAAGAGATGCCCCGTATAACTGACCTGCTTGTAAATCAAATTTATTAGATAGAGTTCATTGTCATTGTTTGTGACAGCTGTGTAGTGAATGATGGGTCATTACCACTCAGCCATTACCCAGCATTGCATGCTGTCATGTTTATTGCCTTGTTTAATGATCCATCTTCATCTTGTGGGAACAGACTTTATTACACATTTGCATGATAGAACAGTGGGGCAAATTTAAGGGGCCAGGCGCTTCTACTCCCAAATAATGGTGTTGTTAACACGAGAAATTATGCAATAATGCATGCTATCGAACAAAAAGCACATAGGATGGGCTGCATGTCTCACAATATAGGGGTGTTAGACAACACTTATTATCGTTACTGTTAATGCATAGTTATGATTTTTTTTGTACTGACAAAAGGTGGTTTTCATAGTTTGTATACTCTAGCTTCAATACTATAGTACTCAAATAATCATATTTTTTATCCCATTGTATTTTAGTTCTTAATGATATAGCTACTGTACAAAAGCAAATAATTTTTTCCATTATCATCATTCTGAACACGACTCCATACTAAAGTGCTTACAAGTAGACAATGGTAAATGGACTGTACTTATATAGCGCTTTTCTAGTCTTTTCTGACCACTCTTCTTACACTACATTCACATTCACTCATACACTGATGGCACGGCGCTACCATGTAAGGTGCCAACCTGCACATCAGGGGAATCTAATCATTCATACACATACCAAAGGCGCAGCTTCAGGAACAATTTGGGGTTCAGTGTCTTGCACAAGGACACTTCGACATGCCGACTGGAGGAGCCAGGGTCAAGGAAAAGCAGTTCCTTTGTACACCTGAGTGTTGTTGGTGACAGGTGTGTAGGAGAAGAATAGATAGCTTACAAAAAAAATCTCCCACTCACTTACTGTCTCTTACTTGCATCTTGCTTACATTATTATGCTGAATCATGCTATACCTGAGGAAGGTCACATGACTGAAGCATATGTTTTCTCAATAAAATGTTTTAATTGCAAGTAATCGTCAGCATTTCACTGACAGAGATGAGCAACTGGCAATGAGTGCAACAGCAGAATACGTTTAAATTCCTGGATTGCCAACATTGCCAACTAACAATGCGGAAATTTGGCAGGCTTGTATGGACAAAAGGACATGTTTGCAGAAACAATGCTGTGCTGAATCTGCTTCATGGCAGAAGTAGCAATTGGTCTAAAATATAACAATTGGTTGTGTTGCCTTGTGGAAAACCATCTCCATTTACGTTTCGGGTTCATTGCCTCTGTTTCCATGTCCACGCCCACATCTCATGGTTGACTCTTCAATATGAATTGCTTGCAGGCTCGGCTTTCTGGGCAATGAGTGCCAAAAAATAGATAGTAACTATAATGGGTTTAAGGGGATTAGTGGATGATGTCAGGAACCACTGGAAAATGTGACACACACATTTTATTCAAGTCAACACCGCTCAGGTACTGAGCAACTTTATTGTCATTATACTATGCTGGATCACATGTACCATGAACAAACACCAAAAAACACTATAAATAAAAGAAATACATAAAAATAATATATAAGAAACAAAATAAATAAATAAAATAAATATATAAACACGATATAGTACAATAGGATGATATAGTGCAGTAGGGAAATATAAGTCTGGAGATGTACAAAGTCAAGAGGAGCAATGTAAACAGATGATGGATGAGGTAGTAATACCTCATCCATCACCAATAGTAAGTAGTGCAATAGGTAGGTGGAAGTGATGTAATTATAGGAAATGGGTGTGTGTGGGTGTGGTGTATGTTGTGGGTGTGGGTGCGTGTCTAATATATGTAAGTGAAAGTCTGCAGGTGAGAGAGAGAGAGAGAGAGAGAAGGAGAGAGAGAGATGCAAGCCGCAAACTGCGGTTTCTATGCACCTCCGCCTGCTGATTTTGACAGAGAATCGTTATCGTTCATAAATTCTCTGCAGTGCTCCGTTCTTATGTGAGTCTCTGATTGATAAATGTATTCTTTGATTTTGAACAGTAGCATTATGTTGTTGTTATTTAGCCTTTCTGAGGCTATTGCATGGTTAAATCAATGAGTTTTATTTCACTTCATCCTGGTGCCGCCCGGTAAAATAATCAATAAAATAAGAGTTAAGAGAATGCCTTTGTATAAAAATAGGTTTTAAGTTGTGACTTAACAGATACAACAGACCACAAACCCTGTGAAAGCACACTTATAAAACTATGTTTTTAAGAGGACTGAGTAGGGGTGGGTGATAATCGTGTTTATAATCGTAATCGCGATTTAATTATGTAATCGTGGCAAATTTTAAAAATCGTTCATTTCGATTGTTATTTAGGCTACAAGAACGAGGAATATCGAGAAGCGCCAGTGAACAAAGCAACCAGTGTGTGTCTGTGTGTGTGCGCGCGCTTCAGACGTAACATCACTTTCCCGCGAATGAATGGGCCAAATACTTTGGGTGAAAGGATGCGTAGAAGTGCGCACCTTTTACTGCATAGAATTTTTCTATAAATCCCGACGTTTGCGGTAAAATATGCATATGCACATTTCACCCCCGTTAACGCCACTTTTTTGTGCGTAGCAACCTTTATAAATGAGGCCCCTGGTGTGGCAGTGGTGGAGGTGAGACAGCTGATGCCCATCAGCAATCAGAGAAGCTCCCTATTTAAGCCCCTGTCAGCTCACTCAGCAGACAGAGAGTAAGGTGGTTGCAGGAAGGAGGACAAATCAAGGGTGTATGGTAAGGAGTAGACAAGTAATCATTGCTGATGTGGAATGGACAAGTGTCTCTGTGTTTGACCTATGCCTGGCAGAAAGAGATACAACTGAGTGGATGCCCCCAGAGCCCGTTCTGAGAAATGGAGAATTGACTACGACCCGGGTCATGGATGAACGAAACTGTAAGCTCGGTTATCCCTCTGATTCTGACTCCCTACCCTGTGTGTGTTTCCCCAGGAGGACAGACTCGTAGACGGCCACGCTTGACTAATACCCTTGTCCAGGAAGATCTTTGGTTGACTTCATCCACATTTCTTTTCCCTGTTGTGTCAGGGGTAGCAGACTAGCGGACCCAAGCACAGAACACAGATGCGGCGATGCAGTTTAACAGATTTATTGAGAGAGGGGGGGTTCACTGGAGATGGGAGGAATAGGGAAGGCTGGAGATGGCAGGAGGAGTGGAGATGGCGAGGCGGCGTGATAGACTGGGGAAGCAAGGATGGGTGAGTAGCGGGCAAGCAGACAGGCTGGGTTCCTGAAGCACGGGATTAAAGGTAGCAAACACGAGGAGACAAGCATAGGTGATATCAAAAACTGAAGAGAGGCTGGAGAGTAGCTACCACTAAGGCAGAAGCAACAATCTGGCGATAAGTGGGAGGAAAGCCGGGATTGATATGCAGGAGAGCTCATGAGTTGATGGAAGCCAGGTGTGTAGGTTGAGGCGCTGATGAGCCCAGGAAGAGTAACAGGGACAACAGGAAGGAGTGTAGGACCCAGGGAGGCAGGGAGGCAGCAGGACAGGAACGCCCACATAAACAGACAAAACCGGCGACATGGAATACAGGAGGCATGGGGAAACATAAGGAGAGACAGGGGCACAGCCTCTGACATATTGTTAATAAAAAACTTTTTGTTTCTCCCCACCCAACAGTGTGTACCCAGGGATGTGTGTGCCATAGTACAAGCAAAGAGGAAGCTAGGGAAGACAACACAAAATATTTGTTTAAATGTTGCAACTCCAGCTTCACTTCAAGGACAATCACAGGTGACTGCATCTAATTAATTCAGAGAATGGAAGTCAGGGTCAGACATTTCTGTATTTACTGAAATGGATCAAAACTGAGCCAGTTTATTCAAGCTGTGAAACATGCATGCTCACATACAGTTGTCAAAAGGGCCTTGTACTGTGGTTTAAAGTTGAAATATTTTATTGCTATGGATCCCCATGGAAAAGCCAGTAGTGGCACATCATTTGCAAAGTACTTCTTGAACTTCTGCTTCATGCTGTTGTGGTTGTTTGAGTAAACAAGATTCCTCTGGACAGCAGCATTTCAGTTATTCTGGTTGAGCAAGGATCCTACTTCCTTTGCTCTTTTATCTGCTGTTAACTTGTTCCACTTGGCCAACCAAATTTGTTTAGGAGCAACAGAGTATTGACCTTGAGCATTTAAAAAAAAAAAAAGTTATTGCCTTTTTTTTTTTTGTGTTGAATGTTTGGAAGGTCCTGTGTTTGAAGCAATAATGTCAAATAAGATCAAAACACGTAAGACAGGAATCTCACATTAAATTAGACCATGTGATACTGGTCTACTGTCAAACCAACATAAAGGGACACTGCTTTTTTGCTGTGCAAACCATTATAAAAGAATCAGAGATTGCATGTTACCCAGTATTAAGGTGTGTGTGGTGCGTGCGTGCGTGCGTGCGTGCGTGCGCGCGCTAGGGAGTGAAGAGAACCAAGCTGGTGGGCTGGTTCCTCTTGCATCAGTCACCGGCTGTGGCCAATTACTGCTAAATGGCCAACTGCATTTGGGAAAGTTTTAAAAACGTGAGTTTGTCTTCCAGTCAAGAGAGAAGCAAGGAGACTAGAGTGGGAACTGGACTGGCAGCGGGCCCACCGACCTGAGGGGCTCAGCTGAATGGTTTGCTAGTTTTGGAGTTGAAAAGTTTCATGGCATGATGCCCCAACTGTTTCATGGCAGCATCATGCACTGAGAAGATGACACAGATCCATAGTTGGGCTACACACAATGACAACAAATATTGCATTTGGCGTGTGTCTGTCTGTGTGCGAGATCTGTGTGAGAGAAATCTGATGGTTTACTAGAGTATTACAGTGTATGTATGTAATGACACCCTCTGTGGTTTTGATCTGCTTAGAGCTAGGAGCAAATGCTGTGTGCCTCTTAGAGTTCACATGGTTTGGCCAATGAGAGAGTGAAGGAATTAGGAGAAACAGAAATAGGCAGAGACTGAATGACACAGATACAGACACAACAAGATCGTGTGTGTGTGTGTGTGTGTGTGTGTGTGTGTGTGTGTGTGTGTGTGTGTGTGTGTGTGTGTGTGTGTGTGTGTGTGTGTGTGTGTGTGTGTGTGTGTATTCTTTTTGAAGATTGTCACAGCATATCACTGATATTTAATGTCATGCCACTGTAGGCAACCAACAGACTCTGAATCATGACAGTATATTATTATCACAGTCGGATTGATATCACACATGGCATTCCCAATGCATATGAACACATGAGCATGCAAAGGTGGTTATGCACAAATGCATGCACACACATACATTGAATTCACAGAGAGGGACATGCTACGAAGGTCCCTTCCTCTCCTAGCCTCTCCTCTCCTGCAGAGGGTGGCATGGTTCTTTTCATTTTGCTTCTGAGTGCCAATGTATAGGTATTGTACTGGCTCAGTAGGAAGCCTACTGCTGTGACTTAAATGAAGCAATGCATTGTTGTTGGACAAAAGTATGTATATGAAAAAATATAAAAATGAAAAGTTTCTTTTCTTATTTATAGCTTTTTAATTTTGTGCCTGCACTATTATCACAAAGAAAAATATATTCTTATATTTCTATTGTACTTTAATTAAAGTGATTCTGATTCTGATATGCTAGGAGCCCCATCAACACTACATGCAGTGTATCCAACACTGCTCTACACACAGCTTATTCCGGCCTTCAAATCAACTCAATTTGAGTGTACATGTGAGACCATTGATACACTCTAAGTCAGAGTTAAAGTAACTCTTCTGGGAGTTGATTGTTTAACCCTTTTCAGGAGTTAAAACTGAACTCTTGTGGGAGTTAAAACACTAATCCCATGTAGAGTAAAATACAACTCACCTTGAGTTAATTTTAATGTGAACTCTTTCATAGTGTTAACAGTCAACTAAATGTATGTTTCATTTAACACTTATGGAGTTAATATTTCAAAACTAAAAAGCTTTAGGTGAAAATAACTACAAAAACACCATTTTGATTACTACAAATGTCTTTTATAAATCCATACAGTGAGTTCAAAACTTCATGGATACTTAGGCTACTTGTGTAATAAGTTACATTTTAAATACATGTTACAGCAATTCACATTTAAAACAAACTGCTATATGGGCAGCCAAACAGTTGAGAAATTGTGTGGTCAAATGGAAGTCACATTTTTTTGACAAACAAATAAATTAAAACAAAGGCCTTTTGAACTTGCCTGTGTGTGAGGGGAAGACGTCAGGGGAGATGGACAATGCATCTGTTAGAAGGTCCATCCAGTAACATCTGAGGATCACAAATAACATCAGGATACAGGGCACATACAATAAAACCAACCACCACAAAACTACCATATATGCTGGGGTGCCCTGGGGGGCCAACAAATGGCACACTTTCATTCCAACTTTTCACCTCACCCGGTGATTTCACTGGCAAGTTCTCTTAACTTCTGGAATGAGTGCTCATCAGTGAAATCACCTGATGCAGTCTTTAGTTAGAATGAAAGCCTGCAGACCTTGCAGACCTCAACAGTCCGATATTCTATTTTGCCTACATTATCCAGCTCGACTGTTAGCTTGTTAGCTAGGCTAGGTTTAGTAACTGAGGTGAGCGTGTCTCGCATTTATTTGAAAAATAGTCTCTCCAACACTGCAGACAGAGTCGCATTGCTGGCAAGGCTGTTATCTTAACCAAACTAGTAGGAAAATTAACAAGGCATTACCTTGTCGATATTCGCTCAATGCAAATCCCGCGTCGCGTCCGTCCGGTACCATCCTAGCCGTACAGAGTCTACTGTTTATGGAAAGGAAACAACGCATGTTCAGTAAATATGTTGATAGAACTAGAAACACTGTAAACTAAAGTTAACTAACTTACAATACACCCAAGAACAGAACTAACATTAATTTCATGCACGAAATCATGGAGAAAAATGCGCAAAGCCATCAAGTTAACGTTATATTCAACAAGTATGGCGCAAGCATTAACTTAAGCAGTTAGCTAGCAAGTTCGTCCAATCAAAAATATACAAATATATTACACAGAAAATCCCTAACAGCGTGACATATAGTTTGAGTAGTAAAATGCCATTTTTACCTGCCTCACGACGAAGTCCAAGTCAAGACTGCTGGGTGCGACAAAAACAGCTGAATGGGCACCAGGGGTAGTGTTGATTCAGGCTCCTCAACACCCCGTGAATGAACACCAAAATATTACACCGCCAAAGAGTATCCCTGAACACAAACTGAGTCTAAATGAGAAAATAAACTCCAAAAATCTAACCCTCTCACACTTTTTTGTCTAACTCCAGATTATTCAACTCCAGAAATTTTTTGTCTAACTCCAGATTATTCAACTCCAGAAATTTGCTGTGCAGCTGTCGTTCTAAAGGAATTTATTGGGAAATTCTAATGTTGCCTTTTCAGCTACTAGAAGGCAAATTGAATGATCTGACAACCATTCATTTGATACATGAGCTTTGAGTTATGTTGCCGTTTCCTATTTAGGAAAATCAATAGGCTGCTGTAGCCATGTAGCCACTGCAGAACAAATGAAGGATGGAAGAGGATAGTGGGCAGTGTCCTTGTATATTTTCCATTTTAAGATTGCGCTTCTGGTGTTTTTGTTTGTTAGTTGGAGATGCTTTGCAGGTAGAGTACCTCACCCCCACTACACACACCTCTTCACTAATGCACATCCATTTGTCTGTGCTAACACAAAGGTGAGCAGTGCAACTGGAACTTAAAGTGCTTTGTTGCACTAAGGGACTCTATGTGTCTGTCCCATAGGACTTCCATATTTCCAACTGCTCTTTCATTCTCTTCCTCCTCTGTCCCTGTACATTTAGGCTTCAGGACCACAAACAAGGCGCAGTGCAAGCTTAACCTGAAGTTGTTATTACCATGCAGGTCTTGAAAACGCTGTAAGATGGTGATCCCATTCAGTATATATGCAACTAAATGCATTTTCAAAGAGAAATACTATTTCTATTACAAAATGTTTTTGCTTCATGTTAAATGTACCATTTTTACTATACATACACATATGCTACCTCCTTCCATAAACAGGTTCTGATAATGATAGTGATATTGAGAACAAACAATAATGCACATGCTTTTGCACATAATGTAATTTTTTTGTTCTTCTTGTTTTTTGTTTTTGTTTTTTTACAATGTACAGCTAAATGCATAGACACTGTCTATTAAATGTATGGCCTATTATTGTATAAATAGATTATTCAAGCTATCTTGCACCTGTTATCTGCAAAAAAAAGTATTTAGAGGATGTCATCTATTTTATCTGTATTTTATTTTTTTGAATATTAAGCAATGAACATCAGAAAATGTTCTTTTCCAATACGACAGCATTTGGAGAGACATTTGAAGATAAAATGCCATTTTCATATCCCTCTCTTTCATTGAATGAATGCTCAACAAATGCTGCCTGTTTCAGCCACCCCACCTTTTCATACACCCTTGCTCTTTCCTTGGGCATATGAAGGTCAGGTGAAGGTAATGCCGGGGATTATGGGAGCTCAGTGACTAGCCCCACTACCTGCTGTGAAAGGGTGAAGTTAATGGCTCAGAGAGGAGTGAGAGGTCTCCAATCTCTCTGCCACTAGCCATGAAAACGGATGCCTTTTATTGCAGATTGACCCCCACAAGCCGTAGTTGGAGGCCTCTCGTTTGACGTTCCGGATGGGGTCCTGGGGGGGATCTTTACCTGGATTTACGGTTAATGTACCGGTGTTAATGAAGCCGCCATGGTCCACTGGCCCCCTTTGCCATGCCTTGTCGTAGTAGTCCTCTCATCAAATGCTGTGGGTCCCCTATTGGTTCTAAGTGCCTGCAGAGATCTCATTTGGGGACAGGGGTCCAGTGGGCAATGGAGGGTGGAGGATTGTGCCGGACTGCAGCCTTTGATCCCTGGGCAAAGACTCCTTAGCTATTCCTAAGCATGGGTTGAAATTAAAGAGTGGTCGTACTTTTGACGCTAGAGGCACTAGATTCTGAGTTGAATGGCCACCTCATGGAGACACAGGCTGACAAAATCTGTAGTTTTTAAAAGAAAACTTCTAATGATGAACTTTTCTAGAATTGCTTTCATGTAATTGTTTTTACTTTCATTTTTGTTGCAGTTCTTATTTATTCATTGGCATTCTTGTCTAGTTATTTAGTTACTGTTTTATTCATTGTTTTTAATACATTTTCTTTTGACTTTCCTGATTCTGCAAATCAGTTTATACTTTGCTTTTGAAAAAAAGTAATATAGGTTTATTATTATTATTAGTTGTAATAGTAGTAGTAGCATTAGGCATTGCACCATGTAGACCCTTCACTCCATCAACCTCGCTTCACCATCAGCTTTCGACTACTGCTGGGATCAGTGCTAACCAAAGTATGGGGACTGACAGAGGTGTGAAAGGCTTGGCAAACCCCATACTGGCATTAATGGAGATGTGTGTGTGTGTGTGGAGGGTGTCTGTGAGGGAAACTGGGTGTGGGTCACACACAGATAGATAACTTGCTGTGTGAGCTGCAATGTATATCTAATTACATCAGCGGGTTTATAATTGTTTTTATCAGAATTTTTAGGAAGTCTTAGGCACCCTAGATTTTTTATATAAATTTGTTCTAGATGTTTATTTTTTGTTTTCTGCATTAGTATTTTACATTACTGCTCTTTATACTAAATTCTTTGATATTTGGAAATTTTTCATTTAATTATTTTTTAAAGCAGCTTCACTTTATGTATTCTTTTTTTTACATGCGCCTAAGACTTTTGCACAGTACTGTATTTTTATCCATTTGATCTTAGCTGCAATGAAAGCAGCACACACACACACAGCAAGCTATGAAGTTAAAGGAAAAATCCACCCTAATCTTTCATATCTTTCATATTGATTGATTAATTGACCAAACTTAAATGATGTGACATCACTCTAGCGCAGCTACAATGGAGTTTAATAGGAGAAAAAAAAATCAATGATGTAACATCAATGGAAAGCATCAGGTTTTGGTGTCAGTCACACAGACTCAAAGAGCAAGGGCATGTTTTCAGACGCATCATTTTGCACGTTCAACAATCATCTCCACCTACAAGTTAAACCCACAGAAATGATGAAGACACACTGGGAATGAGTGCATCTTCAAAATATTTCACCCTTAACCCCCCTCCCTGTCATAAGGTTAAAGATGTTCAAACTTCACAAGCTCACCAAACACAAACCACTGAATCAATATTCATACAATTTGGTACACTGAAATTGGGCTAGGGTCACTATAATTCTAGGTTTTTAGTGAGTGGCATGGACTGGATGGTTGCCATGGCAACCAGAAAATAGGAAAAAAATACAATACATTATTTACATTCATTCTTTTCAAATACATATTCAAAATGAATTTCTTGCAATTGTGCAATATCCTAATTTAATCCACTATTGGGCAGCAGTATCTAGGATAACAGGAGATGAAATCTCGCAAATTGAACTAAGTTCAAACTTCTTATGCTCACCAAAGACAAACCACTAAATCAAACGTTTCTACAATTACATATACAAGTTGCCATGCATATGCTGGTTGCTACATTTAGTCTACATTTACACTAAATGTAGTCATTGTTTCAGTTTCCTAAGAAAACACTAGATCTCTACATATCTACATCTCTCTCTCTCTAAATCTGAAAAAAGTTTGATACACCCTGAAATATTCTCTGTAAATTTCTAGGTTTTCATCATGTTGCCATGTCAACAGAGGAGATAGCATGGCAGGTACCACAAAGTCTATGTTTTATAGAGCATACTTTCCTTATCACTTTCCATTGAAAAATGATTTACACATTTGTGATTTTGATACATCTTGTACTGTATACTTGGGAGCATTGTCCAGCACAGAGACACAGCTGTGTGCACTGCAAATTTGCTTTCATACACTTGCATCTGTCAGTGGATCCTTTCCTTCACGGCAAGCTTTGGCAGCCTTAGGAAGGCTGGTCCATAGGGGAAACCACATTTTATGTCTCTGGTCCATCACCACTCAGAGGGAGAAGGAAGCAAAGGATTGGCAATCAGGACCAAGAGGAAGTAATCATATCAAATACCTTTCTTCCAATCAGTTGTTGGGTCAGCTCCAGTTTCCAAGCTGTTGATGACACCAGACATCTGTAAGCATGTTTCCCTCCAAAACTCTACACTACACACTCATTGATGATGTCATCATTTCCTGTGCACAGTGCTGCCATCTGTTATCTGTGTATACCCCAATACTATATATATATATTTTTTTTAAAGATTGCCTAGAGTATTACACAGGTATATGTGAGATTTCATCACATAATTTCCTGGTTGCTATGGCAACTACACTGTTAGTGGCTCATATCCTAGATACTGTTGCCCAATAGTATATTAGATTTGGGTACTGCACAAGTGGAAGAAGAAAGAACATCAAAATTATGATTTATTGGATTTTTTTCCTATTTTCCGGTTGCCATGGCAACCATCCGATCCATGGCAACTCACTAAAAACCTGGGATTATACTGACCCTAGCCCAATTTTACAGTGTACCAATTTGTAGGGATATTGATTCAGTGGTTTGTGTTTGTTGAGCTTGTGAAGTTTGAACTTTGTTAAATTTGCCGCCTTTAAACTTACGACATGGAGGGGGGTTAGGGGTGATTGTTTTAATGTAGGAAATCACTAATTGAAGTATTACAAGTATGGAGGATTATGACATAGTAACACCTTGTCCTCAATGTGTATTGATGAATGTCTAACCTTCCCCAGGCTGATGCTCACTCAACTACTCTCTTCCTGAGGTCCTCTGAGGTCTCCTTAGATCACAGCAGTGTTTTTCTTTCACCTGCATGGTAACACCAACCTGACCAGGTTTCTCTCCTGTATATATGGGAGTGTCATACTAACTATATATGGGAGTGTCATACTAACGATGCTTTGATGAGTTAAAGGTCCCATATTATGGAAAACGGTTTATTCCTGGCGTTTATACATGTTCCACAGGAAATTACTTCCCTAAGCAGCTGAGAAAATTTGAAATCTGGAAGTCAACCTGTTATTCTGTATTTTACTTTTTCCAAAAACGGTGCCAAAGAAAAATGAAAGAAAACCCAGCCCGTTTCAGAAAATGGTTCCTTTGGATGTCATAAGGTGCAAATCCAGCCCCTCTCAGAGCATGCCCACGCCCAGGTGAACAACCAATCCCATTTACGTTGTTGCAAAATGCAGCTCATGGCAGTGCCGCAAGCTGTTGCTTATGGTGGTAAATGGTAAATGGACTGCACTTATATAGTGCTTTTATCCAAAGTGCTTTACAATGTATGCCTCTCATTCACCCATTCACACACACACTCACACACTGATGGCAGTGAGCTACCATGCAAGGTGCTTCCTGACCATCGGGAGCAATTTGGGGTTCAGTGTCTTGCCCAAGGACACTTTGACATGTGGACTGGAGGAGCTGGGGATTGAACCTATGATCTTCTGATTGGAGGCCAACCTGCTCTACCTCCTGAGCCACAGCCGCCCCAAGGTGCATTCCATTCTACTCGGAAATCGATAATTCCGAGTCGGTATTCCTAACTTCCAATCTAAATGTGTTCCAGTGCATCTGCTCGGGAAAACATAATCGCCCGCAGCAAACTTGTGTTTGTATGGTAAGTCTCATAATGTTACAAGCATCTAAACTCAACATCAACTACTACAGCGCCATTAGTGAATACTTTGCTACAAGTGAAGCTAAAATAACATATCTAGGAGATATATCAACGCTCCAGTTATTATTTTGTAGGATGCAGGCAGCAACATAGATCCCTGCACAGTCTCCAAACACGCGAAAATGCCAGGACAGAGTGGATTAATTTTATTTTTAACAGCAACGGCTACAGTTTTTTCTGTGATGATCAGTCCTCAGACTGCTTGAGCAACGACAGGATTAGCTAAATTGAAGCTTAAAGATGGAGCAATTCATAAGGTACGTGACCCATCTGCAAAATTGGAATCTGTAAGTGTCACCATGTTTTGATTTAATTTACCAAATTAGTCTGGTGAGTATATTCACTGCTGGTTAGCTAACGAGCTAGCGGGGCTAGCCACGGGCTTGTGGAAGAAGTAAGAAAACTAAAGCTGGAGTCATTAAAAGTAAAGTAAAGTAAAAGTATTGGTTGTTATTGGTTATTTTAAGTTATTAAGTTATTGGTTGGAGTCAGGACTCATCTTAAAGTTATTTGTTGGGACCAGTGTCTGTTTTATAAGTCTGTCGAAAGTGTCAGGCTTGGTAAACTTTAACCACCATTAGTACAATCATGTTTGGTTGTTTGGCTGCGCTGTTTGGATGCAAATAGATTGCATCCAGTAATATATTGGCTAACTAGCTCAACAAAATTGTCAATCCTAGCTTGTCTGCAAGTTGTATTCAATAAGCTTATGGACATGAGCCATAAACAGACCGGCTACAGCAGAGAGTGTCGCTCACACACCCACATACACAAACACAAGGCACGAAAGTACAATATTACACAGAATTGTTATCACTGAGAAACTAAGTGGAATCACCTCAGCTGCCTCTTCCCATTCTGGGTCATACTCTGGCTCAAACATGTACGGTCTCAGTGTTGGTTCTGGAGCAGCCGTCATGGTTATGGTAGATTTCTGCATCAAGCTTATTTGTTTACCTTGAGCAGCATGGGCGCTCTGCTCTCCGCCTCTGCCAGGTGATTCTGTGTAGGTTGTATGTAATGAGCACTGCTCTGATTGGCATACAACCTCCACGCCCTCAAAACAGCCTGTTCTTTACAATGGAGAAAATGAGAGACTGAAACACACACCACAGAAGCTGGTTTTAGGATTTTCTTTTATATAGACTTCACAAACGTCTTGTAAAGACCCCCAGGAACAGTTTAAATAGCCAAAAATTTGTACAATAACTTTAACTTCATACCTAGATGATTTAACAAATGCAACACAAGATTTTTATTTTTTTTCACCTGCACAAATTCCCTTTAAACTGATTGAAATTGTATTCAATTGGTGAATAAATCCTCTATTTGATTTTGATTAAATAAGGATTGTGTGGCAAAAACATTTCTATAATTGCACAAGGGCTTCACAAACTTTCAATCATGACAGTATAATGTATTATATGATTACACTGCAGGTTACTACTGTACAATGACGACCGTACCTTTGCTTAATTATTGGCTGTGGGCTAATAGTCATGCTGCAACTAAAACTGTGACTATCTGACAACAAGGACATATCATTTTACAGTAGCTAGTATCAATATACTGCATCTAACCATGCTGAAGTCATAGGGCACATCTAGGATAGTCTGGATGTTATAGTAGCAGGTTTGTGACCAGAAGGTGTTCTTAATCAATTTGCCTGGTTAAATAAGGCTTAAAAAGGACAAGCAGATTGCTGTAAAGTGAGTTACAGTACATTTTACAGTAGCTGCATCTCACTACACTGGAGTCATGTACCTATGGTGGTGACTGACTTAACCATAATCCAGAGAGGTCTGTCTGTGTGTTATACTTCAGCTTGTGAATTCTGTCTTGCCTGCCATGGATTTTGATCCCATTCTTCAGTTTCCCCTTGACCCATCGTCATGCATGGTTACACTTCAAATATGGAATCACTTCAATATTAATCATCTCAAAGGAACAAAGAGAAAAAGATTATTTTCTCACTACAATGTGCCTCTCTACACGCAAAATAGAGCATCTTCACTTCACTCATTTGAGCAAATTGAGGTACGATGCTTTGACAATGGACACATGGAACACATGGAATTAAAACTCAGTTATAACATGCCATACAGAGTAGACATACAGTGCACCAGTGTTTCCACTTCTACTGAATAGGAAAGGGGGTGTATCTCTCCCTGATATTCTTTCTTTTGCATTTTCAATGCAATTACCACCCCATGTTTACATATGCCAGTGGAAAATAACATGTATAGCATCACTACATTTCCCATTGAATTTCCTATGATTGTGTTGAACAGCTTAAGGCCCAATCCCAATGCTTATTTGTACCCCTACGGCTTCGGGGTAGGGCTAGAAAATATCTCCCTAAGTATTGGGATCGCACTTCGACGCTGAAACGTCATCGGGACGAGTTTGTTGTCGGAGATTACTATGGCAACAATGGTATTATCACAGTGACATTTGCCGTTCATCTGATGGAGATAGAAAAGCATGGACGCTCGCGATTTGTTCACAATTTATACCTTTCACGCTACTAATCGATCAAACAAGTCATCAAATAAAAAAGACCACTGCTTCATTACCAGTCCACTTCATGACAGAATAGCGTTAGCGGTGCTCTGTAGTCTAGCAAGCCGTCCTAACGTTACCCTGCCAGTCTGCACTGATATTAGAGGAGCCGTAACAAGTGCAGCAACTTCGCTGATGGACTTTAGTTATATTTCATCATATACCAGCAAAGGGGGAAATGCGACATGTAAATATGTCAAAATGCGGCACTGTCATGCACAAATCAGCCTAAAACAATGTTGTAACGTAACTAACTAACGAAGTAGAGACATCGGCATATTAGCGATTTTTTTGTTATGCTTGTTATAAAGAAACGGTCCATAATACATTGAAACGACATTAAACTAAGATAATAACATGGTTGGAATATTTTTTAAATCTTTAATAACGAAGAAAATACTACATTTGTGGTTCACTTCGGATGGTAGTAGCAGTCGCCATGATCTTCCTGTTACTTCCAGAGATTCGCAGGGCATTCTGGGTAGCCCTTGGTTTGAAGTGTGCCTCTGAAAAATCTCCGTTTCGAGGGGTATCTAGCCCTCGTTCTTGGCCCTATCCCTCGGTCAATAGAGTATTGGGACAGCCCTACCCCTTCACGTGAACGCGCAAAACGGAGGGGTAGGGCCAAGGGGTGAATTGAGATTCGGCCTAAGAGTGATTAAACTCAAATCAAATTTCAAACATCCCAAAAATCTTGAAAGGTTGATTGTACCTAACCACAGCAGTCGAGCAACGGCTTCTGCTGGGGTACGGCAACACCACGTGGACAAACCACATACAGAACTGCAGTACACCGTAATACTAGAACCAGTAGTAATAATAATGGCAATTTGTTAAGTTTAGTTATGATTATGATTACATTTGCTAATGATTATTTCGGACGGCGGTGCGTGGTTGCCTGTCGTAGCATAGCAATTTCTTTTATTTATATTTTGTATATCAATATTTTTTTGGGGGAGGGGGCATTTTAAGCATATTTGTATATATTATAATTACGGCCCTGTTGTGTGTTATGAATGTACTGTAAATACTGTGCTTTTGAGTCTGGGGTGCCCAGGTGGGTTATCTCCCGGGCCTTTCTGTGTGGAGTTTGCATGTTCTCCCCGTGCTCACGTGGGTCTCCTCCTGTAAAAGAACCCCATCTAAAAACATGCAACATCCAGTCGACTATCCCTGACGAAGATGGCGACAGACATCTGGAATTGGTCCCCGGGCGCTGGTGTTGTCGGCTGCCCTCTGCTCCCTGGCTGTCCTGGAGGAAGATTGGCGGGGATGGGATAAAAGCAGTAAAATCGTTCAACTCGGACACTCTACCCTGCATGTGTGTGTGTGTGTGTGTTGTGCTCAGCGGCCACTTCCCCCCCCTGCATGTGTTGTGTACGACGTTGCAATTAAAGTCCTTCTTCTTCTTCTTCTTCTGGAGAGCACACTAGATATGAGTGTGGTGAAACTCGATAAGGCATTAGACAGAAACTTCAAAAGGAATTTCACTCTTGAACTCTATGCATTTTATTCAACACGTTAGTGAACCTACTCACAATCACGGACATACCCTTGATTTAGTCATCTCTCATGGTCTGATTATTCACATAAACTCAATCGTTTGATTTGGCTGCTATGGTGTCCATGACTCATTATAACCTTGAGCGTATTGTTATGCAGCGTGAAGTAGTAGTGAAGTAGCTGTCAATTTTAATAATGGGTAATTTTATTAACTGTATTAATGGCATACCATCGCCTGTTTGTCCATCCTCCTGTGATGACCTCGTAGATAATCCCAATACTGAAGTAAGGAAAACCATTGATGCTCCAGCCCCGGTTAAACTGAAAAAGATTACCACTCACCGGAATTAATTAACAGTTAATTTAAAGAGAAACTGTCAAAAGGTTGATTGTAAATGGAGAAAAACGAAACTCGATATCCATTATAATATTCAAAGAGAGCAACTATCATAATAATGCAGTTAGAGATGCCTGGTGAGCTCATTTGTGAAAATCAAAACAATCCCAGAGTGCTTTTCACAACTATTAATAGCCTATGAAACCCAGCACCTAATTGCCACTACTCTGACCTCTCTTCAAACTTTGAATGTGATGAATTTGCTGCATACTTCAGGGATATGATAACAACAATTATAGAGTATAGACCAAGCTAAATGGAATGGTGTAGGTGGTTCTGACATCCTGCTCATATGCCCTCTAGCAGATCATGTAGCCAATATGAACTCGTTTGACCCTATTGATGCTGAGTTGTATGAGAGGCTAAAGTCCTCCGCGTGCTCTCTTGATCCTCTTCCAACAAACTTTTTTAATTGTGTGGCAGACGATGTGTTAGCTATTTCAAATCATTCTCTCCTTGCAGGCAATTTTCCCACTGCACTAGTTAAACCCCTGCTTAAACAGAGCAACCTTGATCCACTGAATCCAGCACTGAATAACTTAAGGCCTATTTAAAATTTTCCCTTTCTTAGTACAATTCTTGAGGAATTAGTTTCTAATCAACTTAACGCTCACCTTAATGACAACTGTATCTCCAAGAAATCCCAATCCGGCTTTTGTGCACAGCACTGAGACAGCCCTTGTCAAAGTTAACAATGATTTAAGAATGAACATAGATATGAAGAGGCCCTTGTCAGGTTACGCAATTGAGTTGACCTCTGGCTCAGTTCTAAATTGGTTTAGGAAAGATATACCTCACTATCGTCTCTGATTTCTGATGTTCTTTTAATTGGGAAAGCACTTTGTATTGCAAAGCCTGCATGGAAGTTGCTATATAAATAAAGTTTGATTTGATAATATAGATCCACACCTCAACACTACATTATTAGAACCTTAATTACAGGATTTACAACATGGATTCACAATTCTAGATGAAAAATAATGAAAAATAATAATAAATTGCCCTGACCTGGCCAAATCTGTCATCATGTGTTGAAACGTGATAAACACAAAGGCCTGTGAAATCACGAGGCCAGGTGCCAGTTGTCTTTGAGAGAGTAATTGCATTTAGATGTATAGGGAGATTGCGGGTGGGGGGTGGGGGTTGCTAAATAGCACACCATCATTATTTACCACTACATTACCTCACATATTAGCAGGTACAGCTGGTGCCCCTTGCTTGTGTCAGCTCTAAGGTGCTCACAGCTGGCACACCTGTCACACGTCTGGACTTCAGCCAATCACATGTCAGAGCAGTGTGACTATATAACTGCCAATACGTGTGTGTCTGTGTGTTATGCCAGTTGAAGAATTTAATTGCAAAATAAATTCATGGGACATTCTAAATGTTTTTGAACCACTTGAAATACTTAAAGTAGTGACACAGACTATATGTCAGTAACCGCTTTAGCTAATGTTGAGATTTCACATTTCTGTGTTTGGCTAACTTACTCCCATTTAGCCTAACCAGGATTCTGGTCTAAGGTATCATGGTGGGTCAGTTGGCCATTGGCTGTCAACAACCAATCACATTCCCACACTTCCTTGTTTTCCTACCAGTATGATTTAATTTCATGAGCAATAGTTTTACCCAGCAGGTGCAAAGAAGTTGATTACAGCCTTTCAAAGCTTCACCGTTCTCTACAATTTATTTTTATTTCAAAGACTATAGAAATAAAAAACGATGCTTAGAGAATGGTTGCATCCATCCTTGGGGTCGATGGTAAGCTCATAAGCTCATGGTAAGTCATTTTCTTGAGTCTTTTGTTGATTTTCTTATTTTCTGCTATGTTAAATCATCAAAACAATGGAATGTTATGAAAAGCAATACCAAAGCAGGTGAAAATAGACTACTACATAGATGCAGTCAGAGACTCTAGCGCCACCCAGAAGTAGTCTACTGTGCAACCACTGACCTCTCTTCGGTTACTGCTCCTAGATACCAGGTTGGCCCGTCGCTTGACTGCCCAGGCTGCAGCTGCACCCCCTCCTGTCAAACCTGCCAAGCCACCGTCTCCAGGCAACAGGCTCCAGGGCCACCTGTCATTTTGGATCAATGGATACACCTGCACACCCACCTGTCCGCAGCCTTGTCATACTGCACCTCAAGAGACTTTAGCTGTGATAGAAGAGAGAGGTAAGAAGACAGATGTGAGAGAGACGAAGAGAAAGAGCGAGGTGGACAGTGAGTGAGAGAGATAGAGCAAGAGAGAGACAAATGGAGAGAGAGAGAGAGAGAGAAAGGTACTTGATTGAGGACTCAACCTGGATGGTTGATTAGCTCATTCTGAATGAATGGATGGTCTAAACAGCCTGATTTAGAAAGGCATGACTAAGAACTTGTGTGACTATTCCTAACACCCATAGAGATGATTATCAGTCATATTGTGTGTAAATCCTCACATCTATTGTATGGTCAAATAACCCATGATCATCAATAAAACACTCATTCATAACAAATATCCTCAGTTTCATGACAGCTCAAAAATACATCCGGTATCTGATCACTGGCGGAGCCAGAAGGGTGTCCGGGGTGGCACTGGACACCCCTGATATCTGCCACCCCGGGTGCCACCCTAAAATTTAATTCACTATCACTGGCAGTTTGATGCTGATTGACATCTCATTTCACCTCTTGTTGAAAGAAGCGTTTATTTTGACATCTGGCGGCACCTTTTTCAAATCGAGGACAAGGAAGAGAGAATATTTTCCACAGCTCACGAGTTACACGAGCGACTGACACCTGGGTCACACTGGACGCGGAAAGAAAAGGAAGTGCCGTGACTGGCGCCAATCGAGCAAGAAGGAGTTTGGTTGTTCACACCAGACGCGCCGTTCGGCGCCGATCTCCGCTGGTTTTAATGTAGGGGTTTGGTCTCTCTCTCTCTCTCTGCTTGTGCATGTGCCTGCTCCTCTCTCTCTGTCTCTCTACTCTCCCTACTTGTGTGCCTCTCTCTCTCTCTCTCTCTCTCTCTCCCCTTGTGTGCGTGACACAACTGAGAAATATGTATATATATATATATATATATATATATATAGACTGGATGTCCACCGCCATCATCAACATCATCATTGCCACTTCCTGCCGAGCTTGACACATAGAAAAAAAAGTTTTGTCTCCAGTTACTTAGAATCTCGATAGTTAGGCTGTAATCGGAAACCTTAGCTAACTACAGTCAGATTCATAATATGTCAGCTGCTTAGCCGAAACGAGTAGCTTGTCATAAAACTCGGTTTGGAGAAATATAGATATATAAATTATACATGAAAATCTCGTTTATAGGCCATTTGAAATTTCCCTCTTTATTTGACCTCTGGGGATCAATAAAGGCGTATCTTATCTTATAATAGTCTTTGTCTGTAATTGTCTGTCTTCGAGTATATCTGTATCCTTTCACTGCTATAATTCTAGTGAAGTAACCCTAGTGGACCACACTATCTGCCACATTGAAGAACTCCGGGTTAAGTGAATTATCATTTCTTCCTCTAATCAGCAATCATAGGATTCATTCATGCTCCTTAGATGCCAGGTTAGGGTTACACACCCCACGTATAAAACTCTAGTTCCGCCACTGTATCTGATTATCCCCTCTGCTTTTCAGCTGTACCACCTGTCCTAATAGTCATGCTTAGCTAGTGCACACACCAGAAGCCAAGAAACTAAGAAGCTATTACGATTAACTACATTCAGAAATGATTGGACCCAGATAGAAGCTCCCTAGGTGTGTTTCACATTTATTAGCTTCCTTTGGATTCATCCGCTGAATGACAGACAAATGATTGACAGCCCGTGTTCATCTGATCCAGTAAGGGACTTGAAAAGCTTAATTTCTCTCAGCACTGCCAATTAGTGAGCTTATCAGTCCCGGGAATTTCCTCATTCAAGAATACATTAATGATCTTTTTTTTTTTTTTTTGCCATTTTCATCATTGGCATGCTGTCATTTGTTAGGTTAAATGGATTAATTTACATCTCTATGGCTCAGCACAATGTCTCATGTACCATAGTCTGAAGGACTGCATGGGGATGTTTTCAACATATTATCGATAGATTATAGAGCTCACTTTCAATAAGCCCTTTTAAGATATGACTATTTCTAGGGTAGATGGGATTTTTTCACAAGGATGTGGCAGAACAGGGTCTTAATGTATCTGCAAAAATGTTTCATGCTTTGTTTAAGCCTATTTGAGTGCCGTTGGGTTAGATGGGTGGCGTTTGCCACATAAGATATTGCACTAAATGCCATAAAGTATTTTTAATATAGTACAGTGTACAGTTTACTTACATTATTTGAACTGTTGGACTTTTTACCTGTGTCTACATCACTCTTTTTGAACCTTTTTGCCTGTAACCCCCAGAAATTCAGATTGAGAACCACTAGTCTAAATCAGGACTCTAGTTTATTCAGCCCAGTTAGTAGGTTAGTAGTAGGTTGCCATTTTGCCTTGTATGTATTGAGGAGCTGTCTTCTTGCAGATAATTGTATCTACAAGCTGCTTTAAGGAACATATTTGATGTACCTTTGTACATTTATTATATGACCTTAGTTGGTTAAATCATTTTTATATTACTGTGGACTCTTGGAAAAATATCCCTGGGGCTTATAGGAATACCAATAGCGAAAGAAAGAAAGAAAAAGTCCCATATTCATAAGTTACATGCCAATGCCCGTCTCCCTAGTCCAAACTCAATATTTTCAAATTGGATTGGATTGGTAATCTGCTGGGGGTGCAATGTGTCAGCCGATTTCGACTTGTTTCCTAGTTCTCATCACAAGACAAATCTGTGCAAAATAAACCCACAAGCAAAACACTTAATTACCTCACTTTGTCATTGTCAAAGTATCCCTTATTCCAATTTCAGAACAATGTGACTAGGCAACAGAATACATATAAATCTGATATTTTTGGATCACAAAGAAGTATGCATGAGTGCGAATTGGCATTGCAATTTGCTGCTCCTCCGACCCTTTCGCCCCCCACCCTGCACAGCCTCACGACCATCACAATTTAGGTCTGATTATGCTGTCATGCTTCTGCAATTTAAATATTTACTAGGCACTGCTGACAACACCCACGATCCTCCACCTTTCATGTAAATACTCATGCAGAGGTCAATAGGGCGGAGAGGTTTGGAATAAATATGTGTGTAATCAGCGTTTGCTCACTCAAAGCAGAAATTATCATGGACCTTTTGGCCACTTCGCATGCAATAGAATTGCCTGTCTTCAAAATCAAATCAAATCAAATCACATTTATTTGTATAGCCCTTAATCACCGTTACAGTCCCTAAGGGCTTCACAATGCCCAACATGTGAAAATAATAAATGATTAGTACACGACATCCCCCAGCCTTAGACCCTCACAGAGGACAAGGAAAAACTCCCACAAAAACCTTATTGGAAAAGTGGGAGAAACCTTGGGAGGGGCTACTCAGAGAGGGATCCCCCTACCAGGACGGTTGGGCGTGCAATAGATGCCGTGTTTGGGCAAACAGAGTATACACAATATATGAAAGTTCATTTTGGTGGGACATCCACATCTGATGGGGCATCACAGCAACGGCAACTCAGTCGACGTCATCATAGGACTAGGGGACCATGCAGACGCCAACTCTGCCCAGATAGGAGAACGCAACGCCCGCTCAGTCAGCATCGTCCTAGGAGGCGGGACCACGCAGACGCCAACTCTGCCGGGCTGCAGCCTGGAACAGATCGGAGACTCACCCACACACACCCATCCACACACACGCGCTCACACAGACAAACATGACCAGCGTCAGTGGACAGCAGCAAGTAGACCAGAACAATAGGACATGCAGGCAGGATGCTAATATCCATCGGCAGGACCCTGAGCTAGGATAAGCTAACTGGTCTAGCCTTACTCTGAGAAGAGACTGAGCCTAGCCTTACTAGACTAGCCTTACTAGGCTAGCCTTACTCTGAGACGAGACTGAGCCACTCCCTCAGGGCTGGTCAAATGACAGAGAGAATAAATGGGTTTTTAGCCTTGACTTAAAGACGTCGATAGAGCCTGCCTCTCTGACTGAGGCAGGCAGACTGTTCCATAGATATGGAGCCCGGTAAGAAAAGGCTCTGTTACCTGCAGTTTTCTTTTTGACTGCTGGGATAGACAGGTAGCCAACGTCCTGAGATCTAAGGGCACGTGGCGGTTTGTATGGTATAATCAAATCGGATAAATAGGACGGTGCCATCCCATGTAATGATTTATATGCAAGTAAAAGCACCTTAAAGTCACATCTGGCTTGAATTGGTAGCCAGTGGAATGAGGATAGAATGGGAGTTATATGGTCGAATTTCCTAGTTTTGGTCAGGATTCTGGCAGCAGCATTCTGAACCAATTGTAATTTTTTAGTTCGCCCAGTAGGTAAGCCTGAAAAAAGGGCATTGCAATAATCGATTCTGGATGATACGAAGGCATGTACTAAAATTTCTGCGTCTGCCTCTGTTAGCATGGGTCGAATTTTGGCAATATTACGGAGATGATAAAACGCTGTTTTAGTGATCTCCTTAATGTGCAACTCGAATGAGAGGGTAGGGTCGAATTTTACCCCAAGATTTTTAACGTGTGGGCTCTGGGAGATTACACAACTATCAAAATTGAGAGTAGTATTCTCAAATAAGTGTCTATGTCTAGCTGGTCCCACAATTAGCATCTCAGTTTTGTTGCCATTAAGAAGTAGGAAGTTTAGGGACATCCAATATTTGACCTCTGATAGGCAGGCCTCTAGTTTTTGGAATTGGGTGTTATCGGTTGGTTTGACTGGTATGTAAATTTGGGTGTCATCGGCGTAGCAATGGAAGTTAATTCCAAATTTGCGAATGATGCCACCAAGTGGTAGCATATAGATAGAGAATAGCAGTGGTCCTAGGACAGAGCCTTGCGGGACACCAAAGTCCATATTGCAACACTCTGAGGTCATGTTGTTGTAAAAGACGCGATGTGATCTATCAAGTAGGTAAGACCTAAACCAAGAAAGGGCTGATCCCCGGATACCAATATAATGTTCAAGGCGGTTCAAGAGTATCGTATGATCAATTGTGTCAAAGGCTGCGCTCAAGTCAAGTAGCAATAGTGCTGAGGTTGAGTTGGAGTCTATAGCTAACAGAAGGTCATTTACCACTCGCGTAAGTGCAGTTTCGGTCGAGTGAAAGGATCTAAAACCCGATTGGAAGGGATCAAGTAGGTTATTTTTTGACAGAAATTCTGTAAGTTGACTCGCTACTGTTCGTTCAAGTAATTTGGAGAGGAACGGCAGATTAGAGATTGGTCTATAGTTCTGGAGTACTTCGGGGTCAAGGTTCGGTTTTTTCAGTAGTGGCTTGATCACGGCCGCTTTAAAGGCAGAGGGCACAGTGCCAGTGGAGAGCGACTGATTGATCATATAAAGAATGGAGGGTCCTAGGATAGGAAAAACTTCTTTAAGCAGTTTAGCAGGCAGAGGGTCTAGCATGCAGGTCGTGGGTTTTGAAGACAGAGTTAGCTTGGTGAGAGAGTCTAAGGAAACTAACTCAAACTGTGAGAAAAGAGATTCAGTTTGGGAAACACCAAGTGGACTTCTCAGGGGTGCGACGGCACCACCAGTAGAGAGTGTACTGGTGATCTCATCTCTAATTAGCGTGATTTTCTGACTAAAAAAGGACATGAAATCATTTGGAGAAAACAGAACGCTATCAGAGGGGGAGGGATTCCGTGTTAGTTTAGTAACAGTGTCGAATAGAAACTTTGGGTTGTTTTTATTTGCACTGATTAACCTAGAGAGGTGTGCAGTTTTGGCTGATGAGAGTGCACATTTATAATTTAGCAGGCTATCATTCCAGGCAAGCCGGAAGACTTCAAGTTTGGTCAATCGCCATTTACGCTCTAGTTTTCTACAGGCTTGTTTAAGTGCTCGAGTGTCGTTAGTAAACCACGGTGCAAACCTCCTAGCGTGGTGTTTTCTAGTGACTAACGGGGCAGTTGGGCATGAAGGGCCACGATACCACAACCAAAAGGACTCACATTTACAATGTATAATTAGTGTGATTGCTTCAGAAAGACAACAACTACAACCAACCTAACTGCCTGGGTTGTTGGTTGCTAGGGCGTGACCAGATGAACAATCTTTGTTAATAAAATTAACAGTAGCTTCATAATTACAAAACATGACGATTTGATCCCTTGCCCATTGGCTGCCGCATAGACAGAGGTGTAAAAATTATTAGAAATTTAAAAAACAAACTTGAGTAAAAGTCAGAACATTTCTACTTTTAAATTAACTCAAAAAGTAAAAGGTAAAGTTTTTTTATTATTGCAATGGATAGACAATTCTGAAATTGAAGAACAGAGCACACTTTTTTCATTTAAATTACTTTAATGCACTTGTCCGTCGAATTTGAAAAAGCATGTCAAGGTAACATGAACAGCATTCACATCACAGCGTCCAGTTCTAAAGTTGGCCAAACTACAGCCTTGGAAAAAATTGAGGGATAGTTCCACTTTTTTATACTTCAATCTTAGGTTCGATATCGGTTCAATATCGCACATCCTGAGGTTCTTGTCAAAGAGCTGAAAAGCTAGCCAGTATTTACCAAACCAGGTACTGGCTAGCTGACCCCCTCTGGATGCCAAATGGGGCGGGCCATGGGTGCTGATTGTTTTGTCCTCATTACTCAAAACATTAGTGGCCATCTTCTGTAGCTTCTCTATGTGTCATATTCTGATTACAGGTGTCTATAATCAAATATCCCCGCATTGTGGTCTTGCACAAAGACCAATCAGCATGGGTATGGGCAGGTACATTTTCCATTTATAGGGATCTGATTAGCTGTTTTAAATAAAATACGGCTGTATTAGTTTGGCCAGTGAAAAAAATAATACTAATTTAAAGTTTCTAAAGTTCGTTGGACCTGCGAGATTTGTAACAAGTACTTTGAAGGTCTGAATTTTAAATGTCAGGAGTACAAGTATACAAACTTAATAATACTCGAGTAAAGAACAAATCCCCGAAATAGTATTTAAGTATAGTAACAAATTACAATTACTCAAGTACTTAAATGCATGCAATCTTAATGGGGAATAATTCTAAAAGTGTAGTGTATTGCAATGTAGGAGGCAAGGAGATAAATTGTTTGGGCCATACATCAGTAAACCATTGATTTTTATGTAAATCCTCAAAACCAATTGAAGGAGCTGCATCACCAAAAATGTGAGGGCAAATGACGTTTCAAGACTGAGATGCCATTCCAATTTACACAGCAGTGTCGAGAATTTAGATCAGATTGGATTTTTCATCTAATCTAAGTATGATCTAAGCTGATCATGTAATCATGATCATCTTATGATGAGTTTTTTGAGAGGTTGATAAATCTGGATATGAAAGAGTGCCCTTGAGAGATGGGAGTGGCCAAATAGAGAAAACAGTTCAGTGATGAATGCAGCATTTAAAGGGTAATTCCGGGATTTTTCAACCCAGTCTCTATGTCCACAAAATCGCCAAGCTTACGGCATAATAGATCCCCGAAGTTTGGGAGTTGCTCCAGTAGATCAGCTCAGCTGGCAGTCGCGTAACGGGCTCAATGGCGGCAACATAAGGGCATAGACGGCCGGTCAAAGTACGTCCACTAAAAGTGCTTGTTTTTGTCACGGACGGGCTCAGATTGTTATTCGTGTTATTATCCAAATGTCTGACAACATTATGGAAAGGGTCGTTACAGAAACAGCCCGGAAAACGAAACTCTCGCTCGAGGCGAAGTCTCGCTCTGAAATCCCGCGAGGGGGTTGAGTTGTTGCAGGAAGAGGATGGTGAAAAGGATACAAAGATAGTTTATGAAAGCGAGAGGGTTGAGTTGTTGCAGGAAGAGGAAGGTGAACCAGCTGCTACAAGACCGCGAAGTTCGGGCATCAACAGGTCCCAGTCTTTACAACATATGCATTCTTCCCCTGTGGGCATAAGATCACAGCACCCACAGGAACACCACCAGTTTCCCGAACTTCGCGGTCGGAAAAATCCCGGAATTACCCTTTAACACGTGGTCCATTGTCTCTCTGATGCATGGCAATTTCTCAAGGGGAAGAGATGATTCATAGGCGCAGATATTGGTTGCCAACTTCCAATTCTTGAATAAGAAGTATCAACTGAGTAAAAAACTGTATTTGTTTTTGATAAATGATGAAAACAAACAGTTGTTGGTAGTGGACTAAGACTTTTGGAACCCCAGGTGCCATAATTTCCCAGGATGGCAGGTAGGAGAATAACAGACTCTATCACAAAGCCCAGCAGAAGATGTAATTCCTGTGACAGCTGAAGAAATTCAACCTGCTACAGGAAATGATGGCCCACTCTATTATGGCTACACAGCCATACAAGCCATCCTCATAGCCACTAGTAATCACCTAACAACCATCAAGTAATGATTGTTGCTGGCATTTACAGAACTTTAACAGTTCTCAGGCTCCTCAACGTGTGTTGGAGTACAGAAAGTGTAGTTTATGTATTTGTTTTTTCCCAAAGATAAAAAACAACAGTTTTTGCGCATTTCCGAACTGTGCCAACAAAATGTTGAGGAAGACTTTGCCCAGCTTTCATAGAATACCTTTGTCAGGTTTTCTACTGTCCTCTTCCTGCAACAAGTGAACCCTCTCGCTATAGACTACCTTTGTCCACCGTCCATTTCAGAGCGGGACTTCTCCTTGAGCTAGACTTTAGTTTTCTGGTTTTCTATTTCTGTAGCGATCCTTTAAGTAATTCAGTATTTAATTCAGAAAATAGTCTTTCTTCATTGATTGAATTTGAATGTAAAGATTGTTGCTCTAAAAATACTATTTCATGTTTAACATGAAAGCTATTTCTGGCAATACACTCGAGGGGTACAGCAATCAGCTGATGCGCCCGCATAGCCACCATAATTGCGCGGTCTAAACTGATGGTTTAAACTGCACACACTCACTGCTCATCCTCTGCTGCCGTCACCCTGCACATCGTGTTCACTACGGCTGTTATGCTTGCCAATGAAGCTCGCCCCAGCACCACCCCAGCATCCACCTGCGGGCTCTGTCTTCTAGTCCCCCTGGGGGGGAATATTACAGATCACGCTCTACCTCACTTGGCTGACCAAGTGAGCCCGGCAAAGGGCGATGCAAAGTAAATCTGTATCTGCATTTTATTATCAATAAAATGTCTTTAACAATATGTGAGTTGTTGCCTGAAATATTGTAAACAATATATTACATAGTAATTAAATACTTATATTCAATAATATGCAAACAAGATCAATAAAGAAATAATTTCTTAACAGTGAATATCAAAACCCACCGTATTTAACTGTTTATTGTTATAATGTGTCATGGATAGTACATGCACGTACACATATAATCCCAGCTACTGGCCCTTGGGGACCCTTACAATGAGCCTCCAAGAAATTCATTCAGTCATGGATGAAACATCATCTACTTAGTCATGTGTTAATATGTCAGTATGTTAATATGTTAGTCAACTATTAATTCTACCCTTAGGTAAACAAATTATATATAGTGAGTATAGCAAATAACTAGCCTAACTAAACTGTTAGAATAGAGATATCATCAATGAATTGGTAACTTTAAGTATTGTAATTAGTAATTCAATTGAAGCAATACAGGCCTGGTTATTCACTATTAACAAATATAACCTTGCTATATTAAGTAAGTAGTAATAACCTTTTGAGAAAAGGGGTAACATGATTCAGCCTATACAAAATAAGTGTTCATAATATGTGGCAAAGAGTCCCTGCTATAGAACAATAAGAAACAAAGGTCTTATGTACTTTCCCAGGAATGCTCCTCCAAAGACATGCTTTTAATCTGAATCATAAATAGATGTTGCTGAACAAAAACCATCTATCTGTGGCCTGACAACAGCTTTGTTGTTTATTCATTCTGTTTCAGGCAAAAAGGAGGTTTTTGTCTGGAATGGCAATCGGGAATTTAACCGCTCCCTAGGGTCCTGAAACTTACTCGACAGATAAATGAAGTAAGAAAAACATCCAAATAAGGGGCGTTTATTTTTTCTGTGACAGAAGCAAAATAGATTTCACCTTTCACTTAACTAAAAATGTGTATGGAAAAGAACTGAGCTGGTACCGAGCTGCATCTGCATTCAAGGGAGGAACCCATCCTCTCCATCTGTATCCCATTTCCAGTGCACAAATAACAGTGTCACTTTGAATATCACAGCTTTGCTATCTGCTTAAAAGAACACTCCTAGCCAAGGAGGGAGTGTAGGGGTGTAATTGTACTCCCGAATCGTGCACATCATCAATCTTGATTTTTAAAGGGAAAGGGAAGGGAGGGGTATACCGTGAAGACATTGAGTGCACCGACAATCATTTCGCAGATGCTTTTTTCTCCCTATCCTTCTCAGCAATGAGTCCTGCTTTAAGTTAAATAATCTGAGCATTTGATCCTGCATGATGTGTGTGCATAAGACCCACAGGGACAATTGGTAGACTGCAGTGCCTTCCCAGCCTCCGAGGTCTGAAGGTGACAATGCTATTTGTGACCCTTATTCCCTGGCTTTCTCAAGTTACATTTACATGCACTTTTGAGTGTGTTAACATGCATAAACAAATATTCTGGCTAACAGCTCACATCTTGGTTAAGGTCTTATACAAAATAAGATGCTTATATGCATCTTCATATCCTGACTATAAACATCCCTGCACACAAAAATGACCAGAAAATTGCATATACATAGACCACACAAACAAGACAATATTTACATGCCTCTGTATCCTGGTTAATATTGCCATATGCAAGCTGTCATATTCTAATAAACAGGATATACAATTGGGATTTGATGTTTACATAGCCTGATATGCAGGGGCTGGTTGCAGGCAAATCTTTACATGCAGCAGTTCTGAAATGGAACAATTAAGTATCTTATTATCAATGTGCAAGTATGAAGTTGCCAAACGTCCATTTCATTTAGTTTTTTCAATGCGGCTAATTATCCCTCAACAGTTTATCTTCCTGTACCTCTATTGTGTATGTGTTACATTGTAATCTGGGTGGCATTGTAAAAGAGAACTCGCTCTCAATTGTCTTCCTTGAATAAATAAAGGTTTCAATTCAATTCATCCGTGCTCCTCGTCAACAGGACTATCACCGACATAAATCTGTTCCACACCTCACAAATATTAGCCTTGCCTCATGACCACAAGAGACAGCCAAACTCGAAGGATGCACCCAGGGCTTCTGACACCATGCAAATCAAAACCCTTACCTTCTCCGCCATCGATCACTGCAGCCACGGGAATGAGTGACCTTCATCACACACACACAAACACATACTGCACATTGCTTGATTAGCTCAAACGTGCCTCCCACCTTTCCTGTAATTAATTCAACAACACTTGGAGGCTAGTAGCCAAATCTTCTGCGCCATTTAACAGGATAATGGCTGACATTTTTATGATTTCTTTATTTAATGGCAACCTTGGCAAGGTGTTGGCAGCTGCTACAGTGAGACTGACAAAAAAAAAGAGGATAGTGTCATGTCAACTTAAGCTTGATGGAGCTGATGATTCAAAGTTTCTGCGTCATCTCACTTATTTAAGCCTAATTTAAAAAGTCTATCCTCCCCACAAAAACATTTTCTCTTTCATGCACACACATACACACCCACACGACATTTATGCAAACACACACATACCCTCACACACACTTAAACTGCCTTTGGGTTACTACTCTACTCTGCGCTGTGTACAACTTCTGACTATGCCAGTTCGATGGCAGGGGGCCAAAGCAGCTACGAAGCCAAGTCGACCATGCTGGGGAAAAAAGTTATCATGAAGCAGACTCTGGGGTTGCCACGGAGACGCGTGGGTCTGGCTGCCAAGATCAAGGGTGACAGTTTCTGGTCCCCTGAGTGTGGGGCTGTGAGCGGGAAGCATGTCTGTGGGAGAGCGCTGGAGGACTGGAACTCCTGAGACAGCAGCCACATCAAATCTTGTTGTCACGGTGCGTGAGGTTCATACCGTGCTACCCTGGTAATGCCTGCTGTGTGTGTGTGTGGACATAATCACATGCCACTTCTTGAGACTGAATGTTTCACACAGATGGATGCCCCTTAATCATTGTTCCTTTTTGCTTGCCTGGCCTCTAACAGAAAGGGTGATTGTCTTAGAAAATGAAATCACAGACAGTAAACAGAGTTTTGCCTCAAATAATCCA
This sequence comes from Hoplostethus mediterraneus, assembly GCA_034670385.1. NCBI lineage: Eukaryota > Metazoa > Chordata > Actinopteri > Trachichthyiformes > Trachichthyidae > Hoplostethus > Hoplostethus mediterraneus. The sequence goes on from JAXDDW010000064.1 coordinate 1,182,451, forward strand.
TTAACTCAAAGCAAATGTTTCAGAAGCCCCAGGATGATAATTTTCACTAGATGTAGAGATGAATTCTGTAGGGTTTGTATTATTTCCTGTATTCTGCAGTCTAGTCTCTCCACAAAAAGTAACTCAGCTTGTCATCATTGATACATTTTTTTCACCGCTATTCCATCCATCCCGTTATCGCCCCAGTTTCTCCCCAGAGATTAATAGTGTCTGTCCTTTAGTCCATAACTTTATCGCTCAAACTATCTTTCTCTCCGCCTACACCAAAACCCAGTCACCCACACAGACGCACACACACATAAGCAAACTGACTCACTGGGAGACTTGTGTGGCTTGTTAGCAAGCTTTCATTGACCCAGGGCTATTAATAAAATAGGCTCCCCAACAGGTGTAGCCCAGGGTCTCCTGTGTCTGTCTACCTGCCATCTCATGCTTGAGTCTCCTTGTGTGACGCCTCGCTAGATATGCTCCCTTGAGTTGTACTGACAGGTCATCTTTCATAGGCCGGCGCTTGAGCATCAGTTGGAAATCAATTACCAAAAGTTGGAAGCTGCCTTCTGCATGGTGACACAGGCTCCAGGGTGACTCACCGTACTCCAAAAAGCTCCTTCCATCAAAATGTCCTTCAATCTGTTGCTGGCCAGCTGCCACGTGTAGAGTGAGGTAGGGGGGAAGAGGTCTATCGGCACGTGTGTGGCACCATTGTGTCGTTAAATACTGGGGGTCAGAAATGCACAGAAATATTCCCCCTTACCCCTAACCGGCGGGTGAATGTTTGCATTGATGCAAAGTTTCGTTACTGTGATGATCTGGTGAAGCCTGATGCTCTGTCAAGCACTAGTTGAAGGGGAATCTCAAGTTTGTTAGATGGGACAACTCAGTTTTTCACTTAAAACCTATGAAATTCCTTTTCATCTCCTGGGCTAATTTCAGCTGTTGCTGCTCAAGCACCTGTTGTTTTCATCAAAGCTTGAAACAAGTTTTCAATCTATCACTCTAGTGGCCTAATTTCCTTACACTTAATACACTTGGGCTATCCAAGTATATTGCTGGGTTGCTTCATCCTTATCATACCCTTATCAAGTCCCTTAGGTCTTCAAACCAAGGACTCTTGGCTGTTCCAGCATCACAAGTAAAGTCAAAGGGTGATAGAGCATTCGCAGTAATGGCACCTGTGGAACACTCTGCCTCCCACTGTGAGATTGGTTGAATCTGTCATTATTTTTATATCATGTCTGAAAACACCTTTTTTTAGTTGTTTTTTTAACTGACTGCATCTTTGTTTTCTCTGTAAAGCACACAAAAAGCACACTTTTTGAAAAGTGCTATAAATAAAGTACAAATAAAGAGCAATTCCAGGGGGTGAATCCAGGCTACTGTTTTGCCTGCTATGATTCAAATAGCATTGTTGTCAGAGCCAAGCTTACATTTACAATTATTACATTGTAATTAGAACAGTGGTTGCTAATCCTTAATGAGGGTTTTAAATGCTCCATTTAAAATTAGGACAAAAACAGATAACCCATGAGGAAACACTTGAAAGGGCTCTATGTACAAGTGTAATCTCCTTTTTTTTCTTGCTTTATTGCTTTTTTATTATTTTACCTTTATTTATTCACATAGTCTTTGAGATTAACAATTTATTTTCAAGAGAGATCTTAAATTATTAATCTAAAGATGAGCCTGAAAAGGCTATTCGTTGCCATGTTTTCATTAATACGCTGTTATTTTGTAGTATTTGTTTCTGCCACTCTTCACTGGGTATTACAGAATATCTCATTTAGCCACTTTCAGAAAGTAATCAAAATCACTTTCAAATGTACAGCACCTAGTGTAATGTACAGTAGCTACCTCCCCGCTCCTACAGAGCAGAGTGGCTTTAGCCCTGGACAGGTAGGCACATTAAAATGAGAGCACTATTATTTGATGGTATGATGCTGTAAATCTGCTCAGTCCTTAGCAGTATAAAACAACTATATTAACAATAGGCCTGGAGAGCAAGTTGCCCAGTCCTAGTAAGTTGTGACTGCGTGTGCCTGAAGCAGTAAAGTTTTTAAAGCACATCAGTGCCTTTGTGGCAGGGGTTTGAATGTAACTGATGTGATGCCCTTTATAGTGGGTAGGACGCTTGTGAGGGAGTGAGTTTTTTTATTTTTATTCCTTGCTTCATTCCTTCCTTCCTGGTAGTGGGCCAAGAGTTGGCAACAAAACGGAGGTTGGAAATGCCAAGCATTACTTGGCTCATACCCTTGGCAACAGCACAAGCAGTAAAAATTAAGCTACAGTTCAGAGTTCACATGTTGTGCATGTGTTACTAGTATATAGAATTTTGAATGAGATGAAGCAGATGTTAACATATGGAAGTCCGCAAGCAGAAGCGATTGAAGTGCAAAGTGTAATTAAAAAGAGTGACACTTTTACTCAATGCAATGCAGTGCAATCTTTCTCCACCACTTCATTAGTGTGATGAGCAAAAAGTTGGATTGACTTTGAGTATGTGCTCCCCCTGTCCCCTTGCTAGTCACCAGGGCGAAGGGGCCAACTACTGCAGAGTAATATTTAGCTCATATAAGGATCTTGGCTTCAAATCCAGGCAGAGGGGCAGCTGATGTCTGTCTTCATCTAGGAAAGTGCCTGCTGGGCAGGGTGAGGTGACAGGCTGAGCTAGTGCCCAAAGGGGACATGGCTCATGGTTTTGAAAGTGAGGAATGATTTTGTATGTGAAGATGAGGGTAACAGGACATTATGGCAGTGTTCAGCCTGTAGCAGGGTTGTTTTTCCATGTGACAAGGGGACAACAGGGAGCAACATAGCACTGGCAATGTGAACCAATGTGCCAATAATGACTGTAGGTTCTCCTAGGCCAGTGGTCCTCAGTCACGGCCCATGGGAGAATCGAGTACTGCTGGTTTTCTATCTGGCTACCTGGCATCCCAGGTCTAAATCAGTCCCTGGTTAGATGTTAGAATAAAAAGACAGCAGGGTTCTGGGCCCAGAGGACCAGGATTGAGAACCACTGCCCTAGGCAAATGGTTCGTGGAAATAATTTGATGGGTCATTATCAGTTTCAGAATGGTGGCTTCTCCTCATAAAGAAAGTTATGAACTACATGCTTCATATTATATATATATATATATATACACAGTACTGTGCAAAAGTCCTAGGCACCCTAGATTTGTTAATATGAATTTGGCCCTAGATTTTTATTTATTCTAGTCAAACTTTGATATTTAGGAACTTTTAATTTCATTATTTCTGAAATCAAATCAAATCACATTTATTTGTATAGCCCTTAATCACTGTTACAGTCTCTAAGGGCTTCACAGTGCCCAACATGTGAATATAATAAATGATTAGTACACGACATACCCCAGCCTTAGACCCTCACAGAGGACAAGGAAAAACTCCCACAAAAACCTTATTGGAAAATTGGGAGAAACCTTGGGAGGGGCTACTCAGGGAGGGATCCCCCTACCAGGACGGTTGGGCGTGCAATAGATGCCGAGTTTGGGCAAGCAGAGTATACACAATATATGAAAGTTCATTTTGGTGGAAAATCCAGATCTGATGGGGCGGCATCACAGTATCTTCGCTGTATGTTTGTTTTATACGTGCCTAAGACTTTTGCACAGTACTGTATATAGTTGCAAAAGTATTCAAACCCCTTGACTTTTTGCTGTGCTATCAAGTTTCAGTTTCAAAACACATTTATTCTGGATTTTTTGTCTGAGTTCTATGCAAAGCATTCTATTCTACCAAAGTGAAAACAAATTATTGAAATGTATGTGTATTTAAGTATTCAACCCCTTTGCTTCATTCAGGGTAAATTGCCACACGCAACATTTGGGATTACCATTACTCAGATGATTGTATGTAACAATTCTTAACATGAGTTTCCTTTCAAACTTTTTTAAACTTGTCTTTCTTGCTAACAAAACTGAGACCAAGTCCCTTCACTAGATCTTAATGGGACTCAATGGGATCTTAGGGTGTAGGGTGAGGTCTTGAAGTTTCAGAGATAGGGATGGTGGAAGGAAAGAACGGATGAGAAGAAAGGAGAATGAGGAGAGTCCTACTTGATGGATTGAAACATGGCATGGACGTGAAAGATTCAAAAATGAAGGACTGTTTCTTAAAGTTATTAGGGTTCAAACCCTGAAGGGGTAGAGCGATTTCAAAATAATTTTACACACGTGGTTCAACGTTGTTATCAAACATATCCTGCAAGTTTTGTAATGATTGGACAAAAAAAATCTGATTTATAGTCTGATTTGTGTTATGCCACGCCCACTTTGTGGCACACATCTCCTAGACCATAGGTCCGATTGTTACCAAATTTTCTGTGGATCATTATTGGACCAAGCTTATCAAAAGCTGCATAAAGGTTGTTGATAATGTATTTAGTTTTTAAGATATTGACCAATGAACTTCAAAAGGACGTGGCTCAGCACATAATTAGACCAAAGTCAACAACCGTTGCTCCAATCATCACAAAACTTGCAGGATATGTCCACATCAGTACCTGAAACACACCCCGAAAGTTTCATTGAAATCGACCACTAGGGGGCGGTACAAATGCAAACAATGACTTTATGTTGAACTAAGTTTGTAAAATTCTTAAAATTGTACAATAAGGAGCACCGTTATGAAAAGTCCCCTGTTTAGATGTCATAACAGGCCACTGTTAGCATAATCAACCCCTTTCAGAGCATACCCACCACATCTTCTGTTTTGTGGCACAGCAAGAAGCAAGCAAGAAGGTCCTGGGTTCGATTCCTGCCTGGGGCGCTGGTGAGTCTGGGGTGCCCAGGTGGGTTATCTCCCGGGCCTTTCTGTGTGGAGTTTGCATGTTCTCCCCGTGTTCACTTGGGTCTCCTCCTGGAAAGAACCCCGTCTAAAAACATGCAATATCCAGTCGATTGTCCCTGACGAGGATGGCGGAAAAACACCTGGAATTGGTCCCCGGGCGTGGCTATCGTCTGCGCCCTCTGCTCCCTGGCCGGCTTGGAGGAAGATCAGCGGGGATGGGATAAAGAGCAGATCTTCATTCAACTTGGACACTCTAAAGTGTGTGTGTGTGTGTGTGGCCACTTCCCCCCTGCATGTATAGTGTGTACAATGTTGTAAATAAAGTCCTTCTTCTTAAAACTGTTGCTTATGGTGCATTCCATTGTACTCGGAAATCTATACTTCCGAGTCGGTATTCTAAACTTCCAATCTAAATGTGTTTCATCTAGGCTAGTACCGCACGCTAGTAAAGACTTCTATCTCGTAACGCTGAGCTCAAATAAAATGAACTACGTCACAAATGTAAACTACAAAGTTGTTTCAGCATGTTTTCATAACTAAAACAACATAATGAAGCATATGAAAAATTGACTGTTCACGGTGTGCACGGTATTGACGTGTAGTAGTGACGTCAGGTATGTTTATGTCGGCGAACTCGGGCCAGTTGGATCCGATCTGGATCTTCCAGATGGAGCAATTCATACGGTACGTGACCCTTCTGCAAACTTGGAATCGGTAAGTGTCACCATGTTTTGATATTATTTGCAAGTTAGTCTGGTTAGTATATTCGACTGCTGGTTAGCTAACGAGCTAGTGGGGCTAGCTACGGCCTTGTTGGGTGTGGAAGAAGTAAGAAAACTAAAGCTGGAGTCAGGACACATCTTTTAAAGCTATTGGTTGGAGTCAGGACTCATCTTAAAGTGATTTGTTGGGACCAGTGTCTGTTTTATAAGTCTGTCGAACGTGTCCGGCTCTGTAAACTTTAGCCACCAAAGTGGGCTGATGCCATCGAGATACTCAACAAATCAGAAAGTGTAGCCTCCGTGTAGCCTCCTCTCTGAGGCTACATCCACACTAATACATTTTCGTTTTAAAATGGAGTTTTGAAAGTAAAACGATCTCGGTCCACACGGAGATCATTTCTGAAACGGCGCCGTTTCAGAAATGATATCACATGAGCATTGAGCATCACATGAGCAAAAGAAGCATATCACATGAGCATTGACCTACACTGGGCATGCGCGTGCCACGTAGCGCTGTAATGATCCAATATGGCTGTATATTCTGTAATGCTGTAATGATCCAATGATCCAATATGGCTCCTTGATCCGGCAGGTACGCGGAAGTAGTCTCTCTCGTTCATCAGCTCTCGTTCATTGAACGATGAACGAAGTCCGATAGAGACCGAACGGTTCATCAGCTCTCTCATTCATCTCGTTCATTGAACGATGAACGAGAGGAGCCGATGACCGAGATGAACGAGAGAGACTGAATGGTTCATCAGCTCATCAGGACTACTTCCGCGTACCTGCCGGATCAAGGAGCCATATTGGATCGTGAAAAAGGCCAATGTAATAATGTAGCGATCTATTCTGCACACATTAGAACAGTTTTTGTTGTTTAAGATGTTGTTTAATAAATTGACTGGTAATTGGGTAAACTATAAGCCATTTAACATTGGTCAACAAAACTGTCTCTATTAGAAAAAGAAAGTCAAGAGCACACAAAATAAAATGAAATCAATAGCAATACTCTGTGTAAGTATTCGCGATATATACGGTTCGCGAGCAGCCCAGAGCAGCCGCTCAGTCTCTCATAGCAGGCAACGTGAGTGGGCGTGGGCAGTGTGAGTAGGGATTCATGAGGAGTCGGTCCGTTCGATTTGCTAACCCGGTACATACCGGACACTAAAAAGATTCGTTCAAAAAGATTTGTATCTTTGGCAACGTTTTGGGAAAAAGGAAAATACAGAAAAACTGGTTGACTTCCAGTTTTCAAATTTTCTCAGCTGCTTAGGGAAGTAATTTCCTGTGGAACATGTATAAGCGCCAGGAATAAACCGTTTTCCATAATATGGGGCCTTTAAAGGTATGAAAAGCGATTTTGTGGACACAGAGGCCAGGTTGAAAAATCCCAGAATTACCCTTTAAAGAACTGCTCTAGAGACAGAAAATGATATCGGTCAAAATAAACAGAACAGAACTAAGTCAAAATGAAGTCAAGTGCTGTGACCAAACAAAAACTAACCACTTCCAGTCACACCAGCAGTGCTATATACACACTGGGACTAGCCCGTAGTTAATTGCAGGGTACATTATCACTTTCTTATGATGACGTCATGACAGAAAGTCCCGAACCACCCCTCTGGCTGTAGCTGGCGTGGTAGGGTCCAACCACCACTGTCGGTCTACATAAGCCGGTCTGAGGTGGCGGCTCGGTCTTCGTTTGCCAGATGGCAAGGATAGATTCCTTCAGCAGTGGATACTCGACGCAGGAAAGTATATTAAAAGCAAGTAACATTTGATATGAAAGATTGTGTGCACTCAATTCAATTATCTGTTCACGTCACAAAGCTAATAAAGTTTTAAGAAGGCTACCTGGTGTCATTATCATTATTATATATGTTAAAATGTGCAGCTGGTAGTTGCAGCCGTCACAATTGGCATTTGATTAGATTTAAACTTCAATGTAACTGTATAAAGAAGTATAAAGGATATTTGCCTCCATTTTGTACAGAATAATGCAGCAGCTAAAAATAATGTATTATGCCTATGTGGGGTTTGCATGAAATTCAACCGAGGATTGGAAGGCCTCGGCTGCTTCGCGGGCACATCAGTCTGTGCCTTAACCAATTGAAGAGGCGTCCACAAATAATTTAGTTCTATACTTCTTAATGAATAAAAATGATTTATTAAGACAACTGATAGACAGATACAATTAATGCAATTCCATGGAAGAGGGCACTTTCACTTTCCACCCGATAGACTGGCGTTTCCAGTTAGCTACCTGGTCCGTGAAAAAGCCTCCATTCCTGGTTGTTCATCATTATTATAGACTTCCTGACTCCTCCTAGTTTCTAAACATCATCGTTTCCCCAGCCATTCATGTGACTGGATCCTCTAATAGGTCCTCCCTAAATGCATAATTCATAAGTACATTTGCGTAATAGCCTTTTCCCTAGTACATATCGTTGCTGCGTACAACACTCAAACAGGCTCACACTGTTTTCATAGCGTAATACACATCTCCTTGCTTCTCAAAACTGCCGATTCAGTGTGTGTGGCTGCCGACCGCAATCTCTTTGTTGACACACATTCCTGCTCCAAGGCCAAGGTCTTCCTCCTGTTCTTTTCACACAGTATTCATCTCTAACTCTCTGTCTGCTCTCTACTCACACTAAGCCGCACACACACGATTTTCAATATTTACACACAACATTTTGGGCCTTTCGGGCCTTTATTAACATCCTACTATTGGCTGATATATTCTTACTACTTATTAAGTGCACAGCGGTGTATAGGTCATTGCATACATAGGGTTATACAGGTTACCCACATTTTATTATCCCCACACCTACTTTTAGTCTTTGTTTTAGGTAACTATTAAGCATTGATTCTCAGCTACTGTATGTTTTGCAAATAATGTTGATATGGATGATATTGGCTTGATCTTAGAGATGAATAAATGAATATTTGTTCAAAATACTGGCATTTATGTAGCAACTTTAATAAGAGGAGTGTGGTTATTACGTGGCTTGGTTGAGGTTTAGTTTGACATTCGGTGCCAGTGCTGAAACTTGTCTGGTACGGTGTCCATAATAGGACATCCTCAGACCTCAGAGTAAATGGCATCATTCCTCGGACTAAACGTTGTCAGTTCTCGTGTCTCACAGTAAACGACATCGTTCCTCGGACTAAAATCCTTCAGTTGTTGGCCAAAAGTTGTCATGTCTCAGGTCTCCTACCAAACGGCATCAGACCAAACGGCTTCGCATGAATTTTTACTTAGATCAATGTTTACTTAGTTAGATGTAACTAACATTAGCCACCAAAGATATCCAAAGTTAGCTAGCTAGGTGGCTAACATTAGCTACATCTACTAGGCTAACTTTAGCTTACAAAACTATTGCAGATGAGCTAAGTAAACATTAACACTGGCAAACACTAAATCTCTCGTCAAGATGGTGCGGCCGTGGTCGCTCCGCGGAGATTGTGCTTTTTTTTTAGTTTTTGTGTTTGTTTTTAATATCTTTTTTTTCACAAACACATCGGCACTAACATCATACGAACGCAGCACACTTTTGGACATCAACTTTTGCGCAAAACAAAGGTTTTTGTCCACTTTTTCCATCAACCCAGCGTGGCCGGCAGAGATTGTACGAGCAAGCCACAACAACAAAAGTGGAGACGCATCTCCAGGGAGACGAAGTAGGAAACATCGAGGAAAACGGAGCGGAATTCAGAACAGACTAACGCCGGGAACACACCGGACGCGGAAAGAAAAGGCAGCTCCACGAAAGGCGCCGATCGAGCAAGAAAGAGTAAAGCCACCAGACTTGAATTTCTACGCGCCGGTCGCAAAGCCATTCTGCTCCTCTGCACTTTTTTAATCACACGTAGAGCTGATCTTTATCATGGGTAAGTAAATAACCTCATCAATTTAATTGTTATAATTTAATCAATGTATGTCCAGCTCTTGGGCGGCTATAGTAATGAGTTTTTATCAGGGTAAACGCTGAATGAATGGCCACAATATAGACAGAGTGTTTGTTACCAGCGTAGTTAGGTCTGTAGCTTCAATGATATACAATTGACATATAAAATCTTAATATGGTGTTTGTTTATGCATTTCTTTTAATGTGGTATTTTGTGTTCCCGTTTAGTTGTAGACAGGAGGAGAGCCCTTGCTCTTTACTTGTTGCTCCGAAGGCTCCAACAGCGGGGAAGAAGAATGTGGGTCCACCCAATTAATCAAAGAAGGAAAGAACATGGTGTGTTTCATCATCTTGTGGCAGAATTGAGTCTCGACAGAGATCGCCATCTGAGTATTTCAGAATGGACGCCGAAAAGATGGATCACCTACTTTCTTTGATTGGACCAGATCTGACCAGGCAGACAACAAATTACCGTGAAGCCATCCAACCAAAACAACGACTTGCTGTCACACTGAGGTAATTATTATTGATACTCAGACACAAAACCAGGATAACAAAGACAAGACTGATTTTAGCATAGTGTATTGTATAAAACATTTATTAACAATGAAGTGATGCACAAAAGTTGTAAAACTAAACTATAAAATCTTCAACTTCACCTTCAACATGTAGAAATTTTAATTTTTAACTTAAATCCAAACAAATCCAATATATAATGCTCTTACTTAAATATGAACAATGTAAAAAAAATAACATTTTTATTTTCAAGTGAATGAAGACCAAAAAATATGATCATTTATTCAAAATGGTGGAAGACTCTTGGAGATGAAGGTTCCTCTAGCTCTTCCAGCATGGACGAGGGCCTCTTCACACCTCCTTGTTGGCCCAGGTGTTGCATACCAAGGTGTCTTTGTCCTTGGTGGTGGGACATTGTTGGGGGTTGTGCTGGACCTTGATATGTAGTCGGGGGTAGGGTGTGACCTGGCTGGTAGTGGGACATAGATGTGTGGGCCTGAAAAGGAGAGGTCTGTGGCTGGATTGTTGGGGGAGCTTGGGTACGTTTGTGTTCTTCTTCCTGTTCCAAGTCTATGAGGTACTTCAGGATATTCATTTGTGCATGTGCCTGGTTGCTACGGGACAGTCGGTTCAGCTTGGGGACAAGACTGAGGGCGAAACAGTACATTTCCTCCCCATCATTTGGGACATGGGGTGGCACAGGGACTTTTTCTGCAGTCAAAATATCCATGAGCTGTTGCTCTGTAGCCACTGCAGTTGTGGATCCTCGCCTTTTCTTTCTGCTCAATGTGGGATGTGTTGCAGACTCTGATGACAAGACCTGCACTCTGGGGTGCGGTGGGGGGGTGGCAGACCTCAGAATTTCGGACGGCTGTTGGGTAGGGGTGGCAGACCTCTGTCCTACTTCTGTGGGATGTGGAGAGGAGAGGTTGAGTGGTGTGCCAGGCCTTGAAACCAGTCGGGATGGTCCTGCCACCACCTCATCTTCCCCACCAAAGAGGTCCACGAGTGTGTCTTCCCCCAGGTCTAGAGGCTGGAGACTACTTCTAGAGCTGAAAATAAAAAATATACTTATTTCTTTAAAAAAAAAAAGATACAACAAAATTGTGAATAACCAAAGCAGATTTATTTAAATAATAAAACAAGAAATTAATTTACAAAAACAACTACTAACCTTCTGGGCTGCAACTGTGGCGATAAGAAGGACATTATATTTAAATATTTCCACTCCTTGGACCCACTTGGAATATTTTTTCTGCGTATTTTCATAAAGCTGTCCCGTAACTGCTTCCACCTCCTCTTGCAGTCTTCCACTGTGACAGAGTAACAAACATGCATTAGTAACACACAATACAATTACAACTTTATTTACTTATTAATTATTTATATTATTAATTATTTATAATACACTCATAATTGTTCTTATTTCCCCAGATTCCTAGGCACAGGAGAAACCTTTGCCAGCCTGGCATTTCAGTATAGACTTGGGAACACCACCGTGGCCCAGTCGGTACACATGACCTGCCGGGCTATAGAGAGGCGGATGATGGCTGTGCAGTTTCCCAGGCCAACCGAGGAGATGTGGAGAGACACTGCATCAAATTTCTGGAACAAATGGAATTTCCCTAACTGCCTAGGGGCCATTGATGGAAAACATGTGACCATAAATGCACCACATAAATCACGCAGTTTATACTTCAACTATAAGAAGACTTTTTCTATAGTGCTGCTAGCGCTGGTAGATGCGGACTACCGATTCATTACCGTCCAGGTGGGGGACTATGGAAGGACTAGTGATGGAGGTGTCTACACTGGCTCTGATCTTGGCAAAGGAATGGCAGCAAAAACTCTGCAGGTTCCTGCAGACTGTCCTCTGCCAGGGTCTGGCCAACAAGATGATATGCCATACACCAGGGCTATTCAATTACAAATTCAATTGGGCCAGATTTTAAAACCAGTAAATGTAGATGGGCCAGACATTTTGGTAATGGCACATTTTAAACAAACGCAAATTAATGTAGTAAAAAATAACGATGTTTATTGTTTCACTTTTGAAATAAAAAATATTTTTGGTCACATATCTGACCCAGGCACATCACAAAGTGCAGAAACAGAATAAAAGAGCCATCAATGCTATCAATGCACAGAACCATAACAAGTGACAATAACAGTAATCAATAACACACACACACACACACACACACACACACACAACCACACACACACACACACACACACACACACAGAGGCATAACACAACGCCTCCTACTGCACACTGAGGGAACATAAATGCGTTCGTTTTAAATCACCAGGACATGTGTGATTAGGCTTGTTTACACATCCCACATTATGTTGATATGTACAGTTAACTGCAGGTTTAAAAAAGAAAAAAGTCAGGTGCATTTCTAAAATAAAATAAAACTACTACAAAGGGTAGCCTACCTGTTGACATGACTTTCTTAGTGGGAGAAGTGACATTTTTTGTTCTGAACGAGAGCAGTGACTTTTGGCTCGTAAGATGTCAACACAATCCGAAGGCATTGGTGAAGAGTGTTGTCAGTCAGGGAGCAACGAGAGTTGTTTTTTATTGAGTTCATGTGCGGAAAGCTTGATTCACATGTGTATGTATGTGGCAACTGGGAGGAGGGTGGGGTGAGGCTTAACGTGGATCCAGGGGAGAGTGGAATCTACCCTGGATCCGGGACCGACTGCGGCCAATTAAGCCTGATTGCAGCCGAATGTGTGAGCGAGGGGAGAGCGCCAGGGTGAGAGACTGGTTGACACGGAATGGTTGAGGAGCCGACGTGGACGGAGGATCCGGTCGGCTGGGATGGAGAGCGGAGATGGAGCCAGCGACGGGAGAGACGGAGCGGGAGCGGGCCGTCTCCTGCCGCGGCGTCCAGCGGAGGTCTGGGGGCAGTCGGGAGCCGCCTGCAAGGGCTGACCAGCCGGGGTTGGAGCGAGAAAGCGTCCTGGAAGCCTGGCAGGCTGGGGCAGCCTTGAGGCTTCGCGGCTGGCCCACCGGGACTGGGCGGGACAACTGCCTACTGACGTTCGGCAGCCGTCTCCTGATTTGTGAGAGATATCCTGATTGGCGGGATAAGTTTCTCGCTGGTTTTGCTTCGTGATCGGAGGAAAACAAATCTTCCTGCTTATGGATTTTAGACTACGCTCGCAGTGCTGTAACTATTTAGGCTACATAATAACATTGCTATTAACAAATATTTTTTATAAAATAATATTACTATTAAAATAACCTATTTAATGCAAGCTCGCTGGGCCACTCAGAGGTTGCTTCTGGGCCGGATGTGGCCCTCGGGCCGCCAATTGAATAGACCTGCCGTATTTGCAAAGTGAATTAATGATAACAGACATTACTCACCTCTGCACTCCACGCAACTTTGGAAGAACAGCACCGTCAAAAAAATAATAATTTCATGCGAGGACGTTTGGTCTGATGCCGTTTGGTCTTATGCCGTTTACTCTGATGCCGTTTGGTAGGAGACCTGAGACTTGACAACTTTTGGCCAACAACTGAAGGATTTTAGTCTGTCGGGTTTTAGATCCTTTCACTCGACCGAAACTGCACTTACGCGAGTGGTAAATGACCTTCTGTTAGCTATAGACTCCAACTCAACCTCAGCACTATTGCTACTTGACTTGAGCGCAGCCTTTGACACAATTGATCATACGATACTCTTGAACCGCCTTGAACATTATATTGGTATCCGGGGATCAGCCCTTTCTTGGTTTAGGTCTTACCTACTTGATAGATCACATCGCGTCTTTTACAACAACATGACCTCAGAGTGTTGCAATATGGACTTTGGTGTCCCGCAAGGCTCTGTCCTAGGACCACTGCTATTCTCTATCTATATGCTACCACTTGGTGGCATCATTCGCAAATTTGGAATTAACTTCCATTGCTACGCCGATGACACCCAAATTTACATACCAGTCAAACCAACCGATAACACCCAATTCCAAAAACTAGAGGCCTGCCTATCAGAGGTCAAATATTGGATGTCCCTAAACTTCCTACTTCTTAATGGCAACAAAACTGAGATGCTGATTGTGGGACCAGCTAGACATAGACACTTATTTGAGAATACTACTCTCAATTTTGATAGTTGTGTAATCTCCCAGAGCCCACACGTTAAAAATCTTGGGGTAAAATTCGACCCTACCCTCTCATTCGAGTTGCACATTAAGGAGATCACTAAAACAGCGTTTTATCATCTTCGTAATATTGCCAAAATTCGACCCATGCTAACAGAGGCAGACGCAGAAATTTTAGTACATGCCTTCATATCATCCAGAATCGATTATTGCAATGCCCTTTTTTCAGGCTTACCTACTGGGCGAACTAAAAAATTACAATTGGTTCAGAATGCTGCTGCCAGAATCCTGACCAAAACTAGGAAATTCGACCATATAACTCCCATTCTATCCTCATTACACTGGCTACCAATTCAAGCCAGATGTGACTTTAAGGTGCTTTTACTTGCATATAAATCATTACATGGGATGGCACCGTCCTATTTATCCGATTTGATTATACCATACAAACCGCCACGTGCCCTTAGATCTCAGGACGTTGGCTACCTGTCTATCCCAGCAGTCAAAAAGAAAACTGCAGGTAACAGAGCCTTTTCTTACCGGGCTCCATATCTATGGAACAGTCTGCCTGCCTCAGTCAGAGAGGCAGGCTCTATCGACGTCTTTAAGTCAAGGCTAAAAACCCATTTATTCTCTCTGTCATTTGACCAGCCCTGAGGGAGTGGCCCAGTCTCGTCTCAGAGTAAGGCTAGCCTAGTAAGGCTAGTCTAGTAAGGCTAGGCTCAGTCTCTTCTCAGAGTAAGGCTAGACCAGTTAGCTTATCCTAGCTCAGGGTCCTGCCGATGGATATTAGCATCCTGCCTGCATGTCCTATTGTTCTGGTCTACTTGCTGCTGTCCACTGACGCTGGTCATGTTTGTCTGTGTGAGCGCGTGTGTGTGTATGGGTGTGTGTGGGTGAGTCTCCGATCTGTTCCAGGCTGCAGCCCGGCAGAGTTGGCGTCTGCGTGGTCCCGCCTCCTAGGACGATGCTGACTGAGCGGGCGTTGCGTTCTCCTATCTGGGCAGAGTTGGCGTCTGCATGGTCCCCTAGTCCTACGATGACGTCGACTGAGTTGCCGTTGCTGTGATGCCCCATCAGATGTGGATGTCCCACTAAAATGAACTTTCATATATTGTGTATACTCTGCTTGCCCAAACACGGCATCTATTGCACGCCCAACCGTCCTGGTAGGGGGATCCCTCTCTGAGTAGCCCCTCCCAAGGTTTCTCCCACTTTTCCAATAAGGTTTTTGTGGGAGTTTTTCCTTGTCCTCTGTGAGGGTCTAAGGCTGGGGGATGTCGTGTACTAATCATTTATTATTTTCACATGCTGGGCATTGTGAAGCCCTTAGGGACTGTAACGGTGATTAAGGGCTATACAAATAAATGTGATTTGATTTGATTTGAGGAACGATGCCGTTTACTGTGAGACACGAGAACTGACAACGTTTAGTCTGAGGAATAATGCCATTTACTCTGAGGTCTGAGGATGTCCTATTATGGACACAATACGTAGTCTGGTCTGTTAAATCCCCTTTAGTTTACATAAAAAATGGATGCTGAAATTGTGATATTTTTTTTTAGTCCCTCAAGATGGAGTTAATACCATACATGCCTATTATCCACAGTCATATCACATTTAGAACAAGTTATCACATTTAGAAGCAGAGTAAGAATAGAAAAAACATAATTTTCTTTTATGATTTATTTAAGGTTTAATGGGTTGACAGAAAGAAGACACTGAGGATGCAAAACAAATTGAACAAGACAAAAGAAAATAGTAGTAATAATAATAATAATAATAATAATAATTAAAAGATAATACATAAATGAATAAAAATAAAATAGGGGAGATTAAAGTAGCATACCATAAAAAATGAAGATGAATATTTAAGTCTGTTAATGCATACAAACACATGAATTGCACAATTCTTAATCCACCCACGTCCCATCCCCCAGTTTTCACATACTACAAATTTCCAAACCCATTTTTGTAAATGAGTGACACTGATCAATAAAGCTTTTTCACTCTGGCTATGTACAGTAACTGTTATACATTTCCTTCAACTTCCCAATCTTTCTCCAAGACCTCATTGGTGTGGTTAGCATCTATAAAAGTTGAATTGACTTTGAGTTAGTGCTACCTCTGACCTCTGCTGCTAGTCCCGGGGCTCAAGCCCTCGGGTCAAAAAAATTGCTCAACCTAAAAAATACCTTGTTCTTTATTGACTAGTAAACCATGTATTTTCAAATGGTTGGTGAACCACATCCAAACATCAATTTTTGTTTTGTCGCCAGACACTAAAACATAATTTAGCTCTCTCCAACAGTAAAAACATTTTGACCCACATAATAGGAGCACAGCAGGACTTCACAGTGCAGGGGAACAGTGCAAGGCATGTAGAAATGTAAACTGTAACTGCATGTAAACTGTTGTACTCTCAAGTACCAACACGAGCTGTATCTATGCTAGCTAGCAACCAATTTAGTATTCATTGGACTCTGTGCCTGGAGGTTGACAGTTAGCTGACCATTAGTATCAGCATTTACAGTGATTATAGGGTGTAATTTCTCATTAGGGTTTCCGCGAGTGACAGTCCAATTAGCAGTTTCTTTTCAACGAGGCCCTGTAAAGGGCTGCTGATATCAATTACATGCAAGTGGACATGGTTTCAAAAAGCTGCCTAGCTGAGGGCTAGGGCAGAAACGTGGAGGTATTGGGTATGTGAGAATGAGGTAGAAGGAATTCACCGTCAATTGAAGGGCCACAGAAAGAGGTTCTGGAGAGATCTCCAGTTTGTGCTGTAATTCTATGTTGTGGTGTTTGCTGGTGATTTTAGATTTGGTTCCACATCTTTCTCTGTTTTGGTCCCAGTTTTGTTTTAATGCATGCATTGCTAAAACATTGTTTGTTAGATACTTTAGAATATTGAAACCTTTAATTTTTATTAATCTGTGTATAAGAGGGCAACTTTAGAGGAAACAATGGACCTATTTGCAGGGGAGTGAGTGGTCGTGAAAGGCCTTATTTGTATGTTTTTGTTGTTCAGTGTGAATGCCAGTGTATGTTTGTATAGTGTTCCATTTTCATCTCCCACTATGGCAATAAGCTTCATAGAATGTGGAAATGTCCTTGGGGTCTTATGCAACCATCTTTGATCTCATTAAAAGTGTTCTCTCCTGATTGGAAATGGGCAGGCATAACTGTACAGATTGTAAGAGAAAATTCCTTATTAAAATGGATAGCCAGCTATGGGATTTGATGGGGCCTATGTGAAATCAATTACGAAGGATCCTATTAGCTGACCATGGGCCCTGTTTCATTACTCATTTTAACATGCCCTCCTTTACACTTCCTCTCTTAAATATGGCTGACACTGAAACCCTTATACATGCCTTTGTTTAATGAAGACTTGATTACTGCCATGTGTTGTTTTCTGGCCTACCAAACTCCAGCATTAAAAATCTTCAACTCTGGGACTTTTGGTGACGCAACCTGTTAGATGGCTGCTTGAAGAAAGAGATCTGATGCTATCACGTGTTTTAATTGATCTATTTGCAGCAAATACCAAATTCCTTGAACACGGACAATTGTAATTGTGCTAGTATTGCAAAAATGCCAGATCTAGCTCAAAAAGAGACACAAAAGAGATCAATGCACCACCTAAGAAGCCCGAGCCTGTTGAAAGACAGCAGTGCTATCTCCGGTGGACAAGCTAGCCTTTGAAATGGTGAGTATGCATGGAAAAGTAACCTTTCAGACATTAAGAAATCCACCCCCATTGAGCTGAAACTGACAAGCATATGTGAGCGTATTGACAGTGCAGAGGTCCGCTGAGCCTTTTTAGAGGCAGCCACTGAGGATGCCAAAGCAAACACCGCTCCCGCACAGGAGCAGGTGGACAGGATTGCCCAGAAACTGGATTTGGAGTGGAGAAGTAGGTGGAATAACCTTTGGTTCAGCGGCTTTCCAGAAGGATGTGAAGTGATGGATTCTGTGTCATTCCTGGACAAAAAAAAATATCCCACATCTTTTCAAACTCAAATTTGAAAGTTTGAGTTTGAAACTCACAAGGCGGCTTGTGATGACGAGGGCTTATTGCACACAATGCAATGCAAAAATGTGTTTTTTTATGTCCACAGAATATTACAATTGCAATTTTACATTGGCAGAATTTAAAAAGCCTACTGCAGAATTTCAGATTTTTTAGAGCGGAATCCTGTGGCGCCTGTTATATTACCCTGTAAACTAAATAGGCTGGTGGATTGGACTAAGTATGATGAATTAAAATTATGATATAATGATCATATTGCATTTCATTTCTACTAGTCATGTTTTCGGGTGCCTTCTTTTCTTTTCTTATGGAATGTTTATGTATTGTTTTCTCTTTACTCTTATTCTCCTCTAGGTTGTGTTTCTTGCAATACTTTTGGGTGCCTATTGCGTGTCGTTGCAATACTCTTCGTCATCAACATTGCATGGCATTCTGCACGCCCTATGGCCTGGGAGCTCTTAAAAGATCCTGCGTGTTCTCATTAAAAGTCAGTCGCGCAATCACAGCCAAGATAGATCAGGTAAATGTTGTTATAGAAAAATGTGTATGTGTTCCCCTTTATGAAAGGACCTGTGTGTGCTGAGCGAGCTTTGCAGCCAGCTAATCTAGCTTTGGTACGTTAATGACGTCTAAGAATAACATCTTTTCAATTAGTCTCTGTTTCCATGGTAAACTAGCTGGATGTTATTAGTTATCTTCCCCATGGTTCAGCTGCCTATAGGTAAGCAAAATCAAAGTCTCCTAGACACAAATGAGCTCTTTTTAAGACTAAAGGCATTTTCTCTTATTCAACTCAGTAGAATGGTAAATGGACTGCATTTACAGTATATGCCTCTCATTCACCCATTCACACACACACCGATGGCAGTGAGCTACCATGCAAGGTGCTAGCCTGACCATCCGAAGCAATTTGGGGTTCAGTGTCTTGCCCAGGGACACTTCAACACGTGGACTGGAGGAGCCGGGGATATGATCTTCTGATTGGAGGCCAACCCGCTCTACCTCCTGAGCCACAGCCACCCACAAATACAGTAGAAGATGTAGAAGCTCATGTTGATCTCACTCTGACAAGAGATCTCCAAATCTGAAATAAGTAATTTAACTCTCCTGAATATGAAACCATAAGATTAGAGAAAGACCTCAAAGAAAACTCAATACTGTTGCATTTTCCTATTGAAACCATGGGGCCAACAGCCATATTGTGGGAGCTGATTATCATTATATATGTCACATGTTCGCATCTTCACATTGATCTTATAAAGTCTCAAGAATCCTTTCTCTCTCCTTGCTCCTAAGGGGATTTTAGGAGAAACATTTCAGATGAAGATGATCACAAAATGAGATACAATTTAGATCTCCCCTAAATATTTTTCCTCTGGGTGCAGCTGGTGGTGTTAATGTGTACAAACGAGGATATGCAAGTTGTTATCTAGCTTACACATTTGTTATCTTGCTTACACATTACACTTTATGTAGTCAATTAGTGCACAGTAGGCGCACTTTGGGTGTTTCACATGGCGTTCTGGCTCAGTGAGCCACATCAGGTGCAGTAGAGAGCATACAGTTGTTACAGATAGTAGATTCGAGACTTGTTTTGCACATTTTGTTGTGTTATAAACTTGGGTGAATGATGACAGGTAAAATCTAAAATAGAAAATGTACCAATCTTTTGTAGAGATTATTTATAATAATAATAATACATTTTATTTGTATAGCGCTTTTCTAAGTACTCAGAGACGCTTTACATTAAAATTAAAAAGGATAAAAACACAACCAAGATTACAATAAAATAGATAGAAAACGAAAACAAAGAAATGCAGGTGAAAAGAAAATTTCATTTAAAAATGTGTTAAATGTCACCTAATTTCTCCTAATTTAACCTAAACTAGGTTATATTTTAGGTTGACTTAGCTCAAATTTGCCACTGAGCAGCTCCACGAGCAATTGCGGGGTTAACATTAAGTGCCTTGCTGAACAATTAGTAGTGATTAAGGAAGTGAAAGTGCTTATTATACGCTTTCCCGATTAGCCCTATTCTTCTTTATGAACAGATGCATGTGTACCCATAATAGAATAAAGTGCTCAAGTATCCACAGAGGCACATTTTAAAGTGTTAGCTACAAGCTTTTATCAAACAAAACAATCTTGTCAACACCAATCTATGATTTGGATTGAAAAGACTTAATTTAAGTAACCAAAGCACAATTCATCACAGCAATGTAAGGGCCTTTAATAGTTTCTGCAATAGCGAATTACATGACAAGGAGACAATGAAATCTAAAACTAGTGAAAAAGACATAATAGAAATAGTCAATACGACTGGCCTTCTCCTTTCTGCGCCATGTGTATCTAACAAGTTTGGGATTTCTAGTTCTCCATATATCAACTAAGGCCGAATCTCAATTCTCATTTTCACCCCTACGGCTCGTTTTCGAGGGCTCCCTTGCCCTTCAGGCTTGGCCCTCGGAACAGAGTCACAAGGGGTATCTCTCCCTATGAAATGGGACAACCCTTCAAGACCCTCATATGTCATCGATGATGTTTACGTAAACAGACGTAAGTTTCTGGCAATAATAATGTTATTATCACAGTGACATTTGCCATTCATCTGATGGAGATAGAAAAGCATGGACACTCGCGATTCGTTCACAATTTATACGTTTCACGCTACCAATCGATCAAACAAGTCATCAAATAAAAAAGACCACTGTTTCATTACCAGACCACTTCATGACAGAATAGCGTTAGCGGTGGTCTGTAGTCTAGCAAGCCACTCCTAACGTTACCCTGCCAGTCTGCACTGATATTAGAGGAGCTGTAACAAGTGCAGCAACTTCGCTGCTGGACTCTTTTCATTTTGGGCGTCATATGCCATCAAAGGGGGGAAATGCGACATGGAACTATGTCAAAATGCAGGACTGTCATGCACAAATCAGCCTAAAAACAATGTTGTAACATTAACTAGGTAGAGACATCGGCATATACTAGCGATTTTTTGTTATGCTTGTTATAAAGAAAAGGTCTATAATACATTGAAACAACATTAAACTAAGATAATACCACGGTTAGAATATTTTTTTAATCTTTATTAACGAAGAAAATACTACATTTGTGGTTCACTTTGATGGTAGCGTAGCATTCGCCATGATCTTCCAGTTGATTTGCAGGTCATTCTGGGAGACTTCTCCTAGCCCTCGGTTTGTAGTGTGCCCCTGAAAAATCTCCATTTGGAGGGCCATGTAGCCCTAACACTTCGCCCTACCCCTCGATCCCAACAAGAATTGGGGCACCCTACCCTAGGGCCAAGGGGTGAATTGAGATTCGGCCCAAATCTAAGGCAGACCTAATCTCTTTAATTGCAACGGGCTTTTGAGGTTCATAATCTAGTTGTCGTTTCCCTGTGCGATCTCTATCGGGGTATTGAAGTCTCCTACTGTGATCATCTGTACATTGCAGTCTTTGAATATTGAATATTGAAGTCTACTATGATCATATGTACATTGCAGTCTTGAATCCTATTACAAATGTCACCCATAAAAAGGATTGTCACTTTAAGTATAAACATTATTAACATAAATGTAATTTTTCAATAGTAATATCAAGAATAATATAACGTCCATCTACATCCTTTTTTCACCTGATGGAACACAAAATCTGCCTGTGATGACTAAAGAACTTCTCATCCCATTCACAATTCCATCTGTCTTCTCCTTAAAAAGTAGCGTGGGTCTCTTGCAAACACATCATTGTGTCAGACTGGGGGTATGGGGGGTTGAGGTGGGGCTGGATGCAGGAGAGAATCATGGTGGTGGGCTGGTTCTCCCTGCATCCGGCACCGGCAGATATGCATATAATGTTAAAAAATTCATGGGGTGAATGGGAATTGCCTTCAGAAAATTGTAGATATTGGGTTGTAGACCGTCTGTCCATTGTGCTTTATACGCAAATATACACTATTGTATTGTGCACTATTGAAAGAATGGAATGTGGTGTGTGTGTGTGCTGTCTGCGGGATGTGTGGCCGTTGATACGGGTAGATGGCGAGCATGGGGGAGAGAGCTTATGAATGCGATGGCTAGTCTCTAGCTTAATGAATAAGTGATAGGGGCACTTAGAGGTGTGAGAAGGATTTGAGGGGTAATGGATTCTTATTTCCCTCTGACCTCCAATTGCACAAAGATCATCCATAAACAATGGCTGAGGGTTTGGACTCAGCATCAATTAACAAAGTAAGCTGAAATATTTACTCAAGTAGAAGCAATGCAACTTCTTTTGGGTTTTTTTCTCAAAATCAGTCACCGCCACCCAAAAAGTGACTACCAGTTATGGTGTGATCCATGCAAATTTGATGCATCCTTACCAACCTGAAGGTTTACTCTCCAGCATAATTTTGTCCTTCAGTTTCTTAGACTCGATTGATATTGACATCCCATATTAAAGCCAACCCGTATAATGGCCATCTTAAAAATGTGGCACACAAACTGAATAGTTCTGCTATACATAGTAGTAAGACCCCACAAGAATCCATTTGCATGAGTCTTCCCATACATTTCCTTTTCCAACCCACACAAATGTCCATATTATAAAAATATTAGTAACAAAACCTTGTATGGGTAACCAGGAGACTACATCTTCCAATCAACACACACAACCACACAATCTATTTGAGCAAAATCTTTATTTCACCAAGAAATGGAGAGCAGTAGATCTGGCACTAGTGTTGCATGGCATGTCAGGGTGTGGGCTGGGAGCCATGCGGTGCCGCATCAGTGCTGTGGCTTCACAGGCTGTACAAGTTTTGGAGGAGAGTCGTCGCCTTGTGCAGCTGCCTCACTTGGTGTGCTTCTACCTGCCTGTTGGTCATGATGGTGCCAGCAGCTGGCGGTTCCAGTAATGTGTGAGTGACAAGTTACAAGTGACATTGAGTTAACATCTGCATATATGTGCATTGATGCATGCAAGCATGGGTGCATGTCCATGCATACTGCATTTGCCACATACTTAGACATGGATATTTGTTGATTTTCTATACTGGATTAACAATAGGTCCTACAGACGTTTATTTGCTGGCAAAATATCACTCTATGTAACAGATGTAACAGATCGGATGTAAAAAAAAAAAGGCACTCCATGTGCTGGTGCAAAACGAATTAAAAAGCCTTTATTAAATGGGCTACATCATTAAAAACATAACCAACACGCATTGATCAGCTCTGGTCTTCATCTGGGTCAAATTTAATATTGGATATGACAGCAATATGGTATATCATGAAACAAATACCTACTCACAAAGAATCCCCAATGTATGCAAACTGCTAATGATGGCACAAAGTGCTGCATTTGGTTTGGCTTGATTCAGCTATAGTTCTCTCCATTTGTACACTGTCACCTCAAACCTATGGCAAGTAGCAATTTAGCACTGTAATTTCTCAAGCATAGTGTATATCAAAAAGAGTGTACAAGCGGCACTTCTCTCCACTGACCTCCCACATCATTCCAGAGCACCCTGAGCCTTTGGCTGCATTACTATGCACAGGAACGGATTGGCGCTTTCAAAATGTGTTAGTCTTAGCAAATTGGCTGGAGGGAGGCTATGTGGCGATAATCGTATAATCAAGACATCCCCATCTCTACTTCTCCCCTTGCCCCGCCTTCTCTAATCCTCTCCCACTCCAGCTCCTACTCTTGCAATCAGCCTCTCCTCTCATTCAGACCAAACTTGTCATTGCTGTGTGGGCGCTGTATGTTTCAGTGTCAGTCCAATTACGTGTCCAGCATACCGTGGCTGTAAATTGGTAAAATGGTATCCCACAACTGTAAGTTCAATACTGTTTTATGTTTTGTTGCTACAATGTATAAAAAAAGATAACAAGATCTCCCTTCAGATGAACAAAATGCATGTGTGACCAGGCTACTGGGACTTTCACCCAAAGAATTAACCATCTTAATTCCCGTCGATTAAACAAAAGGGTTTCCAAACACACATAAGACTGCAAAACTAAGAGAGGGACATGAGTTTTTCACGAGTGGAATGGACATTTATTTTAAAACCACTCACATTCACCAAGCCAAAATGGTCAGGGAATAAATATACAATTTATTAATATTTTAATTGTCTTAAAATACCACCATGTTAACAGACCGGAACTGGCAGCTACCAAAAAGGTACAAATGGCCAACTACATTCGGCGTATACACTGCAAAGAAGAGTGACAGATTAAGCACACAAAACAAAACAAAACAAAACAGGAAAACAGGACAGCCGCTATTCTGAAGTACGGCCACAACCACTAAAGGAAACAGAATTTGTCTGTACGTAAGACAGCTAATATTAAAAGCAAGAGAATAATTAGACTAAAGGAGTAAACAATTTAGGCAGAGCAAAGCAGCAGTGACAGCCGTCCTCGGTAGAAAGAAACAGACACTGGATTTCCAACCGCAGTTTTCAAAGTCAACACACAGAATATGACATGACAGTAAGCCAAGCGCAGGAGTACGGGATTGTCTCTCAACAGCAATCACCGAAGGGCAACACCAAGGGCAAAGGAATGAGCATAGCGGTGGAGCTTTACCTGGGAAGTATATATACACACACACCCACTTGATTGAATAATTGATGTTTTGATAATTCAAATGTGAATGTAAGTGAATGAATGTAAGTGAATGTGTGTGAATGTAAGTGAGTTTGAAAACTGGAATGGGAGATGGGAATGTGTAAATATGAGGTGTCTTGTCTTGGTGATGTATTGTCTTTTTGTGTTGCATTGATTTTTTTTCTGCACTGTCTTGTATGTTTTATAATGTTGAAATAAAATAAGTATTAAAAAGTACCAGTTACTTTTCCTAAACGAGGATATTTTGTTTTGAGGATCATTTTGGAGCTGTTACTTTTTTAATGTTGATTATCTCATTTGGAAAGAAACTCATCATATATTTCATGAGATATGGAAACACGAGTAATGTATATTTAGCAACAGCTAGAAACCAAAATCCTTATGATCAGTGCTGTCATGATCTATAAATGAACTATCCAAGAACAATAAAAAATCATCACAAATGTAAGTATTATGAAGAATTCACGAGGAAGAGAAGGAACATTGTGAGATTGCTGTGTTACGTCCGTAGACACTACCACTGTTCTAGTAGCTATTCAGTTGTAGATTACTTGTCTGTTATCCCCTGATCTGTGCTACCTGTTGTAGCTTCTGTTAAGTGTTCCTGTCTAGTAAAACCGTGTTAAGTTTACCGTCGTCTTCTGCTTCGTGTCTGCTCCTGGGTGCATTGGTTCAGTCCCTGATAGAGATACTAGCTACAGCGAAAAAGGTTAAATCAGAAAGTGTTACCACACTCTCGTAGCTTCAATGCAGTAACAAGCCTAACTGTATCATCACAAAGGGAAGAACATTAAATAATTACCTTCTGTTTCATTTCAGATTTTTAGATTTTGAACAGAAAATGACATCATGTAGTGATCTAATTAGGTCACAGGCTTTGTATGAGATAATGCTAAGTTAAATATAAAAACCACTGTTAGGGTGCCCGGATAGTGTAATGGTGAAAGCAACTGCCTACCAGTGTTACCTCTGGCTTGGTCAGGCGTCCTTACAGACACAATTGACCGTGTCTGCAGGTGGGAAGCCGGAGGGGTATGTGTCCTGGTCGCTGCTCTAGCACCTTCTCTGGTCGGCCTGTTCAGTGGGGAGAGGAACTGGAGGGATAACGTGTTCCTGCATGTGATACGCCCGATTGGGGAGAAAAAGGGGGGGGAAAAAAACAAAACATTGTTTAAATGCCACCTTATATTGGAAGGTGTCCGTTTCCACCTTAAAGCCTTAAATTTATGTTGACCAAAACAATACCAAAAACATTTTTGACAATTTTTTAAACTAAAATTTTCAGCATAACATCATTACTTTAAGTAACCCAACAATGTTGGGTTATGCCTTGTTTATTGGAGTATTCCACAAAGACAATTCAAGAGTGTTTGTCTGTGAAAAACTAGCTCTTTGAATGGCCAGATATGATTCATGTCATAGTGCGACAATCTGCCGGTCTGTAGTGGCGAGAAGTTCCAGTTTCTCTCTCAGGAAGGACTTGATAAAAGAAATCATTGAAGGGGAATTTTCTCCTGCTGCTTCTTTGATGCCATGCATCCCATGATTCTTAATTTTACCATAAGAGTATACACACACAGCAGGTGAAACACATTAAATTGACTGCAACTGTTATTCATAGGCAAATGGTCTGCCAAGTGCTGCAGGTGTTCTTTCCAAGGCTGGTCACGTGTTATGCCCCTCACATGACCCATTACGTCTACCAAACGCAATCTGCGTTGACCCTATGTCGGATACTCTAGTATACCATCATTAACTTGTATTTTTGATGTTCCAAAAGGGCTGTAAGTTTCTGTAATCGAAAATACTCTACGACACTCACTCTCAATAGTATCAAACCGTTGTCAGAGAAAAAATAAATCACCTGTTGTCCATAAGGTGACTGCCTCAATGAACATTGCCCCCTCAGTTTTGTTGTCACCCACCACGGAGGCCCTGATTTCCTTAATTTTCTCCAGGATGTAGGAGGCGTCTTTCAGCTCATGGAGAAAGACCTCGGAGAAAGGCCTACTCTAGGAGCTGAAGGCACTAATGCAAAAAAGGATGTTCTCCCTGGCTTGGATGATCAATCTTGCAGCCATTACAGGTTTCCATTAAGTGCTGATTAAGCACCAGCGACAATAACTCAATCGTTTTAAAGGTATCCATAAAAAGCAAGCTAACCAATCCATCAGGTTCATCCGATTGAGGCGCTGCTGGAGACAGCGGCAGCGAGTAACGGGGAGTTGGTGGAGCCTCGGCTGAAGAGGGCAAACCGCGGATAGTCTAAGTGATGACAGGCTGCAGGCCATTTTGTGGCGTTTTACAAAGACTGCGTATGTGAAACTTCAGGGATTACTTGATATTACAGGTTAACTAGAAGGGGGGAGGGTATATGTGGGAGGAATTAATTCAAATTAACAGCTCTAAGAATTCAGGAGAAATTCATTCAGCCTTTATTGACTTTGATCAAAGAGCTTACCCCAGATTTCAACCATTTTCAGCCAAGTCAAGTTTAATTATATAGCCCTTTATCGCAAACAAGCCTAACTAGGACAAGTTCATAGACAATCGGATTTATGACAATCAGTTATCAAATTATAAATCAAATGCCAATTGTGATATTTACTGAATATGATCAGTACAGTCGACCTAACAGTAACAGTAATATGACCTAACAGGACCTAACAGAGTGGGGGCCACCACCAGCCTAAGGCGCTCCACGAAGACAAGAAAAAAACAATTGAAAATTGGGCATCCCCCCAAATTAGGCATCCCCCAACCAAGATGGCTGGATGTACATTAGCCCAGCCAATCTCCTAAAGGTATGGTCAAAATGTTTTGAAAACCACACAATTTAAGCTTGAACCGATCTATGGTGATCACAGCTCACACAGTAACACACTACACTCTCACATCCATCATCATCATCATCTGATCATTTCAGCTACGGCTGATGATTTCAGGTCTGACACCACTACTTGATGCATAACAATCCATATGCATTAAAGTCAGATCACCCCAGGCATATCCAGGCAAAACCATATGTATTGTTCCCCCGGTCTCTGCCTGTAGAAGTTAAACACATACGTCCACTCACCCTCACTTTCTAATGGCCAGCAGTCACTTAACCGAGAAGTAGGAGGAGTGCGACACCTGCTTACATAAACAATGTTTCATCGGCACTGCAGATACAACTTCAGTTGCAGAAGACTGACGTGGTTAGTGTGAGGTTATTTGTACCTACGACTGTTAAAGCTAACTTTATTGATTAATTGATTTATAACAATAAACACTAGTAGAATATTAATTAAATAAATAAAAAAGATGAAAAGAAAGTGGATTTAAATAAGTGTGTAAAAATTGTGTGTGTCTGGTGGGAGTTTATAAGCCATTCTTATTGCTTCATTTTGTATGCTTTGTGGTTTATTTGTTGGGTTGAGACAGTGATCCAGATCAGTGATATCGTATTAAAACAGTGATCGGATGTAGCTGGTGTAAATATTAATAAATATGTCTGGTGCTCCCCCCCTCTTCCTTCCACAGAGGGCTTTCAGGTGGTTCAGTCCCCAGCTTGCAAATGTTGTATGTGAGTTGTTGATTTCATGTTGCGTTGGAAAGTGATGCCTAGGAATTTGGCTTGATTGGCCATGGTGAGGGGCTGATTGTGAAGTGTGAAGTGTGATGTAGAGGTTTGGCAGCAGGGTGGGATTTTTGGTGAAGAGTACACACTGTTTTCGTTGGGTTCAGTTTCTCCACATGTTTGAGAAGTTTTCTATTTCTTTCACTCTCTAACTCCACCTATACGTTATATCCTTTATTATGAAGAAACCCTTTCATTCATCACACACACACATCACTATATCCCACAGGACCCATATTTTCCAGCTTCCTGACAAATGTTAACAGAATGACTCTTTAAGGTGGGCACTGCTGAAGAATAAAACAGGTCCAACATCATATTCTAGACCACCGCCTGCCGCCAACCCAACAGTTTTGCAAGATACTTCCAAGGCACTCTCAGCCGACTCTGACACAGGCAAAGCTCTGGGTAGTTTGTTTTCTGCCAAGCATGCTGCATGAGTGCTCATTTTTAGTATGCGACCTGACATCATAGTCCCACCGCAACACTGCAATTTGTGTGATAAAGGCACACCACCGCTGCTCTGAAAGGGAAAGTGCACACAAACAATAAGAGCCCTGCTCTGCTTGTTAAACTCAGCTTGAAAGTAGATGGGGGGGGGGGGGGGGGGGGGGCGGGGGGGCGTGGTTGTGTTCTTGTGTTCTATCACCTGTAATAAAGTGAATCTACAATTTGGCGGACAATTTTTGTCGGGCTTGAGTTTCCCAGCAGGTTTTAGAAAGATGTCTGCTTCCTGCAGACATAAAAATGGAACAGGAACAGAGCTTTCTGGGCCCAGCCTCACAGCAGGGGGTTTATTGGACTTCAACTATTAACAGCCACAGAGAGACATGGTGTGGGAGGTCAATGTGTAGGAAATA
This sequence comes from Hoplostethus mediterraneus, assembly GCA_034670385.1. Taxonomy (NCBI): domain Eukaryota; kingdom Metazoa; phylum Chordata; class Actinopteri; order Trachichthyiformes; family Trachichthyidae; genus Hoplostethus; species Hoplostethus mediterraneus. The sequence goes on from JAXDDW010000064.1 coordinate 1,211,660, forward strand.
GAAGATACTGGGAGGGAGGGGAGATGTTGGTATGTTGAGTACTCTAGACCAGTGGTTCTCAATCCAGTCCTCAAGGACCCCCTGTCCTGGAGGTTTTAGCTCCAGCTCTAATCAGGCATACCTGAACCAATTAAGGTATCATGAAAACGTGAAGCTTCTAATTGGTTCAGGTGTGCCAGAGTAGAGCTGGAGCTAAAACCTCCAGGACAGGGGGTCCTTGAGGACTGGATTGAGAACCACTGCTCTAGACGTAGTGAATATTAGACAGCACACAACACCAAGTTTGGATAAAATTGTATTTTAGCTACATTTGCTGGATAAAATGTATGCTAGCTGTAAGCTACAGGAGAAGAGGCAGCAGTAGTAGTTTAGGTGATTACTAGTGGGTGCTAGGGTGTTGCTAGGTGTTAGCTAGATGATTATGCTTGGGTGTTACCAGGCAAAATTAATTATTGTTGCTAGTGTGTTACCTGGTTTCCTGGTAGATTACCTGATTGCTAGGTGATTACTAGGTGGGTGCTAGATGATTACTAGGAGGTTGCTAGGTAATTAGTAATGGTTGCTAGGAGGTAGTCGCTAGTGGTCGCTATTGTATTATAGGGCATGTGAAAAATGTGCACAAACATCTACACATTTGTTTGTAAGCATGTGTATATATTTATGTGGTTTTGGAGCTGTGAGGATGTGCGTTTGCATACGTGTGTTTGTATGTGATGGGTGCTAGGGTTTTACTCAAGGGGCCAACAAGTCTGTTTATTTTCGATGCCAGTACCTACATTGTGTTTTCTCATAAAGTTGCAGTAACAGGCAGCCAGTAGGTACTGGTGCAATAAGCCATTAGGTAATGGTGCAGTAAGGCCTCTTTCCCCATAGACCGGCATTGTAAAATCAATAGCTAAAACAATTCACATAGATCTATACCTCAGTTATAGCTTCTATAAAAATTGAAGAATTTATGTCACTGATTTTTTAAATATCAGCAAAATACCCATACATAGACCACTGGGGCTTGACGCTTTGGACATGACTTTGCATGTTTGCCCTGCAACACCTCATGGGAAATGAGGTCCATGTCAGAAATTGTACCAGTGAAATGTGAAAATCAGCTGCTAAGTAGGTAGTGTTCTGCTGAGCCAGCAGTACAGCCTTGCCGTTTGTAGGTATTGGTTAAGAAGATCTGCCATGAATAAAGGAGGTTGTGTTTGATCATAAATCAACTTGATTCTGAAAGTGTGATTTAAGCGACTCATCATGGTGGAAACTAACAGCAGGGGAAATAATTATTTTTCAAAGTAGGTCCTATGTCAATGTGGCGGTACCATAGGCTAACAAATGTAATTTTAGTGTTGCTGACAACGCCACCCTAGCATTTAAGCCAGGGAACTAACCTCATGAATATTGTACACTTTTAAGAAAGGACACAGGTTCATATAAGCATGACAAAGGCAGGGATTCCACAAAATAGTTGATTTATTAAATATTCTAGGTTTTACTAAAAGTCAGATGGATAAAAGTCTGTAAAATACAATTATACACAGGGGGAACGAAACATACAGGGAAGGGCTCGACACAAGACCGGGAAGGGGGGCTCCCTGCAGGGAAGGCAAGTCTATCTTAAAGGGGAGGGGTCAGGACAATAAACTTGTGTATTTCACCACCACAACTCATACACGTGAACAGGATCATGGAGCACGCACACCGCGACACTCACAGCACAGCAACAGGGACCACCACCACCACCAGGTGACCATCTCCCTGCGGATCCCCAATTCCTGTAACACAACGAGAGAGAATGGATATACACTTTGGGTTACAAATGACACGAAAGGTAAACTCCAAAAAAGGAGTAGAATAGGCTACTCAAATAAGGCCAGACACAGCCATCCAGGAGTAGGCTAGGGATGGAACACAGCCTACCAAAGGCCCAAAGTACAGACCTTAGAATGTAACTTGTGGAGGGAGCAGGCCTCACGTCGGCATGCAAGCCTTAAAACTCGTTCAAACAGACACCAGAACAATAACAAAACAAATTAAAAACAAAGGGGGCTAAATAATGTAGCCTACACAAACAATGACAGGTAAGGGAAAATAAACAGACAAAACAGCAGCCAGCAGATTGGTCGGCAACCCAGCTGAGCCAGACGGTGCGCAACCTGCCGAAGCATACAGATATCAGCAATCAATCAATGGCCACATTAATACAATAGGGAAACTTATCGCTGGGTAACTAGAATGCTACCTACCAATCAATGGGTAGGAAGACGCACTGCTAGCTATTAAATAATAGCACACCAGCCAGTGCACCCACAATGAATCTGAAGAGACACAGCTGATGGGGGAAGTCTACAAACAGAGGATTGAGGTGATACAAAAGTGGTCTAATCAATCAACACAACGTGAGGTTATGGTACAAGACGCTGGAAACGGCATACCTTCAAAGATGAGATGGTCTGGAACACAATTTAGGGACAACCAGGCCAAAACATGAAGTGCACACTCAACGCACGCCAAACCAGCCAATAGCCTACCAGAGGAAAGTTAAAGGTGAAACAAGATGTAACCTAACCATCTCAACAATCAGGAAATTAAATGCTATTAACCAGCGCCAATAAACCTACCTTCAAAACGGCGATCAAACAAGTCCCATTCAGCTGCCAACCGGAGGATCAACAAATTACAATGAAGTGGCGAGAGGAGCCGAGACCCAAACCAACCAGCTTCACCTCTACCGTTCCCTATACTAACTGAGCGATCTCATTTATAAAGAAAAGTATCCAATGAATCTCCTAATTACAACATTCACTGCAGGTGTAGACATCCCATTCACAAACGCCTCCATGATGACGTCACTGCATGACGGCCTAGCTGCCTTAAAGGTGCAGGCACACTTCTATCCACTACATAAATCAAATCAAATCAAATCATATTTATTTGTATAGCCCTTAATCACCGTTACAGTCCCTAAGGGCTTCACAATGCCCAACATGTGAAAATAATAAATGATTAGTACACGATATCCCCCAGCCTTACACCCTCACAGAGGACAAGGAAAAACTCCCACAAAAACCTTATTGGAAAAGTGGGAGAAACCTCGGGAGGGGCTACTCAGAGAGGGATCCCCCTACCAGGACAGTTGGGCGTGCAATAGATGCCGTGTTGTACATCAACAACAAAGTGAATTACTGGTACCACACACATACCACACGATTGTCACAGAGTAGATTGCGCCAAGATTAGCTAATCACAGCTCACTTTAATTTATATTCACTAATTGCTACCCAGTAGTATTGCTACCCAGTAGTCTATTAACCTGCAGTTTTTTGTCTCTATGCACCATTTTTCTGTAATTGCTATATGTCAATACACAGCCAGCAGAGGTGGAAAGAGTACTGAAATATCCTACTCAAGTAGAAGTACTGTTACTTGACTGAAATTTTACTCAAGTAAAAGTAAAAGTACTGGTGTAAAAAATTACTCAAGTAAAAGTAAAAAGTAGCTCACTTAAAAAGTACTCAGAGTAAAAGTTACTTAGTTACTTTTTTTGTTGTTGATCTTTATAATAAACAAATTTTGCTATGGTTACATGTATCCCATGCAATAAACTGAAAAAGGAAGAGAGGAAATTATTGTACAGTAGGAACTTCATTCATTTATTGCTGAGCGAAGGCATCTGTATGTCATAAAATGAAGGATGTCAAAAGTATATACTATTACCATTTGAAAATAAATTAAAGCAGTTAAAACATATTGACACACACACACGTGTGTGTGTGTGTCTGTCTCTGTGTGTGTGTGTCTGTCTGTGTGTGTGTGTGTGTGTGTGTCTGTCTCTGTGTGTGTGTGTGTGTGTCTGTCTGTGTGTGTGTGTGTGAGAGAGTGAGTGTGTTGACCTGCAGTGTGCTGGTTGGTGGTAGGATTCAGTATTTACTAAATGAACAAAACCCAGACATGTGAAACGGTGTCTGTCCTCTGAAACTAGGATTAGCCACCATAAATATCAAAACGTGAACTGATGTTTTCTAAGGCTCTCAATTCTATCTGAAATTATAAACTCAATCTCCTCAAACAGTGCCACGCCTAATGTGCCATGTGGGAAGTACCATTATAACAGGTAGGCACACCAACCTGAACCTGAGAAAGAGACTGCCTATTGATTAGAAATCTAACTCCCTACAATTTGTTTTTGTTCCACTGCTCTTCCATTGTAGCGCCTACAAAAGCTGCATTCCCCAATGATCTTCCTGACAGCTGAATTGGCGTCTGTGATCCAAAATCTCTTCCTAACGTTGGACAGTGTGTGAGTCCGCCCACTATGGCCCAGATTCTGGTGGACATGTCTAAGAATGAGCATAGAAATGTGTTGATCTTTGGAGCGAATGAGTGGATGCTTAGCTTCCTCCGGCATTGCTCCTCTACTCAATCTTCCTCCAACTCTCAGGAGTCCATTCTCCAAAACTGGATCCAGCCTGGATCCGGGACCGGCTGCGGCCAATTAAGCCTAATTGCAGCCGGGCCCTTTTAACCTGTGTGTGACTGTGAGAGCGAGAGGAGGAACGCGCCAGTGTGAGAGGCTGGCGCCGTGTGTGTTTGAAGCCGACGCGGACGGAGAGCGAGCCAGCCAGCAACGGGTGAGACGGAGCAGGAGCGGGCCGTCTCCTGCCGCGGCGTCCCGCGGAGGTCCGGGGGCAGCCGGGAGCCGCCTGCAAGGGCTGACCAGCCGGGGTTGGGGCGGGATGCCCCTGGAAGCCTGGCAGGCTGGGGCAGCCTTGAGGCTTCACGGCTGGCCCACCGGGACCGGGGCGGACGACCGGCGGAGGAGGCGGCGCCGACCACAGCTGCCGTCAAGACCCGGGCCGTGAGATTGCGGTGTTCGCAAATAAAGCGGCCACGCTGGCCATTAAACTCTCCCCCTGTCTGCGTCTCTGTCTGTTCCGGACCCCGGTTATGTGGCACCTTGCCACATTTGGTGTTTTTGGCCAATGCATTTGATTGGTGTCTGGTCCCAGGGCAATTTTTTTTCTAGCTCGCAATATTCCTTTGAACATTTTAAATAATTTACTCAGTAACGGATGGATGTACAAACGTAGCGAACTACTTTACTTCATTCAAACCATACTTAAGTAAAAGTAAAATTACTGACTTTGAAAAATACTCAAAAAAGTACAAGTACACGAAAAAGCTACTCAATTACAGTAACGAGAGTACTTGTAATTCGTTTCTTCCACCTCTGACAGCCAGAAACTCATGCTGTTTTTAATGAACATAAAGGTCAAACATACACATTATCTATTATTGTTGTAGAGCTTGTGCTATGAAATTAAGGGAAATTTGGGCATTTTGTCACAGGTTACATTAAAATGTACTATTTTGTAGAGATACAGGGGTATAAAGGATATACAATTACTTTCCTGCAAGATTAAGATTTCAAAAACATTTGTGATTTATACATTTGACAGAGCTTAACAGAACATGAAGGAATTTGTAGAGCTTTCAGCCATCTATCACTAACAAATGTAACTTATGTCAATTATTATGACTTGTCTACAATGGCTTGAATCCAGCTGAACTCTGATGACTCAGCCTATATATTACAGCCTGTCACAAAACAAATGCAACAATATTGTACTCAGGCTGCAAAGCTAAGATTTAAGAAGACATTTATTTTCTTAATACACTTAAACAGTGGCTATATAAATTGCCTGCAGATATTGGCCTTAGCTTTTCTTATGAGTTTAAAATGTCAACATCAGACTGCCAATAGACAGATAAATGATAGTTTAGCCATCTCAGATTAGACCTGAGAACACCGACATCAAGACTTGAAAATGTCAAATCTGAGCCTGCTATGATTGAACTGAACCCACTGCATGTAGCTAATCTATGCTGTATGGGGAATTCATTGATGCCTTGTGTTTAAGGTGCTACAAAAAAAATGGAAATGAGAGCTAAGAAGCTAGCCAGCTAAGTTAGCACTTGGGTAATGGAGGCTTTTCTAAGTTTGGCTGTGGGTGTGACCTACTTATGTTCGCTGTAAGTATTATGGTCAGTCTCTCTCTCCCTTCTTCCCCTTATCTCTCTTGTCAGCTACACTGTACGGGGGCAGCCTAGAAGGGCTGGCCAGTCGGGGTTGGGGCGGGACGGGACGTCCCTGGAAGCCCGGCGGACTGGACCAGCCTTGGTGCTCCGCAGCTGACCTGCCGGGAGGGAGGAGGCGCGCCGGGGAAGACGGCGCTCTGCACTGCCGTCAATGCCGGGGCCGGGTTTATATTGCAGATTAGTAAATAAAACGGCCGTGCTGGCCAGTTAATGTAACAGTTACTGGACGGACCCAAACACAAAACTCAGACTCAGAGATGGAATCAAACAAGAAGGTTTATTGGAGGCAAAATCGTAGCGTAGGGTAGACACAGAATGAGGCAGGAGACAGGCAGGGGATTCGGCAGGCAGGTGGTGGATGTTCGGGTAGGCAGGTTAGCAGGCAGGGAGACGGGGAAGAGAGCAAGGTTAACAGAACAAATAATCCACAGAGACGCTTAAATCCAAAAGGTTTAAGAGGCCGGGAACGAGGTATACCACACTGGCTGGAACAACGATCTGGCGATGTATGACTGGAAAACCGGGGAAGATATACAGGATGACTGATGAGTTGATGGGGATCAGGTGTGAAGCCAGGAACCGGGAGGATGATTAGGTAGCCACGCCCACCACACATACACACACACAGACAGGGACAGAGAACACAGGGGGCACGGCAGAGACTGTGACAGTTAAACTCTCCTCCTGCCTATGTGTCTGTCTGTCACGGATCCCGGTTATGTGGCACCTTGCCACAGCTAGGTTGATGGCAGGCATTAGATGGGGAGGGTAAAAGGGAGCACAGCTGATTACAATCTCACTGTCTTCCCCTGTGTATATTATGGTGCATTCCATTGTTCCCTTTGCAACAAAAATTGTTGCAAAGGGAATTGTGTTTAAATCAAATCAAATCAAATCAAATCACATTTATTTGTATAGCCCTTAATCACCGTTACAGTCCCTAAGGGCTTCACAATGCCCAACATGTGAAAATAATAAATGATTGGTACACGACATCCCCCAGCCTTAGACCCTCACAGAGGACAAGGAAAAACTCCCACAAAAACCTTATTGGAAAAGTGGGAGAAACCTTGGGAGGGGCTACTCAGAGAGGGATCCCCCTACCAGGACGGTTGGGCGTGCAATAGATGCCGTGTTTGGGCAAGCAGAGTATACACAATATATGAAAGTTCATTTTGGTGGGACATCCACATCTGATGGGGCATCACAGCAACGGCAACTCAGTCGACGTCATCATAGGACTAGGGGACCATGCAGACGCCAACTCTGCCCAGATAGGAGAACGCAACGCCTGCTCAGTCAGCATCGTCCTAGGAGGCGGGACCATGCAGACGCCAACTCTGCCGGGCTGCAGCCTGGAACAGATAGGAGACTCACCCACACACACACACACACGCGCTCACACAGACAAACAGTGGACAGCAGCAAGTAGACCAGAACAATAGGACATGCAGGCAGGATGCTAATATCCATCGGCAGGACCCTGAGCTAGGATAAGCTAACTGGTCTAGCCTTACTCTGAGAAGAGACTGAGCCTAGCCTTACTAGACTAGCCTTACTAGGCTAGCCTTACTCTGAGACGAGACTGGGCCACTCCCTCAGGGCTGGTCAAATGACAGAGAGAATAAATGGGTTTTTAGCCTTGACTTAAAGACGTCGATAGAGCCTGCCTCTCTGACTGAAGCAGGCAGACTGTTCCATAGATAGGGAGCCCGGTAAGAAAAGGCTCTGTTACCTGCAGTTTTCTTTTTGACTGCTGGGATAGACAGGTAGCCAACGTCCTGAGATCTAAGGGCACGTGGCGGTTTGTATGGTATAATCAAATCGGATAAATAGGACGGTGCCATCCCATGTAATGATTTATATGCAAGTAAAAGCACCTTAAAGTCACATCTGGCTTGAATTGGTAGCCAGTGTAATGAGGATAGAATGGGAGTTATATGGTCGAATTTCCTAGTTTTGGTCAGGATTCTGGCAGCAGCATTCTGAACCAATTGTAATTTTTTAGTTCGCCCAGTAGGTAAGCCTGAAAAAAGGGCATTGCAATAATCGATTCTGGATGATACGAAGGCATGTACTAAAATTTCTGCGTCTGCCTCTGTTAGCATGGGTCGAATTTTGGCAATATTCCGAAGATGATAAAACGCTGTTTTAGTGATCTCCTTAATGTACAACTCGAATGAGAGGGTAGGGTCGAATTTTACCCCAAGATTTTTAACGTATGGGCTCTGGGAGATTACACAACTATCAAAATTGAGAGTAGTATTCTCAAATAAGTGTCTATGTCTAGCTGGTCCCACAATCAGCATCTCAGTTTTCGCTGCCATTAAGAAGTAGGAAGTTTAGGGACATCCAATATTTGACCTCTGATAGGCAGGCCTCTAGTTTTTGGAATTGGGTGTTATCGGTTGGTTTGACTGGTATGTAAATTTGGGTGTCATCGGCGTAGCAATGGAAGTTAATTCCAAATTTGCGAATGATGCCACCAAGTGGTAGCATATAGATAGAGAATAGCAGTGGTCCTAGGACAGAGCCTTGCGGGACACCAAAGTCCATATTGCAACATATGTTCTGTTCACCGTGAATTTACTGTTCACGGTGTGCGCCGCTATATTGCTGTGATGTCATGTGTGTTTATATCCGAGTTTCTGACTGGGAAATCCGACTTGAATGACTGTTCAATTGCACTTTTCCGTGTCGGAGGTAATTTTTTTCCGAGTTCTGAGTACAATGTAATGCACCATTAGCCCTGCCCTCATACAAGCGCACTGCTTGCTTGTCTAGTTTGTCTACCCCAGTATACCTATTGTATGTGCTAGTTTTCCCAGTCTAGTAAGTTCCATGTCTACTATTGCTGTTATCTGTACCACATCTAATTACTCTTGAGTAAATTCTTGCTTTTCTGAGAACTTCAGCCTCCAGCCTGTGTCTGCTTCTGTGTCCACCAGTACTTGATAGTTACAGCTATTGGGTTTAATGTAGCTATGCTTACACAAGATGTAAAAGACCATCAAGTAACACAGCATCAAGTAAAAAGGAAAAATTAAAGACCAGTTCCATGGTTTATACATGACAGCAGCTTCAAGCCTACGGTAAAAAAAAAAAGAAAAGGATCCCAATGCTAACATAATTTTGTGAGACAGAGTCTAGATCAATTAAAACGACGACTGAGATTGGATCAGATATGGTAAGACCTGCTCTTGGTCATAAAATCATTAATCCACACAAGTAAGAGACAATACTAACTCACATTCTGCATCCTTAACTAAAAAGGCCAGTGAAACACACATGAAAATGTCAGGGCAAAAAAAAACTCTTTCTGATATGTGTTAACACCTTTCAATTTTGCGTGATTTGGAATCACCATGTAACTTGGTTTTCTGTGCTGTCTAAATAATACAAAACAAAATAAACAATAATAATGATAATAATAATAAAAGTAATAATAATTTAATCTGATCACTGCGGTGGAGCAGTTCAGCTCCTTAATCATCCTAAAGATAGAAGATAAGATAATACCTTGTCTGAAAGGAAATCTGTTGGCAAGGAGTTTGTTGCCTCTTCCATCAATGTGAGGTGAAGGTGACATCCGTGGCACAGGTCCAAGTCTGTCTAATGGCAAAGCTTGCAGAGAAGACAGAATATTGACTCTCTATAATTTACATCAGGAAGTTTCATGCCAACATTGCAAGCTAAACAGCAATAAATAAATTAAAATGTCAACACAGAAATACATTATATGTGTGTTTGTGTGTGTGTGAGAGAGAGAGAGAACGAGAGAGAGTGGTAGAGGGAACAGTTGTTCAGCTTATGTATGCAGTTTCCTTTGAAAGTAGTTGGGTTTGCTTGCCAGTGTGTGTTAACCTGTGTGCATGTTAAGTCATGTTAAGGACACCAGTTGGGTGCTTGGCATCAACTTAAGTAACAATTCAACTATCTCATTGCTTTTTCATTCCTTTTAATAATGTTACTGGATAAATATGGACCATATTTTATAAGCTTAATCTTTCTTCAGGATTGGCAGCTGTCAGAACGTTCATCTGACCTGAGCATTTCCTGTACTTTAAAAAATGAAATTATGCATGCTTTTTTGACAGTTCCACTTGTAGGCCTTGTAGTTTAGCAACATTTTGATAGGATATGTTCGTTAACATTATACCTCCAGGAATTTTGATGACTCCAAAATCAATAAAGGGTTTTAGTTGCAGGGTGTGTGCAGGGAATGGTTGTTAAATCAATCAATCAATCAATCAATCAATCAATCAATCAATCAATCAAGTTTATTTGTATAGCACATTTCATACACAGAGGCAATTCAAAGTGCTTTACATGAGATTTAAAAAGTAGAACATATAAAACAAAATAAGATAAGATAAAATAAAACCACAATAAAATCACAGCTAGTCTCAGTTCTTCCAGTTTGTTCCAGCTATTTGTTGCATAGTAGCTAAACGCTGCTTCACCCCGTTTGGTTTTAACTCTAGGCACAGTTAGCAGATCTGTCTCAGATGACCTAAGGGGTCTAGAGGGTTTATATTGAGAGAGCATGTCGGTGATGTATGTTGGACCTAGGCCAGGCATTTAGAGACTTGTAGACTAGCAACAATATTTTAAAGTCAATTCTCTGACACACTGGAAGCCAATGCAGGGACCTGAGAACTGACGTTATGTGATGTTGTCTGTTGATGTGTATGTTTGTCTTTGTTAGTAGTCTAGCAGCAGCATTTGCCTAAGCAAGCTGTAGCTGCCCAAGTGCCTTTTAAGGAAGACCTGAGAGAACACCATTACAGTAGTCTAGCCTACTGGTAATAAAGGCGTGAATAGTTTTGTTTTAGTCTTTAGTCTTTAGTTTTCAGAGGCAAGGAGTTAAGGTATGTACCAATTTTCAGCCTTTCTTCTTTGGCACCAAAGATAATTATCTTGGTTTTGTCATTATTTAGCTGAAGGAAATTTTGGCACATCCAGTCATTTACTTGCTTAATGCTCTGGCACAGCAGGTCTATAGGATGATAGTCATTTGGAGATAGAGCTATATAGATTAGTCATCCACACAGGTCCCCCACAGGTCACGTCAGTTAGTTCAGATACAAAGTTGCCAAGGGAAACAAAATGGTTCCTGTATTTCATCCTTTGTGTCATGACTCACACCACATGAAAAAAATATAACTATAAATAAGTCTGGTCTATTAAGTTATTTAGCAATAGGTAGGTAGATTTATGCTACTTTATTCATAATATACTACTGCCTCTTCATCAGTTTCCCAACGGAACCACACCATATTAACTCAGGCAAGACAGATTTCTCTGACTAAAAGTTCCCCTTACCTACTGAAGTCTGGCATGGGGATTCATAACTCAGTCTTCAAGGTCTTTCCCTCGAGTATCAGAAAGACATACTTGTAGTTACTGGATATTTCATAAACGATACTGCCATTGTGACTCCTCTATCCCCAACCCACTTTGTGTTCTTGTTCATGAGTAATTTACTGACAGTGTCAACTCTCTTGAAGCTTTACTCTCCTCAAACATGCACACACATAACACACTCATGCACAAATGCCAGGAACAGAATCTGTATTTCTGTATTTAATCTGTATTTACTTATTGATGGACCATGGCTTACTTATTTATTGTTTATTGTTTAAGCCAGTTCTGGGGGATGTTTCATTATGTTTCATGAACATCTTATTCATCTGTATTATTTTGAGACACTTCACTGAGGTCTAGTTAGTAATAATTTGGGGGAGGGTGACGTAGGCGATGAACGAGTAGGAGGCATTCTCCGGTAGCTCTGGCAAATCATCTTAAAATTCCGACTTGAGAATTAAAACGACGATATAATTACGATATTTAACGTTGTGAACTTATACATAACAACCTAAGGTTACGAATGAAGCCCAAAATGCCACCTGTCCTTACCAGAACAGGACAAAAAGACGAGGCAGGCCTGCAGCTAGCGACTCCGCAGGAGAAAGACAACATGGAGGACGAACAACCTGCTGCAAGCGATCCAGTGCTAGCTGCTATAGCGTCCCTGCGTGCAGAAATGGTTCTGATTAAGACCGAGATATGCACCAATATAGACACTCGCTATGAAATGATGGCCAGTACCATCAGAGGGGAAATGGCTGATATGATCTAGGCTGATATAAGATCTAGGAAGGCCTTACTGAGGGGATCAGTGGGATTATTCAGATGAATGTTAAAATCACCGATAATGAGAATGTTATCAGCTCGGGTCACTAAGTCTGAAATGAAATTGGAGAACTCTTCTAAGAAGAGTGAATAGGGCCCGGGTGGGCGGTAAAGTACTGCTAGGTAGAATGACGGGAGATTCGTAGCTGTATGGTGCAGAGTCAGGACTTCAAAGGATGTAAATTTGTTGCTCGTGTTGGGAGTAAGACTAAGGATAGGGTTAAATATCAGGGCAACACCCCCTCCTTTTTTCCTCTCCCGGGCAACCTGAGAACTAAGAAAGTTTGGAGGAGAGGCTTCAATTAGAGGCAGAGACTCATTTGGCTTTAGCCAGGTTTCACAGAGACCCATCATATCTAAATTATGTTCAGTAATCAAATCATTGATCAGCAGCGCTTTTGTTGACAATGATCTTATATTGATGAAGCCCACAGTGAGGCGTGCAATACTGCCAGAATTTTTATTAATGTTAATGGCAGTATGCGTGGGTCTAATTTCAATTAAATTGTTGTAATTTACTGTGGGTCGGTAGGAAATTTGACGGGCGCGGTGGGAGAAGGATACAGTCTTAATTGGAAGGACTGTACTGTAATTTACAGATCGGGAAGTGCCGCTGCCAGGGGTTAAAGTAGATGCAGACTTGTAAAAATCGGTAGATATGGGGGGAAAATGGCTAGGGGGGGGCACAGTCTCAGTCTGCTCTGCTGTAAACCCTAATCTGGCAGACTCCACACTCTTTCTAGGCCTAGCAGATTCTCTAATCACCTGGGCCCAGTAGTTCAAAACTTTTAATCTCAATCAGATCCGATCAGATTTTGAAATCCCATTTTTTGTGATCCAGGATCAGACAACTCAGCCAGATTTTGTCCCAGTATTTCAAAGCAATTCAGGATAGGATCACCCTGATCCAGATTCAGACTTTTCAAGATTACTAGATCCTGAATATCAGTGCTTTAATCCTACCGATCTCCATCTAGTGGATATGAAAAGTAATACAAGGAAGACAAGAGACCACATTGCAGAGACATCTATAATGTTTAATTATATTTTTAAATACATAAAGGACATAAAATCATAATGGAATTGTAATTAAAAGAAATACTCCGACTAGGGTAACAACAAAAAAACATTCATTCAAAGGCAGCTGGATCATCCAGGCGTGCTTTGAGGAGCTGAATTCTAAGTGAGGTTTCAGTTTGCTGAAGCCGGCACAGCTGTATTTGTTCTTTGGCCAGACGGATCTGCATCTCTGCCCTCTCCGTTTCACGGCTCAGCAGTGTCTCGTAGGCATCATCCCTCTGCTCTGGTTGTCTGGTGCGCTTGCAGGTGGCTCTTGCAGTGTGTCATCAGGTCTGGCTGAAGGTCCAGCTTCTGGATCCACATGGGTCAGGAGGACCTCGTCTTGAATGGTGTGTGTCACATCAGGTGCATTGACTACCTGAAATGAAAGTTTATCTATATACTTTATACCCCTTAATAAGATGATTAAAAGCATGCAAGCTCCTGGAAAATTGTAGTACTATAAGAACAAGGATGCTATATAAGAAATATAGCCATTGTAGTACTATGAAAATAGCAATTATACAAGATAATAATTGTAGTTCTATAGGGACAAGGATAAAATCACACATACCTGCGACTCACCATCCAGTACAACGTTTGGTATTCCATGTAAAGATTGTGACTGCTGACCACCAATGATATCAAGTACCACATCTGTGTATTCTCCCCTTTTATATGGTGTGTTACCCGTCTGTGGGTTTTTAGCCTGGCTATGGTCTTTGGTAGCTTGCTGCTTCAAATTCTTCCACCTCAACCTCACTTGGTCCACCGTCCTCTTGTTTCCAGATCCTGTGGCATTCACATTGTCTGTAACTTCCATCCATATTCCGCTCTTTACTTTAGTCGCTCCACCCTCTCTGTTAAAGCTACCAACTATGGAGTCATAATTATTCCTTACACTCTGCAGCAGTGCATGGGTCTCAGCACATGTAAAATTAGGCCCCTTTTTGTCCATCTTTCCAACTCACTGGTTTGGTCAGGTCAGCAATTAGTTTTTATAGGTCTGGCCGTTACTTGCTATCAATTACATAATTAACCACAGGCCCTAACAAATCTGGACATGCATTGCAGGTGTGTATTTGCAATTACTAGTTATTCAGAGACTGATGTAGGCCTACTGACTGAAAGAACAGTCAGAACACAGTCATGGCAGGGATTGTTCACATCTTCCATGCTGGAAGGAGAGGTTACCGCCAAAGGGTCCACACCGAGCGCCCCAAACCTCTCCAACAGTACACAACAGAAGAACTTTACGATCGTTTTCGATTTGAACTTGATGACATCAACTACATTGCTGATCTGGTCAGGTCACAACTGCAGTGCAGAACCTTGCGGAGTCATGCTCTGACTGTAGAGGAACAGGTCCTCATTGCCCTGCGCTTTTACGCATGTGGAACATTTTATCAGGTCATAGCTGACAGCATGGGAGTCCACAAGACAACAGTGGGTAAAGTGGTGACAGCTGTGTCTGATGCACTGGCTCGCCTGCTGGATCACTTTGTGACTTTTCCCAATGATGGCCAGATTGCCAAAGTGAAGCAGAAGTTTTTTCTTTTGGGAGACATGCCCAACACCATTGGGGTGATCGACTGCACCCATGTGCATATTCAAGCACCTCATCAGAGGGAGTGGGAATATGTCAACAGGAAAGGGAGGCACAGCATCAATGTGCAACTTGTGGGAGATGCTGACCTTGCCATCACCAACTGTGTTGTGAGATGGCCTGGGTCAGTCCATGATGCACGAATCTTCAGAGAGAGCCGGTTGTTCACTGAATTCCAAACCAACAGGCCAGATGGAGTTATATTAGCCGACAGTGCCTACCCACTCCTACCATGGGTGATGACACCTTTTCCCACGGCCAACACTCCCTCACAGATGCGCTACAACAATGCCCATGGAAGAACAAGGTGTGCCATTGAGCGCTTGAATGGAGTACTGAAGAGGCGTTTTGCATGCCTCAACTATCTGAGAGTGGAACCCCAACGAGCATGCCTCATAACACTGGCTTGTATTGTGCTACACAATATCGCTGTCCATCGCAGAGTCCCCCTCTCTGACATCGATGATCCCCCAGAGCCCCTTGCACCTGCTGATGATCTAGGCCCACCTATGGATTTCCCTCTAAATGAGAGACTGAGTGGTGGTGCAATGCGAGATGCTATTGTCCGCAATTACTTTTGAAAGGTGATGACAGATGATGGACTTTTCTTTTGTTGAAGATATTTTTTCTTTACTCTAAATTACATTTGTGATTGACAGTCTTTGTTGTGATACTTTTATGAGCATAAACATTTATGTCATCAACATTTGGTTGAAAACAAAATAGGCCACCACAAACGTGACCAAAAAATGAAAAATAAAATTGATTTGCCATGAAGGCTAAAAATTGTGTATTATTTCAGTTAACAAACTTTGCCATCTTATTTATATTGAAACATATTTTTAAATCAATTGTATAGTACATTTTGCTCTGGTAATCCACTGGAAATCCACCCCTCTGGTGGGATCAAGATAATCCAGTTTTTTGGGATCAAACTGATCCCAATCCTGTGTTGTCGATTTGAACTACCCGTTTTGAAGATTTGA
Source organism: Hoplostethus mediterraneus (assembly GCA_034670385.1). Lineage (NCBI taxonomy): Eukaryota > Metazoa > Chordata > Actinopteri > Trachichthyiformes > Trachichthyidae > Hoplostethus > Hoplostethus mediterraneus. The sequence continues at coordinate 1,227,602 of JAXDDW010000064.1, forward strand.
TCCAGATTAAAGCTCGGATTTGATTTCCTGATCTGATCGGATATCAAAGTGATCCTAATCCTGTTTTTTGGTTTTGAACTACCCAAAATCCAAATCTGATCCGATCAGATAGGGATTAAAAGTTTTGAACTACTGGGCCCTGCATCCCGGCGAGCTCTACTGACAGATGTCAGCTTTCCCTTAAACATCTATCTATGTTGCTAGATAATAAAGCAGCGCCTACCCCATTAGGGTGGAGGCCGTCAGCTTTCAGCAAGCCGGGTTTGCCCCAGAAGGAGGGCCAGTTATCTAAGAAGACTAATCCCTTTTCATCACAGAACTTCGCCAGCCAGAGGTTGAGGGAGACTAATCTGCTATAACTCTCATCATTGCACCTCGCGAAAGGTAAGGGGCCAGAGACAATTAATCGATGCCGACACATCTTCCTAGCGAGGTCACATGTCCTGGCTATGTTGAGCTTAGTGACCTCCGATTGCCTCATCCTGATGTCGTTGGCGCCAACGTGTACTATGATGTTGCTATACTCACTGGGTGGACCGTTTGTCTCTTTCTTACCCTTGTGGCTAAACCTATTGCTCGCCAGCACCCTTAAGTTAGCCTCAATGTCGGTAGCTCTGGCCCCGGGTAAACAGAAAACCTCAGCCGGCGACTGAAGCCTAACATTACGGGTGATGGAATCGCCGATATCTAGGGTGTGAGAAAGTCGGCGGGTCTGGGGAGCTGGGGAGACGGGCCGACCACAGGGATTAGCAAGAACAGCAAAACGATTAGCCATCGGTAGCACCGGTGGCGAATCGGACCGCACAAGTGGCGGCTGGAACCGGCGGGCTCTCCGACGTCCGGAGACCGGGACAAGCTCATCACCCACTGCCGATGGAGCTATGCTATCTTCGCTAACGCTCGGGCTACTGCTAGCGCTCATGAGCCGGCTAGATGGCCATGTATCTAAGCTGTCTGGGGTGCCCGTCTCGTCTAAGGTAATCGGCCTAACCGCCTCTAACTGACGGAGCCGTCTCTCTAACAGAGACAACCTCTCTAAAACGAGCACACACGAGGAGCACGGAGAACAAGAAGCCATGCTTACCTTGCCGGTATAGTTGGGAGACTAGGTCGGGTTGTATGGGGAAGCCGGTGGCTGAGACCAAAAAGTACGCTGGTGGAAAATTGCCACAGTCGGTTGAAAGATAAGAAGAAACAAAAATAAAAATAAAAATAAAACAAATCTGTAGTTGTCTGGTGGGATTCGGTGATCTCAAGTTTTAGATGGAGTGAAATTTAGCGGAGCTGTTCGCAAAACACCAGTCGGCGAAAACAGCGAGAGCGGGAAACAGGAAACAGGAGTTTTTCCTTGTCCTCTGTGAGGGTCTAAGGCTGGGGGATGTCGTGTACTAATCATTTATTATTTTCACATGTTGGGCACTGTGAAGCCCTTAGGGACTGTAACGGTGATTAAGGGCTATACAAATAAATGTGATTTGATTTGATTTGATGAAGAAAGATATGGATGCGTCAATCTTAGCTTTACAAGCTACCTCCCTCGCCCACAGGTACCACCATAGCGGAGCTGGAGCGTTCGGCCACGTTCACCATGGATGCTACGACTGAACAAGAGGGCGAGCTGAAACGACTTCGTTCTGAGGTCCGACTGCTCTCGGAAAAATGTGAGGATTTGGAAGGCCGCTCAAGACGACAGAAGCTAGTCATCCTGGGTGTGAAGGAAGGGAGCGAGGCAAGAGACACCAGGGACTACTTAGCCAGGCTGCTGAAGGAAGTGTTCTCCCTGGATAAAGAACCCACGATAGACCGTGCCCACAGAGCCCTGCGGAGACGTCCAGGGGATGAAGAGCCGCCTCGCCCGCTCATACTCAGGCTATCACCAGGGCACTGCACTATAGCACCAACTTCGAGCCAGGATGGCTAAAGTAAGCTAGTTATTACATATAGCCTACTATGTTCGCTTCATGTTTCGTTTTGTTTTCATTGAACTTATTCTGTTGCCGAGTTACCGGTTGGCTATAAGTTAACGGAGTTAGTTAACGTTTGCTGAGTAGAGGAAGGCTTTTTGTGTTTATTTTCCTTCCTAGCGGTCACGCCATACCTTTTGTAGTATTGGCTAGACAATGTGGGTTTTATGTTGTTATGTTTGTGTTCTGTCGGGGATGGGGGGGAAGGGTAACAGCTGTTCCGGTTCTAGTTTGATCTTTGATGTTTTAAATGCAGGATAACGTTATGGTTCCGAATGAAAAGGGGGCAGGTCTCACTTTTACTTACTGGAATGTAAACGGACTAAACCAACCAGTCAAAAGGGGTCGGGTGTTGTCCCACTTGAAGTCGTTGTCATCCGACATTATATTCTTACAAGAAACCCATCTTAAGAATGACTCGCATACAAAACTGAGATGTCCTTGGATTGATAAAATATATCATTCTACATTCCCCGCCAAGGCCAGAGGCACGGCTATATTAATACGTAAGGGAACCCTGTTCAGTCACAAATCTACTATCGCTGACAGGGAAGGACGATATGTGATTGTGATCGGGGAAATATATTCTGTCTCTGTAACTCTGGTGAATATTTATGGGCCTAACATAGATGATCCTTAATTCTATAGCAAGGTTTTAGCTCTAATACCAGACATTGGGCAAACTAATCTGGTCATTGGAGGAGATTTCAATTGCGTACTAGATCCTTACTTGGATAGATCCTCTGTCCGAAGGGCTCCTGCATCAAAGTCTGGGGCTTTTCTTAATATTAATAACACTAATCTAATTGACATATGGAGGCTCTCCAATCCAACCAGAAGAGAATACTCTTTTCACTCCAATGTTCATAACCTATATACCCGAATTGACTACTTCCTTGTTGATGCTAAACTGATTCCCTACACTTCCAATGCTACCTATCATAACAGTGTAATCTCAGATCATAGCCCTCTAACCTTCTCTATGAAATTAGAAAACATGACTAGAACACAGAGGACCTGGGGCCTCATTTATAAAGGTTGCTATGCACAAAAAAGTGGCGTTAACGGGGGTGAAATGTGCGTATGCATATTTTACCGCAAACGTCGGGATTTATAGAAAAATTCTATGCGGTAAAATGTGCGCACATCTACGCATCCTTTCACCCATGCGTAGAGCTCACCGCAAAGTTTTTCAGACACAGGAATCAGCGACGCCCGATGGGAAGATCACAAAATAGAGCTCAGTCCTCTTAAAAACATAGTTTTAAAGTGTGTTTTCACAGGGTTTGTGGTCTGTTGTATCTGTTAAGTCACTACTTAAAACCTATTTTTATACAAAGGCATTCTCTTAACTCTTATTTTATTCATTATTTTACCAGGCGGCGCCAGGATGAAGTGAAATAAAACTTATTGATCTAACCGTGCAATAGCCTCAGAAAGGCTAAATAACAACAACATAATGCTACTGTTCAAAATCAAAGAATACATTTATTAATCAGAGACTCACATAAGAACGGAGCAATGCAGAGAATTTATGAACGATACCGATTCTGTCAAAATCAGCAGGCGGAGGAGTAGAAACAGCAGTTTGCGGCTTGCCTCTCTCTCTCTCTCCCTCTAACCTCTCTCTCTCTCTCTCCCTCTAACCTCTCTCTCTCTCCCCAACGGGGGAAATGGAATTAGGGCTGAAAGTTGTATTTACCACCATGAAAAGCAAGCAGCCTGAGAAACCGAACTAAGTGACGTATCTGTCTGTCTATCGATCTCCTCTGTTTCAGTGGGCTACTATGGACGCCCCAGCATACACCTATGGAAATATTTTTCTATAGATACATAAAGCTTAAACAGAGGGGGCAAAAATACAACTAAGGGGCTAAGCATATTTTACTCTTTCATATGTAGCTCCTAATGCTCAATGTTGTATAACTTTGAAACTGTTTTTAAATTGTTTTTATCATTTTGTTCATCATCAATTTGTCTCCCATTTTTTATTTTGTCTTCTAAAGCACTTTGTAACTTTGTTTTGAAAAGTGCTATATAACAAAAGTTTATTTCTATTATTATTAAGGTGTGCTGAATTATTAGAGCTTGTGCGGTTCTCCACAATGTGGCCCAGATCCTCTACTGAGCCCCCAAACAGTAGCTACACCTTTACGGTGCTCAACCCCACTAATGAGCGCCTCGATCTCGCACTCCGCAAATTTTGGCTTTCTTGCAGCTGGCGTCTCTCAGTCTTTCCCTCATTGATAGTCAACAAAGGCTCCTTAACAACGTCGGCATATTCATGACCTATTTAGCATTGCCCATTTATGGTTGATTGTGGGACGACACTATGAGGAGTAGTGGGCGGACACTGGGAGGAGTACACGGCCGCACATTTCACCGCAGGTAGGTATTTATAAAGAGAAGACTGCGTACAGGTGTGCGCCACACGGTTTTATAATTCTGAAATTTTTCTTGCGTTAGTAGATTCTGAGGTTTGTGCGGACGCAATGTTTTAGGATGGAATCTACGCAAAGTTTTATAAATGAGGCCCCTGGAGATTTAACTCCCAGCTCCTCACTGACCCTGAGTTTTGTGACTACTTAAGGGGCCAAATAAAATTTTTCTTTGAAACCAATGACACACCTGATATAAATCCATCCTTACTCTGGGAAACTATGAAGGCCTATTTACGGGGGTGTATAATCTCATATCAAGCCTCAAAATCAAAGAAAAATAGGGCTCTCCTAAAAGAACTTGAGGATCAAATTAGCCAACTAGACAAAGATAATGCACGTCTTCCTAGTACTGAGAAGCATAAAAGAATTCTGTCACTAAAATATAAATACAATCAGATCCTCTCAGCTAGAATTAGTAAAGCCCTCTATTTCACTAAACAAAAGAGTTTGGTGACAAACCACACAGGCTTCTTGCCAGACAGCTCAGAAAAATTTAAAGTGACCGAGCTATTCACAATGTTAAATCAGAAGAGGGTACTCTACTTACTTCGCCTAAAGATATTAGCAGTAGATTCCAACAATTTTATGAGTCACTTTATTCCTCCAAGGCAGATTCGGACCCCGTAAGCATACAGAGTTTTCTAGAGAAGTATGATCTCCCAATTCTGAACCAGGAGGAACGTGATCGCCTCAACTCTGGAATCACAATGGATGAAATTGCTAATGCAATCTCAGCACTGAAGAACGCTAAGGCCCCTGGCCCAGACGTTTTTTCCAGTGAACTGTACAAAAAATTTGAGGATATTTTATCTCCATACCTACATAGAATGTTTCTCCATGCCTACGCTGGAGGCTCCCTACCCCAATCTCTAACAGAAGCTGTGATCACTGTTATCCATAAAAAAGGTAGAGCCCCTGACGAGGTAGGATCCTACAGACCTATTTCTTTATTAAATTCGGATAAAAAAATACTAGCCGTTTGAGCCCCTTAATGACGAAACTAGTACATCATGACCAGACAGGGTTCATCCCGGGTAGGAACTCTTTCTTCAATCTCAGGCGCTTGTTTAATATATTGTATGCCCCTAGTAGACCAGATGAGGAACTAGTTAGTTAGTTCTATCTTTGGATGCAGAAAAGGCATTCGATCAAGTTGAATGGCCCTATCTGTTTGTACTGTACTGAAGAAGTTTGAACTTGGAGATACATTCATCAACTGGATCAAAATACTCTATACCAACCCTTGCGCAAAGATACTTACAAATGGAATTCTGTCAAATCAATTTCAGCTGCATCGTGGGACTAGACAGGGCTGTGGCTTATCGCCTCTGCTGTTCGCGCTGGCCATAGAGCCTCTCGCTGAGGCCGTCCGTTCTGAACAGCACATACATGGTTATAACACCAAGAATTGCGTAAACAAGATTGGTTTATACGCGGACAACATCCTCCTGATGGTTTCTAAACCGCAGCAGAGTATCCCAACTATTTTAGATCTAGTCAACCATTTCGGCTCATTTTCGGGTTATAGGATAAATTGGGATAAGAGTGAACTGATGCCTGTCCAAATACGGAACCCAAATATGTTACAGCGTTTTCAATTTAAGATCTCACCTGAGAGGTTTACCTATCTAGGTGTCACAGTTACAAGGCAGCACTCTTCACTATTCAAAGCTAACTTCCCCCCTCTAGTGGCCAAACTTGAGAAAAATATACTCTTTTGGAGGTCTCTACCAATATCCCTGATTGGTAGGGTTAATGCTATCAAGATGATCTTCCTGCCCCAATTACTGTACCTCCTCCAGAATATCCCTATATTTTTAACCAAATTGTTTAAAAATAAATTAGACTATGGGACTATAAGAGCCACAGAATAAATAAGAAACATCTCTCTAAATCTACGACTGAGGGAGGTCTAGCTCTACCTAATTTTATCTTCTATTACTGGGCTGCTAATCTGGGGAATTATCTCATTCTGGCTTAATGAGGATTGCCCTGCATCTACCTGGCTCGAGATGGAACGAGAGGACCCACTCCATTGGTGCGCTTCTTATGTCCCCCGGCCCCGGTACTATTAACAGATCAGTATATAGACACAATGTCATCATACATGACACAATTCATATATGGAGGCAATTTAGATTACACTTTAAATTTAAGACCCTCTCTTTTCTATCACCCATTTATGGGAACCCCTCTTTTACCCCCTTAACTCTAGACAAAGGTTTTAAGACCTGGAAAGAGGCAGGTATCTGTACCATAGGAGGTCTTTATATTAATGGAACCTTTGCCTCCTTTGACCAGTTAAGGGTGAAGTTTGAACTTCCAAGAAATAACTTCTTTCGTTACCTACAGATCAGGGATTATGTATGGAAGCATGTGCCTGGGTTTGAGACAGCTAGTCCCTCCAAGATTGATAACTGCCTCAAACATCTCATAGGGTCTGACAAAATAATATCTATTCTATATGATACCCTTCAATATGTCAATCCTCCATCCACAGCTAAAATCAAAGCCAGTTGGGAAGAGGAGTTTGGTGAAAGCATTTCAGACGAACTTTGGGATGACAGCCTTGAGTATTTACATTCTTGTTCAATCAACTCTAGACACTGCTTGATCCAATTTAAAGTGCTACACAGATTACATTATTCTAAGATGAGGCTGCACAAAATATTTCCAGACACCTCCCCCTTGTGCGATAAATGTCATACAGCTGAGGCCACACTACTACACAGTTATGTTCTTTGCCCTAGTTTACATAGATTCTGGGTAGGGATTTTGGGAGTTTTTTCAGAAGTGTTGGATCCTGATCCAATCCTGGTTGTGTTGGGAGTATCAGAAGCTACAAGGGCATTGCAGAGAGCACAACAGAGATTTTTAGCCTATGGTCTTATCAATGCAAAGAAACTAATACTGTTGTTTTGGAAGAAGAAAGAGGCCCTAACTATCAGACTTTGGAGTTCAACAAGATCTGGACCCCCTTTACCTGTTACCTCGATAAGAATGAGTGAATTCATTTGTATTGATTTATGTTCTGTTCTGTTCTACTGTATTATGTTAATGTAACCACACGGGACAGCTGTGGGGGGGTAGGGTGGGACTGGGATGGGATTGGGGATATAATGTAAAACCAGAGCTTTTGTTTACAATTTCATGTCATGTACACTGTCCCATACGTGCTCTGTAATAAAAATACTTTTGAAACGAGTAATAATTTGGAGAGTATGACATATACAATTTGGTGGATACTTTTAGGTGGATGCTAGATGATTAATAATGTTTGCTAGGGTGTTATAGGATGATGTCTACTGGTTGCTAGGGTGTTACTAGGTGGTGGCAAGGTGCTAACTACTAGTTCCTAGAGTTTTACAGGGTGGTTGCGGGGTGATTGACAGTGATTGCTAGGTTGTTACTACTGTTTGAAAGGGTGTTTATATATGGTTGCTAGGTGATAAGAAGTGGTTGCTAAAGTGATTGTAGATGGTTACTATGTTATTAGTGGTTACTGGGGTGTTACTAGGTACTTATTAGTGGTTGCTGGGGTTCAACTAGGTGGTTACCACGTGTATGTTACCACATGATTAGTAAACATTCTAAGACAATATCTGCCAATGTATCCACACTGTCAGACAAATAGTACAGCCCCAGTGAGGTGGTTGCTAGAGTGTTACTAGTGGTTGCTAGGCTGTTACTGGGTGGTTGTGATTACAAGTGGTTGCTATGTGCTCACTTCTGTTTTCTTGGGTGTTTTTAGGTGATTGCTAAGTGCTCACTAGTGGTTGCTAGTGTGTTAATAGGTTGTTGCTAGGTAATTACTACTAGTTGCTAGGTGCGTACTACTAGTTGCTATGGTGTTACAAAGTGGTTACTTTGATATTTTACAGAAGCATTTGTCTCAGGTTGAGAGAGATTGGCTTGTGAGTGTGTGACATTGCCACAAGAGTGAAAGGGAATACAGGTTAGTGTGACAAACCCTTGCAAGGTTAAACCTCACCATGTGTTATCTTTATCATTCTTTTCATTTATCTGCCTAACAAATTTGTATACTGGTCAGCTTTCAAGGACCAAATGAATCAGACTCAAGGTTATCCAGGTGATTAGGGTGCTGTCCCTTTAAGAAAGGTAAGCCTGGGAGAACAAAGGGTTGGAGAGGGAAGAAGAGAGCTCTGTCTTCCTCTTCGTCTGGTGGCACGGTGGCGCAGTGCTTGCACTCCCTCCCTGCATGCCTGTGTGTGTTTGGCGGCCACCACCGACTGCATACTGTGTGTGTGTGTGTGTGTGTGTGAGAGACACGAAAAATGTGGACCAATAAAGTGTGTTCTTCTTCTTCTGGGGTATATTCAGCCATTCATAATTTGAACTAAATAAGTAGTTGAATGAGTTTGAAGACCAGGAGAGAGGAGCACGGACCATTATTGCCAGAGACTGAGTTGGTCAGGAGGGTCAGCTAAAAAGTAATATTGGGCAAAGGTTAACAGCCGCCTGAAAGGACAAAGAAGAAACCATTCCAAAGGTCAAGAGAAGGCCAAGACAGTATCCCTGCTCATCACATGGCCTTAGCAGAGGCTGAAATGCCTGGTTTGCTGGTGGTTCCCATTGAAACTCGTGGCTGAAGAGATACAGCCCCTGATCCAAAGGTGGCCCTCAGTGCGTGCTGAAAAGGTAGGAAGAACCAATATCATCAAACACACCATACCTACTGTTGACAATATCCCAGTGGGCTCAAGAGCTTATCGTGTCTCTCCAGTGAAAAAGGAGATCATCAGAGAGCAAGTAGAGGAAATGCTGAAGGATGATGTCATTGAACCATGTCCTCTTGGGGTGCACCTGTTGTCGTGGTAGCGAAAACAGATGGCTCACCAAGATTGTGTGTTAATTTCAAGGGTCTGAATACCAAAACACCACAAGATGCCTACCCCATGCCTCTTATACATTACATTTTGGAATCCCTGCATGGTGCTGACAGTTTCAGTACTCTGGACCTACAGTCGGGATACTGGCAGGTGGAGATGGATGAAGACAGCAGAGATAAGACAGCGGTGATGACCCCTTTTGGGCTATATCAGTTCAAGGTTATGCCATTTGGTCTGAAGAATGCTGGAGCAACATTTCAGAGGTTGAAGGAGAGGGTCCTCAGGGGCCTTAGAGGGGATAACTGTTTTGTCTGTATAGATGATATAATAGTATATTCCCCAGACCGCCAGCAACATTTGAGGGACCTGGAAGCAGTTTTTGCTAAGCTCCAGGATGCCAATCTGACCCTGCAATTGAGGAAATGCCATTTCTTCAAATCCGCTGAAGCTGAAGTTGCTTGGACATATGTGACGTGCTCTCACAGAATCAGTCGGAAGTCGCAATGGCTGATTTACGTAGAAACGCCATTTAATGTCAAAAGTCTATTTTTGACCATTTTGGTATTTTGACTAATTTTAATAAAACAAAACCTTGGCTTTCATAATCTGTATGAATTATTTCCTATTTTGGAGTGGAAATATAACTGAAGCATAAAAGCAAGATATGGTATTTGGCGAAGTTGATCGCAGCAGTGGCATTTAGCCATATCTAGCCAGCTGCAGTCGCACCTGTTGATTGTCAAGTTAGCAAGTGTAGTGTATGCAGGAGACATCGGCCTTCCCCCCTCTTTAGGACCACAGCAACACCCAAAGACTAACACATTCCTCTCCCAGGGTCTTCCTTTGAGGCCCAGACCCCTGCTGTGCTCCTAGGGACCCAAGTAACCCCCCTTTGCAGCAAAAGGCTGATTTTGGCCGTAAAGCCGGCAAAAACAACACTTTGCAGGGTCGACTAGCCCGCTCTGGTGCCATTTGGAGATGGAACCATTGATAAGAGCGGGGGAAATGGACTTACCCTGCATTCCAAAGTGGGGGACAGACTAAGAGAACAAAGAGGTCTACAATACACTGCAAAAATATGATTTCTGTATGTTTTCTATTAAATTTGAATAACACATCCTGTGGCAGATGATGTACCCTACTCCCCAATGTATTATCTTGCTTATTCAAATCACACAGCATGTGTTATTAAGATGTTTGGTTTACTCGCTAGCGTTTTGTGGTAAGACAGTGATGTTTGGTATCATACAGACACATTTGTTGTAAGGTGATTAAATATGTCACTTGTATCCCAAAAGGATCAAGAAAAACAATGTTTTCCAAACCTGAGCTGGAAATGCAGTTTTAGGCAAATGCTAATCACTGAGCATCAGGTTGTAAATCTGATGCATGCAAATGAGGGAAACACCTACTCTCCTGGCTTGCCATAAAGCCCCCTGAGCCCTTGGCTCTCTCTCTCACGAAATCTCACGAACGAAGAAAGCAGGACAACTCCTGCAACGGGCGGACGGGCAAAAACTCAGGCGGAAGGACATCAAGAAACATCAAGAAACTCAACTCCACCGTCCTGCAGCCCGTCCCGCAACTAAGTTTGAACCTGGCTCAAAGCTCTTCTCTCAGCTCAAGTACCAGACCAGCTCCAGAGTGAATCTTGCCGAGATGGCCGATTGAGTTCACTCAACCTGATCCAGAAGACGACGAAACCACGTCAGAAGCCAGCCGCTACTCTACTCTGCTTCCTGAATGACGTGAGTCAACACATCGCCCTATCCCTCTATATCCACTGAGGTGAACTGTTGGCACGAGGACTCCGACGAAACGGCCCCCGGACCGCACTCCACTACGGCCCAACTGACGTTGACTGGTCCAGACCAACACATGCGTGTGTTTACCTGTCCATTGCGACTGCGCGACGGTTACCACGGAGACGAGGACGCCGTTGACACCCTGCAAACCAGACGGTAACCAACTTTCTTGTTGATGCACGGGTGATGCAAAGGCATATGGAGGATGGAAAGTGCCAAAATTAAATAAATTAATTAATTTATGTAAAAAACATATATAATTATTTCACTATTTAATTAATTATTTCATGGTCCTGTGTTGCAGTGCATCATGAATTTATTTTATCTGTCAAACTCGCCCATCAAAGTTAGTGGGCGGGGCCAACACTGATCTAGTCTGATCCATTGCTTTGGTCTGAAGTAGCATATCTTGAGAGAGACATGGAGGACCTTCAGGAAGTTTCGAGGGAGTTGGTGAGAGACATTTTACAATTAGCAGAGGATGTGGAAGCGGGACCTGCCGACCCAGAGCACGTAGCAAATAAAGTGGAGGAATTTATTGAAGCTGTTGGACTTATTTCAGCACTTTCCAACCAAGATATTGACAGCAGAGTGACAGCAAATTTAGAAGTACGCCACCGCTTCTCTGCTACCAGGGCGCAACAGGCACAACAGACACAGGGACGGGGGCGTTTGGCATTTCGACATACCGAGTGCAGTTCTTGAGCATCACGTTCATTGTGGATTGCCAGCTGGTCAAATTGCAGCGATGTTCGGTGTGTCAAAGAGGACCATCAGGAGGCGCATGAAACAAAACGGTTTAAGGTAGGCTATTGACACTAAATTCATGAGTCTTCACTTTATGAATTGCCGGTCTCATCCATTCAGAAAGGATATTACGTTTAGTGTAACATTACTGTTTATGTTTTTTGTTTGCGCAGAAAGACAGACCTCTATTCAACCATCAATGATGAGGAGTTAGACCGTATTATAACTGAAATTGACAGAGGACATCCAAACACCGGCTACAAGCTAATGCGAGGTCATCTGAATGCAAGAGGTGTGCGTGTTCCAAGTGAGTGTAATAATATGGGCATTATTTAAATTTATTTTTAATGCGGAGCTCTGCCCAGTTTGAAAGGTGAATGAAACCCGTATGTGGAAAGACGTCGCCTCCAAGATGTAGAATGTGTATTATAGAAGAAAAACACACATTTCAGGACCACTGACTTGTATCTTCAGAACAGATGTCCTGTGATTTTCAGCCTCCTATTTAATAGAGGTGGAACAACATCTGGCCGGATGTGCCCCACACCCCCCACCCCTGCTGTAAAGGGTATAATATAATCATAGAAGGCTGAAAATTACAGGTCATGTCTGTTTTGACGATACAGTCACCAGTGTAAACCTCAAGCATGTGGGAGCTTACTTTTATATATTACTAGAGTGACAATATCTGACAGTACAGTACATTTTTGAGACTGTGGTGGTTCATAGTGCTATAGTTGACTGTTTTACACACATCATGTCTTTTATTATGACACCACTATTTCCTCAAAATAAGTGACTGTGAGTATTTTTGTTTCAGTACTGGTCAAGTAGATTGAACAGGTGTTTCTAATGAAGTTGCCAGTGAGTGTATGGTTATTCATTTTATTTTCCTCCCCTCAGTCTCAAGACTGCAAGAGTCTTTACGCAGAGTCGATGCAGAGGGAGTCTACATGAGACGTCTAAGGCTGCGTGTATTGAGACGACGTCAGTATTCTGTTCCTGGCCCAAACTCTTTGTGGCATATAGATGGCAACCATAAGCTCATCAGGTCAGTGATGTTAGCAGATTTAACAACGTATTTTTCTATAGATGTTTCATTAGAATTGTTTTACAATAAAGTTGTCCTTTTCGTGTGTTCACATTTGCCTGACAGGTGGAGATTTGTTGTCCATGGTGGGGTGGATGGATTCAGTCGTTTAGTGGTCTACCTGACTGTGGCTGGCAATAACAGAGCTCATACGGTCTTACAGAGCTTTATCACTGCTGTTGAGCAGTATGGGCTGCCATCAAGGGTACGGTCTGATAAAGGGGGGGAGAATGCAGATGTTGCAGAATTCATGATCAGGAGCAGAGGTACTGAGAGTAATTCGCACATCACAGGCAGAAGTGTCCACAATCAGCGGTAAATATATAAGTTTGGCAACTAGGCTCACACAACAAACATAGCAGTTGAATGTACTTCTTTAGCATATGTCACACGTAAATTAACACCTTGTCAATTTTATCCTAAATACAGAATAGAGAGGATGTGGAGAGATGTTTATGAACATGCCCTGGACCTCTTCTATCAGATCTTCACTTCATTGGAAGATCAGGGAACACTAAATCCAGACAATGAAGTCCATCTTTTCGCACTGCACCGGATCTTCCTTCCACTAATTCAGCAAAGCCTCGACTCTTTCAAAGATGCTTGGAACTTTCATGGTCTTAGAACTGAAAGGAATCAGTCACCACAGCAACTCTGGAGAAGATACAGAGAGCAAGGCCCTATGGAGGATCCTGCTGAGGTAAAAGAAAGATCAACTTTAAACATTTTTGCCAGTCTGTTTCCCAAAGGAATTATGGGAGAAAATATTGTTGTATTTACATATTTGTATTGTACTTTAAATGAAACATAGGTTATAGTCTCTTCAAAGTCTCCTGAGCTTTCAAAGATCAACCTTTGAGCTGTAGTTTCTATAGTGCATACCATGCACAACTGTATTATTTTACTAAACTGAATAGGCAACATTTAATTTCTCACTGACTTGGTGACCAAAAATAACAATCTTAAATACCTTGTGTAATGAAATGTCAGACTAGTTTTCAGTACAAGATTGATCATGCTTGTCCTCCATTCAGGTTTATGAAGAGTATGGGATCGACTGGAACGGACCTCACAGTCTTCATGGAGGCACTGTGTCAGTTCCTGAGGTTCAGCTGGCCCGCGAGCTCTCAGATAAAGAGGTTGCCATTTTGCCAGCTCCAGGGGTTTCTGTAACTGATGCACTTAGATCATATGTAGAGACTGTGCAAGTTTTATCAAGAATCATAGCAGACTGATGTCCAACCCTTAAAAAGAAAAAAAGAAAAAAGCTGTTTTACTTCGGACCTCTACCATAATCACTGTTGTGATCTTGTAAATGGACTTTATGTACAGCTTCACCACTTTCTGCACTTAAACACACTCCTTTATTTCCTGTGTCATTATTGTCCAAAGAATGAATAACATGAATGCTGTTCTATTAACACTGAAGATGCAGAACTGTTTGGTTTTAGTAAATGGAAAATATACGATGAATAAAACAATAGTCAACTACTGCACGGTGTGTTAAAGACTCTGAACTTGTGTCAATGGACCTGACCAACTGAACAGTGCATGCAATGACATCTGTCTGAAAAAAACTTAAACAAGTCCAAATCCAGTCTGAACTATTTATGGCAGAGACAAGTGCTTTCTCAAAGTCCATATAGGTTTTGAAATGAGCTGGCAGCTTTAGTGTTTCAAAGCATGTAGAGGACGTTGGAAGAGTTCCCCCAGAAATCTCCACTCTCAGCTCAGAAGGAAGCATCTCCCAGCCAACCCAGAATGTCAGCAGCTGGGCCAGTGTACCTGATGAAGCTAAAAGTCATAAAATAGATTCAAGACAACATTTAGTTCGACTTTAATTGATCATATCTATCCATGAGACATAGAAGCATTTGTAAAGAGAGCAATACATTAGCCAAATAAGGTGTTTATACCCGTTTCAATGAACATCCTTAGAAAGCCAGTGATGCGGCACGTGGACTCCAAGTCAAAGTCTTCATCATCACTGTCCTCAACTGGCCATGTGATTTTTTGTAGGAGCATCTTAAAGAACACAAAAATTTTAACTATTTTAAAGGGAGAACTTATTTTGGTGAAGGAATATGCAGATCACATTCTTTGTAAATGGAAAAATAACCAGCTCAGTCATTGAAAATACATCAAGTAAAGTCACAATATATAACTGAATTACTGACTGGGCAAAGAAGTGGGACAACATCTGGCCTAGATGTCAGAAGGGACCATACCATCACATCTTTCAGTCCCTTTCTCAACTGTTTAATTTGGCGCATGGTCCTCCCAATGACCTAAGAGACAGACCCGACCTTTATTACAGCCCAAATCCTCAACTCAAATTTTACAAAAGTTTGCACAGTAGGGAAAATGTTCATAAAAGCACAATAAAGTGCTTTATAAAATCCATTCAAACTCTAGTACAGAATATATCAACCCTTTATAAGACATTTAAACATTTTAGAATGTATGCAGCTATTCAGATGTGTATTTTTCCAGGATGCCCTTTCATTTTACAACAAATCACATTCTACCTGGATAACAAGTTAAAGAGAGTGATAGTTGTCCTGTCTACAGTGCCAGCTTAAGACATAACTATTGGATGAATGGGGAAATTCCACTTTCTACATTTCAGCAACTGGTGTCTATTGCTCGAATGCTTAAAAACTGTAAATGAAAGAGAAGTTAACAATGGTGAACTCTTGACTTTATCACCTGATTAAAGTAGATTATCAAAAGGTAAATTCACAAAACCATACATGTGTTGTTGAGCTGACCACTTGTGAAATTGAGGTTTTGTTAAATATGCCCTATCAACACTTGCAGGCGTGAGAAATGTTGTAGTTATTACTGTATACAGTATGCATTAAATGGTGGTTTTGAAGAACTTAAACATGACTATGGGCAAAGATTAAATATGATTAAGTATTCATAGCATGAATTTCACCGCCACAATTTGACCATTTCCATCTCTGCCAGTGTTGACATAACAAGCCAGGGTTCACAACACTTTCTATAATTTCAACAACTACAGCAATGAATTCTGTCACTTAACCAGCAGGAACTTACTGCATGGAGTAGAAGTTTGTTATGTAGCCATTTCTGATTTGTTTTGGTGACTGCCGGGAGATCCCAAGACATGGAAAGATCTGAAACTGTGTCCTTCTGTTCCGGTGTAAGTTCTTCATGTTCAAGCTAGAATCAAGACCATACAAGTTATTACATTTGCCCAAACAATAATTTTTGCAAGAGAAAGTTTTTTTTATGTTACATACCAGTTTTATGATACTCCTGATGTGCAGATCAGGGCAGTCTCTTGTAACAACAGTTGCCGTTTCAGGGTCCCCATTGAAGAGTACATGAATTACAGCAGGACTTAATCCTGTGACATGGGGACCGTCATGCAGAAAGCTGTGGGCCAGCTGTCCTTCCTGCAACCCGGAAGAGGTTGCTTTCAATAAGCACCTCTGATGCTGCTGGAACAAGATGGTCAGGTTCACCCTCAAATAGCAGTGTTCGGCCCATTCCTCCTGTGAAGTACCAAGAGAGCAAGAGATAAAGTCACAACAATTAACCACCTTCAAAATAGTAAGAGACTTACCAAGATCTAGACTGAATCCAAAGTGGAGTTTGGATATTATTGTTGTCATAAAGTACCGCATCACTCCCTCTCCGATAGCAACATCACCTGAAATAAAATACTGATAATAACACAGTGGAAAAACAGTGGCTGACTAATACAGGGAACTGGATTAGGTAACATTTAACAAGCAAGGGAAAAAATAGTCAATATTCTATTGGCTGTAATTCTAGAATAGCATCTCTAGAATTACAGCCAACTCTGACTCTTCGAGATAACAGGAGAATATTGTGCACAGCATATTTTCATTAGCGGTCATCAATTATATAATTTTTTGGATCCCATTCTCCCATTTAACAATTCCATATAAGATACTTGAGTGGTATAAACTTTACAGATACATTTATATTACTTACCAACAAGAGTACAATGAAGTGGACATGCCCATTCTTGCTGCTGTTTATAGAATGAGAGAAGTTCCCGTTCCCTGTCCTCTTCAGAGTCCCTTACATCCATCTTCATTTTAAGTGGTTTCCCAGATGCATGTTCCTTTAGCAGATTTTCTTTGAAAACTTTGGCAGCTTGAGCCGGTTCTTTAATAAGCTTCCATTCTAAACAAACAACAACAATAATAAGTTATCTATTCCAGAGAGACATGTTGTGAGTTGGCATGTTACCTGTAGATACAGATATCCTCTCAGGCTACAGAAAAGGAGGAAAGTTCTGTCCATGTCACTGACAAACATGTGACACCCAACATCTTCAGAATCTGTCACAAAACTGAGTTGACATAAACAACAGCAGACAGCAAAGCGGCATTCTGAACAAAAACTAAATATTTTAACAGAATATATGATCCAGTTGCATGTTATTAATTGTGTGTAACTGTATTATCTTATGTAATTATATCTTACAGGTGTTATTTTTCTAATGACTGAGTTTCAGTTGCACACAATCTTATAGTAACCCTATTGTGATGACACAAACCACTGTCTGTTTCTTTGTGATCCTCCAACTCGTTGTCAATCACTGCTGGTACTACTGCACTCTGAGCTGATGTTTCAGGTCTCACTGGAACACTGTCACTGACTGGGGCTGTCTCTCTATCATTTTCTTCACTTTGGCCTCCCTCTTGTTCTCTTTCTGATTCCTGCATGGGTGTCCTTGAAGTTAACAAAATTAAAATGATGGTCATAGTCACTTATTTGTGTGCACAACACTCTAAGAGAGACATTTTCACAAAGAAAAATGAATATGCTACCCTTGCATTTCTTTAGGAAGTACATACCCATTGCAGCTCAATCTGTGCAGCTTCATCTCTGAAAAGGGAACTTCCT
Organism: Hoplostethus mediterraneus; assembly: GCA_034670385.1. Lineage (NCBI taxonomy): Eukaryota > Metazoa > Chordata > Actinopteri > Trachichthyiformes > Trachichthyidae > Hoplostethus > Hoplostethus mediterraneus. Next base: position 1,245,410 of record JAXDDW010000064.1, read on the forward strand.
TCTGACAAGTGATGCAGGGGATGACTGGACCAGAAGCAGAGCTCTCCTAACAACAACAAATAGCTTTTAATTAATGATTAAAAGTCACCAGTAAGCTTTGTTTTGATTATGTATTAAACTGAGACTCTGTAAAATTATGTACACAATCTAAGGGTAGATCCTGTTGAAGTGGACGTATGTAGATTGTAGCCTGTCCAATCATCATCGATGGGTCTTTCAGATAGGCAAGGGTGTATCCAGTGCTGGGACACTGAAGCAATGCAAGATTTCGACTGCGAGTAGATCCTACAATTTTTAGAAATTCAAAGCCTCCCCCTTCTTGGAGCTTCGGAAACACTTCCATCAGTTTATTTGTTATAACCATGGGATCGTTGTCATTCCCTGGAAAAAAAAAATATATAGTCATCATAACTCATATTGACTCACCTAAAACTGAGCAAATAAGCCTGTGATAACTATTATTCACACTATGAAAATCCATTAAGTTTGAGTCAAATATGAACATATGGAAATATTTATGACTATAAAAAGAAATGCAGAGTAGAACTGCAAATAATTTCAACGAGCCACAGACAGTACAAGCTTTTTTTGGTTTTGGTAAATTCCTAGTTTCCCACTAACCTGAAAATGTCACCTTTTGCTCTCCAAGTCCTGAAGTAAGAAGGCCCGCTTTAAGCAGTACACTTGGAACTTTATCTGCCTTGTGGTCAGCCAAACAACAGACAGTGTGTGTGTAGCTTGTTCGACTAACTTGGACCTGTGCTGGTCGTCTCCTCATATTCCTTCTGGCTCCACCGTTATACGGCGCAAAAAGCCTTGCTACCTCGGCTGCAACACACAAAAACGCCACAGCTCAATGGTCACCAGTCAGCTAAAACAGCCTCAACATTTATCTTGGGATGTTAGGCTACTGCTAGCTAACATTACTTATCCGATTAGCCAACTAGTTTTATGCTCCCACCATTAACAATGAACCACACACACACACTTACTTAAGGACTCAATCACTTAAATACTGTGAAAGACATCTCGGCAATAATAATAATAATAATAATGTGCAATAATTAATGTGCAATAATCACTATTCCACTGTGCAATATATTAGCCCATGTGTAACTGCTGCTATTGTTGTTGTTATCTGTTGTTGTGTGTTTTTTGTTGTTTTTCTCTTGTACATAGTGTTTATATTATATTACTATTCTTTACTTATACTATATCTATATAGTATATATAGATACAATTCACCTTGTTACAGCAGCTAGCAGCTGCTGTAACAAGGTGAATTTCCCCATTGTGGGACAATAAAGGAAATCGTATTCGTATTCGTATTACCAATGAAGCATAATGAGCCTAACACATAAGTTAACTCACACCTGTGTCCCGAGTCATTGATTAGTAGCACACCTGGCTAACATGAAATTACTTAGCTTACCTTGGACAGGTGTAGCAGCAGGTATCTGCTGTGGCTGAGCCGCCGGAGCCGGAGGAGTTCTGCTCAGAGCTTCCTCAATCAAATTTGCTGCTTCTCTCAGCAGCTCCGGGCAAGATTTGGACATCTTGTCCTACACCTCGCACGCTGTTTCAGCATTGGGGGTAGCAGGACCTGGATTTTTAGTGGTTGCAAATAAAGTTTTGTTTGAAAGAGTATCTAAACCAACGTAGAGGTGAATAGCGCCACCCAGTGTATAGAAGTGTGTTCACTAGCTCTGCATCAATCCATTATCTGGAATCGATTTGCCTTGACTTGATGTGCAGGGTAACCAATCAGGTGTTAGAAATCCGCCCACTGACTTTGATGGCCGAGTTTGACAGATAAAATAAATTCATGATGCACTGCAACACAGGACCATGAAATAATTAATTAAATAGTGAAATAATTATATATGTTTTTTACATAAAATGAATTGGTATTTTAATTAATTAATGACACTTTTAAGTAATTATTTAATGGTGTATTTATTTATTTCATTTTGGCACTTTCAATCCTCGATAAAGGCAGGGTTGAACTGTGAACTCCACTATTCTCTGTCCTTCTGTCCCAAGTCTCCCAGAAACTGTCAGCTGTCCTCCAAGCCATCTTTCGCTGTTGCCACATTGCCGCAATTAGACGTATTACAGCTCAGGTCGTTTTGTCGGTGCAAATTTCCTTGCCATCTTTGATCCCAATATCATTTGCCACTCTTCCCAGACAGCAGTCCACACTGTACCGGATCCGCCCACAAGTCGCCAGATTCGCTTAGCAGTCACACCTGCCAAGCGCCTTTGCACCAGCTTTGCACCGGACTTGGGTGGAGCGCGCTGATCAACAATCGTTAAGGTATGTGAGGAACTGATTCGGCACGGATACGCAGACCAGACGCGCGGAAATTCAAAATTTAACCGTCACATTTTTTTCTTTTAACTGACAATTTCCCAAGAGCAGCCAGCAGAGTGGACACTGAGAAGAGAGCCAGCAACCAGTGGTGGAGTTCTTGGTAAGTACATAAAACAGTATTAAAATGATTGGTATCATATTGTTATTCTGTTTGATATTTTGATTAAACATAAAGTTTGCTAACTTAGTTTTCTTGACTCATTTGTGTGATGGCGTTAGATATTGTCAGACAGGCTAGGAGGGTGCGCTAACAGTTGAAGTACAGAGGCTAGCTATGTGCTAGTGTTATGTTATAATGTTATAGCCATCTGTGTGATCTGAGTGGTGACTTTACAGCTCACAGCAACTCCATTTGATGTAACGTTAACCTCTGGTTTTAGTTTGATATCTAGTGTCGGCAAAAATATATTGCTTAGCGTATTGGCAACTGGCTGTGTTGTTTGTGTAAGGTCCGAAATGTATTTTATTTTTTAACAGTAAACTTGTGTTTTAAGCAGGGTTCCCGCGGGTCCTTAAAAAGTCTAAAAATGTCTTAAATTAAAATCCGGGTAATTAAGGTCTTAAATTGTCTCAAATTTACCGTAATTTGCTCGTAGGTATTAAATTTATGTATGTTACTTATGTATGTTATGTATGTATGTAACTTATGTATGTTATGTTGGCTCTGTTCTGTTTTGATTTCCAATGTAGGAGACAATAAATTGAGTATTTTCTACCAAAGAAATTGTTATGACATTTTTGGGTCTTAAATTATATTTGTTGAGGTCTTAAAAAGGTCTTAAAAAGCATTAAATTTGACTTTTAAAATGGTGCAAGAACCCTGTTTAAGGTAATGCAGTGTTGCTCTGTTTACATTCTTGTGGATTACCGATTACCTCAGCTGATAAAATAAATGATTATAAATAAATAAATGATTTTGAAGACAAGAAATTGTGTGTGGATTTCATATTTAGCCCAGGTGTAAAATATGAATAACGGATCTGTGCCAGATCCAAACCACATATCATAGCACGGATCACGGATCTGTGCCAGATCCAAACCACACATCATAGCACGGATCACGGATCTGTGCCAGATCCAAACCACATGTCATAGCTTTGTTAACTGTACTGGGCCGTGACCGGCCAAAATCTGTTCCGGATCAGTAATTGGGCCGGTATTGGGCCGTTGTGAATAAAGACACCGGTGCGGACACGTTTAGTAGATCTGCACTAAATCGTGTCCAATGTCCGGCCCTGATCCGGCACAGTTACATTTTGCTGTATGGATTGTTTGATATATCCTCTGCCACTGTCTATCTTGCTACCTTGTTTGTCCGTTTTACTGCCATTATCTGTTTTAGTTTAGTATACATTTATTCATTTTATTGGTGTTTTATTTACATAGTTAATAAATTCTTTGTCATGGTCCCTGCCCTACCCCTGTGTTTCCTCTTGTTTTTACCTCCCCTGTTTGTCTCTGTCCCTTGTGGTTGTGTGTGTGTGTCCTGGGCGTGGCTCGCTCGCCCAGCCCTACCTCTCCTCCACACCTGTCTCCCATCAACCCATCAAGACCCTGCAGCATAAAACCCCCGGCTTCCCATCCACTCATCGCCAGATTGTTCTGCAACCTACGTGGTAGACACCTTCTCGGCCTCTCTACTAAAAGACCTATTCTCCTGTGAATGTATATGTTTAACTGTGTGTTTCTGTCCCCAGTGTTCCCCGGTGTGTCTCCTTCCTCGTGTCTCCTCGCCTGCCTGCTTCCGCCCCAGCCTGCTCCCCGGTCCCCAGTCCTCCCTCTGGTCTCTCCCGTCCCTGCCTCGCCTGCCTGCTTCCCCTCCAGCCTGCCTCCTCCGCCCCGGCCTCACCACTACCCCGGTTCCCCCCAGCCTGACCACCATACCCCTCCTCGCACTAACCAGCTCTTCCTCCCCTTTCATTAAAACCTGTTTTTCCCCAACTCCTGTCTCAGCGGTCTGCATCTGGGTCCAGCCCCTAACTGTACCGTAACATTCTTTGCATTTATAAAGAACTGGCTTTTGTGTGTCATTGATATATCCTGGACATGAAGGTAGAAAATCACTGAAATCTAGAGCTCACTTCTTCTGATTATTAGACTGATATCAGAGACTATTCCAGTGTAAACTGGTGGTGCCCCGCGAGTGTTAATTAATAAGATATTAATTACTAAGAATAATTTAAATAATTGTCAATTTTCAGAATTGACCAAATAGTCTCATCGTTCATAACGAAGCTCAACACGCTACACAAGCTAGTATCATAATCATCAAGACTTTCAATGGCGTCTCGGAAAGAAGAAGAAATCGCTCGGCAATCCAGTGTTGTCTGTGGATTCCGGCAATTGGTGGTGAGAGCTTATCGACAACTACCTTTTGGCACCGAGAGACGGCTGAGGAGAGCGGCTCGGACGACACAGGCACGGACAACAACAGTGAAACCTCCGGCGACACTTCGGACTCTGACAGGCCCATTTCATACACCGACAATGATGAAGATGTTGACAGGGAGACACTTTTTTTAAACAGACCCAATATCTGCCGTCCGTGAGTCAGATGAATGGGATGAATGTGAGTTACGGATCTGGAGGGGATATCAAGAAGGCTCGTAGCTTCAAATGTGGCTGCAAATGTCATCAGAAAGCCTACACGCTCTTCTCTATCGTGAAAAAACGAGAGATGAGATGTGACTGCTGGTAAGCACTTTTCCACTTATCCCATAGAGCTAGCCAACATTAGTAAACACAAGTGTGTTTATCTTATCTTCTTTAAACCTTGTTCTCAGTAATAATGAACACTGTAGGTAATGTTTTGAGTAGTTCTAGCTAGCTAGCTGGTCAACAGGACCCTGTAGTTGTATTTAACTACAGATGAGTGGTCTCACAATGAAATTACAAAGTTAGTTCTGTTCATTTATTTTAATTGCCACAAATTGAATGTAGGCCTAAGATGTTTTTTTGTTTCCTAGGTGAGAAACACATGATCCTGTCAGCAGCACTATGAACTGATCCAAAGAAACTGCTTGTTCCAGAGGAAGCAGCAAAAAGAAAGGATGCACCAGAGGACCTCTTACTTTATTGATGGTGATCACATATGCAGAGATGAATTATTGAATAATTTAAGGATTTAATTAGTGATATGTGTAATATGGTTATATCTTTTCTTGCAATATTACTTTATTTGTACAGCCCTTAATCACCGTTACAGTCTCTAAGGGCTTCACAGTGCTAAACATGTGAAACAATAAATGGTTAGTACACAACATCCCCCAGCCATGGACCCTCAATAGAGGACAAGGAAAAACTCATTTTAGAGAAAAATGGAAGAAATGGTGGGATGTCCATCTGGTGGGATGTCCAGATCTGAAGTTTATTATGGTGGGACAGCCGGATCTGATGTGTTTAATATTTTGGCACTTGGCATTTATACCAATCTATAGCAATGTATAGATCAAACGGACACTTTGACCTATACATTGCTATAGATTGGTATAAATCTTCTACACTGTATAGGCTACTGTATACATTAATCATATTTACAAATAAAGAATGTGTTTACATAAACACTTTAACATGTATCAGTATGTTTGTCTTCCTTTTTACACAATTGAATTATGTGTAACCATAATTGTGGGGGGTTGGGGAGGGGAGTCACAGATTTTTCACGTCTTCAAGGTGCTTTTGAAAGATTCATTAATAGTGGATAAATAGTGTAAGTGTACTGTTTGTAATATAACCTTAAAGAGAAATTTCTCCTCATTACATAGATGCCTAAATGTTATATCTGCTATTTAAAATAATCACTCAAGCAACATTTGTTTGTGAGATGTCAAAGCGGCAGCCCCCCAGAAATGGAATGTTCAGAGTCATAATGGAAAGGTTTTTTTAAAGGCCTTTTTCTCAAAACCTTGTTGTATAACAATGAGGAGTGACATGGTTTTAACCCCAAAATGAAAACCCAAGGTCAATGTGACTGATTCTGTGAGCAGGTCACATGTAGTCTCAAGAAAAGGTGTGGATTAGATCCAGTTGGTTGCCAGCCTTGTGGGTAGGAGGAGATGGGGAGAGGGCTAGGTCGAAGGAGGCGAGGAACGGAAGAAGAGGGTCAAGCTTCTCAGTCTGGATGTTGAAGTCACCGAGAAGGATGAGTCCAGAGCCATCATCAGGGAAGTGGGAGACTAGTGTATCAAGCTCCTCCAGGAAGTCACCAGAAGGGCCTGGTGGGCGATAAACAACCGCAATGGTGAGCTTGACTGGATGAGAAACAGTCACAGCATGAAATTGAAAGGAGGAAGGAGAGAATTGTGACAGAGAAAAAAGAGAGTATTTCCATTTGCTGGAAATTAGCAGGCCAGTACCACCGCCTCGCCTCGCAGCTCTGGGAGTGTGAGAGAAAGAGTACACATCTGACAGAGCAGTGGGTGTGGCAGTGTTTTCTGGGGTGATCCAAGTCTCAGTTAGAGCAAGAAAGTTGAGGGAGAGCAAGGATGCGTAGCCTGAGATGAACTCAGCTTTCAGCACTGCCGACTGGCAGTTCCAAAGCCCACCTGCCACCACTTGCTCAACGTGAGTTGAGAGAGTAGGATAGATGAGATTAGTGGGGTTGCGCCGTCTGGGTGTGACCCAGCGTCTGTGCGACCACCGAAAAGAGGAGAGGACAGGAATAGGAAGCAAACACATGGTAGATCACAATACAATGATACGGTTTATGAAGAGAAGAAGCACCTAATCTTCGAAGGTCATTCTTTGAAGAAGTCGCTTGTTGCCATTGTTCGCCTAGCCTTTTGTTTTCAAGTCAGGCGTGGTTTAAGACTGCTTCCACTGATTGCTAATTGTCTGCCAGGAGTGCAGGCCCCGCCCAGACAATTAACAAGGCAATTGACCTAGCTTGGGTGAAACTACCTTCAATAGGGGCTATGACACAAAGAGAAACTGACCAACTAGCAGCTAACAATAGACTATTGATTAAAGCACTAATACTTAAGCAAAGCAAAAGACAACATCAGATTGAAAGGGAGGTTAGGAGGAGAGGCCCAAAACAGACAAGCCAGGTATTACAATACCCATATGAGATCTGCACAGTTTCTAGTGGGAGATCTGGTCTTGGTTAGGTCTCACCACTAATTCAAAGCCTCTGACAACTTTTCGTCAAAATTAGCCCCTCGGAGGTCAGGGCCGGCAAAAGTGATGAAAAGGTTAGGGCCAGTGAATTACAGAGTTAAGTCAAGGTGATAGAGGATACAGTGAATGTGGTGGGGTCTGTGACAATGCCACAAGAGTGAAAGGGAATACAGGTTAGTGTGATAGGTTTATGAAGACAAACCCTTGCAAGGTTAAACCCTTGCAAACCTTGAAGTGTTTGGCAAAAGTAGGCCCAAGACATAACTAATTCCAGGCCCTAACAGTACGAATTGCAGTCAATCCCAAACCTTTATACATAACTAGGCTTCGAGAAGTAGCTGATTGTTATACGTGGGTGGGGGGAAATGCACTAGCTGGACATTGGAAGAGCTGCTGTTGGACTCGTTCAATGAGCTTTGATGGGAAATTCATTGAACTCATACAATTTACTAGTATTAGTATGTATCACTGTAGACTCGATATGCTTCGAGCTCAAGAATAATTTGTTCAAAATGAATTGTTTGTTCTTTTTCGCCCAGCACTAGAGAGCCGGGGGCTAAGAGTACCATCTCATGAAGGGAACAGTCTCTCATTCCAGTATACCAAATTATGATTCCAGTTAGTTCTGTTTTTATTAATGCACTTTGTTAAATGTGATAGCCAAAGCTGACAAATGTTTAAAAAATACTGATGTTGAAAGAATGCCAGAATTTACAGTTTCTACAATAAATTAAAAATATATATATTTAATATTTAATTGAAATGTATATTATCTTAATTAAATACTGTGGCAGACTGTAGGGGTGTAGTTGAGGCATGGGCTGGATGAGAGAGAGAATCGAGCTGGTGAACTGGTTCTCCCTGCATCCTGTATAAATTCCAACTGTAACACCCAATTGTCTTTGATTAATGTACCCTACATTAAGTTATACTGTTCCTTGCTTGTCATTTTCATTTCCATGTTCAGTTCTCATATATTTTAGTTTTAGTCTTTTAGTTTTTTCGTTCTCCTATTCAGTTTCATGTCTTTCCTGTTCTCCTGTATGTGCACATTTCATGTTATCTTTAATGGGAAGAAGAAGCAGAACATGGTATAGTTGTTCCAGGATGTGTCTGCTATAAGAAGCCAAACTATCAGAAAGTTAAAAACCCAACATTTTAATCAAATATACTTTGCCACATAACTCAAAAAAAGAGGCGTCTGAATTTTGATTGTAAAAAAAAAAAGTACCACTAATCCATAAACACACCACAACTGACCCTGAAGGACACTATATTATTATTGATGTAACAATCAACAACAATAATGTAACAATTGCAGGTATCTATGGCCCAAATACAGATGAACCAACATTCTTTCATAGCTTCTTCATATTGTTAAAGGATTTTTCAACATCAACTATCATATTTGTAAGCGATAGATCAACCACCTCACATCACAACAAAAACTGGCACTCCAACGAGACAATTCAAAAATATATGACATACTTAGGCCTCGGCAATAGCTGGAGGCTACCAAACCCAGTTGCTAAGGAATATGCTTATTCTCACCTGTCCACCAATCAATTTCACGAATTGATTGCATATTAAGGCCGAATCCCATTTCACCCCTTGGCCCTACCCCTTAGCCCTTCCCCTCCGTTTTGTGCGTTCACGTGAAGGGGTAGGGGTGTCCCAATTCTCTTGTGATCGAGGGGTAGGGTGAAGTGCGAGGGCTACATGGCCCTCCAAACGAAGATTTTTCAGGGGCACACTACAAACCGAGGGTTAGGAGAAGTCTCCCAGAATGACCTGCGAATCAACTGGAAGATCATGGCGAACGCTACACTACCATCAAAGTGAACCACAGATGTAGTATTTTCTTCGTTAATAAAGATTTTAAAAATATTCTAACCATGGTATTATCTTAGTTTAAAGGGGGGGTATTGCACTAATTTGGGCTATTTAAAACTGTTCCGGGGCGTCTTTACAAGACATTTGTGAAGTCTATATAAAAAAAAATCCTAAAACCAGCTTCTGTGGTATATGTTTCAGTTTCTCATTTTATCCACTGTGAAGAACAGGCTGTTTTGAGGGCGTGGAGGTTGTATGTAATGAGCACTGCTCTGATTGGCCGCCTCACGACCAATCGGAGCATGGAGTGAGGCGGTCGCCTGGTGGGGGCGGGAGCAGAGCGCCCATGCTGCTAAAGGTAAACAAACTTGACGACGTTAGCAGACTCCGGCTCAAACATACACAGTCTCACAGGTGCTGCGTTAATTGGGGGTGCGGCGTTAATTGGGGGTGCGGCGTTAATTGGGGGAGTTGTTCAACATGCTCTGAGAGGAGCTGGACTTATCCTGATGATGCAGAGCTGATCTCATTTTCTGAAACGTGGCGTTTCTCTCCTATCTTGGCAACGTGTTGTGAAAAAGGAAAATACAGAAAAACGGGTTGACTTCCAAATATCAAATTTTCACAGCTGCTTAGGGAAGAAATTTCCTGTGGAACATGTATAAGCACCAGGAATAAACGGTTTTCCATAATATGGGCCCTTTAATGTCGTTTGTGTCTTCAGGGCCCCCAATCTGATCACGGCTGTGCCTTGCCCGCTTTTATCAAATGGTGTGATGACAACTACCTCGACCTCAATATAACAAAAACCAAGGAACTAATCATTGATTTCAGGAAGTGTAGTGTCCTACCTAAAGCCAGTACAATACATGACGACAATGTAGAAATTGTACAGTCCTACAAGTATTTGGGAACAGTGTTTGACTCCAAATTGAAATTTGATGTCAACACTGACAGCATTGTCAAGTGGGGACACCAGAGAGTTTACTTACTCAGGAAGCTCAACTCTTTTGGTGTCTGCAAAAAAATCCTGTATAATTTTTATCAGTCTTTTATTGAGAGCCTTTTAACTTTTTCATTTGTGTGTTGGTTTTATGGGTTGTCTGTTAAAGACAAGAACTATTTAAACCACATTGTTAAGGTCTGCTCTAAGATTATCGGAGTACAGCAAAAGGACCTGTGCTCTCTCTGGGAGAGGAGAGTGATCCAGAAGGCAACTGGAATATTAAATCACCCAGAACATGTTCTGTCCAGTGAATTCTCACTTACGCCTTCAGGCCGACGCTACCATGCGCCCGTTCGGAGATCAAACAGATACTCAAATTCTTTTATTCCTTCGTCCATCAAGCTACTAAATGCTGATGGTAGCCATTTTAAGATCACTTAAGCCACTATTGCTGTTCACCCGCTGACCTGCTCACTGTTGTCTTCGGCATGCTGTTGTTGTTGTCGATGTATGTTTGTTGTTTTGTTCACATGAATGGGTTGAACTGTAAAACGAATTGCCCTTCTGGGATTAATAAAGTATTCTGAATCTGAATCTGAATGTATTATAGACCTTTTCTTTATAACAAGCATAACAAAAAATCGCTAGTATGCCGATGTCTCTACCTCGCTAGTTAACGTTACAACATTGTTTTTAGGCTGATTTGTGCATGACAGTCCTGCATTTTGACATATTTCCATGTCGCATTTCCCACCTTTGATGGCATGTGACAGCGAAAAAGTCCAGCAGTTGCTGCACATGTTACGGCTCCTCTAATACCAGTGCAGACTACAGAGCACTGCTAACACTATTCTGTCATGAAGTGGCCCGGTAATGAAACAGTGGTCTTTTTTATTTGATGACTTGTTTGATCGATTGGTAGCGTGAAAGGTATAAATTGTGACCGAATCGCGAGCGTCCATGCTTTTCTATCTCCATCAGATGAATGGCAAATGTCACTGTGATAATACCATTATTGCCATAGTAATCTCCGATAACAAACTCGTCCCGTCTGTTTATGTAAACGTCATCGATGACGTATCAAGGTCTTGAAGGGTTGTCCCATTTCTTAGGGAGAGATTTCTACCACTACCCCTTGTGACTCTGTTCCGAGGGCCAAGCCGAAGCCGTAGGGGTAAAAATGAGAATGGGATTCGGCCTAAAAAAACCCACTAGTTTTTGACCCTTTTTATGTGATATGTTCTGTTTTATATTGGGTAAGAGTATGTTTGAAATATTGTTTTTCCACTTATTTGTGCTTGTCTTTGGTGAACTCTGGGGTGTTATTTTCAATAGAGTCAATTGCTTGTCATTGTCCTTTCGTGTAATTGCAGGATATTCTAGCATCTTGACAGAAATTCAGTACAAAGGGAAATACAAAGGGCCTCCATAAATCAACATCAAAGAAAAGACTGATTGAAATACAATAACCATTGTGAAAGAGAGTATGAGTGGTTCACAAAGACAGCCTGTGAATTATCTTAATAACATGGTACCATTCTATAGCCCACTGTGATGAGACCTGAGTTGATATACATGATACGTGTAGTGCCTGTGGTGTTTGGCTGGGTAGGTAGAGCTGTAATGATGGCATCCTGTAGTAGTCTTGGTCCTTTTTTTGCCTTTACTTGTACAGTTAACTGTGGAGACAGACAGGAAAGATTGGGTGAGAGGAGGGATGACATGCCACATCCCAGTCCCAGGTCGGATTCGTACCCAGGACGTTGTGCTTACGTGGTATGCGCCTTTTCCCCCCCTTTCAATTCATTACATTTCCATTATACATCATTTCAGATCTTTTTGAACAACCATAACTTAACCCCATTCCCCTTCCTCCCCACCAACACAAATTGCTCCTTCCAAAATTTACATACATTCCCATCCGCTCCAATCCATACCAACTTAACCAATTCCTCCCAGCCTGCTACCAATTAAACAGCATCCCTCCTCCCTCCCCTCCATAAATAAACATATTCCCCTGATAAAGAACGCCTTTACCTCCTTCCCTCCATACTTACATATCAGCTCTACGTCCCACTTCACTATTGCTTTAAATAAGGCTTTTATTTTCACTTTCCGCCCCTGAAAATGTGCATAGTTTATTAAACAGAGGTTCACAGTTTTGCTTTTTCCAAACACACTGAACAGAAACAACTCCCTCCACCATCCCTCCACATCCAACTCCACGCTCCAGTTGTTCCTCAACAGTTTTTTTTAAAAACTCAAAGAAATCAACCAAATCAACACAATCCAAAAAATAATGCATGAAGTTCCCATGACCACTGCTGCAGACATATGACTTACATAATTAAAAATCATTAGAAATCGTTATTCTTACACTCCATACTATCATACTTTATATGCCCATTCGTCCATATTTTCTTTACATCTATGCCCTCAAACACTCTGCTCTATACTTTCTCTGCTGCTGGCTCTTTTATCACATCTCTTATCAACCACCGATACACTTTCTTTACACTCATGCCCTTCATTCTACACTTCTCCCCATTCTCCATCATCTCAGGCATACTTTCTACTCCCTTTTCCACACATTATCTTTCTATTCTATTAACCCATATACTTGCTTTGATTTTCTCATATATTTTGTTGACCTTCTCTCTATTTTCCATTCCTTCCATCTCACTCACCGAATCAAAAATACAGCCCCCCTGAGGAACCCTGGGATCACCTCATATATGATGTCCTTTACTTGTTTTATTCCTGCTTGCATGAACGTTGGTTCATACAGTGTTTTGTTCTTATGTTTGAACTTTTCATTTAGAAACAATGGGAGATTTTTTTTTTATTATTGGATTCTTTGTTTATTGGATTTTTTGTACATAGTCAACATTTACAAAGGAATTACACTTGAAAATTATCCAATAAGAACATCTAACAACATACCAAAAATACACGACAAAACAGACGAAAAGCAAACGCAAAATAAAAAAAAATGAATACAATGGTTTGTAGGTCAACCAGCTCTAATATCAATCCTACAGGTCATACTCAAAAGCAATACAAATAAAAAAGATAAATATACAATACACATATGTAAAATAAATATACATACACTCACTCTGGTACTACAGGGAAATTAAGTCTCTTGACATAAGAGAAGAAGGGAGCCCACATTGTATAGAATTTGTTTAAAGATCCTCTGAGTGTGTCTAATTTTTTCCAGCTTTATACAATTTAGGATAGATTTAATCCAAAGAGCATGGGAAGGGGGTACAGAGGATTTCCATCTAAACAAGATTAGCCGTCTTGCTAACAAAGTAACAAAAGCAATAACACCTTTATTCATATTTGTCAGTTGTAATGTGGACGAGGAAACCCCAAATAAAGCAGTCAAAGGGTCTGGTTCCACCTGTGCGCGACATATTTCAGAGAGTGTCAAAGATGTCCTTCCAAAAACCAATGAGAGATGGGCAACTCCAAAACATGTGCACATGATTTGCAGGAGATTGGTTACATCTTATACAATTAGGATTCACATCCTTGTAAATTCTGGATAATCTCATTGTGGTCCAGTGAGCCCGATGAATGACTTTACATTGAGTGAGACCATGCCTAGCGCAAATAGAAGATGTGTGAACCTTTTTGAGCGCGTTCTCCCACGTCATCAGATATCTCTTCTCCCAGTTCCTCTTCCCATGAGGACTTAATATTGTTTAAGGAGATGGACTGTAAAGAGCATAATTGACTATAGATTATTGACAAGGAACCCTTTAAAGTGGGAAGAGGGGTGAGAAAAAAATCAAATTGTTTCACCAGGAAGGGTGGGGAACCGGGGATCCAAACTGCGGACATAACTCCGGATCTGTAGAAACCTAAAAAAATTATTTCTGGGGAGACCAAATTTAACTGATAATTGCTCGTACGTAGCAAAGGTATTGTCAGTGTAGAGATCTTTAAATCTTCTAATACCGAGACTAGTCCATGTTGAGAAGGCGTTATCAATCATAGATGGGTTCGAGTTGCACATTAAGGAGATCACTAAAACAACGTTTTATCATCTTCGTAATATTGCCAAAATTTGACCCAGGCAGACGCAGAAATTTTAGTACATGCCTTCGTATCATCCAGAATCGATTATTGCAATGCCCTTTTTTCAGGCTTACCTACTGGGCGAACTAAAAAATTACAATTGGTTCAGAATGCTGCTGCCAGAATCCTGACCAAAACTAGGAAATTCGACCATATAACTCCCATTCTATCCTCATTACACTGGCTACCAATTCAAGCCAGATGTGACTTTAAGGTGCTTTTACTTGCATATAAATCATTACATGGGATGGCACCGTCCTATTTATCCGATTTGATTATACCATACAAACCGCCACGTGCCCTTAGATCTCAGGACGTTGGCTACCTGTCTATCCCAGCAGTCAAAAAGAAAACTGCAGGTAACAGAGCCTTTTCTTACCGGGCTCCATATCTATGGAACAGTCTGCCTGCCTCAGTCAGAGAGGCAGGCTCTATCGACGTCTTTAAGTCAAGGCTAAAAACCCATTTATTCTCTCTGTCATTTGACCAGCCCTGAGGGAGTGGCTCAGTCTCGTCTCAGAGTAAGGCTAGACCAGTTAGCTTATCCTAGCTCAGGGTCCTGCCGATGGATATTAACATCCTGCCTGCATGTCCTATTGTCCTGGTCTACTTGCTGCTGTCCACTGACGCTGGTCATGTTTGTCTGTGTGAGCGCGTGTGTGTGTATGGGTGTGTGTGGGTGAGTCTCCTATCTGTTCCAGGCTGCAGCCCAGCAGAGTTGGCGTCCAAGTGGTCCCGCCTCCTAGGACGATGCTGACTGAGCAGGCGTTGCGTTCTCCTATCTGGGCAGAATTGGCGTCTGCATGGTCCCCTAGTCCTATGATGATGTCGACTGAGTTGCCGTTGCTGTGATGCCCCATCAGATGTGGATGTCCCACCAAAATGAACTTTCATATACAGTTGCAAGAAAAAGTATGTGAACCCTTTGGGATTACTTGGATTTCTGCATAAATTGGTCATAAAATGTGTTCTGATCTTCATCTAAGTCACAACAATAGACAAACACAGTCTGCTTAAACTAATACCGCACAAAAATTATATGTTTTCATGTTTTTATTGAACACAACATGTAAACATTGCCAGTGCAGGGTGGAAAAAGTATGTGAAAAAGTATGTGAACCCCTACTTCTCCAAGAGCTAATTAGAGCCAGGAGTCAGCCAACCTGGAGTCCAATCAATGTGATGAGATTGGATGTGTTGGTTAAAGCTGCCCTGCCCTATAAAAAACACACACCAGTTTTGAGTTTGCTGTTCTCAAGAAGCATTGCCTGATGTGAACAATGCCTCGCACAAAAGAGCTCTCAGAAGACCTACGATCAAGAATTGTTGACTTGCATGAAGCTGGAAAGGGTTACAAAAGTATCTCTAAAAGCCTTGATGTTCATGTGTCCACAGTAAGACAGACTGTCTACAAATGGAGAAAGTTCAGCACTGTTGCTACTCTCCCTACACGTGGTCGTCCTGTAAAGATGACTGCAAGAGCACAGCGCAGAATGCTCAATGAGGTGAAGAAGAATCCTAGAGTGTCAGCTAAAGACTTACAGAAATCTCTGGCACATGCTGACATTTTTGTTGACAAATCTACAATAAGTAAAACATTAAACGAGAATGGAGTTCATGGGTGGACACCACGGAGGAAGCCACTGCTGTCCAAAAAAAACATTGCTGCACGTTTGAAGTTTGCAAAAGAGCACCTGGATGTTCCACAGCACTACTGGCAAAATATTCTGTGGACAGATGAAACCAAAATTGAGTTGTTTGGAAGGAACACACAACGCTATGTGTGGAGAAAAAAAGGCACAGCACACCAACATCAAAACCTCATCCCAACTGTGAAATATGGTAGAGGGGGCATCATGGTTTGGGGCTGCTTTGCTGCCTCAGGGCCTGGACGGATTGCTGTCATCGACGGAAAAATGAATTCCCAAGTTTATCAAGACATTTTGCAGGAAAACTTAAGACCATCTGTCCGCCAACTGAAGCTCAACAGAGGATGGGTGATGCAACAGGACAACGACCCAAAGCATAGAAGTAAATCAACAACAGAATGGCTTCAACAGAAGAGAATACGCCTTCTGGAGTGGCCCAGTCAGAGTCCTGACCTCAACCCGATTGAGATGCTGTGGCATGACGTCAAGAGAGCGATTCACACCAGACATCCCAAGAATATTGCTGCACTGAAACAGTTTTGTAAAGAGGAATGGTCCAAAATTCCTCCTGACCGTTGTGCAGGTCTGATCTGCAACTACAGGAAACGTTCGGTTGAGGTTATTGCTGCCAAAGGAGGGTCAACCAGTTATTAAATCCAATGGTTCACATACTTTTTCCACCCTGCACTGTGAATGTTTACATGTTGTGTTCAATAAAAACATATAATTTGTGTGCGGTATTAGTTTAAGCAGACTGTGTTTGTCTATTGTTGTGACTTAGATGAAGATCAGAACACATTTTATGACCAATTTGGTTTCTTCTCGTCGCAATCTCCGCTCGCTCTCCCGCACTGATCTTTCCTCTTCTGTTCTCTCTGCTCTCCCTGCCCTTGAATCTTTTTCTCTTCTATCCCGATACTGCCACTGATCTTCTTCTCTCTACTCTGTCCTCTTCTCTGGACAATCTCTGTCCCCTCACCTCCAGGCCTGCATGCCAAACTCCACCTGCCCCTTGGTTGTCGGACTCAGTGCGTACTGAGAGACGGAGCCTGAGAGTGGCTGAGCGCAAATGGAGAAAAGGCAACCTCCCGGAGGACCTTCTTACCTTCCAATCTCTCCTTTCCACTTTCTCCTCCTCTCTATCTGCTGCTAAAGCTGCTTTCTTCTGCACTAAAATTCAAACTTCTGCTTCCAACCCTAAAAAACTCTTTCTTCCCTCCTCCAACCCCCACCCCCTCCCTCCGCCCTGACGACTTCGCCAACTTCTTCGACAAGAAGGTCAACGATATCCGATCCTCCTTCCCTCACCCCCCGGCTGGTGCCCTGCGCACCAACCACACCTGTCTGCCTTCCACCCATCCCTCCCCACCTGCCTCCCTATCCCATTTTTCTCCCCTCTCCCCGAACGAGGTCCTTCACCTTGTTACATCTAGCCGCCCCACCACATGCTCCCTTGACCCAGTCCCATCCACTCTGCTCCAGTCTTCTGCACCTGAGCTTCTTCCCTTCCTGACCCACCTCATCAACACGTCTCTGGTGTCTGGATGCTTTCCCTCTGCTTTCAAGACTGCCAGAGTCACCCCCCTTCTGAAGAAACCAACACTTGACCCCTCTGAGGTGAAGAACTACAGACCGGTTTCCCTTCTACCCTTCCTATCAAAAACCTTTGAACGTGCTGTCTTCAATCAACTGTCCTTGTACCTCCACCAGAACAACCTCTTGGATCCCCACCAGTCTGGGTTCAAAGTGGGTCACTCGACAGAGTCGCTCCATGCCGCTAGAGCGAACTCTCTCTCCTCTGTCTTGATACTCCTGGACTTGTCTGCAGCGTTTGACACAGTGAACCACCAGATCCTCCTCTCCACCCTTGAGGGGATGGGTGTCTCAGGCTCTGCACTCTCCCTGTTTGCATCACACCTGACAGGTTGCTCCTACCAGGTGATGCTGAGAGGGTCTGTGTCAGAACCACGCAGGCTCACTACTGGGGTTCCGCAAGGCTCGGTTCTAGGTCCTCTCCTCTTTTCCCTCTACACAACATCTCTTGGTTCTGTTATCCATTCACACGACTTTTCCTACCATTGCTATGCAGATGACACCCAGCTGATCCTGTCATTTCCCCCTTTGGACACACAAGTGGAGGCACGCATTGCTGCATGTCTGGCAGACATCTCGGAGTGGATGTCGATGCACCACCTGAAGC
Organism: Hoplostethus mediterraneus; assembly: GCA_034670385.1. NCBI lineage: Eukaryota > Metazoa > Chordata > Actinopteri > Trachichthyiformes > Trachichthyidae > Hoplostethus > Hoplostethus mediterraneus. The sequence continues at coordinate 1,263,619 of JAXDDW010000064.1, forward strand.
TCAACCTGGACAAGACTGAGCTGGTGTTCCTCCCGGGGAAGGGCTGTCCGCACCAAGACCTGGCCATCACCATTGATCATGCTGTGGTGACGTCAACTCGGACTGAGAGGAATCTGGGTGTGACCCTGGACGACCAACTGTCGTTCTCGGCAAACATCGCATCAGTGACAGATTCCTCCTCTACATCAGGAGGATTCGCCCCTTCCTCACTGACAAGGCAGCGCAGGTGCTCATCCAGGCTCTTGTTATCTCCCGCCTGGACTACTGCAACTCCGTCCTTGCTGGTGCCCCGGCGTCGGCCATCAGACCTCTGGAGCTTGTTCAGAAAGCTGCAGCTCGACTGGTGTTCAACCGCCCCAAGTTCTCCCATACAACTACCCTTCTCCGTTCTCTACACTGGCTCCCTGTAGCAGCTCGCATCCAGTTCAAGACCCTGGTGCTAGTCTACAGGGCAGTGAAAGGAACTGCTCCTTACCTCCAGGCTATGGTCAAGCCCTACACCCCCGCCCGACCACTTCGCTCTGCTGCCTCGAGGCAACTGGTTGCCCCGTCACTCAGAGGTCCCTGCGGCCGATCTACACGGTCACGGCTCTTCTCTGTCCTGGCCCCGCAGTGGTGGAATGAACTCCCCACTGATGTCAGGACAGCAGAGTCACTGCCCATCTTTCGCCGCAGGCTGAAAACCCACCTCTTCAGGAAACACTACCCTGACCCTTCCTCCTAGCCTTGCCTATTTGTCGTCATATGTGCCTGAGCGCTTGTTTATTGGCTCTTGGATACACTTATTTGTCTTAGCTCTTAGCTCTTGTCTTTAGCTCTTGTTTATTGGGTTCACTTATTTGTCTTAGCTCTTGTTTATTCGATTCTCTATTTGTCTCATTTGTTTAAGATAAGTAGGTTGCTAACTTATTGCACTCTTACCTTAACACTAGTTATGCTCTTAGTTGCTTGTTTAGGAAGGAAATGCACTTACGATTTCTGGTGACTAGTAGTTTTCTTACCTACCTTTATTGAATGCACTTATTGTAAGTCGCTTTTGATAAAAGCGTCTGCTAAATGACTGTAATGTAATGTCTGTAATGTAATACAATGATACCTTATGTTCATGGCCATATCTGACAATACCTTTGATGAGAGGGTTGGAGCGAAGTGCTATTGCAAGGGCAAACAATAAGAGGCTTAAAGGACAACCTTGACGTGTTGACCGTTGCAGAGGAAAACAATTGGATTGCGTGTTATTAGTCCTAACTGAGGCTTGAGGGGATGAATATAAAAGTCTTATCCAAGTAATGAATTTGGAGCCAAAGCCGAATTTATTCAGAGTGTGGAAAAGGTACTTCCATTCCACCCTGTCAAATGCCTTCTCTGCATCTAGGGATATGACGGCCTCAGAAGTGTTGATAGTAGAGAGATTATATATGATATTAAATAAGCGTCTTAGATTAAAGAATGAGTGTCTATTTTTAATAAATCCTGTTTGATCAGGCGAGATAATTGATGGGAGAACTGATTCTAAACGTATCGCTAGAAGCTTGGCTATGATTTTATAGTCAACATTTAATAGGCTAATTGGGCTGTACGATGCACAGTCTAGAGGGTCTTTGTTTTTTTTGAGAATTAGAGATTGTGGCTAAAGTGAGAGTCCGTGGGAGAGTGCCATTTACAAATGCTTCATTATACATTTCACTTAAAGGGGGGGTATTGTACTAATTTTGGGCTAAGACGTTTGTGAAGTCTATATAAAATAAAATCCTAAAACCAGCTTCTGTGGTGTGTGTTTCAGTTTCTCATTTTCTCCATTGTAAAGAACAGGCTGTTTTGAGGGCGTGTAGGTTGTATGTAATGAGCACTGCTCTGATTGGCTGCCTCACGCCTCAAACGCAGCCAATCAGAGCAATGCTCATTACATACAACCTACACGGAATCGCCTGGTGGAGGCCGGAGAGCACAGCGCCCATTAGTGATGGGAATTCCGGCTCTTTTTAGAGAGCCGGTTCTTTTGGCTCGGCTCACTAAAAAGAGCTGGCTCTTTCGGCTCCCAAGTGGCTCCTCAGATTTTTTGTTGCTTAAATTAATTTATTACCAAAAATAATAAGAAAATGAATTACTAATGTAAAAAACATACATTATATCAAATGTTTATTATTTATATGGCTTTATTTATATACTCAACATACTCAACATGGAGCAGAGTGCTACAAAAAAAAGACCCATCTCAATTAGACAAAAAGGTCCAATATCTGATTGTATGTATATCATTTATAAACTTGTAACTATTTACAGTGAAACAACATAGACAAGCTTAGCGAATCACACAACAAAATATAAATTAAAATGTGTAAAACAAAAAGAAAAAAGCAGCATCCTGGTAACAGTTTTAGCTAGTCTTTAGTGAAGATTGGCATTGAGAAAAACCAAGTGCCTCAGCTTTGAGGGGTTGATCCTGTTTCTTGCTGTAGACATTGCAGCAGCAGCAACAGTTGCAGTAGACACACTGGCACCTTCATTAATAGTCGGTTCCCTTGCTTGTCTTTTTTCTTCCAAAAAAGCACTTCTTGCACTGATGGATGAACAGTTCTAATGTGCCTGTGCAGGTTGTTTGTGGAGCATGCTCGATATGAGATTTTCACCTTGCACAGTCTGCCTTTGAACTGTCTATGACATTGAAATACGTCCAAACTTTACTGCGTTTCCTGCTGTCACTCATTTTCTCACCTTTCCAGCGTGTTGTCTCTGTCTGTAGCGCAAGTTCTCTCTCGTCTCCCTCCCTCCTGTTCGTGTGCTCACTGTGCTGTGTGTCTGTAACCCCTCCCCTCCCCCTTCTGCTCAGTGTGGACACACAGACGCCACCACACATCTTGACCAATCACGTGCGGCTTTAACAGAAAAAAGAGGAGAAAAAAAACAAATCGGCTCCCATCGTTCACTTCAAAGAGCCGGCTCTAAGAGCCGGATCGTTCGCGATCAACACATCACTAGCGCCCATGCTGCTCAAGGTAAACGAATAAGCTTGATGCAGAAATCTACCATAAACATGGCGGCCGCTCCAGAACCAACACTGAGACCGGACATGTTTGAGCCAGAGTCTGACTCAGAATGGGAAGAGGCAGCTGAGGCGGTTCCACTTAGTTTCTCACTGATAACAATTCTGTGTAATATTGTACTTTCCTGCCTTGTGTTTGTGGATGTGGATGTGTGAGTGACACTCTCTGCTGTAGCCGGTCTGTTTATGGCTCATGGCCATAAGCTTATTGAATACAACTTACAGACAAGCTAGGATTGACAATTGTGTTGAGCTAGTTAACCAATATATTATTGGATGCAATCTATTTGCAGCCAAACAGCGCAGCCAAACAACCAAACACGATTGTACTAATGGTGGCTAAAGTTTACCAAGCCTGACACGTTCGACAGACTTATAAAACAGACACTGGTCCCAACAAATAACTTTAAGATGAGTCCTGACTCCAACCAATAACTTTAATTTTACTTTACTTTACTTTTAATGACTCCAGCTTTAGTTTTCTTACTTCTTCCAGACCCAACAAGCCCGTGGCTATCCCTGAATAACCAGCAGTTGAATATACTAACCAGACTAATTTGGTAAATTAAATCAAAACATGGTGACACTTACAGATTCCAATTTTGCAGTGGGTCACGTACCTTATGAATTGCTCCATCTTTAAGCTTCAATTTAGATGCTAATCCTGCCTTTGCACAAGCAGTCTGAGGACTGATCATCACACAGAAAAAAACTGTAGCCGTTGCTGTTAAAAATAAAATTAATCCACTCTGTCCTGGCATTTTCATGTGTTGGGAGACTACAGGGATCTATGTTGCTGCCTGCATCCTACAAAATAATAACTGGAGCGTTGATATATCTCCTGATTGTTTCTCCTGTTGTTTTAGCTTCACTCGTCAGAAAGTAATGGTGCATTCCAGTGTACTCGGAAAAAACGGCGTCCGAATGTAATGTGCGATTCTCTTCACTAATGGGGCCATAGTAGTTGATGTTGAGTTTAGATGCTTGTAACATTCTGAGACTTAGCATACAAACATGAGTTTGCTGGGGGCGATTATGTTTTCCCGAGCAGATGCACTGGAACACATTTAGATTGGAAGTTAGGATTACCGACTCAGAGTTTCTGATTTCCGAGTACAATGGAATGCACCATAAGCAACTTGCGGCACTGCTGTGAGCTGCATTTTGCAACGACGTAAATGGGATTGGTTGTTCAACTGGGTGTGGGCATGCTCTGAGAGGGGCTGGACTTGTTCCCCATTACGTCATGGGGAACCATTTTCTGAAACGGGCCGTTTTTCTCCTATCTTTGGCAACGTTTTGGGAAAAAGGAAAATACAGAAGACTTCCATTTTTCAAATTTTCTCAGCTGCTTAGGGAAGTAATTTCCTGTGGAACATGTATAAGCGCCAGGAATAAACCGTTTTCCATAATATGGGGCCTTTAAGATAGGGGCTATTTTAGGAAAAAGCTTTTTATAAAACTCGGCTGAGTAGCCGTCTGGTCCTGGACTCTTCCCAGATTGAAGAGATCTAACAGCATTGGACAATTCAATTCAATAGTAATTGGTTGTTCTAATTTTTCAACTAGGTCCTGGTTAACTAAAGGTACAGCAAGGGAATGAAAGAAATCATCCAATTCTACAGCGTCCGGTTCATTTTCAGATGTGTATAAAATTTGATAAAAATGCTTAAACTCATCATTAATCTCCTTGGGGTCTAAGGATATCCCAGACGACGTACGCATTTTAGGAATCAGATGTGATGATGAGACCTGACGTAACTTGTGAGTCAATAATCTACTGGCTTTATCTCCTTGTTCATAATAAGTGCTTCTAGATTTGACAAGTAGTTCTGTAACCTGATCTGTCAATAATGTATCATGTTCTGCTTGCAAAGCTAACCGCTCCTTATAAATATCTGGAGATGGTGACACAGCGTATACATCATCTAATTGAGCAATACTGCGTGTCAACACAGATAATCTGTCATTTTTAAGTTTGCTCTCGTATGCGGCATAGGAAATAATTTCGCCTCTGAGATAGGCTTTCAAAGTTTCCCAGAGAGTAGATGCAGAAATGTTTGGGGTTTTGTTCGTACTTAAAAAAAAAATCAATTTGGTTTGAAACAAAATTCACAGTCTTCATTACTGAGCAGGTGAGTATTTAAACGCCAAGGCGGTCGCAAATTAATAACAGCTTGAAAGACTACTACCATGGTAACAGGGGCGTGATCAGAAATAACAATTGGATTGTATGAGCATGAAGATATGGAATGAAGAAATCTGTCATCTACAAGGAAGTAATCTATACGTGTAAAGGTGTGGTGGACTGGTGAGATAAAAGAGAATATTTTACTAGATGGGTTAAACCAGCGATACTCAACCCGCGGCTCGTGAGCCGCATGCGGCTCCTTTAAGACTAGTTGCGGCTCTTTTAAGTCCCACTTAAAAAAAAAAAAAGTCCTGTTCGTGGTTTTCATGGACAGGATTTCAAGGCGCAGTCGAGGTGAGGAGAGTGTACGGTTTGGGGACCTCAGGGTCGCATCTCTGCTTTTTGCAGACGATGTGGTTCTGATGGCTCCGTCAGACCGAGACCTCCAGCATGTGCTGGGGCGGTTTGTGGCTGAGTGTGAAGCGGTTGGGATGAGAGTCAGCACCTCCAAGTCTGAGGCCATGGTACTCTCACGGAAAACGGTGGAGTGCTCCCTTCGGGTTGGGGAGGAAGTGCTTCCTCAAGTGAAGGAGTTCAAGTATCTCGGGGTCTTGTTCACGAGTGAGGGTAGAATGGGGCGGGAGATGGACAGACGGATAGGTGCGGCGTCTGCAGTAATGCGGACGTTGTACCGGTCCGTTGTGGTGAAGAGGGAGCTGAGCCGTAAGGCGAAGCTCGCGATTTACTGGTCCATCTACGTCCCAACCCTCACCTATGGTCACGAGCTCTGGGTAGTGACCGAAAGAACAAGATCGCGGATACAAGCGGCCGAAATGAGCTTCCTCCGTAGGGTGGCTGGCCTCACCCTCAGAGATAGGGTGAGGAGCACGGACATCCGGGAGGGGCTCGGAGTAGAGCCGCTGCTCCTTCACGTCGAAAGGAGCCAGCTGAGGTGGTTCGGACATCTGATTAGGATGTCCCCCGGGCGCCTCCCTTTGGAGGTGTTCCGGGCACGGCCAACTGGGAGGAGACCTCGGGGCAGACCTAGAGCCCGTTGGAGGGATTATATTTCCCTTCTGGCCTGGGAACGCCTCGGGATCCCCCAGGGAGAGCTGGAGGGCGTGGCCGGGGTGCAGGACGTCTGGAGATCCCTGCTGAGCCTACTGCCTCCGCGACCCGGCCCCGGATAAGCGGCTTGAAAATGGATGGGAAAAAAATGGATGGAATTAAAAAAAAAAAAAAATCTAAAAAAATCTTTAAAAAACGAAAAACAAAAACATTGTCAGCAGAATTCATCAACATTTCATTATCACTCACAAGTCACACATCAGTCATCACACACATCAGTCTATTAAGCCCCCCCCCCCCCATCCCTCTGAACAACCAATCACAAATTATTTCAGGTTTCGCGCTCTGATTGCAGGTGCGCGAGATAATTGCTCCGTCACACTGGGAAAACTAGCTTACAGCACTATGCAAAAATGGCAAAGGAATATAGGAAATGAAAATATGAAGAGGAATATCGAACATTTAAAGAGGACTGGGAACTCGAGTTTTTCTTCGTCTCCACCGGTTCGGGAAAATGCATCTGCCTGCTTTGTGACAACGTCATTTCACAATTTAAAAGGTCCAATTTGCAGCGCCATCACGACACAAAACACCCGAAGTTCAGTACCGACTTTCCGAAAGGTGGAGAGCTGAGGGCGGAAAAGCTGGCGAGACTCAAACAGAACCGAACTGCTCAAAAAAACTTATTCCACACTAATATGAGTGAAAGAGCGACAGAGGCATCCTACAAAATCACACATGAACTGATGAAAAAGATGAAGCCATATACTGATGGAGAAATGGTGAAGGATTGCATACTGCTGGCTTGTTCAACGTTGTTTCCTGAGAAAAAAGACCTGGAACGAGAGGCAAAAAAAATTCAACTGTCGGATTCTACTGTAGCTAGGAGGGCATCAGACATTTCAGAGAACATTGCACATACTCTTAAGGACAAACTGTCATCCGCTGAGTTTGTCAGCCTTGCAATGGACGAAAGCTTGGATATCAATGACACGCCACAATTACTCATCTTTATCCGAGCGATCAACACTAAGTTTGACATTACAGAAGAACTGCTTGACATGGTTTCACTGGAAAATGGAACAACGGGCAGTGAAATAAAAAACGCTGTGCTGGAAACATTAGAAAAGTTTAAATGGTAAATGGTCTGTACTTATATAGCGCTTTTCTAGTCATTTCCGACCACTCAAAGCGCTTTACACTACATCCACATTCACCCAATCACACACATTCATACACTGATGGCAAGGCGCTACCATGTAAGGTGCCAACCTGCACATCAGGGGAATCTAACCATTCATACACATTCATACACCGAAGGCGCAGCTTCGGGGGCAACTTGGGGTTCAGTGTCTTGCCCAAGGACACTTCGACATGCGGACTGGAGGAGCCTGGGATCGAACCGCCGATCTTCCAATTAGCGGACGACCCGCTCTACCTCCTGTGCCACAGCCGCCCTTTAACATTAACATTGGACCAGAAAAAATCACAGCATTCACAACAGATGGCGCACCGGCGATGCTTGGTAAGAGGAACGGAGCCGTGGCTTTGCTGAAAGAAATGCTGAAAAACGGCGGGGTTGCTGCTGAGGGTATTTTCTCATACCATTGTATTGTGCATCAACAAGCCTTGTTTGCTAAGTTCAAATGTCTGAATGAAGTGATGGCAAATGTAATCGAAGTGGTTAATTATATCAGGGCCCGTGCAAGAAACCACTTAAATTTTAAACTGCTGTGTGAGGAGTTCGACACTCACTATGGAGATTTGGTGTTACACACCGAGATCAGATGGCTGTCTAAAGGACGTATTCTTGCACATTTCATGGACCTGCTTGAACCCCTGAAATCCTTCATTGTCGGCCAAGGGGAGACTTCCCGATTTTCCTTTTTGGATGATAAAGAGTGGGTGCTGTCTGTTGCGTTCCTGTGTGACATTATGCAGCACTTGAACGAACTTAATCTCAAGATGCAGGGAAGAAACAAGACCGTGTTGAGCTCTACACGGCTGTCAGAGTATTTTCTGACAAACTGGATGTACTCGAACAAAGTGTCCGTGGTTCTGATTACCGTTTCTTCCCCACCGTGCAGAAAGTGATGGCGATGCATGCAGACGCTCTCCTGCCCTGTCAATCACAATTCTGTGACGTGCTAACTGAGCTCAAGCAAAACTACACATCAAGATTCCACGATTTCAAGGACCATAGCAATATTTTTCTACTTGTGAAAAACCCATTCCTGATTGAGGTCAATGAAATGAAGCAAATAAGCGACCAGCTCGGACTTGTGCAGCTTCAAATGGAGTTCGTGGAGTTAAAGAGCTCAGATGAACTTCAGCGTCAGTTTCGGATTACAGATGTCGTGGACTTTTGGAAACTGGTGGGGCATCTACCAAATATCTCCAGACTGGCAAGACGCATCATCTCAATGTTTCCGTCCACATACCGGTGTGAAGCAGCATTCTCTGCGCTCTCAAAAATAAAATGTCGCAACCGAAACAGATTGAGTCTGCAGCACACAACAGAGGCCCTTCGGATCGCCGTTTCCAGCGCAGAGCCCGACTTCAAATCACTTGTGCGGCAGAAGGAGTGTCAGAAATCACATTGAGTGTGAAGTAAGTACAACATTACTCTTCTGACAACCCCTGCTGTCTATAATCTGCTGTTATATGGACTGTGATGATCAGTAAACATGCTGTCTGTTATCTGTTGTTATGGGCAGTGATGATCAGTAAACATGCTGTCTGTTATCTGTTGTTATGGGCAGTGATGATCAGTAAACATGCTGTCTGTTATCTGTTGTTATGGGCAGTGATGATCAGCAATGTGTGTTTTGTGGTTGCAGTGAAAATAATAAATCACAGTTATTGCACTGTACATTATGCTTTTCATTCCTTAGTAACATATTACTATTATCCATATTCTCAAATGCATAATGGTTTCAGGGAGGAAAGGAGCGTTTTTGGATTGTGGCTCTTGCAAAAATATTTTTTCGTCAATGTGGCTCCTGATTAGGACAAGGTTGAGTACCACTGGGTTAAACAATCTCCAAGGGTCTGAAACGGCATAGTCAGACATAAAGGTCCGGACCACCCTGGCTGAGGTTGATAGAGCAGTAGGATTAGTGGAGGAACGATCCAGATGTGGATCCAACCAACAATTAAAGTCCCCACCTATGATCAACATGTGGGAGGACATATCAGGGAGTGTGGAGAAAACAATTAAAAAAAAATCACCATTGTCCCAATTAGGAGCATAGATATTGACAAGAAGTACATTCGTGTTGAACAGCCTACCACTGACAATTACATATCTACCATTGCGGTCTGCAATCACATTGGAACATGTAAAAGGCACTGACCTATGCAGTAAAATAGCCACCCCCCTGGCCTTACTCTGAAATGAGGAATGGAACACCTGACCCACCCATCTGCACCTAAGACTGGAGTGTTGTGAGACCTTGAGATGAGTCTCCTGCAGAAAGATAATGTGAGCATTCAATTGGTGAAGGTGGTGTAGCACCTTACTGCGTTTAACTGGATTATTGATGCCCCTGCAATTCCAAGTGAGAAAATTAAAACCATTTCCAGAATGAGCTACACCTGGCTGAGTCATGTCTTAAGAGAGTAAATATGTGTCAAGGACGGGATACCATGTAAACTAGAGATTCTGGTTGACCTTAATAGTGCAAAATCAAAAAACAGAGACAAGTAATAAAGCACAAAAAAACACCCCTTCCCCCAAACCCTCCTTTGCCGAAGCATCTCCCCAATTGAGACGCAAGCAAAACCCTAAATACAAGAAAAATCTAGAGCCGAGCGTAGTAACTAACCCTTACTCTTTGCTACCTGAGATTTGTGACCATTGAACTAGAATAGATCAAACATGCCTGAATATGGCTTAAATGGTAAAACTGCACCCAAACTATGTAAACTACCAAATACTGGCACATTAGAGGCGGCTTAAATCAAAATTAAATAACGTTAGTAGGCTAATGATGATATAAAATTAGAACAACAAGGATAAGGATAAAACAGTTTTCAAGTATCATCAACGGGCCATGCTAGGCTAACTTTACCAGCCACCTAGCCTGCCAGCCTGTCAGCCAGCCAGCCTGCTAGCAGAGCCAGCTAACTGATCTTACACTACCTTCTAGGTACAACCGCTGTTTTCAGATTCTTTTGGACGAAGTCGGCTGCCAAAGTCGGGTCCTCGAATCTGTGCATTGAATTATCCTGTATAGTCAGTCTCAGGGTCGCAGGGTAGATGAGTCCATATTTCACACCCGAGCAGGCATGTAGCTGGCGCTTCACCTCTCCAAAGCTAGCCCGCTTCTTGGCCACAGCCGTTGTATAGTCTGCAAAGACAGAGATCCTTTTTCCCTTGTGAAGGAGAGGAGACCTTTCGACAGCTTTCTTCAGCATGTCATTGCGAACATGAAAGAAATGCACCCTGATGATAAATGGTCGAGGGGGTTCTCCATCTCGGGGTCGACTCCGTAGGCTGCGGTGGGCTTGGTCTAGCAGCGGCTCTTCCCCCAGGCCGAGTAGCTCCTGAAGCAACCCGGCCACAAACTCCGCTGGTCATGGACCCTCTACTCACTCTGGCACACCGAGGAGACGGATGTTGTTTCTCCGCATTCTGCTTTCCAGGTCTTCGCATTTGTTATCAAGGTACTCCACCCTAGTCTTCAGAGAGCTAACGCTATTCTCCAGGTCGTTAATGCGAGTGCTATGAGCTGTAGCGCCGCGCTCTAGAGCCGATATAACTTCTCCATGTGTGTCTAGCTTCTTTTGCACATTTTTGATAGTTTTCTTAAGCTCCTCTTTCACTGACAACATCTCTGAGCTGAGAGAGGTAGAAAGAGAGTTGATTTTGCTTAAGATATCAGCTTTGAGAGAGCCCATCATGGATTGTAGCAACCCCGCAGTCAGACTACCGGTGTTGCCGGCATCAGCAGTATCCGATGGTGGGGATGAATCAGGCGAGGGTGCAGGCTTGCCGCTGCCTACTTTTACAGAATCTGCTTTCGATCGAGAAGACGTCATTATGAATTTTTACTCAACAAGTTTAATCAGAATCGTTTGGCAATAATAAAATATATAAATTTCGTCACTAACTCAGGAGCGATAGGGAAATGCGTCCTACATCCTCAACGTCCGACAGCGCACCCCCCCAAACAATGGGAGGTTTACAAACGATCGTATTCCTCCGCACTTCTACCTCCATCAGGGTGCACTCCCTGCGGAAGTGTCCGAGCCATCCGCACCGCCAACACTCCTGCCCAGGTGCTTGAGTCGCCGTCTGTGGGCCTGCCCCGGCCCCTGTGAGCGGGAACCTGCGGAGACAGGGGAGACAAGGGGTTAGTGGGGCGAAGACTGGGTCCGGGGGGAGGCGTTGGGCCGCACAGCAGCTCATGCAGTGCCCCAAGGTCCTTCACGTGGGATTGTGCGACAGACAGGAGGGTCTGCGTCTGCTGCTGCAGGACCACTGCCTGTGCCTCCTGCATGACCACCAAACAGCCGACCAGGTTCTCAAGAGGGGACAACTCTCTTCTCAACTCTCTCTCTTCTACTCTCTGCTACTCTCATGCCTAAGGCTTCCTACTTCTGGCATGCAACGTGTGGTATGCTCCTTAGACCACTGAGCTACCAGGACACCCCAATATTCTTGGTACCACTTTAACATAGTGTTAAAGTGTACAGTGTACAGTGTTAGAACTGATGTCACCTTGCAGTGGAGGTGGGGTTGCATGCTCTTAGGATCCTAAGGGCTATGCTGGCAGGGTCTTAAGTTTAAACAAGACAGACAGGTGAAGGGCCAGACAAAGGATAGCACACCTGTGCCCGAAATGCATCCACAAAATTGGTTTCTTTTGTCCATTTTGGCTGAATACACTTAATTGACAATTGCTGTTCTGACTCTTCTGTTCTTGTCTCTTTCTCTTGTGCTCAGCCACATCGTAACACATTTTATTGCATTTTGATTGGCTGTTGCATGAAATTAGTTTCACAATGGTGAGATGTTTGCAACTAGTCTAGACTGAGTTTCAAACAAGTTTCAAGTGAGTTTAAGATGGTTTAAACTGTGCAACTCAAACGCACCAATGTTTCAAGCCAATAAATGTTTCATTGTGTAAATCATTAACGCCTTACAAAGCAGACAAGCCCAAGATATCAACAGCACTAGTTACACTTGATACCATAAGGTACAGGCAGACTATAAAAATACAACATGACATGTATTGTCGCAGCCCAAGCACAACTACCCAGCTGCAAGCTCTTTAATCTCATCTCTGGTCTCCTCACTTACTCTTTATGTCTACAAGCTGCCACTACATGAGTATGTGTGTACGTGCGTATGTGTTTGTCTGTGAGTGAGAGTGATATCTATTAGGGTAACTCAACAGAAACGTGTACCACCCTCACATCTGTTTAATTGTATTTAAATAAGTCTTGCCTTCTGTTCAAAGATTCAACATATGCCTCAGTCAATCTCACAACCTGACAGCATGAGTGTCCAGTGAACCACCATGGATATTAACAGGATCCACCAACCAACTTCTCTGCTATAACCTACACTACTTTCAAGATGTTCAATCACTCTCAGTTGCCAGGCTGAATGTAGAGACAGCCTCGATTATATGCGCCATTGGACAATTCGCAGCATTGCTACTAATGATAATGAAGGGCAAAGCACTCCTCTCTCTCTCTCTCTCTTTCTCCTTCTTCCATTTATTTCTAACCTCCTGCCAAGCACTCTAACTCCTAATAAACTGATAAAATATCTTTTCACAGCACATTTGCTCAGATCAGCTTGGATGTAGTTAAGAATACATGAGTATTATTTGAGTCTCTTTGAGACTTGTGGAGTGCATGAATCTCCACAAGTCTTTTTGAGGTAGATTGCATGATGGAGAAGCTATTGTGAGTTAATGAAGTGGGCCAATATCTGCTGTTGTCCAAAAATAAGCACTCACCAATCAGAGTGGGTCATTGGGGACAATGTGACATTGTCCTTGATCTGGTACATTTATAATAACACTGTTGAATGCACATTTATAGAGTACATATTTATAGCACTGCATATGAGCTCCTGTTGGGTTTGTACCATCTGTACTGTTACTATGTGAGTTGTCAATATACCTCTGCACTGATGCTGCCAAGACAAACTATTGTACATTCACTGTACATGGTGAATGAGGTGATTTTGAATTTTTAAATGATTTTGAAAGTGATTATAATAAAATTATATAAAAGAGATTATATAAAAGATATTAAAAGAGTGTTGATGTGCCTGACCTCTGTTCGTGGGGGACTTCCAGCCTTCCTATTTGCCATTTGATCCACATCCAAGTATGAAAATAGAGGTTACTGGGAGACCTATAATACATTTACATACATACATACATACATACATACATACATACATACATACATACATATTTACTTACTTACTTAGGCACTTAGGTTTGTTTGAACATGGGGGAGCAGAGGCACAGGGGTCTGGGGGCCCTCCCCCTAGAAAGATTTATGTTTTTACAACTATTTCCAGAAATTTCATGGAATTCCACACCACAAGAAATGGAATCCTGTTTATTAGTGTTTTATATCAATAGATATTACTTTTTTTCAATGATGATTTGTAACATAACTTCTTACTACATGGCCCTTGTGACTTTACCCTTGAAAAAGGCAAAAGGTATTTATTTTTAACCAATCATGCCTAAAACTGGGTGGAGTTTGCATGTTCTTCCCATGTTTGCATGGGTTTCCCTCCCTGGGTGCTCTGGTTTCCTCCCATAGTCCAAAGACACACAAATCAGGTGGATTGAAGACTCTAAATTGCCCATAGATGTGAATGTGAGCTTGAGTGTGTTTGTGCTTCTATCTGTGTTAGTTTGTCTATGTGTTTGGCCTGTGATGGACTGGCGACCTGTCCAGGGTGTTTCCCTGCCTTCCGTCCAATGCATGCTGGGACATGCTCTGTGACCTCTGTGTGTAGGAATAAGCTTGTCACTATAGTCTGATTTATGGATTCCTAAAACTAATATGGGTTAGTAAATTAATTTTCAAGTGTAGTTAAATAATATTTATAATATTTATTTTTCATATGTTGCCTATGAAACATGTCTCAAGTATTACTTGTTCATTTGCATCAAATTCTCCCCATACTGTCTTGTTTTGTACAATGTGTTTGATCATTTCCAGAACGATGACATGCTATATAGAGTAACACATTTCTTAAAAGATAATCAGAGGGGTATACATTGTGTCTGGAGTTTAGGAAGGCTAACTTTGCTGTGACTTTACGCTTGACAGTACATTATCTACGTTCTGTATTGTCCAATCAGCATTAAGCATCATATAGCATCAACTAAAAATATAGCTGTAAGCGGCGATTCGCAGGTTCAAGCCATTTTGTTACGGCAAACTGCATGCAGAGTGACAGAAGATAAATTACACAAAAAAAAAAATATGCAGTTAACTGGATGTTTAGGTAAGCAAGGCCACTAGGACAGAGGCTTCCATTCTCAAAGAACAAAGTCCAGTTTAAATAAAAGCCCCAGAAAAATACTATACTTATGCCTTTTTTAGCTTACTAGGTTATGTCATATTTTATTCCCTGAGTTAAATCTTATTATTTTTCCTTCACAGGTAAACAGGTAAGTAAACCTTAAAATCCATGACAGTTAAATCAAAGATATAACCTTTTGGGTTTAACTGTTTTCCTTTCTTCCCCAACAGGTAATATACAATAAAATTCACCTTTCTTCAATCTAAACATCAAATGAACATTACATCATCACAACACCATAACATTGGAAATTCTTTAAATAAATGTAATGTAGTACCAAAGTTGTATATTCTTTTCAGTTCTTTTCAAACTCAGTTCTAATTCTTTGTACTGTAGTTCAGTTCAATTCTGTTTTAAGATCCACTACACTCCTACCACACTGGCAGCGATGTATTCAGCAGTCATCAGACGTGTGCACAGTAGATTCTCACACTGGCACGTGTGTTCAGCTCTCAGACTCGTGGGTAGCTCGCCATCCTGTCTCTTGCGTGTGTGTATGTGCTGGTCCGGGCACACACACGAGTACACACACAATCACACCACGAGGAAGAGTGTCCAACTCCATGAAACAAACTTCTCAACAAAAAAAAAACCTCTTCCACAACAACAAAAACATTACCAGCACAGTTTGTGTGTTAAGGTATTTGCAGGCTTGCATTAAATAGTAAAAAAAAAAAAAAGTAGTTATTTATGTCTTTTACAAAGTAAATTATCTGTTTCTCTCCGTTTCTTCCTCTGGTTCTCTCTGCACCTGTTGATGTAGGAGAGAAAGGTCCAAGTATCAGGCCAGTGATGAAAGACCGGACCTCCCCACCAACACTTAATTTTCTTCACGATTCCGAAAGTTCAACAGTTACTAGTTTCAAACAGGTTCAAAATAAATCACTGGAGATGAGATCAGAGTTCGATGCATAGAGTTTTATTCTTCACAGACACAAAACCCGAGTCGGCTCCGGAACCAGACTGACAAAAGCTATATGTGCATGATCTTATATATCCTAAAAACTGGGTGGAGAATACCGATTTACGCCCAGTTCTGGCAACTCTAGCTCAATGTCAGCAAGTTTTTTTGTTTGATCAGCAGAAATAATGAGTTCACCAGCCCTACGTGGGCCTATACCTCAAGCCCAAACTTCAAGCATCAGCAAAGATAACCATCACCTACCACCGTCCTAGCGCCATGACATCATACCTAGCTTCTATAGGCGGGTCGTAATATCAAACTTGGCTTTTCCTGGGCGGGTCTTAATGCTAAGTTTGGCTTTCCTGGGTGGGTCTTGATATTAAGCTTGGCCCCCTGGGCGCGTCTTGATATTAAGCTTGGCCCCCTGGGCGGGTCTCTGTGGGCAGTACCTCCCACCTGGACTTCTCCTGTCTGCGCATACCCTGCCAGTCTATTTTTTGGCACTTCTTTTCATGATCGGGCCTGTGTAGCCTGTCCCTGGTTTCCCCTCTTGTGAGAGGGCCTCAAACTGTATTTTTCAAAACTTTATGATTATTTTGGGTTTCTTATAGGTTACATGTTTCAATCAAAACACTTTTTATACTTATGAGGGTTATATAGTTAATCAAAATTGCTTAATACAAAATACATCAAAGTAATGATAATTATTTACAACACTGTGCTGTAACTTTTTTTCCGCGAGGCAAAAAAACGTCTTTCTTAAAGGGATATTCACTAATTAAAGGGGAAAGTTTCACTATGAATTTGTATAGGCATACATTTTAATTGTTTCTTCTTACAAATTATTTAGTGTCAACATTTTTAATTGTAGCCTAATTTATTTGTAACTTAATTTATAAAAATATACTTATTTTATAACCATATTTTAATGTGGGTTACACTCATATGGAAAAACTCCCCAGACAGCACCCTACGTCTTACCGACGTCGGCATTACAGAGGAACATCGTTACTACATTGCGTTCCATTTCTACACGTAGCATATAAGTAGGAAGGGAATCAGCTTCAAACAGCTGCAGATTCCCCATGTCGGTAATGCGTTGGCATTACGTAGCGTCCAAGGAGGGTGACTGCTCTGGTATTTGTTCACAAGGCTAAATATAATTGGCTTATTGTAACAAAATGAAGTCATTTTATTTTTTATTGCAGAGTAAAATGCTCCACGGGTAGAATTTATGTATAATAGTATGTAGGCTTTACGTACAGACATACAAAATACATTTACCTTATTTACTTACAGTATTACTTCATTCTTCAGTTAATATATTACCTTTAGTGTTTTACCCCGGTCTTGTATGCCCTTTCATTTTGTTATGTAGAGCACTTTTCAGCTTTAGTGGAATAGTACTCCTTTGAAAACAGCTCAAGGTTTTTAGGTTTAATGCAGCCAGTAAATACCATGTTCATCCTGTCTGTTGTAGCTTTTGAAAACAAATACAACTTGGAAAGCTTCTTAGCCTTCTTTCTTATTTCAGTTAGCAATCACATTGATAATTTTCAACTTTTTGAAATGCCTATTTAATTACATATCTTTACTTTAAAATATTCACTATTTAATTTCACTGGTCAAAGTTTAAATTTTGTGAAAAATAGTTTCAATTCTCCCTAAGGGCATATGTTAAAAAATAAATTTAAAAAAAGTCACTCAAATATTTTTTGATTCTCCTTACACTCATGTCTCAAAGTTTTTAAAGTATATGACATGAAAGGTAATACACATTAGTATGTGATATCAAACATCTATACACCTTGTGTATAGCATATATTCATATATCATACACTGCACTACACCAATACACCAGTCTAATGTAATTTGGTCTTCATTTAAGCTGAGCTAATGCCAACTCCACAAAAGGACCATCTGAAATTCCAACGGAGAACCTTCTTGCTGTAAAGCAACAGATCACTGTGCCAATCCCAGGGGGAGACAGGGCTGCAAAGGGATTATGTGGCAATGTTGCAGTGTACATCACTGCAGGGATCCTGTAACAGTGAAAAGAACATTTTTGGGATTTTTTGATGACAGTCCCATAACCAGCTAGAGCTGGTACAGGCCATCAGCTCCAAAAAATGGTGACTAGCACACTGCACTTACTAAAGATGACAGGAAGCAGTTGACCCCCCTGCGACCCTGAACAGGATAAGCGGTGATAGATAATGGATGGAAGCAGTTGAGTGAAACTTAGTCTTCAAATGATAAATACTAGTGTATTTACACTTTATTATATAATTTGTGACTAGGATTGATGTGCTTTATTATAGACATATGGTTGCCCAGATGTACACATTTACAATTCAATGACAGTAACTGCAATAGCTTCAGCAATAAATGTTCAGAAATGTGCTGTAGTGAGCAGTGCAACTGTCTTAAATACATATAAATATCCATAAACACAGTGATTACGGTAACTGCAGTAGAACTGAATGAATCAAATGCAGGAGACTAGTTACAAAGCTACTGTACACCACCTACCAAAACAAAATAACATTAAATTGTGCATTGCATCTATTTTGCTGTGGGCTTTCCAAGCAGTAGTGAGAGTGGTGTTTCGTATCATCAAAACATTTTGCTGTAGAAAAATAAGTTATTGTATTGTTAAATCATTAAAATGGAAATTCCATTTGGGGATATTGCATTTTATTGCTAAGACAATGTTCCCTCTTGCCCAACTGGTCATCCTTCCCCAGAGGGGGAGAAAAGAAGTTTAAATGTTTACTCGACAGACACCATGAATGTGTAGCATATGTATAAAATATGTGATGTATTTCACCAGAAATCCCTGCTTATTTTAGTTTTGTTATTTTTCTAAGTGTTTTCTAACATTTAAGTTATTCCTAAGTGGGTTGGAGTCATTTTTGGGAGTCTTGTTCATTTGTTTTGAGGATGTTGTGTTTTGCTTTTTGATGTTGTCATCAAAAATCAAATGCACGGGCTTCCTCCTCAGTTGCTGAGAGCATTCTGTGGAGAGGTAAGCGCTCGATAGAGCTCGTATCAAATCGAAATATAAAAGTTCATAAAAGTGTTTGTGAATATCGTAATTCATAAGTTAACTGTTTAATAGAGCCGGCTAAGTGCCGTTGTCATTTTCTTTTTCATGTAGATTTTGTCGGATGCAGCGGGTCATTCATATTTGTATGCTAGCTAACTAAAATGGCAGTAACGTTAGCGTGGTGCGGGTCTTGTTATCGTTCATGCGTCCTTTTTTTAGGTTGATGACCAGCCAGGAATAGCCAGAAGACTGCATCCTTCTTATTTTTATTTTATTCTTCCCAGGTATGTTTTTAAATCATTTGTTTTATGTTTTGGCTTTTTCTGCACATGAAAAGTGTTTGATTGATGTATTGTGGAAATGTGTTCTTATTACTATTGGATTTTGATATCTGAGTTGCTGAGAGCATTCTGTGGAGAGGTTGATGACCAGCCAGGAATAGCCAGAAGACTGCATCCTTCTTATTTTTATTTTATTCTTCCCAGAATAAATGCACAATTATCGAGCAAACAGAAGTCCAGTCTCATCATTTCATACACAACGCAGACATACGAACACAGGACCAGACCGGTCACAAAAGCAAAAAAAGCGACTACGCTAACGTTTCCATCAGCAACCAAGAACTTCTGCCAGTAACGTTACCAAGAATAAAGCTAAAAGGCTAATATTAGCAATGCGACAAAGCCATCGTAATCAACCGTCAAGCTAACGTTAGCTAGCCTTACTGATAAAACGAATTATCCAACGTTAGCGTACATGTATCACAGTTACATACCGCTATTCTCAATTAGCTTAACATAGCTAACGTTAGCTAGATTTAACTTCGCACCATCTGGCCAGATACATATTAATAACATTTAATAGCAACGTTTAACTTACGCTTCATGGTCACGACTCAATCGCTCACGGCTGCCCACAGCCCTAACCATGGAGACAGCGCTGCCCTACAGTCGACAGCGGGGGCAAAAACACTGAAAGCGGTCTCAGACTATCCTCAAATTATACCATGAAGCAGTTGGCAATGGCTACATAGCTAACATTAGCCAAGTTAGCAGACTATAGCGCACATTCCGGATACGAATCAATTAGTCTAACGTGCGATTTTATGAACATAAACAACATGCAAAATAGAGTGTCTATGCATTATAATTTTGTGTAAGTTGCCTACAAAAGTGAATAAGGGAAAAGCTGCCATTATCATTACCACAGCCTGCAAGAACCGGCTGCAGCCTTCTTCTACTCGATCAGAGAAGACACTGCTACTGTTAGATGCTGCACAGTGCTGCCCCTCGCAGCCCCTCGTGTGCTTTTCATATCTTGCAAGTTGCATGCAAACTAAGAACATCACAAAATGCCTGTTGCACAGTAACATGTGACTGAAGTAATTACTATATTCTTTTACAATATAGTTGAGTTACCCTGATTTAAATGTAATTGTGTTTCTTTTTGTTCTGACCGAGGTCTGGAGCACACTGATCAACTTGTACAGTAGCCTTTAATTGTGAAAATTGATGAAGCCAAAAACCCCAAAACACCATTCATTATACTAAGCAAATACATCAGCCACACCAATACATTCCAGGGGATTGCTGGTTGATGTATGTATTTAGTGTAATGGAATGCATTTTAGATTCATTGGTAATTATTTCAATGTGCGCTAACTTAATTATCCAATGTATACCACTCACCTGTTTCAGGTGACGTTTTAACATTAGTCTGTATGCACAATAAAAAATAAAAAGATCAATTTGCTCCCTTTGTCTCCTCCTTAAAGTCTGAGGCACTTGATCCAGCCATGCTTTGGTGGACTACACACTCTGAACCATTTATCCATACTGAGTTTTGCTTTGTGTTGCCCCTATCAATTCCAGTATGCTCATGTTTTTTTTGTTTGTTTTTTTACTTTCAGGTGTGTTCCAGTGTGTTGGCACTTTCCTGTAGAGGCCAGGCAAGTGGATTCACGTGCTGTTTGTCTAGCTACAGTATTAATAGAGTAGGTGGGGGTCTGTCAGTGAGTATGGCCAACACTAGCAACATGCCATCTTATTGGACACTGCGGCGTAAAGCCAAGGAGCAAGTTGACAGAAATTTAGAGTTAGTCAGTTTAGATGAGAGGAGAAAAAATTCTCATTCATTGGTCGAGGCAGTCTCTTCAAGAATTGTTGATGACAGTGAGGACATATACATGGAATGCCAATCATTACCTAAAGTTGAAGAGCTGAGGTGCGAAGACTTTGATCTGAGCAGCGATGTCTTCTTTGATGCCCAGTCATTTCAGATGATGATTCTGGATCCTCTGACGGCGAAGACGGTAACCAGCTGCAAAGCAGTTCTATTTCATATAGGCTTCGCCCTCTAAGGCTATCGCTATTGGGTTTATCCCTCGCGCGCATGCGCAGCACTGAAAGAACTTTAGTCCACGCCCACCTGTAGTGTGGGCCCCACGCAGGTCCGCATCCCCTCTATAAGTCGGGTGCGGACCTGACAATCGGCTCCCATTTTTCTTCAGCAAGCATTGAAGCAACAACTGATTGAACAAAAGTAACAAGATGACTTCATTCAACACCGGAGTCCGAATCTGCCCGATCTGCCAGACGGGCTATATCATGGATTTCGACCTCCACGGCCGGTGTGAGGCATGCCTGGGACCAGAGCACGCCGACCTGGCCATCTCACCGCAAGCCTCCTGTCCATACTGCGCCTTTCTTCCCTCCGTCGAGAGACAACGGCGAGTGGATTTTTTCGCCGAAACGTCGGAGGAGGTGTGGCCGGTCAAGGACCGGTACACCATTTACGAGGCTGCGGATATCCTGGACAACGAGGAACCGGAGTCCGACGATTCCGCTTTCTCCGCCCATGGATCTCCATGTGGGTCTCATGTAACCCCTCTCCTCCGGCTGGAGGAACAGGAGTTAGATGACGGACCACTGGGGGCACGCTCAGGAAATCCTGAGGTCCCCGTTCCTGTTACAGGCGTCCCCGTCTCTGCTGTAACCGCGCTGCCGGCAATAGGCAGACTTTTTCGGGAACTTCCTGCCATCATTGAGAGGGCAGCGGCATATAAGAATCTCATCGTCCCACCGGCACAAGCTTCTGCACTTCTGGACGACATGAGCGGCGAGTTTTCTTCCACCCATACGGTGATACGGGACCCGGTATGGCCACGTTTCCCGGCCATAATCAAGTACCAGTCGGGGGCGGCGCTGGAACCTGGCAAATTAAGATCGCCCGTCTCCACCTACGCTCCTCTGACCAAGGTAGAGGGTTTTTCCGACCACGGGTTTCCTCCAGTTCCCCCGTTGGAGGCGAAGCTGACGATGTTCAGCTTCGTGGCCGGACAGCGTCCGGCCCCTCCCTCCATGAAGGACCAATTAGCAAATAGGCTTCAGGACCGGTCCCACCAATGCGCCTACCAGGCATCGGCGGCAGCTAACAACATCAGCCTCCTGGCGTATTCCTTATCGAAGATGGCGATCCAGCCTACCCCTCTAACGACTGACCAGATGGCCCAGATGAGTAGGGCGTCAAGCGCAATCCTGACTCTGTGCGCCTCCATCGCCGTGTCCACGGCGCGAATCGCGACGTGGCAGACACAACTCGCCAGAAACACCTGGCTTCACCTGTCCTCCATGCCAGACGAAATCAAGAGGGAGCTGCTGGACGGCCCCATCAGTCCAGACGGACTGTTCGGACCTCTGTTCGATACGGTCGTCAAGTCCGCGGCGGAGGGAGCTGAGACGCTCAAGAGACGCGTCCCATGGTCCCAACCTCACTGATCGCGGACGCAGCGCCCCATTGGTCGGAGATGCCCTGCTGCGGCGGCAGCGTCTCGACCTCCAGCGCGGATTCCACCGCCACCTCGGGTTTCCCAACACCGAGCTGTGTGTGTTAGTGTTGATAATATGTTTGTATTAAAACAATTAAATCATCCCGCTCTTCCTCTTGGGGTACAGTCTGTCCCTGAGTCTGACTCAGCGGCAGCTGTCACACACACACCCCCCATGAGTCGGAGACGCCCTGCTGCGGCGGCAGCGTCTCGACCTCCGGCGCCGATTCCACCGCCGCCTCGGTTTTCCCAACACCGAGCTGTGTGTGTTAGCGATGATAATATGTTTGTATTAAAACAAATAAATCATCCCGCTCTTCCTCTTGAGGTACAGTCTGTCCCTGAGTCTGACTCAGCGGCAGCTGTCACACACACATCCCCCACACTGTGTGAGCCGTCAGCCTTTAACCGTATGGTTATCAGGCAGTACGGACTCACGTCACCCAAGCAGCACACCTCCTCTGTACACACAGAGGTTTCCACTGCACATGTTTTTTCCAAAAACGATATGTGTGGTTTTGAGCTCACGGGCGCGGTCGCTTCGCCCCGGGCGGACAGCGTATACACGCACCTGTCCGCGCTCAGCGTCTCCCCTCCTCATCCGCTAGTGTGTGTGAGTGGAGACGCTCGTCAATGTCACGTTCACGAACCTCCGCGTTCTAAACGTCGACTTCTTGACGCTGATGTTTCCGCTCATTGCGCAACTCCCATGCAGCGGCGTTTGGTTGCGAGCTCGCGCGTAAAGCGCTCCTCGGAGACCTCTGCTCAGCCCTTTTGGTCCGAGCCCCCCATGGGTTGCTCCCACGCGGGCAGCGGCGGCAGGGGCTCTGGCTTGGCTCGTCTCCATGTCGGACACAGCGCTTCATCTGAATGTACGCCCGCTCTCAGAGCATTACTCAGAGTGGCAGCGCGTATGTGTGATGGACGGGTGGATGAACAGGCTGATCTGCAGGGGCCACACTCTGCAGTTCGCCTCGCCCCCGCCGCAGTTCAACGGGATTCTGGACACAGTCCTGTCGTCCCAGGAACAGTACCTCGCTCTCCAATCAGAGCTGGAGGAACTCCTGATGAAACATGCAATTTCCAGGGTTCCTCAGGGAGAGGAAAATCAGGGTTTCTACTCCCGTTATTTCTGGTCCCGAAAAAGACGGGGGGAATGAGACCCATCCTCGATTTGTCTCTATTCAACAAATCGATAATGGAGAGACCGTTTCACATCCTGACGATCAGACAGGTGCTGGAATGTGTTCACCAGAGCGACTGGTTCACGTCCATAGACCTGAAAGACGCGTATTTCCACGTCTCCATCGTCCCGAAATACAGGAAATTCCTGCGCTTCTCATTCCAGGGGATACAATATCAGTACAACCGCCTGCCGTTCGGTTACTCCCTGGCTCCACGCACCTTCTCCAGGTGTGTGGAGACGGCTCTGGAGCCGTTACGCAGGGGGGGGATGAGAGTGCTGTTTTATCTGGACGACCTGCTTTTGCTGGCTCGCTCCAGAGAGGAAGCCGCCTTACAGACGAAAGTGTTGATAACACATCTGTCGAGTCTCGGCTTTTTACGGTAAATTGGGAAAAGAGTTCTCCTCTTCCCTCCCAGCTCGTGATCTATCTGGGAGTGGAATTGAACTCAGCCAGCATGAGAGCGCGGCTCTCGCAGCAGAGAGCGGAGGCGTTGACAGCTCGTCTCCGACGCATCACGCCCCACAGCGTTGTGACAGCTCTGTCTGTCATGCAACTGCTGGGCATGATGTCAGCAGGTCACGTGGTGATTCCCCTGGGTCTGCTCCACATGAGAAGGCTGCAAAGGTGGTTTATTCGTCTCCGCATCGACCCCGTGCGTCAGCGGAGACGCATGGTTTCCGTCCCTCCCTCAGTGGGTTCCGATTTAGCTCACTGGAAAAATCCTCACACCCTGTCGGTGGGGGTGCCCCTGGGCAGAGCTACGTCACACACCTCAGTGTTTACAGACGCATCTCTCTCAGGGTGTGGGGGGACGTGTCTGACACAAGTGGTGGGAGGACTGTGGCCAGCTCACATGTCTCTCCACATAAATGCTCTGGAACTTCTCACGGTGTGGAAAGTAATCCAGCATTTCGCCCCGCTGCTGCAGGATCAGCACGTTCTGATCCGCACAGACAACAAGGCGACAGCAGCCTACATCAATCGCCAGGGAGGGGTGCGCTCTGCGCAGCTCTTGGACATAGCCAGACGGCTTCTACGCTGGGCGCACACACACCTGCTCTCCATCAGAGCAGTGTATATCCCCGGCATTTTTAACAAAGGGGCGGACATTATGTCAAGGGGAGGTCCCCGTCAGGGAGACTGGAGCCTCCACCCAGACCTGATTACCCAGATTTGGGTCAGGTTCGGCAAAGCGGACGTGGATCTGTTTGCCGCACGCGAGAACGCACAGTGCGCTCTTTGGTTCTCACTGAGCACACGAGACAATTCCCCGCTGGGAGTGGACGCGTTTGCGCATCGGCCATGGCCCAGGATGTTGCTATACGCTTTCCCCCCTGTCCCTCTGATCCCTCGGTTCTTGGATCGGGTTCGGGAAGAACGACTGTTGGCGATCCTGATAGCTCCGGAGCGCACAGGCGCGTCATGGTTTCTGTGCCTGCAGCGGCTGATATCAGGCCGCCCGTGGGAACTCCCGTGGCGCGGGGACGCTCTCTCTCAGGCAGAGGGAGCGATCAGGAATTACCCGGTGATAGGCCATCGTCTGTGGGTCTGGCCGCTGAACGGGAACGCTTAGAGAGGCTGGGCCTCTCTCAAGACGTTGTGCGCACTATTCAAGGCGCTAGAGCAGCGTCTACCAGAGCGTCTTACACAGCCAAATGGACCGCTTTTCAGCGTTGGTGTGTAGGAAAGAGCCTGGATCCAATTGCGTGTCCCCTGCCTCATGTGCTTTCATTCCTCCAACTGTTAGTGGACAGGAATTTGGCTTTCAGCACAGTAAAGATATACGCCGCTGCTATCTCGTCCTGTCACGAGGGTTTCGGCGACAGATCGGTGTTTAGTCACCCTTTGGTGAAACGCTTCCTCAGGGGCGTGCGGAGACACAGGCCGGTGTCACGTTCCCTGGCCCCTCAGTGGGACTTAGCGCTGGTTTTACGCGCGCTGGTCAAAGCTCCATTTGAACCCCTGGATCAGGTTCCGCTTAAGTTTCTGTCAGCCAAAACAGCGCTGCTGTTGGCTCTGATGTCTGCGAAGAGAGTCAGTGATTTGTCTGCTCTCTCTGTGGCTCCTTCATGTCTCAGGATCCAAGGAGATGGTAGCTCGGCTATTTTACGCCCTAACCCGGCGTTTACGCCTAAGAGCATCACTAGCTCCTTCAGATCTAGAGTGATAACTTTGGATGGGTTCTTTCCTCCTCCTCACAACTCTGAGGAGGAAGCCACGTCTCATCTCCTATGCCCGGTGCGCGCACTATCCTGTTACGTTGCGCGCACGGCAGCCTTGCGCCGCTCTCAGCGCTTATTCGTGCACTACAGAGAGCAGTCTCAGGGGCATCCCCTGTCTGCACAGCGGCTGTCACACTGGCTGTGTGAGGCTGTTTCACAGGCGTATGTCTCCTCGGGGTTGGATCCCCCGCAGGGCATCAGAGCGCACTCTACCAGAGGAATTTCATCCTCCGCGGCTCTGCACGGAGGGATGACGGTGGAAGACATTTGCACTGCGGCTTCTTGGTCTTCCCCCTGCTCCTTCATTCGTTTCTATCTACGGGACGTTTCCCGTTTCTCCATGACTCACTCTGTACTGAGTGTTTTGTCAGAGTGATCGGATAGAGCGCTATACCCCCCTGCCGGTCGGCTCACGGGGGATGTCTTTTCCCTACTCTGCTCCTCGCTGGACTGTTACGGTACGTAACCTCGTCTCCGCTTCTCGCAGCAGTAGGCTTTATTGTTCCCAGCCTTCACCTCATCATAGAGAATGTGAATATTCTACTATGTTGTGCTTGAGCACATATGGGGTTCTATGGTGTGTCATTGGGTATGACACACTGGCTGGGCATGGAATGTCTTGAAGTAGGTGTGTTTGTGCTTATGGTACCGGACGGAACCAGTGTGGCATAGACTAAATCCTGCTTCGCCCTTAACCCAATAGCGATAGCCTTAGAGGGCGAAGCCTATATGAAATAGAACTTAAGTTACGTACTGTAACTACGATTCTATGAATATAGGCGCAGCCCTCTAAGGCTATCGCTATTGGGTTTATCCCTCGCGCGCATGCGCAGCACTGAAAGAACTTTAGTCCACGCCCACCTGTAGTGTGGGCCCCACGCAGGTCCGCACCTCCTCTATAGCTCGGGTGCGGACCTGACAATCGGCTCCCATAAAACAGCTTTTTCTTCAGCTATTTCAAGAACCAGTGGGGCCCAGAGCTTAGAGGGCTGCGCCTATATTCATAGAATCGTAGTTACAGTACGTAACTTAAGGTATCCTTGGTGGGTGATACAATCAGAATATCATCAGCGTATTGTAGCAACATGCTTCCACCGGGGAGAGTCAATGCATCCAAATCACACTTAATAGTGATAGAATAGACTATAGGGCTCTCTGTGTAGCCTTTGGGTTGGCGTGTCCAGGTGTATTGTTTACCATTATATGTGAAGGCAAAGAGGTAACTACTGCCTTCATTCAATGGAATGGAGAAGAATGTGGCACACAGATCAACAACTGTGTAGTGCGTAGAATCTGTAGAATCTGAATCGGTAAACTAGCCAGTATGGAGTTGGTATCTGCCATAAGAGGGGTCATTGGGACCACAATGTCATTCACTGCCCTCAGATCCTGAACAAAGCACCATTCATCTGCACAACCTGGTTTGGGGACTGGGAGAGTGTTGCATGGACTGTTGGTTTCAACCAAGACTCCTTGTTGGCGCAATGACTCA
This sequence comes from Hoplostethus mediterraneus, assembly GCA_034670385.1. Lineage (NCBI taxonomy): Eukaryota > Metazoa > Chordata > Actinopteri > Trachichthyiformes > Trachichthyidae > Hoplostethus > Hoplostethus mediterraneus. The sequence goes on from JAXDDW010000064.1 coordinate 1,291,113, forward strand.
ATGACTTGATAGTGGTTTGATGACTGCAACAGCGGCGGCAGACAATGAATATTGCCTGATGCATGGAAGAACTGCCGCCTCCCACAATGGGTTGACATTTCCCAAATAGGAGTCAACTGAGAAAGAGCAACACACATAGGACCCAAATCTTGAGTCTGATAGCCAGAGGCAACAGCCAATGACACAATGGGAAGTGAATTGGGAACTTGAAAAAGTTGCAAGTTGTTCTGTAGACAGTGTACAGCTGCACATCCTTCAGCGCCTATGAAGATCGCGGATGGAGTGCTTAAGGTGTCTTGTTGTGTTAAGCACGGTTCAGCCAATTCGGCATATGATGACGATGCAGGTATGGTGCCATATAGTGCAGTGCAATGTAATAAAGTAAGATGAGACATTGATAGCATCTTAGTGATAAGGCTTGGTGAGTGTTTGGACATTGCAATGATATTTACTTCTGAAAGCAACTCAGAAAGGTGTGGATAACTCATTCCCACCTACAGTCATGATAGTAGGCTTAGACAGTGGTTCAGTCATAGGGATGTTCATGACCCCCACCGTCGTAACTGTTTGTCTACTTTGCCTTAAGATGTTATCATCTGCTTGGGTTGATGACAATGTGGCACCGCTATCGACTAGCATATTTATTCTCTTCCCCGCTATGCATACGTTCACAGTGGGATCTTCTCTAGGGGTTTTGGAAAACCGAGTTTGTGTGAGTTGGTGAAATTGATCGTGTTCTTCCTCTTGGCCTCCCTATTGTTGGGGGTGACTCTTTGGCCCTGTTTAGACCTGGCATTGACATCCGATTTGGGCAATCAGATCTCAAGTTCACACCTCTAAGTACGTCCGTTTACACCTGGCATTAGAATGCGTCTGTGATCGTCTCGAGTGATTCGGATCTCACTTCCCCGCTCTATATGCAAATAAACACGTACATCATCATACCAGTTAACCTGATAACATATCACTTACCAATGATTCATTTGATCTCGGTCCAAGAGACAGCGCGTTCTCTCACTCTAGCACCAACCACAGTGCAGACAGTGAGAGAGCGAGAGCGAGGTCTACAGTAATGACGTTTTACGGTATAGGACATTATTTTATTAGTTTATTTTGTAATGGGTATGTATCTTTTAAAAGACATGTTGAAATAAATATACCTATACTAGTAGTCATCTCTTGTTGTATTGGTTTGCCCTCTTATGGACGTAATGCAATGTGTTGTTGTTTTTTTAAAGGAATAATCGATAATCGTAATTTTGACAGCACTGCCGCTTAAACGGAGGACGTCAGTTGAGTAGGTGGTCCTTCAATGCGACCCGGAACGCATCACGTGCACACTGCTAAAAGAATGTGGTCATATCGGTTCTAGACCACCTCCGCAATGTAGTCTGAGTGATGCGATCTTAAATGTGATTTGGGTGCGTTTACACCAGTACTTAGAGGTGCTAACTTGATATCTGATCGCCCAAATCGTATCTTAATGCCTAGTCTAAACAGGGCATTTGTATGAGCGGGTGGGGCTGAGGGCTGCTGCCTGCTGTTGATTGTCATTGTTTCTTCTACATTCCCTGGCCCAATGTCCTTTCTTATCGCACTTCACAAAAACAGTCACTACTTCTATGGAAACAAAGCAACAGAACACATTAGGTTACATTCAGTGCTACCACTGAAGATTCAGCCAACAAGTATGATGAAAAATCATCATACTTTTTATATCCCACTTGTGAGGATCCAGCTGTGATAGAAAATAAAGGGGGATTTTGAGAAGGACATGTTTAGTAAATAAATGCCTTTTGTCTTTGTTGCACATTTTCTAATGAGAATGTGAGTGGCTTATAGATACACTATATTGCCAAAAGTATTCACTCACCCATCCAAATAATTGAAATCAGGTGTTCCAATCACTTCCATGGCCACAGGTGTATAAAATCAAGCATTTGTGAAAGAATGGGTCGCTCTCAGGAGCTCAGTGAATTCCAGCGTGGTACTGTGATAGGATGCCACCTGTGCAACAAGTCCAGTTGTGAAATTTCCTCGCTCCTAAATATTCCACAGTCAACTGTCAGTGGTATTATAACAAAGTGGAAGCGATTGGGAACGACAGCAACTCAGCCACGAAGTGGTAGGCCACGTAAAATGACGGAGCGGGGTCAGCGGATGCTGAGGCGCATAGTGCGCAGAGGTCGCCAACTTTCTGCAGAGTCAATCGCTACAGACCTCCAAACTTCATGTGGCCTTCAGATTAGCTCAAGAACAGTGCGTTGAATAGAGGCCGAGCAGCTGCATCCAAGCCATACATCACCAAGTGCAATGCAAAGCGTCGGATGCAGTGGTGTAAAGCACGCCGCCACTGGACTCTAGAGCAGTGGAGACGCGTTCTCTGGAGTGACGAATCGCGCTTCACCATCTGGCGATCTGATGGACGAGTCTGGGTTTGGCGGTTGCCAGGAGAACGGTACTTGTCTGACTGCATTGTGCCAAGTGTAAAGTTTGGTGGAGGGGGGATTATGGTGTGGGGTTGTTTTTCAGGAGCTGGGCTTGGCCCCTTAGTTCCAGTGAAAGGAACTCTGAATGCTTCAGCATACCAAGTGATTTTAGACAATTCCATGCTCCCAACTTTGTGGGAACAGTTTGGGGATGGCCCCTTCCTGTTCCAACATGACTGTGCACCAGTGCACAAAGCACGGTCCATAAAGACATGGATGAGAGAGTTTGGTGTGGATGAACTTGACTGGCCTGACCTCAACCCGATTGAACACCTTTGGGATGAATTAGAGCGGAGACTGAGAGCCAGGCCTTCTCGTCCAACATCAGTGTGTGACCTCACAAATGCGCTTCTGGAAGAAAAGTTCCCATAAACACACTCCTAAACCTTGTGGAAAGCCTTCCCAGAAGAGTTGAAGCTGTTATAGCTGCAAAGGGTGGACCGACGTCATATTAAACCCTATGGATTAAGAATGGGATGTCACTTAAGTTCATATGCGAGTCAAGGCAGGTGAGCCAATACTTTTGGCAATATAGTGTATGTCCCGAGCAACACCTCAGACACCGATTATCACTCAGAAATGCATTTTGATTTGGTTTCTGTTCAATAATGTATTAATAAAATTTGTTTGTTTTAGATCTCGTCAAGACACACTCACGTGGGAAGTCATAATAACAATTATGTACTCACCCCGTAAGTAGTCTTGAGATTGAGTATTGAGATCCTGTTTGTGATGCCAGTTTGTTGAATAAATTCAGATCTTGACAAAAAGTCTTTGAGTCATGAATTACTTGAGTACATTTATTAACACAAAATACTGAGCTCAGGAGAGATATACACACACGGTATGGTATGCAGATCTCCGCCAGAGAAGCCTCTGAACAGAGATTATAAAGCTGAGAAAAACAAGGGGGGTAGCTTCTACACATCTGCAAGGTCATTCTAATAGTTTAGTCTAAACAATGTGTGCTGTGTGAAAGTGTCTTGGGCAAGGGCTCTCCAGTGTCCCTCATGGGACAGGCCTTCCAGTATGATTTATATGAATTCTGACCTATGTCACACCGGGCACTTAGTCAGTGCATCGTGTCATGTATGAACCTCTGAACCAGAACACAAGACACTTGCACACATGCACACCTCAATCATGTTACACCTAAAAGCTACACTAAGGATACAAAATCAACACATGATACATAAATTCTTCCACAAACACATTTGTCCCGCTGACATTATACTTGGGCCGATTTATCCCCGATTCGCCCCTCCCGACAATCGGCGGAGTGATCTGGATGGGACCTTGTTCGGCACCAATTATCTGGTAATGTGAGCGGTTTACAGATCCAATCTTAAACCTCCAGATCTGCTCGGGGACGCATCAGGGCCACCCCGATAATATCAAACATGTTTGATATCTAGGATTTAAAATTGGGATGATTACATCACTGCTTTCCGAGCGGGACCACAATAGCCAATGAGAGAGACAATCTACAACGACACGGAAGTGAATGAAGAAACAACAACAAGCTGTTGTACGGGTGCGTTGGACCGCTGAGATGGAGGAAAGGCTTGTAGATATGTGGCAAGAACACCACTGCCTATATAACGTGTCTTCCAAGCACGGGTGCCAGATTAATTTCAGAAGTGCGGTGGCCAAAAAGAGTATGTGTGACTGTGTGTATGTGTAGCGGTAGATAGACCGGAGACTCGCACTAAACGTCTGCGGAGTAACTATAGCTTGCTTGCACCACAGGCTGGCGGACACCGTCATCTCCACATTTGGAGAAAGTTACAAACTGTTTAACAGCAGTAAAGAATGAACCACTCTCTATTTTTGTACAAATCTGCATTAAAGTACCTTTCTCTTTGGCCAAACGATCTAGCGGTCTCTTTTTTGTCTACAATTAGCTGTGCAGCTTTACCCGTCTCTATGTTCCCACAACAACCCTCTAGGCAGTCGGAGCCAGGGCGTGTTTTGGTTCAATGCCGGCGGTTTGACAGTCTCAGCATGCTTTGGGGTTCTTCTGGCTGCCGCTGCACTGGTCCTATGGTTGAAGGGCCAGGCTCCAACGGAGTTGTGGACGTCAGGGATGTAACAGGGATGTAGGGATGTAACATTATTACGTTGAAGTTCAGTTTTGTTTGACTGTATTTTCCTTTCTGATGCACTGGTTCTTTTGACATGTTTGCAGAAGCATATTTGCAATATTGATAGTTAAGGTTAGTTCAGCTAGTTTAACGGCTCACTGTAAACAAGGTAACACACATCACAGCATTGAAACTATTTTATTGGTTGCAATGTACACTGTATGCATTTGAATCTGTCCTCTTTGATTGGATTACAATGTAAATATTCTTCCCGTTTTATGTTTGCCTGCTTTAAATCTATGCTTTATTTTACCTAATGTGGGCGGGAATGAATGAAACGTCTTTTACCTTACGTGTTGCAATATAGGGGCATTTGAGGGGATACAGTGATTCTTTCACACTGCAAAGCATTAGTAAAGCAAGTTGCACCGGCTTCACCATTCCAGTCCACACTTTGTTTACATCTACTTCCCCATGAGATCACGTGAGGTGGTGCATTCAAGCTCCCTCTGGCACGATAATAGTAATATCCTCTAGTGTGTGATGCACCATTATTTTCAGATCTTGTAGTCTGTGTATGTTTGAGATTAGAGAGAAGAACATCTGTGAAGATTCTCATGTGCGTGATGCAACCCGATTTCAAAATCGGTTAGGATTTTAAAACTTGTGGTGTGAGCCCAGCTTTAGGGGGTGAACTTTTTTCCTCTCTGGCAGAATTGATAAGATAGCCTATTTGGTGGTCAGAAAAACTTTGCACACGCAGCCCTATCGTGCTGCATAACAGGCTATACAAGCCTTTCAGTCTAGTATGCCAAACTATTGCCTCTTTGTTTCAAATCTCTTGGATAATTATATTATTCAAAAGCCTAAAGACTGTCTTTAGCATCATTTTTCGACATGATGAATCGATCATATCCATGATCGATCTCTCAGGCTGCTTAAATAAACTATGCACGCGCAATTATCTGGATTGCTTGAACCTGGCTTGGATTAGCCAGATAACAGTAGCTTGAATTTGGCTTTGTGGAACCGCTTTATCCCCAATTGACTTGTTAGGTTACCAGGCTTTCAAAATGAATCTCTGCTTTTCTAAACCTGCTTTGTGGAACACCCCTCAGGCCCCATTCACTGCAATTGTTTGTGAAAAAGCCGAGACAGGACTGTTTGGTAGTTTTATGAACTTTAGTAGAGTTTGGGGGTGAGTAGATAATGAACTGTTCCTTAAAGGGAGACAGAAGACTGTGCTTTTCCCTGCAATGTGAAAAGTGTCTGGTAAAGAAAAACGACTAATGTCAAGGAATCGCTTTAAGTGGTGCCTGGATTAAAAACGGATTTACTAGATCCTTTAAAAACTCTAACTGCTAAATCAACCGCTTTCATAGCTCTTTTACTTTTACTCAAAAGTACTTTAGAAGATAATTTGCTGGAAACATGCAACTTTTAATTTAGCTAAAAAATGTACAAGTTTAGGGTGGCAGAATTTCTATTACCCGTAAAACTCCCCAACACCAGGCTATCATACTGTGGGTCTCGCCTTTCTTCAGAGTCTTTCATTACCGGCTGTGGCACCACCTGCTGCTCTGACAATCCCTGTAATCCAAAAATGCCAGCTGCTGACACCTCAATCACATTCACCATCTCCCTTGGAAAAAACCCACTGACCAAGAGAGTTCTGCAAAAACCAATATATCTCCCCAAAGTGATAAGTCAAACTCTCTCTCTCAGATGGTAGGGAAATGTGGGGGATTTTAAAGAATGGTGGTCTGATATTCAGATTTGTTCCTCGAGTGAGTGATGAATTCTTAATTGGTGATCCTGTGCAGGGAGGGGGGGAGGCTGGATGTGGGAGGGATTCAGGCTGGTAGGCTGGTTCTGCCTGCATCCGACAGCGGCTGTGGCCAATTGAGGCTAATTGGGCAACAGCAGCCTGGAACTGATTTAACCATGGTGTCTGTCTTTTCCAGTGGATGGGAACGAGACTGGGAGGAAGCATGCTGTCCCGAGACTGAGCTGGAAAGCTGCAGCCAAGACAGTACTATTATTAATACAGATTGGCCTTAGTTCAGTTACTTTTTGTTAATAAATAAAACGGCCAGCAAAACCCTACTCACTGTCTCTATTTGTCACAACCCTGGAGTAGCGAGTCTGCTATAAAAACATAATTGTAAACAATGTATGGCATGCTCTTATGGACAGCAAATGTACAAACAGATTGATTACTGTGAAATAAAGCTTGTGTACTACTACACATGAATACCAATCCAGCATGACTTGCTGCCTCTTGAAAACCCAACTACACACTGAAACATGTTTCTGAGTTGTAAACGGATAGAATTTGTATTTGAGTGTTTGGATTGTGAGTCTTGGTCAACCATTCTGAGCAAATGAGATATTCTAGGCATTGAATCTGTTATTGTCTATTTCATATCTTAACCTGAAGCAAGCATCCACATTTTCTTCATAAAATGTAGCCTTTTCTAGTCATGCATATTCATTCTTTCGTTTTAGTATCAGGGGCTTTGAGACAGCAGGGTGGTATAGTGAGCACATAGACTGCCCTTCAACCAGAGGATTCCAGCCCCTATTTTGGCAGGAGCAGCCACCCTGCTGAAGTGTCCTTGAGCAAGACACTGAGCTCTACAAGCTCCTGGGGCGCTGGTCTGTAGGTGACCTTGCTCTCTTGCCTCCCTGTGGAAAGGGCAAATGAGAATTTCCCTATAGGGAAGTGTCACATTCTCATAATTATAACCCCAGTGCTTCTTCACATTGGCCCATAATACAATCATTGTGATGCATGAAACTAATCACCTTCAACTTGTAGCCTATTACATGTTCCTTTTGGTAAGTTATTCAAAAGATCTCAATAATTCATGAACATTAATGTAAATGGTTAATAAATGGAACTATGACTAATTTATTATTATTATTGTAATATGGGGGTTGAAATTGTGGTGTTTGTAATTTGATTCTATTTTAAGTGCAGTCTGAACAGTTTGGCTGGAGAGGGAATCATTATTAGTATAAAATATGTCAATAGGAAATGAGGTTTATTTCTAATATTTGTCAAACAAACCCTCAATCACAGTGAGAGAACAAAGAATTATGAAGAAAGAAAGAAATAAGTACACAAACAAACAAAGAGCTTCTAGATGAGGTTGAATAACACTATGCTACTCAATAATTTCTTTCTGTTTCCCAACATTTCATTTTGGGCTATTTAAACTGTTCCTGGGGTCTTTAAAAGACGTTTGTGAAGGCTATGTCAAAAAAAATCCTAAAACCAGCTTCTGTGGTGTGTGTTTCAGTCTCACATTTTCTCCATTGTAAAGAACAGCCTGTTCTATTTCATATAGGCTTCGCCCTCTAAGGCTATCACTATTGGGTTTATCCCTCGCGCGCATGCGCAGCACTGAAAGAACTTAAAGTCCACGCCCACCTGTAGTGTGGGCCCCACGCAGGTCCGCATCCCCTCTATAAGTCGGGTGCGGACCTGACAATCGGCTCCCATTTTTCTTCAGCAAGCATTGAAGCAACAACTGATTGAACGAAAGTTACAAGATGACTTCATTCAACGCCGGAGTCCGAATCTGCCCGATCTGCCAGACGGGCTATATCATGGATTTCGACCTCCACGGCCGGTGTGAGGCATGCCTGGGATCAGAGCACGCCGACCTGGCCATCTCACCGCAAGCCTCCTGTCCATACTGCGCCTTTCTTCCCTCCGTTGAGAGACAACGGCGAGTGGATTTTTTCGCCGTAACGTCGGAGGAGGTGTGGCCGGTCAAGGACCGGTACACTTTTCACGAGGCTGCGGATATCCTGGACAACGAGGAACCGGAGTCTGACGATTCCGCTTTCTCCGCCCATGGATCTCCATGTGGGTCTCATGTAACCCCTCTCCTCCGGCTGGAGGAACAGGAGTTAGATGACGGACCACTGGGGGCACGCTCAGGAAATCCTGAGGTCCCCGTTCCTGTTACAGGCGTCCCCATCTCCGCTGTAACCGCGCTGCCGGCAATAGGTAGACTTCTTCGGGAACTTCCTGCCATCATTGAGAGGGCAGCGGCATATAAGAATCTCGTCGTCCCACCGGCACAAGCTTCTGCACTTCCGGACGACATGAGCTGCGAGTTTTCTTCCACCTATACGGTGATACGGGACCCGGTATGACCACGTTTCCCGGCCATAATCAAGTACCAGTCGGGGGCGGCGCTGGAACCTGGCAAATTAAGATCGCCCGTCTCCACCTACGCTCCTCTGACCAAGGTAGAGGGTTTTTCCGAACACGGGTTTCCTCCAGTTCCCCCGTTGGAGGCGAAGCTGACGATGTTCAGCTTCGTGGCCGGACGGTGTCCGGCCCCTCCCTCCATGAAGGACCAATTAGCAAATAGGCTTCAGGACCGGTCCCACCAATGCGCCTACCAGGCATCGGCGGCAGCTAACAACATCAGCCTCCTGGCGTATTCCTTATCGAAGATGGCGATCCAGCCTACTCCTCTAACGACTGACCAGATGGCCCAGATGAGTAAGGCGTCAAGCGCAATCCTGACGCTGTGCGCCTCCATCGCCGTGTCCACGGCGCGAATCGCGACGTGGCAGACACAACTCGCCAGAAACACCTGGCTTCACCTGTCCTCCATGCCAGACGAAATCAAGAGGGAGCTGCTGGACGGCCCCATCAGTCCAGACGGACTGTTCGGGCCTCTGTTCGATACGGTCGTCAGCTCCGTCAAGTCCGCGGCGGAGGGAGCTGACACGCTCAAGAGACGCGTCCCATGGTCACAACCTCACCGATCGCGGACGCAGCGCCCCATGGGTCGGAGACGCCCTGCTGCTGCGGCAGCGTCTCGACCTCCAGCGCGGATTCCACCGCCACCTTGGGTTTCCCAACACCGAGCTGTGTGTGTTAGTGATGATAATATGTTTGTATTAAAACAAATAAATCATCCAGCTCTTCCTCTTGGGGTACAGTCTGTCCCTGAGTCTGACTCAGCGGCAGCTGTCACACACACATCCCCCATGAGTCGGAGATGCCCTGCTGCGGCGGCAGCGTCTCGACCTCCGGCGCCGATTCCACCGCTGCCTCGGTTTTCCCGACACCGAGCTGTGTGTGTTAGTGATGATAATATGTTTGTATTAAAACAAATAAATCATCCCGCTCTTCCTCTTGAGGTACAGTCTGTCCCTGAGTCTGACTCAGCGGCAGCTGTCACACACACATCCCCCACACTGTGTGAGCCGTCAGCCTTTAACCGTATGGTTATCAGGCAGTACGGAATCACGTCACCCAAGCAGCACACCTCCTCTGTACACACAGAGGTTTCCACTGCACATGTTTTTTCCAAGAACGATATGTGTGGTTTTGAGCTCACGGGCGCGGTCGCTTCGCCCCGGGCGGACAGCGTATACACACACCTGTCTGCGCCCAGCGTCTCCCCTCCTCATCCGCTAGTGTGTGTGAGTGGAGACGCTCGTCAATGTCACGTTCACGAACCTCCGCGTTCTAAACGTCGACTTCTTGACGCTGATGTTTCCGCTCATTGCGCAACTCCCATGCAGCGGCGTTTGGTCGCGAGCTCGTGCGTAAAGCGCTCCCCGGAGACCTCTGCTCAGCCAAACAACCAAACACGATTGTACTAATGGTGGCTAAAGTTTACCAAGCCTGACACATTCAACAGGCTTATGAAACAGACACTGGTCTCAACAAATAACTTAAAGATGAGTCCTGACTCCAACCAATCACTTTACTTTTACTTTACTTTACTTTTAATGACTCCAGCTTTAGTTTTCTTACTTCTTCCACACCCAACAAGCCCATGGCTAGCCCCGCTAGCTTGTTAGCTAACCAGCAGTCGAATATACTAACCAGACTAATTTGGTAAATTCAATCAAAACATGGTGACACTTACAGATTCCAATTTTGCGGATGGGTCACGTACCTTATGAATTGCTCCATCTTTAAGCTTTAATTTAGATGCTAATCCTGCCGTTGCTCAAGCAGTCTGAGGACTGATCATCACACACAGAAAAAACTGTAGCGTGCCATTAAAAATAAAATTAATCCACTCTTTCCTGGCATTTTCGCGTGTTGGGAGACTGCAGGGATCTATGTTGCTGCCTGCATCCTACAAAATAATAACTGGAGAGTTGATATATCGCCGTAGATATATTGTTTTAGCTTCACTCGTCGCAAAGTAATGGTGCATTCCAGTGTACTCGGGGAAAAAACAGCATCCAAATGTGATATGCGCCGATTCTATTCACTAATGGCGCTGTAGTAGTTGATGTTGAGTTTAGATGCTTATAACATTCTGAGACTTGCCATACAAACATGAGTTTGCTGCGGGCGATTATGTTTTCCCGAGCAGATGCACTGGAACACATTTAGATTGGAAGTTAGGAATACCGACTTGGAATGATTGATTTCCGAGTACAACGGAATGCACCATAAGCAACGGCTTGCAGCACTGCTGTGAAAAATGGGCTGTTTTTCTCCTATCTTTGGCACCGTTTTTGGAAAAAGGAAAATACAGAAAAACGGGTTGACTTCCAGATTTCAAATTTTCTCAGCTGCTTAGGTAAATGATTTCCTGTGGAACATGTATAAGCGCCAGGAATAAGCCGTTATCCATAATATGGGACCTTTAAGTAATGAGACCTCAGTACATAACTCTACCCTGTAAACCTACCACTTTTACCGTGGGGTGACTACTTAGTTACAACTCGCAAGCAAAGGCCACCAAATAGATAGGCATAATGGGAGTTGATGGTTTCAAGTTGACATGCGGTGCTTTACATTAAACTCACTTACCTGTACCTGAATGCTAACTAATTTCCCTTCTACCCTTCTGTCAATCAAGCTGTCACCCAAGGGTCTTTACAAAACATTTATACCCACTATTGCAGATACTCCCAAAAAAAACTCCTACTGCCTTAGGAACAACACTTTTAATGGGATATTGATAAAAAATGAATTGAGTGCACCAATGGAAACAAGGCAAAGCATGACTATTACAAACTACCTCGCCTGGGATAAAGAAGGCCTGATCGATGCAGGATTAATTATATTCCTCCCAGAACCTCCACAGTAATGCAGCAGAAAACAAATGGCAACACACCACGGAAAATCTGGGGGATATTTTCCTAATAATATCTTTTAATAACAGGTGCACATACATCATTGAGATTAGTCTCCTATTCCCTGCAACTCTTATTTAAAGCCCCAGGAAACTTGGCTTGAAATAGTAAAAATGAATATATGATATCAAAGTTTAGTGTCTAATTAAGCATCCACAAAAATCTGAGTGAAAATAAACTTTCACAAATATTAGAAAACCTAGTTCAAATGAGTGGGGGGTTCAGAACAGTGGGGTTGAATTGGGCGTGGTATTTTCCGAGATTTATGACGCAGAGAATTCTTTAATCCAATCATTAAAAAATGCACGTCAGTTGTCCCTCCCCCAACAGGTGCAACAGCTTGACAGTTTGACATGGGCGGAGCTATCAATCGTGTCAGGATGTCAATCAAATCCTGATCTGACACACCGACACACCTACACAGTCCTGAGAAATGGTTTTCTAATATTTGTGAAAGTTTATTTTCACTCAGATTTTTGTGGATGCTTAATTAGACACTAAACTTTGATATCATATATTCATTTTTACTATTTCAAGCCAAGTTTCCTGGGGCTTTAAGAGCTTGCAAGGAGCCATTGATTTAGTTAGGATTGAACAGTTTATGTGTATCAAGTGTTGCAAAGTGTAAACTTTCTGTAAAACACATTTTTTTCTTCGGATTAGCAGAATCTATTTCCCAGAATCTATGTGCATCTTTGAAGGAGTGTCACAATTCAAAGTGTAAAGTAAAGTGTGTAATTAATTTACAGAGTTTCCCTTAAGAAACACCCACAGTCATCTTAAACATGAGAGCCAAGTCTCCTCTCTATATCTGCAATTGCACATTACCAAGCATTTTCTCAAAGGTCAGTCCTCATAGGTCATTTACTGGACAGGCTGGAGGACTAGGTTCACCGTGGGTTAAGACCTGTCACCGGTGCTCCGGAATGTTGAGTGGGGAGTTGTGACTGAATCAGACAGTAAATATGTAAATGAGGTGCACATGCCTGGCCAAACAGGGTAAAAAAGGAGCTTGGTGGGGTACTAAATAATACATAATAAATACATAATTTTTATGATGAAGAATGCAAAAATCAGAAAGATTATTGTAATCCCATGGGAATGTGTATTAAAAGTAATCTAGGATTTTATAACAAAATGGAATAGTCAAAGTCCTATAATGACTTGAATACCAAACTTCAATTGCAGCAAGAAGGTACTGGGTTCGAATCTAAGCCTGGTCCTTTCTGTATGGAGTTTCCATGGGTTTCCTCTGGGTGCTCCTGCTTCCTCCCACAGTCCAAAGACATGCAAGTCCGGTGAATGGGAGACTCTAAAATTGCCCATAGGTGTGAATGTGTGCATGAATGTGATTGTCTCTCTATGTGTTCAGCCTGTGATGGACTGGCGACCTGTCCAGGGTGTTTCCCTGCCTTCCCTATAAGCAAGTGCTTAGAGGAAAGATCAGGGTAGTATTTCTTGAAGAGGTGGAATTTCAGCCTGCGGTGAAAGATGGGCAGTGACTCTGCTGTCCTGACATCAGTGGGGAGTTCATTCCACCACTGTGGGGCCAGGACAGAGAAGAGCTGTGACTGTGTAGATCAATCACAGAGGCCTCGGAGCGATGGGGCAACCAGTCACCTCGAGGCAGCAGAGTAAAGTGCTCCGGCGGGGTTGTAAGGTTTGACCATAGCCTGGAGGTAGGAAGGAGCTGTCATTTTACTACCCCTATAGGCTAGTACTAGAGTCTTCAACTGGATGCGAACTGCTACAGGGAGCCAGTGTAGAGAATGTAGAAGGATTATATAGCGCCGTTTCCTACCGACGAGGCTCAGAAAACCTGCCAGGACTTACCCACCAAAGCTAAGAGGTATGCTGCATAGACTTCTCCCAACTCGGTTGACATGCTACCTGAACTCTTAGAGTATCATCGGGTTATCAAGGAGATGATGCACCAGAGCTGCGATGTGCCCTGCACTGGGACTGCTCTCAAGAAGCCAGCTAGCCAGGGGCGGTTCTAGACAGTTTTACCTGGGGTGGCGAAAGGGTGGCATGAGGTTTCAGCTGGGGGGGCAAAGGTTATCTCCCCAAATGTGAATTACATAAGAATGTAAACAACTTTTATGCTGAACACTTAACCCAGCCCTGCAATAAAAACATTACAATAATTAGCCTAGTTTTTATTTTATTTTTATTGAAACACTCACATTACATTTTCACATATTTTCACACATTTTCACACATGCCTTGCCTTTTCTCTAAAATGTCTAAAACAATTTAAGGCGGCGGTTATTATGTTGTCTCGCAAAACCGTGAACAAAGACATCTAAGTTGAGTGCCTTTGCATGCTCCGTCTCAATGCTGAGCACAACTAAGTTTGTTAACCTCTCACCCGTCATTGTTGACCGCAGGTGATTTTTAACAAGCTTCAACTTTGAGAAGCTTCGCTCACACCCCGCACTACTCACGGGCAAAACAGCTGCAATTTTACATAAACGAAATAATTCAAACAGGACCTCCTTAAAAGGATCTAGAAACTTGACCAAGTCTATCAAAGTAGAGGGATTCTCTTTTCCATTTGCTCTGTTTCTTTCAAAAAGTCTTCTTGCCTGATTTAGCTCACTCTTCAGGTCTTGCACATTTGAACCATATGCCTCTGCTAATAACACTGTTTCCTCCTTCAAAAAGTTGCTGCTTGACGGATTTAGAGCCTGTACACCCTTCATTGTGTTGCAGTTGGACTTGGAGAAACGTTTCTCCATCTCACCAATCATGGAGTCTATGATAGGAAGGAATATGTTTACCCTAAAAGTATATTTACTGTCAACTTGGGTTTGCTGTCCGAGTGTGGATGTGACAACACTATCGTTTAGTCTCCTAGCTGTCTGTATAGCTCTTTTCTGTTTGATTACTTTAGGAATATTGCAACTGTCACATGTTTCAATTACTGTATTCCACAGCTCATTAAAGTTTTCCTCTTCATTACGATACTCCTCCAAAGTCTGCCTAAGAGTCTCAACTAAATCAACAGCTTTGCAAAGATCTATTTTTGGTGACTGGAGCATGTCAGATAAAAACTTTGCGTCACCCAAGATCTTTCTGAACACTGTAAGTAGCCCTATGAAATTCATGTTAATCTGACCAAGCAGCCCACGTGCTTCTACAGCTCTGGCAGGATTGGACTCATCTGAAATTTCTTCCAGCACTCTTATTACAACAGGCAACCTATCCATAAGGTTTCGACATGAATTTTGATATGTCTAGGTTGTTCTCTTTTTTTAAATTTTTTATTCATTGTGTTGTTGTTATTGTCTCTGTGTGTAATGCTGCTGCTGCACTGCAATTTCCCAGCTTGGGATTAATAAAGTACATCTATCTATCTATCTATCTATCTATGAAATGTAGCGGCAGGCCCATCTAGTATCGCTCAGTCTTTGTAGTTCTCGTGGTGGGTCACTGGGGAACATTTCTTTTTGTACTTCAAGCCACTTTTGATGGACATATGAGCTTGACATAAATACATACAAATTTTCCAGCAAAGAGAAAAAACATCCAGCTTGACTTCACACAGTCCACAAGAACGAGATTTAAACAATGCGCATTACAGTGGACATAGAACGCATATTTGGCTACTTGCTTCACTCTAGCTTGCACTCCAGAACACTTGCCACTCATGACTGCAGCGCCATCATATCCTTGACCCACCAGATTCTCTCTATATTCCAGCCCATATTTCTCCAAGCAAGAAATTATTTCATTTGCTAAACTACCTGCATCTAAATGTTCTGCTTCACGGTACTCAAGAAAGCTCTTATGAACCACACCATCATAATAGTACCTTACAACTATGGACATCTGCTCCTTTTTGCTTACATCTTTAGTTTCATCCACTATAACAGAAAAATGCTCACTGGCTTTAACTTTATTTATAATTTCCTCCTGCACCAATCCTGCCAAACATTCCAATATGTCATTTTGACTGTTTTTACTTATATATGTTGCATTTCTGGGTCCCTGTGATAATCTTTTTTTAACAAATGGATCATGCTCACTCACAAGATTTAAAATCTCAAGGAAATTCCCTCTGTTCTTTGATGTTTCACTTTCATCATGTCCACGTTGTGCAATATTCTGAGTAGCTGTGAGCAGCAAAACTTCGGCCAAGGTTTTTATATATTTTTGATTTTCAGCTACTTGTTTTTGAGTTTCAGCTCCCATCATTCCCAGGACAGATGTGTTCTTTTCAGCCATTCTTTTGTATTCACCCCATGAAATCATTGCATTCACATGTGTCTCTGACTTGGCATGCACATTAAACCCACTATCTCTAAAAGTGGCCTTTTTCCAGTTAGAATATCCATTTTCTAATACGTAAACACTCTTGGGTGCATTTGAAAGAGCAAAATGTCTACATGCAAAGCAATATGCTGCATCCTTGGATTGGGAATATTCTAACCATGTATGGTCTTTATACCATTCGTTGTGAAATGATCTTCTTGCCCCTCCTTGTGTGGTCTTTGGAAACTGCTTTAGAAGTGGCTGCATCGGTCCATCCGTTTTATGTCTTGATATATCTAAAATGAGAGAAAAGAGACAATTTAGACCATTAACAACTGTATCAATAAACTACTTACTAAACAATCAAACTGGATTTAAATCCATCAGTCCACTTATAGCCTAGTGCAGTGTTTCTCAAATTGTGGTCCGCGGACCACTAGTGGTCCGCCAGCGCCCCCTAGTGGTCCGCCACGACTGTGAGTAAATTGTGTAGGCCTTGCATTAACTTCAACATGCTGTATTGTACCTACTGTAATCCATGCACAATTAGTCTGAACATAAAATACATTAGCCAATATCTGAGAATATGTTCATAAAGTATGTAAAGGTTGTTATTTACTTCTTTTTTTTAAACTAAAATAACATACTGTACCATGAGGTCCAGCTGGACTTGGAGCATCAGTGCTCCTGTCTCTCTCTTCATCACGGTTCTGTTCTTCTTCCTCTCTTTCTGAATCTTGTTCCTCTCTTTCTGAATCTTGTTCTTCTTGTCCTCTCTCACTAGCATCCCTGTTTTGTTCTTCACACTCTTCACTCATTTCTCCCTCACTCCTGCTGTCTTCTCTTTCCTGCCTGCTCTCCTGCTCCTTGCTCTGCTCTTCATCTTTTTCTGACTCTCCTCCTGTCTTTGTTTTTTTTGGTTGGAAAAAGCTGGCTATGCCACGAGTTTTCTCCTTTATTTTCATCTTTCTGTATTAATGATGGGGGGTGGAGAGTGTTCTAGGTTAAAACCATGTCATATAGGCCTATTGTACTTGATTGATGTAGTCTACACGAGCTGTAGACTACATAAGGCTATAAGGTGGCTATGAAGTCGGCTATTGCTGCTTAATTTTCTCTTAACACACAGCAGTGTTTCCCAGACATAAACTTCAAGTATCTGCATGTGGTGGATCTCTCATCCCAATGTGATGTCTAAAATATAATTAGCTTAACACTCCTATAGTACATGGGATTATACCCAATGACCTCCACACACACACACACACACACACACTCACATTAGTTCTATTTCCAAAGGTGGCGTAGAAGGGGCTCTTGTACTGGAATAGGTTCTTGATGTCGGTGAGACATTCCACCTTGAAGATCTCTGGTTTCTTCTTGATCACCTCTCTAGGAGACAGAACCAACCACCAGTAAAATACTTCATACTGTATGTGGAGCTACAGTCGTGTGGTGTTGGTGATGATGATGGTGAGATTTTATAGTACAGCTTTGCAATGAACACCGCCCCTTCAACCTGTCCCTCTCTCACTCTGACAGCCTCATTACAGTCCCACGTGCTAAGATCAAACACGTCTGCTAACTAGCTACACAACTTGCCGTTTCCAACGTCAGCTTGGATAGCTAGCTAGCTTCCTGTGTGCTCTTGTAAGATAGTCTAGCTAACTACATTAGCTAACATTACATGACAATGATTTAACTAAAGTTATTGTTCTGTCCCTCCAACTGTCTCACTCTGACAGCCTCATTATAGTCCAACTTGCCATCAGCTGAAACACGTGTTAACTAGCTAGCTAACTTACATGACCTGTCATTAGTTTAGCTAGCTAACGTTAGCTAGCTTTCTGTGTGCTCTTGACGTAAGCTAGCTAGCAATAGTGAGCTAGCTACATTACTTTACAGTCATTTAGCTGACACTTTTATCCAGAGTGATTTACAATGCTTGAATTTAATTTATGAAGTCAACTTATATTACAACAACACTAGTGCTTATGAGTGAGAAGCTTGGTAACATTAGCCTAACGTTAGTGCTTCTTCAGAAGAGATGAGTTTGGAGCTTGCGGGTTTGAGCTAACGATAGAAACCCTCACGACCTAACTGAATTGTTAGCTAACAGTTAGCTAGCACTACACGGTAACGTTACACCAATGAGTTTAGAACTTTGAATATTTGACTACACCAGTTCTATGGTTGTGCACTAGTTTATTACATATTTCACGCTGTCAAACTCGTCACATTTTCTACATTTTCAACATAGAGCAATCACAACCAAATGAAAAGTGCTCACCTGGCCGGCGCGGCTGTCACTGCAGCTTGCCAGCTTCAGACTGAGGCGAGGCGTGAACGAACGAGGCAGGCAGGTGTCAGGTGACTGTGGAGTGTGGGTGCAACCATTTTCTTGATTTAGGAGGGGGAGAGGGGCAGCGTGAATTCTAATCTTGTGAGTAAATATTTACAGCAAATGGTGAAATATCATTAACATTTATTTTATATTAATAATAATATAATAATTCATTGCCTAAAATTAGGGTGGCAGCAGAGGTGGCAAGGTGTTTTTCAGAGGTGGCAGCTGCCACCCCTTGCCACCCCTTAGAACCGCCCTTGCAGCTAGCTGAGAACAAGGGGAAAGCGTCCCGCCAAGTGTGATTTAACAAATAACACACAAATGTAATTGAAGTCAGGTGATTCAATAAATTAGATGACATTCAGGTGTGGGTAAAAGGTGTCCTGTCAAATAAAACCCCCACAAAGTTTTGCTGCTCTCAAAAAAGATCAGCTGAAGTGGAATATGCCCCACTCAAAAGAAATATCACAGGACCAAGACCACCTGGATGTTCCACAAAGCTACTGGAACAATGTTCTGTGATCTACCTTTTTGGCAAAAGGGTACAATGCTATGTTCAGAGGAGAACAACAGCAAAACCTCATTCCAACTGTGAAGCATGGTGGAGGGAGCATCATGGTTTGGGGGCTGCTTTGCTGCCTCGGGGTCTGGACGGCTTGCAATCATTGAGGGAACAATAAATTCCAAATTGTATTGGAAATATCAATGAACTGAAACAGTTCTCTAAGGAGGAATGGTCGAAAATATCTCCCTAACCATTGTGCAGGTCAGCAGGAAACATTTGGTTGACGTTATTGCTGTTGAAGGAGCCACCAAGTTACTGAATCTCATGGTTCACATACTTTTAACATTTCAACAATATGTTCAATAAAGACATGTAACATGTAGCATTGTTGTGTGTTATTTGTTAAATCATATTATTGTTATCTATTTTATGATTTATTTGAAGATCAGACTATATTTTAGGAGCCATTTATACAGGAATGCATGTAATTAAAAAGGGTTCAGACTTTTTCTCACAACTGTATGTGACTGCAACCATTTTTCAACAGCTACTGCTCTTGTTGCACATTCAAAAGAATGATATATATATATATATATATCTCATTGTGGCATTATACAGCATAATGTTAAGGGTCACTCTATTTGTAGTTTTATGAAAAACAGACAACCCCTATTTTTTGAGCATGTTGTGCTGAATTAACAAGGGTAAAGTTTTTTTTATATATTACTTTTGTTTATTCTCTATCAAAAACTTGTATCATCTGAACAGCAGGTGGCACCGTCAGTGTGGGCAATGAGGAAATTAAATTAATGAGGCATTAAGCTCATGTGCTTTCTTCATTGTTTTAGTCACATGAAATGTTGGAGAAATAAATATTACAAACAGTTATATAAGGGTCAAGAACAAGAATCTAAGAAAGTAAAAATTAAAAAAAAGTAAGTAAAAAAAAGAGTTCTTGAGACCCCTCAAAATGGCTAAAATGTCAAATGAAGAAGCAACCAAATTAGTAGAACCCATCACAGAAGATGAAATTAGAGAAACCATTGCCAAAATAAAAAACAATAAATCACTGAGAACAGATGGGTTTGCCGGAAAATATTATAAAGCGTTTGTGAATGACCTCACCCCTATATTATGCAAAGTATATAATTATATACTAAAATCAGGAGACCCCCCAAAATTGTGGTCGGACGCCATCATTACAGTTCTACATAAGGAAGGAAAGGATCCCCTACAATGTACTAGCTATCGCCCAATAAGCCTTTTGTGCGTAGATTATAAAATCTTAACCTCGATCCTAGCTAATAGAATTCAAAAGTATATAAAGAAATTAATTAAACCAGATCAAACAGGATTTATTTTGGGCTGTCAAGGAACAAATAATGTGAGGAGAGCTTTAAACTTGCAGTCAAGGGACAAACAACACTCAATGCTTCTCAGCTTAGATGCTGAGAAAGCATTCGATAGAGTTGACTGGTTATTTCTTGAGCAAACATTGATAGAAATGGGCTTTGGAGGAGAATTTGTTGCCTGGATTAACATGAGTTAATGGTTCTGATTTTTTTAAGGTAGAGAGGGGTGTGAGACAGGGAGACTCAATGTCACCCATCCTCTTCACATTTAGTATTGAACCTCTAGCGGAAGCTATACGCCAAAACATACATATTCAAGTAATAGTGGATGAAGGAGGGTCAACTCATAAGACAGCGGATGACATTTTGCTTTTTATTAAAAACCCACTTCTTTCCATCCCAGAACTTATGCAATGCTTGCACAAATATGGCTCAATCTCAGGATATAAAATTAATGAAAACAAATCAGAAGCACTGATGATATATGGGATTTGGCCTCCACAATTAAATAAAGATGTCTCCTTCCGATGATCCAGACAAGGATTCAGGTACCTGGGAATTATTCTCACACCCAGTCCCACACAATTATTTGATGCTAATTACAGTAAGTTAATTAAACAAATAAAAAGTGATATGACACGATGGGAGGTCCTTCCCCTCTCGATACTTGGTAGAGTCGAGACGGTGAAAATGAACCTGCTACCTAGACTTCTTTTTCTATTTCAATCTCTACCAATAAGAGTACCCATATCCACCTTTGATATGTGAAATAAACTAATTTCTAAATTTATCTGGCAGAAAAAGAGACCTAGAATAAGACTTAAAACCCTTCTCTTGCCAAAAGATAAGGGAGGCCTGGGCCTGCCGAATTTCAAACTTTATTATTGGGCAGCACAGTTGAATGCAATAGTGGCATGGATTAAAAATGACCAAGAGACAGGATGGGCCCAGATAGAGCAGAGTACAGCTAACGGTGTATCTCTATCAGTATTGCCTTTTATTAACATAAAGTCCGTCAACAAAATAAAAATTGAAAATTAATGGATAAAACACACTTTGAAGGTTTGGACAACAGTTAAAAAAAATGATGGGGGGACCAGGGTCAATTTCAAGAGTCATGCCAATAGCGGGCAATATAGAATTTCTCACTTCCACATGGGATAGTGGGTTTAGAAGATGGTCCGATAAAGGTCTTAACACAATTAATCAATTATTTAACAGAACAGAACTTAAAACTTTTTCCCAACTTAAAGAACAATTTACACTTCCATCAAACGATTTGTATAGGTACCCCCAAATAAGACACTATGTCATGAGTCATAAAGAAAGGGAGATGGTCAGAAAAAAAACCAAATAAAATAGAAGACTACTTTATTAGTATTGCAGAAAAAAAATGTCCAACTAAAAAACATGTCTGTAATGTATATAAAAGGCTTGTAAATGACATCACACAAAATACCTGGAACATCAAGGAAAAATGGGAATTAAATATAAATATAATAACTGAAGATAATGTATGGGAAGACCTGTGTGCAAGTTATCATAAAGGAATCAATAGTCAATTGTGGAAAGAATTTGACTGGAAATCAAAAATCAGGTATTTTAATACACCTCTCATTATTTCTTCATATTTGAAAGGACCTTCTGTGGCATTATGTTGGAGAACATGTGGAAAAATAGGAGACCACACACATCTTTTGGGATTGTCCAATAATTCAAGGGTTCTGGAAAAGTGTTAAAAAAGAAATTGACAACATTTTAGAGGTGGATGTCCCCCCAGAGCCATTGTTATTTGTGTTAGGAGTTATACCTAAAGAGATATATAGCACAGATAAGAGGTATATACTACGGATACTTGTATTGACCGCCAAGAAGATAACTGTGAACTGGAAGGATACAAAACCACCAACCATAACTCAGTGGGTGCAGAAACTGAAACCGATTTACACAATGGAACGAATGACTGCGAGTCTGCAACTGAAAATGGATACTTTTATACAAAGGTGGACTTGTGTTACGTTATATCTTGGTGTCAAATAAAATGAGACTGGTTGTAACAAAAATGCGTTATTATAATGGAATACCATCGAAAATGCCATTGGTACTGTAGGTTCCTCTGTAACTGACCCTGTTTAGCTGCAAATGTCACCCCTTCTGTAAATGTCTTATTTTTTGTACTAAAAATTAAAATAAAAAGTTCCCAAAAAAAAAGAAATGTTGGAGAAATGTGTTGTGTGTATGTGAGAAAAGTGTTTTGTATAATGTAATATAGATTACTATGTACAGCTTCGATATCCAGGTGCTGTAAAGCAACCGGAAGCACTTCCAGGAAGTTACTGGTGTTGAATTGTGTTTTCATTGTTTAGAACACTGGATTGAAATGTATAGTTTTCTAGTGTCCATGTGATGGCGGCATCTATAGATGGCCCGCCCGTGCCTGATGGCGAAAGCTATTTTAAGTACAGTTGTAGTTTTAAGAACAAATTTAACGCTGCGTTTGTATAAGTATACAGTCTATATAATTTTGTTTACAGCTGTATAACTACAGCCTAATTTCTTTTGAGTAATATGTAACCCAGAGTAGTTATATCAGCAATAAAAATAAATAAATCATATCCAGAAAATCATACAATTCCAAACTCTTATTAAATATTAGAAAGAAAATGTTTTTGTTGATAAGCGTGGCAAATAGCCAATAAATTCAAGTCACTTTCATTTTAGCCAATCAAATGCTTCAGCCCACCTCCCGATCATCCACTGACTGGTCACGCCAGTGAAGGTGAAAGGGCAAAGTGTCAGCCTTAGCTGAATCTTTGAGAGCAAAGCATTGTATCGAAGTGAGTGTGGATTAAAAAAAGAGAACGCTGTTCCGTTCCAGTCTGTGCACTGAGGCCTGACGCCATTTTTCAAGATAATCTGCCAATCCAGTGCATTGGTCAGGTTTTTTGAGTGGAGCCTTCTTAAAACGGTCCGAGTTCTATGTCGCTGACTCTGCTCCGCAGGGCTCCGTCTATTGGACATCGTCTGCCTCATCCTGCCTTTGGAAGAGAGGCAACGTCGTGCCGCGATGTTCGATGAGGACGGCGAGTCGGCGGCTGATGCAGATGCTGGTTCCACAACCTCTGCATGTACTATGTGGCCGGGTCGTTGGCACAGCCGAGACCCCACCCAAGTCAACATAACGCACAAGCGCTTGAAAGATGATAAAGATTCACTCTATTCACTCCCAGAAAGGGCTCATATTCCGCCATGGAGGAGAGAAGCGAGTGAGACCAGCGCCACAAAGTCAGCCGCCATTCCCAGCACCGAGGCCACGCTCAGCCCAGCCCCAGCCACAACCCCACACCCAGAGACGCCGCCCTCAGCCGGCTGGCACCTGGACTGGTGAGGGAGGAGCCCCTTCTGTCAAGTGCCCACGCTCATGGTGCACGGGGGCACCCCCAGTAATGGGGAACGTCCCATCCAAGCTCACTGTGGTGCTTATGGTAACATAAACACTGCTTTACGCAGCCCTATGGGCTTTCTACCTGCATTTAACTCATGCTGGCAGCCGGCCATACCCACTACACCCTTGTATAAGGCTCGGAGTGGACAATGGCTATCGTTACAGGGATAACGACCGCTCACGCCCCTTTTGATGGTCTGCCCATGGCTGAGCCGCTCAGTGACACTGGTCCTGTCACAGCGGAGCGCACGGTGGGTGATTGCGCAACGGTGAATGATTGCACAATAGTAGTTATACAAGTCACCTTATGTCACTAAACTATTTTTATTACATGATTTATGACCCCCTGTCAAATTTGATTGATGATGTCAGTTTGACATTGATGGACACCTGTCAAAAAAGTGATTGATGTTTGTCCTTTGACCTCTTAGTGATGGACAGCATGTCAGCCCTGTCAGGCCACCTGTCAAATTTGATTGATGATGTCAGTTTGACATTGATGGGCACCTGTCAAAAAAGTGATTTGATGTTTGTCCTTTGACCTCTTAGTGATGGACAGCATGTCAGACCTGTCAGTGGAAGAGAGCATGACAGGCAGGCTGTCAGTGGAAGAGAGCATGGCACTGGGGGGTTTTATGAGGGGTTGTTGCTGACCTCCTTGTGACCGAGGGTTCGGCAGCCATGACAGTTGTCAGACCAGGCAGTTTGAAAGTGTGAGTGGGGGGAAGTGACATCCGTTGATCTTGGGATGTTGATCAAGGAAGTGGGGGGTCATAGTGTGTGCAAGGGTTGGGGTGGTTGAGGGGGAAGTTGTGCTGGGTGAAAGTGTTAGTGTGCTATGAGACTGGCCATTTTGAAAGGGTGGGGGGAAAGTGACATCCATTGATCTTGTGATACTGATCAAGCGACTTGCCCATATGGTGTGCATGGGATGGGGGTTTGTGGCAACTCTCAGTGTGGAAGTGTCTGGGATGCTATGAGAGTGTATTCAACTTTATAACCTTAAGGAAGTCTATTGATCAAGGAAGGGCCCATAGGGTGTGTGCAAGGATAGGAGGGTTGGAGGGGTGGAAGCCCACCCCAGTGTGGAAGTATCATGGTGCTATGAGACTGGGGGTTGTTTTATATTCCTTAAGGAAGTCTTTTGATGATGCAAAGGATGGTGAAATAAACCCAGGGAGGAGGGGGGAGCTTCTGGAGGAAGTCTTTGGGGCCAGGCCTGTGTATAGCTGGGAGGTGTTAAAAGAACCCAGGGTGGGGGGATGCGGGCGTCCTGAAGAAGCTTTATTGATCAGGCACGTGCATAGATGGGTGTGGGGGTCACAAGAGGGTTTATGACCCTGGTTTAGCATTAAAAAATCTTAAATCTTGAGTGTGTCCCTACTATTTTTCAGCTAGACACAATTGACAAACACCAAAAAGACATTTCCCATACCAGGAATTGAACCTGGGTCTCCTGGCTGGAATCCAGGCATCGTAACCACTAGACCATACGGGATGTGTACAAATGCATGAGGGTGTGATCAAGAGTTTGTTGGCGGGAGGTGTGTGAGATGTCCACGGGTTTGTGAAATCATGTTAAAGATAGTTAAAAGAAAGTTAAAGATATAACATTAGTTTATATCTGAGTGACAAATGAAATGATTTAAAAATAAAATCTGAATAGGGGCAACGTGGTAGAGGCAGAAGGGTGACAAGTCTGTGGTTGTACTTTAGTAATTGATGTTTTACTGCTTAGATCACACATGCCATTTTGTGCGCTGAACATTGAAACGTGAAGGTGTCGAAAGCATCCGAGTGCGAGTTCCTGAAGAAAAATCTATTGACCAGTTGCCTGGTAGTGGGGGCAGAGATACAACAGGTGGGACGATGGGAAATTGTTTTTGTTTGATGATCCTGTTGTTCAGACACGCATTTGCGACCGGAATACCTAAAAAGAAAAAAGGGGGGGGGGAAAAGAGGCGGGATTTTTAAAAAAGGCTAAATATGGCGCCTAGGAACTAATGGGTCATTATTCGGAATCTTATTCTGAAAGCAACTCCATCCGTCATGTCTGTCTCTTCAACACCCTCGCTACCAGCAGGAGATCAACCCATGGAGGGCAGTTTGAGTTGGCAGAGTCCGGACCCTGACATTCAATACGATGCTGTAGTGAATGTCCCTCCGAATACGCCTGTCAGAAAAAGAAGAATCAGACCCCTGCGTCTGACTAATGCTGACCGCGATATAGCTAGTCCCTGTCATCCAACTATCATACCATAACACACACACACACACACACACACACACAAGAAACACAACTGGATTTTAAAGTAGGGCACAGCTAAACTAACCATAACAACATCTAGATTATGTATATGATCATGGAAGTTTTATTGACAAGCTAGAATAGCACCTCAATACAAATTAAGCATGCAGTCATGTTTAAACAGCCTTGCTTTGGCGAGTACTTTGTTTTTGATGGAGCACAAATTATATTTAAGTGTCCCTCAATTACAGGTTTGAACACATGGTACATTATCTTTATTTTATCATAATGGTGATAGGAGACTTGGATGTGATTTAGCCTCTAAAGACTAAAAATCTAAAGACTATAAAAGTGTGCAGCATAACTAACATATGCAGTCCTGTAAAGTCCAGAACATTCCAACACCTAGTCTGGCATACATTTTTGGCATACATTGATTTCCAGCGCTTAAACATTTTACAGATCTGTTGGATGTTTGATCATGTAGTAGCAAACATTACCCAGCATATTCAAGTTTATATTTACAGAATAAAGGCTCAAATTTTTATTGATTTGTATTTGTATTGATGTTTATTACACAATACCACAAAAATCTGCCATGACATCATGAACTTCATAAGCTTAAAGGACTACTTAAGGAATACTTCAATGTATGTTGTCTCTCTGTTTTGGGGCTGTAGAGATACAAAAAGAAAAAAGAAAAAGAAAAAAATTGGTGATGCTATTCTTTATCATGATGCTGGTCACTGTCTCAACCAACATGTAATCTGCCATAATGGCTATGCATATTTTCATTGCAAAGATTAGTCTAGTGTTCCTAAAAGGGTTGGTGGTGGTAAGATATTTTAGGCTTAAGTGTTTGAGTTTTATGGAGAAAATAACATTTTTTCTAAGTGTATGGTTACCAAGGTATGGCTTCCTATGATACGGATTCCTAAAGTTATTTTTGGTTTTGTTTGTTTGTTTTTCTCAGGGCAGTGTGCTTGTGAAAATGCATCTATGTTTTGTCACTTGATCACTATTGGTTGTTTGTAGTTTTGTGGTTGTGTTAATATGCCTATTGTAGACCAAAATAGTTTTTTATAAGAAATGCAACAAAACATAAAAATGAATTTGACGCAGTAGCTGTGTTGTAAACTATTGCAGGGGGGACAGAGCTACACCTGCTCTTCCCAATTAGCACACAGATGACAGACAAAAGGTCGAGGGGGGTTGTAAGGGACAAGACAAATTATCACATGGACAACTGTATAAACGTATTGTATCTTGTGGGTCTTCCCCAGAATCTTCTCACAGGCAGAGATGCTGTTGGATATTTTTCCCTTTCAGTGCTGCTTTCTTGTTACGTTCATCACCACAACCAAGAAATAATTCCTAACAAAGGCTATCCCTAAAATATTATTCTAACATTGTAGACAATCACCAATTTATACTTGAGATGGACCAAGATGTTAAGTTTGCACATATTTGTAGATAGTTTATTAAGCCAAAAAAGAGAGAATAATGATACACAACTTTTAATCTCAACAATTTAATTCAAATTTAGCTGAGGCTCATCTTGGAGTGCATTTTACAGTCCTTCATGTTCGCTGAAAAGCATTTGAGCCAACCATCACTTGATGTTTGATTATGGTTAAAAGTATTTTCAAGAAAAAATAAATAAATTAAAACCAATCTGTAAGATAACTTTAAAAGTCATGATGTGGTCAAAATGTGTGATAAGACAGTATCATTGGAAATGATTACAAGACAATCTATTTTTGTAATAGCGACACATCATCTGAAAGCAAAATGTAAACCCTTTGGCAAAGGTATTCACAATATTTTGTTGATGTAAGGGGTAATTCTCATCCTGTATGTCCTGTATGTTCAAAATATGAAATTGAATTAAATGGGGCCATGTTTCACAATCTGGAGTAAAGATGGCATTTGTTAAATCTTGACATAAGATTACAAATCAGAAATTAAATGTGGCTATGGTTAATAGAAGCTTAGGGTTTGTCATCTGACGTTCAAGCTTTTTGCTGCCATATCTTGTATGTAGATGCTTTTGTAAAAATACACTTGAGTTGAACTATGACATGTGCTTATGAATATGTGTATATTTTGTTAGGCTTATCTATGCTAGCTTACTATTTTAATATCTACCTAAAAATACTTGTCCTATACAGATATGAACTTGGCAGAAGTGGAGCTGGTGTAGTAAAGGTAGTTAACATCACAACTAAGCAATGTGTTTTCAGTTTGTCCATGTAATTTTATGCTCCAAGTTGGTTTGTATTTTATTATTATTATTATTATTATTGTTATGAAACAAGCTTGTTTGAAATGTATTGACTGCTGTTTTGAAATAGGGGATAAGGTTTTTTTATGTATGTGCAAGGAAGTTTTATAATATGACTTGTCAAACACTAGACTGGAGTGAGTTTTCCAACATTACCAAGTTGAGAGAGAGTTGTATTTGACAGACATGACCTGAGAGATGAAGCACATCCTTCCAGCTGTACTCAGATAGCCACCCTTCACATTCAAAATAGGGGTCATATAGAAGTAAGAGATTGGAAATTTCAAATTTCAGGAAATTGATTGGGTGAAGGGTTACACACAATAAGAAATATTTATTAGGTTTTCCTTCCAAATTGTTGCATGGCATGGGATGGTAAAAATTGAACAAATTGAGTTATTTCCTAAAAACAAGGGTATGGTTCTCGCAAATATTCTGAAAGGACAGAAGGGATACCATTTGACAGCTATCCAGTAATCAGCATCACCTGGTATGTGAAGCAGATCTTACCGTTAAGTCTCATTACACCAACCACCACTTCTCAAACCAGAAAAGAGATTTGCACTAGACTTATTTTGGTCTTCTTTTATCAAAAGCAATATAATTCAGATCACTCGACACGTTTCGAAACCACAGTATCTGAGGGTTGTCTGCCCACAATGGGAATGCTGAGTAAATGATGATATTTGAAAAGTTTGGAGGTGAGCATTTTTATATAAAAGGTACAAAATTGGAGTAGATGGTGGTAGAAATCCACACATTGTTACTAACTGATTTTACCCAGCAATACCCCGAGTATAAGTGTCCAGATTTGAGGGGCATTAACACTGTTGTTTCCTCCTGTAATTGTTTTGGACAAATCAAGCAGTTCTGGCAAATCCAAAGTGAGAGACAGGACGTACAAGGGGAAGGAATCATTTCTCATACATTAAATATAAAATGTCTTCATCATACAGTCATTTATTAATGGAAGACAACATGTAGACAACATCGAAGAAGAACACCTGGAAAAAACTTCAAGACAATGTGATACCAAAACATAAGCCTGTGTTAAAACGTGCAAATGTCCACTGATGCACACAACTATATTTTAAAACCATTTAAAACCATATTTTTTCTGGGATGATACAAAAAAAAAAAAGCTTTAAAGTGAAACAATAATGAAATACTTTTTAGAAAAAGATTGATCCCAAATGCATCTTTTGTTATATTCACACAGAATCATTGGCTATGTAGAGAATTGTGGCCACCAAAATCATAATTCATCATTTTTAGCGAGGTCAGGAGTAATTGCAGGGGTAAAATTGTTGACCTTATGTCTTTATTTTGTTGATTGATAAGTGTAAGTCTTCAATAATTCATGACAGCAAATTTCACCATTTTATCTGCACGTAGTAGCTTTCCTGTTTTCACCGCTTTGTGACGTTGTTGAAAGATGTTGCGGTTTGTCTAAATATGTTGTGTGTTAGAGGAAGCACAAGTATGTGCCTTCTTGTAATCTCCTTGGTGAGCTTGTTATTATTGAGAAGCTAAAGTCAGCCAATTGTGTTTGCACTAAAACCAAATTGCTTTTGTGATGTAGACTATTTAAGCAAGCTTGTTGCGTCACTTTAACCGTACAGTATGCATGATGGTGAAATTGGTAAGTCTAGGGCTAGAGCTCTCATCTGTTGACCTGTAAACCAGTGCAGCTTAGAGGATCTTGTGAATATATGTTGGCTTAGTTTTGCATTCAGTTTTCAATTCCATCTCCTTACTCGTCAATGGTACATTTGAGGTAAAAATGTTTAGGGTGTCACCATCCCCATATTATTTCATGGATTCATTGGAAGCCAGTTTATTGTTTATTGTATGAAAGTATAACTGTCTTATTAATCTACAAAGGTACATACAAATGTATTTCTACTATTACTATTACTACTATTACTACTACTGCTACTACTATTACTACAATTACTACTACTATTACTACTACTACACTACTGCTGTTACTACTACTACTACACTACTACTACTATTACTACTACTACTACTACACTACTACTGCTATGACTACTACACTACTACTACTACTATTACTACTACTACTACTACTACACTACTGCTATTACTACTACTACTACTACTACACTACTACTGCTATGACTACTACACTACTACTATTACTACTACTACTACTACTACTACACTACTGCTATGACTACTACTACTACACTACTACTACTATTTCTACTACTACTATTACTACTACTACTACACTACTACTACTACTATTACTACTACTACTACTACTACTACACTACTGCTATGACTACTACTACTACACTATTACTACTACACTACTACTACTACTATTACTACTACACTACTACTACTACTATTACTACTACTACACTACTACTACTATTTCTACTACTACTATTACTACTACTACTTCTACACTACTACTACTACTATTACTACTGCTACTACTACTACTATTACACTACTACGACACTACTACTACTGCTACTACTAATAATAATAATTAGAACACAGTAATTTATTTTCTCTCTTCATCCTGTCATGTCAGAGCAGAGAGAGAAACCAGGATCTGAAGTCAGACGATGGTTTGACCGAGAGACTCAACACTTTGAGGCAAAAAGGAAAGCAAGGTGCTCAACCATCGGGCAGAGCCGGTCCAATCTCCAGGTCGGGGTCTAGTAGGATGTTTTCCCATCTGACCCATCTGGTGTTCGTGGCCTTGGTGCTTTCTATCGTGTCTTTTCTCAGGAATCTGTGCACCTGGCTCTGGGTGATGACTCTGATCCCCTGGCCTTGTGCAAGGTCCTTTAGCCCGCTCCAGTACTTTGCTAGGACCACCAGCTCTTTTTCTTCCGGGGGATATTTCTTTTCCACTGAGGACAAGGTATAGCTCCATAGAGTCACCATACCCCCTCCTTCATTACTCACTTTCAGCATGGCATCTTCGTCTTCACAGCTGACTTCTGCCACTAGCCTGGTGGTGAGGCTCCTGGGTTCTAACCGCACAGCCGCGCGGATAGCTTCTTTCAGCCTTTCCAAGTTGTCCTGGTCTAAGGCCATCCACTCCCAGGTCACTTTTGCGTCTTCGTTTAAGTCTGGTTCCCTCTTTCTTAAGCACGCATATAGTGGTTTGGCATATCTCTGGTAGTGTGGAACATGGTCTCTCACATAGTTACAGAGTCCCAGGATCTTTTGTAGGTCGTTTTCTGAAGTCGGTGGGACGATTTGGTTGATTTTCTCGCGGTATCCTTCTGAGAGTCCTAAGTCCGTAGCTACCTCGAATCCCAGGTAATTCACCTGAAACTGTCCAAACTGACATTTCTTGAGGTTAAGCTTTAGGCCCGCCGCGGTGAGCCTTTTAACCACTTTCTGCAGCTTTTCCAGGTGTTCTTCTTCGTTGTCGTCTGCGATGAAGACGTCGTCGATGTAGATCGTAGCTCCTAGATCACTCAGCACTTCCATTACCGCGGATTGGAAGACATTTGGGGAATTCTTATAGCCTTGGGGGAGCCTTTGCCACACATAAGCTTTTCCTTTGTGGGTGAAGGCTGTTTTCCCTTGTGATTGTTTTGCTAATCTTAGCGAAAAGAACCCATTCGCTAAGTCAATGCATGATTTGTATTTTTTGACTTGCAGGGTCTTTAATGATCCTTGCGGGTTGATCAGGCTGACTCTGTTGGCAACTGTCCATCGGTTGAGGGCAATAAAGTTGATTACTGGCCTCCAACCCCCTCCTGTCGCCTCAGGCTTCTTCACAGCCTGAATCGGGCTGTTGGTGATGGGATTAGGTTCTTCCCTAATGATCCCCAGGGTGCTTAGTTCTTTCACGATCACGTCCATCTCTTTCAGAGCTTCGGGGTTCAAAGGATATTGTCGAACCGGTGGATGCACACCTCCTTCGATGGTATGCACAAACCTATCCCCTAGGTCTCCGCAATCATTCTTGAACCGTGCTACTTTTGCGTTATCCATGATTTGTTTCAGCTTCTCTTTTCCTAATGGGGAGAGGTTGCTTTCTTGTATCTTTTGTTCAGTTACGACTGAAATGTCTACTGGCTTGTACCAGTTTGTTGTTTTAATCAACTTTTCTAGGCGTTTTCTTACCGAACCCCGGTATCTTCTAGGTTTGTTCAATTCTTTTAAATCTCTGACTGTGATTAGGTTGTTCGGACCTTTTAGCCATACAATTCCCTTCCATATTCCGAACGGTACCCTCTCAACGGTCCCTGTCGCCAAAATCACTTTAATGTGTCCTTTTGTTTTAAGGCTTTTGCTGGTCATCGACACTTCAGCCCCGGTGTCCACTAAGTAAGAGATTCCCTCCACATCAGTGTGGAGTTCTTCTCCCACCCAATAGACATTTTCCAGGACTACTTGATCCCGCGCCTTTAACTCCATTACTTTTTCTCCCCTCCGGCTGCCTTTTGTCATTCCCCTGGCTAGTCAGAGGGCATCTTTCTGTTCTGAAGTGAGAAGTTTGTATTCTTCAGGTGGCAAATAACCATCTGTCTTTGCTGGTCCGGTTCTGGGACCTGATTGCGCCCCCTGTCTTTGCTGAGGAGGGCCTGCTCTGTTGGGCGGAGGTCTGGCTTGGTTGGCTGAGCGGGTAAACACCAGACCAGCCCCTCAAACTCAATACGCTCAATCACAGAATAAAAAGGGTCAATCAAAGATAAAAATCAGTGAATTTGCTGTCATGAATTATTGACGACTTACAACTTATCAATCAACAAAAAAAAGACATAGGTTCAACAATTTTACCCCTGCAATTACTCCTGACCTCGTAAAAAAGATGATATGAATTATGATTTGGTCGGCCACCAATTCTCTACATAGCAAATGATTCTGTGTGAATATAACAAAAGATTGCTTTGGGATCAATCTTTTTCTAAAAAGTATTTCATTATTGTTTCAGTTTAAAGCTTTTTTTTTTTTTTTTGTAATTTTTTTTTTTTCATTTTCCCCCAGAAAAAATATGGTTTAAATGGTTTTTTAAAATATAGTTGTGTGCATCAGTGGACATTCTGCCGTTTTAACACTGGGCTTATGTTTTGGTATCAATTCGTCTTGAAGTTTTTTTCCAGGTGTTTCATCTGTCGATGTTGTTCCAAGTTGTTTCCATTAATAACTGACAGTATGTGAAGACATAAAAAAAAAAAAATTAAATATAAAATCATACCTACCCTATTACTTCCATTACAACACACAACATTAAATACCACAGTGTCCGTACGTGTAGAATCTCTATAAAATACTCACCACAACACAAACTCCGCACTTAAAGACATTGCTATAAGAAATCTCGCAAAGTCCCTAACACCAATTGATTGATTGTCACAGTAACAACATACCTCGCTCTATTCTATACTCATCTCCGCGGCTCTCTATATAATAACGCAAATAATATAACTCCAAACTTCTATGAGTATATCTAAGTCCTACCATACTAAAAACACACACAACACACACAACACAAAAAGACACCTCTACCTACACCTCCTCTCACTAATGACTCGATCTGTGCTCCTGTGCCTCCACCCACCTCTCAAATCCTCTAGTCTTCATGTAGACCAACTGACAAATCACTGCATACTATTGACCACTGTTCACATCCGTGATCAAAGTCCATCCTCTCGCTTACTGATCAATACAATGATGTACACTCACATGACACACCGCACCAGTCTACATCTACTTCTTCGTGCCAACTCGTGCTCAAATAAATTGACAAATCACGACCTGAGATGTATGACCCGTAATATGTAATCTAACTACTCTAGTACTACACTAGTGTCATAACAACACTATAATGTGACCGTATACAATGTGATCCAGAGCGTCTTAATGATAACAATCATTATCCAGTGTATCACACTCGCAGCCTCTCTTCAACACAGGTCACAATTTTTTTACCACCCAACATTCCCTCCTCTCACCACCCCCTACAGTTGTTGCCCAGTACTGTCGCATGAGTATTAGAAGAGTGTTCGAAAAATCCCTATCAATATTCATAACATCTCTAGCAAAATTACTCAATCCTGTACTGCCACAGCCCTATCGTACAGTCTAGATGGAAAATGTAGTGGACTATATTTGAGCCTGTCTCAATTAATGTATAATCTCTCTCGCAGATCCATATGCGCATTGACATACTCACAATCATACTCACTGAGCAGAGTAGAAATAACGTGAATGATGTGAATGCGTAGTTATTTCGCTCGATGAATAACAAACACATCTCGACACTCAATGCACACTCTGTCTATTGAATGATGTACCTTGCGGTTATGCTCAACAATTAGTACAGTCTCTTGTACTGTGTTATGGATGAAGCTCTCTAACTATAAGTTGTAGTGCGTTAGCTGCTGTGCCGAATCGACGCGACCTATTCGACTCGCTGACTCGAGAGCGTATGCAGGCAGTGATCGTGTGTGATCACCCCAGATCATCCACTATGTCCCAGATTGTTGTACCTGTCGTGTACATCACACCTCGTCTGTCATCAAAGAATAGGAGAGCTGACCAATGCAGTTGGCGAATAACTATAAAGAACTAAGACTCTGATCCGCTGTTTCTGACAAAGTGTCTCTCTCTGATGTCAATAAAACTATCACATCTCGAACTACTCTAGATAAGTGAGAAGGTAATCTCATAGTTACATAAACTCATTTCAGTGTCAGTCAGGACAACTGAGAACAGCCTACCCGTGCATCCATCACCACCAGAGCTTCTGTGACATAGTGACGACTATGACATATGTCAGAGTGATACAAGATATACAAGAGTGCATAATAAGACCATAGAGGTTAATTAGATAATTAGTCGTAAGATAGATTATCCATACTCACATCTCTCATCTCCAGACTAGGCACGCCCACTCCCAGACAAGACTCCCCTATTACTATGCGAGTGTACTCGCTAACAATCGTTGAGGCTCTAAGTAGAATAGACAATACTGTGTAATGCAAGTATAGAGCCTCGCTTATCTAGGCGAGCGATATAGTCATTAGCTAATATCATCATACCCAGAATACACACCTCACTAAACATCACCTCCCCCAGTGTCCCAGTACACCAGATCTAATCTGTTATAAGGACAAGTTATATTTGGACTCGCTCGCTCTCTCTCTCTTCGCTAGCGCTCTTGATAAGATTAATGATATAGAATATAGATACTCTACAACGACGCAAGTACTGATCATCTATTTACATTCTAAGCATCATACGTGTAATCCGAAGTACTCAGATGGTCAGCTCAGATGCTGATCTTGTATCACGATCAAATGCCTTCATCTAACATTCACTAAGTAAGCTTACTAGTGATCAGCTCATCATAAGACCGATTTGAGAGTGTCTGTTGCAGATGAGATGCAGTATATGCCTGAAGCTAGTGTCAGAAGATCTGTTAACAATAGTCCAGACTCTTTGCTCATTTGTTCTGATTGAGGCTCCGAATAGTATATGTAGTGAGAGATCGCTCTAACTCATAGAGTCCGCCATTTCGCTTAATTCACATCTATGCAGATGTGTGAGAACCATACATGGAGAGCTTACGAGAGTAGTGAGAGAGTGTTACCCAGTTTATATCATTGCTGATACTCAATTACATGGACAGGTGTGACAGGTGCTCCGAGTATTGTCTCACCACTAAAGGGCTGGTAGATCTATTCAGAAGACATAGTTTGTACGCTGTGTTAAGTACCTGTATTGTGTCAAGTG
Source organism: Hoplostethus mediterraneus (assembly GCA_034670385.1). Lineage (NCBI taxonomy): Eukaryota > Metazoa > Chordata > Actinopteri > Trachichthyiformes > Trachichthyidae > Hoplostethus > Hoplostethus mediterraneus. The sequence continues at coordinate 1,327,004 of JAXDDW010000064.1, forward strand.
TGGATTATTCCTGACATAGTATGCATAGATTCTAGATCGATGTGATAATCGCTCATTATGATCATCTAATAGGATGACTGTTGCTATCTCATTCATCCACAATGATTACTGACCAATAATAGACATGTTCTTAAAGTTATCTGACGACACTGGTATGTGGTTTGACTTCACATATCTTATGACTCTTTTTATCTAGAAGTGAAAGTCTATATGACTCGTAATTGGCCGATTATCGCGCATGTGATATATCTGTGCATTTTGTGTGTGTCTTGGTGTGAGGACTTACGTAATGTTACTCTAATCAAAGCCAGTGTCCAAGTGAATGTGGACTCTGGCTAACAAATGCGACCTCTTGAAGAGACTAGAGCGCAGATCAGACTAAATTTGAATTAATGTGGTGTATGTGAGAAGAATTGTCTCACAAGCAGATAGTGTTAGTGCGCATGTCATGTCTAGCTTGAGTTGTTGTTTAGAGATCTGTAATATTAGAATTGTCGATAAAAACGTTGTGTATCATCTACAATGTTGTGGGCTCACTGTTGTCTTTGGAACAGTAACTTAAAGACTAATCTACAAGAGATGCGTCTATTGTGTTATGTTAGTTATGTGATTGGTCGAACTTGACACGCCTACACATGCTTGGATCGCTATCGTACATATATGTTAGAAGTTAGAGTAAGCTCTTGGTTGAGGGTCTACTCTCGACTGTTGATGAAGAATAATATTTGTTAGGGTGATGAATAGCGTAATACGTATGTGTAAGAGTCAGTCTATCGTGTAGGAAGTGGTGAGTGGTGAGATGAACTTCCTCTCTCACATACAATGCCAAACAGCATCTCTGCTACTGTGAGAAGAAGGGGGAAAATTACTGTCCGAGACAGCTCTACAATCGGCCGTACTGAATATCGAGTTGAGGATATTCTAGTGGTGCTCCATGTGTGATCTATCTCTAGTCTAAGTATGTACCACTGTATACGAGTCTCTCTCTCTCCAGTCGACCTGTCATGTCGTAGTCAGTTTGCTGCTTGTCTGTCGTGCTAATTGTAGCACCCCTAGAGCGAGGCTTGTGTCTCTGTCCTCCTCTGCCTGTCGTGTGATAGAATAGTTGTGAGAATACAGTCACTGCGGTCAAATTCAGTTGATGGATGTGTTGTAGCTCTTTGATTCTGTGTATGATGTGTTTTGATTAGTATCACATGTCTATCTGCTTGATTGTCAAATTTCATAGTGTTTATTGGTTTGTAGTATGCTCGCATGGTCTGTATAGTATTAGACAAAACTAATGAGACTCTAGCAAGAGACTACAATAGAGCAAACCTATGATAGATCGACTGCACAGCTGACAAAACTCATTAGAAGCTCATCTCCAATAGTGCACGAAGACTGACTAAGTGCTCCCACGTAAGCAATACTAGAGACATGATACTTTGTAACAGAGAATTCTCAACTAAGCTACAACTTTGCTAGGAACTCTGACGATAAAGCCAGAGAATCTCTACTAACTGAGAGAAAGCCATACCCAGATAAGAGTATACTCTCTATGGTACTATCGTAATCCTAGATTATGGGAAGTCGCCATCATCCGATGTAGAAGATACTCAATTAATCACTCTAGTATAGTTTATGCCTATTTATACATGCCTATCAATTCCCTACTCAAACTCACATATCCTATGTGCTCTCAAAGGAACACTAGGACTAATCTTAGCAATGAAAATATGCAATAGCCTAGTATCTTATAGCGACTGCTGAGACAATCGCGATATGTTTGATTGTGACCTGGTGAGTGCACCCTGTGCAGTGGTCTGAAGTAAATGAAATAGACTATTATCTCGCACTCTGATATATGTAAATGAGGATAGTGTGTAGACGCTTGATGATGACAAATGTAAGACAGCTATAGCCAGTCCTACACACCTGCGCGCCCGCGTCCCGTGTCGTGTCTTGTCGCCACACCCCCAGCACCTCCACCCTCCGCCATATCAACCGCACCCCCCCCCTACTATCCCCCCCCGCCCCCACCCCTATCCCCACCACCCCCCTCTCCTTTCTTCGCGTCTTTTTTTTCGTGAGTTTGTAATGCTACTACTGTCGCTCTCAATAAAGATAGAAGAGATCCGATTACAGACACTTGAATGAGATAGATTCCATTTGGAGTAGGTCAGTCCGTTTGAACAGTAAGTGCTTTTTGTGATGTATATGTGTTCGTAATTAGATGTCCATCCAGAGTACAGATTACTATAGAAGTGCGAATAATAGATGTGGTGCATCTTATTCGTGAGTAACTCTAGATGCTAACTTGAATACGATGACTAGAGGTACTAATGCTAGCTTATAGATAGAGACTAATGTGTGTGTCCTCATTTATTTTTGTAAATAGTAACATAAATACGCATCGCCAGAGAAGAGCGAGATGCGCTAGGGTAGGAATATGTCTATATAGCGGTAGCTCGATGATGTCGTGATCTGAATACTACTAGTCCAATCCAGATCTGTAAAATGTGTATGTCTCTGACTAGGTCACTTAGAGCGACGCTGGGAAGATGTAATGGATATGACTTCTGGGAAACTTTGATCAGGTGATGCTCAGTAGAGTAGTGTGTTGTTGTGATTGTTGCACATTGCTCGTTTATAGCTGATGTTAGATTATAGTATCTTTAGACGATGTATAGAGATGTAGAAGAGATGTATAACTGTACACTTTTAGTTAGTCTTGAGAGATGTCTTATTCATGCCAAGTCTGTTACGAGGGTCATCCAATATCAGCATCCAAGAGTATGTATCGATAAATGCAGAACCATGTGATTACTATAAAGACTGAATAATGTACTCGCATATGGGTACACTGGTTATTCTATAAATATTCTGTGATGCGCATGCGGACACAAACAATAGTATGAACTATACGCTGACGCTGTGCATCAGTCAATGCAAGGTTAAAATAGTGTTGTAATATCGCCATAAGCGAAGGCTGCTGCCTGCTCTCTCTTCTCTTGCCATCTTATATTTGTCTTGAGTGTGCTATTTCTAGCTTGTCAATAAACTTCCATGATCACTATACATATCTAGATGATTGTTATTTATCGATTTTACTTATCCAAAAACCCCACCCTAATATTAAACCAATATATATTATAATCATATATATATTATATATATACATTACATCACTATAATCCATCCCAACCCACTACCCCCACCCAACACCCCACCACAACAAAACCCACCCCCCCACCCACCCCCCCCCCCCCCCCCCCCCCCCCCCCCCCCCCCCCCTCTACACACCCATGACTGACCCCTGCGCACTTAACCTTTGCCCTAACTCGCTCCGGTCGCATCATCGCTAGCCTCCCCTCCGTCACATAATACACTTCCATGCATCCACTTTACACATAATCTAGCTGTTGTTATGGTTGTTTAGCTGTGCCCTATTTTAAAATCCAGTTGTGTTTCTTGTGTGTGTGTGTGGTGTGTGTGTGTGTGTGTTACTGCGTGTATGATTGCGCTGGCATGCTCACAGGACTAGCTACCCTATTCGCCACGCGCTCAAGCATTAGTCAGACGCAGAGGGTTGATTCTTCTTTTTTCTGACAGGCGAATTCTGCGCCAGGGACATTTCAATTACAGCATCGTATTGAATGTCAGGTTCCGGATCTCCTGCACACCAATCAAACTGCCATCATATCGGGTTGATCTCCTGATGGTTGCGAGGGTGTTGAACGAGAGAAGAGACAGACCATGACGGATGGAGTGGCTCTTCAGATAAGATTCCCGTATAATGACCCATTAGTTAACCTAGGCGCCATATTTAGCCTTTTTTAAAAATATCCCGCTCTTTTCCCCCCACCTTTTTTCTTTTGTTAGGTATTCCGGTCGCAAATGCGTGTAACAGTAGCCTGAACAACAGGATCATCTAAACAAAACAACAATTTCCCATCGTCCCACCTGTTGTATCTCTGCCCCCACTACCAGGCAACTGGTCAATAGATTTTTCTTCAGGAACTCGCACTCGGATGCTTTCGACACCTTCACGTTTCAATGTTCAGCGCACAAAATGGCATGTGTGATCTAAGCAGTAAAACATCAATTACTAAAGTACAACCACAGACTTGTCACCCTTCTGCCTCTACCACGTTGCCCCTATTCAGATTTTATTTTTAAATCATTTCATTTGTCACTCAGATATAAACTAATGTTATATCTTTAACTTTCTTTTAACTATCTTTAACATGATTTCACAAACCCGTGGACATCTCACACACCTCCCGCCAACAAACTCTTCATCACACCCTCATGCATTTGTACACATCCCGTATGGTCTAGTGGTTACGATGCCTGGATTCCAGCCAGGAGACCCAGGTTCAATTCCTGGTATGGGAAATGTCTTTTTGGTGTTTGTCAATTGTGTCTAGCTGAAAAATAGTAGGGACACACTCAAGATTTAAGATTTTTTAATGCTAAACCAGGGTCATAAACCCTCTTGTGACCCCCACACCCATCTATGCACGTGCCTGATCAATAAAGCTTCTTCAGGACGCCCGCATCCCCCCACCCTGGGTTCTTTTAACACCTCCCAGCTATACACAGGCCTGGCCCCAAAGACTTCCTCCAGAAGCTCCCCCCTCCTCCCTGGGTTTATTTCACCATCCTTTGCATCATCAAAAGACTTCCTTAAGGAATATAAAACAACCCCCAGTCTCATAGCACCATGATACTTCCACACTGGGGTGGGCTTCCACCCCTCCAACCCTCCTATCCTTGCACACACCCTATGGGCCCTTCCTTGATCAATAGACTTCCTTAAGGTTATAAAGTTGAATACACTCTCATAGCATCCCAGACACTTCCACACTGAGAGTTGCCACAAACCCCCATCCCATGCACACCATATGGGCAAGTCGCTTGATCAGTATCACAAGATCAATGGATGTCACTTTCCCCCCACCCTTTCAAAATGGCCAGTCTCATAGCACACTAACACTTTCACCCAGCACAACTTCCCCCTCAACCACCCCAACCCTTGCACACACTATGACCCCCCACTTCCTTGATCAACATCCCAAGATCAACGGATGTCACTTCCCCCCACTCACACTTTCAAACTGCCTGGTCTGACAACTGTCATGGCTGCCGAACCCTCGGTCACAAGGAGGTCAGCAACAACCCCTCATAAAACCCCCCAGTGCCATGCTCTCTTCCACTGACAGCCTGCCTGTCATGCTCTCTTCCACTGACAGGTCTGACATGCTGTCCATCACTAAGAGGTCAAAGGACAAACATCAAATCACTTTTTTGACAGGTGCCCATCAATGTCAAACTGACATCATCAATCAAATTTGACAGGTGGCCTGACAGGGCTGACATGCTGTCCATCACTAAGAGGTCAAAGGACAAACATCAATCACTTTTTTGACAGGTGTCCATCAATGTCAAACTGACATCATCAATCAAATTTGACAGGGGGTCATAAATCATGTAATAAAAATAGTTTAGTGACATAAGGTGACTTGTATAACTACTCGCAATCACAGGTTTATGCAGATCACACTCGGCTGTGCCAACGGCTGAGCCGCTCCGTGATGTCAGCCCCCAATGGATTGAGTCAGGGGCGCTTAAGCTAACTGTCGGGGTGCTCTCCCCCACTGCTGATGGCGACACGCCACGGTTGGGAGGACTGTGTGTGTGTACTCACAGTGACCGCACTGCTCCTTTTGTTACAACTATAACGCCAGGCTCAGTGGCCCAGCGGCTGCCACCAGGTTTTCACTTGAGCCCTCCCATGGGCAGTCCCCCTTCATGCCGGGGGCCTGTGGCAGCGAGGGCTCACCTAGAGCATGCGCATTTTCTCAACAGCATGCCCCACTTGGCTGCGAGCACTACTCGGCCTGGGCGAGTGTTTGCATGCTGAGTCCTTGACTAGACCGCACTGTCCGAGCAGGCTATGCACTGCAATTTTGCAGCCTTCCCCCTCGGTACACCAGATTGGTAGAGACGCACTCCTCGTCGCCTCAACAGAGAGAGGCTCTGCAGACGGAGATCTCCAGCCTCCCCGCCAAGGGAGCAATAACCCCCTTCCTCTGGGGGGATGCGCCCAATCCTGGACCTACGCAGGTTAAACCATCACATAGCAAGATGACCGTTTCGCATACAGATGCTTCTCAGAGTGCGAGCGGAAGCGCTCACTCTAGTGGAGGCTGCTAGTGGAGCCCGACAGACCACAAGCAGCGTGGTTCCCTCTCATTCAGCCAATGCTGTTCTCAGCCCCGGAGCTGGTGCCTCTGGACAGCGATGGACTGTTGCAGGGTGCGGGTTTCATTCACAGCCAGCCTCTGGTTCCGGAGAGACTGTGGGTCTGGCCCCATTTAGAATGCACAGAATGTCACTTAAATAAAATGCATGACATCACATGCTCTTGTATTCAGAGCTAGAAGAATCACTTATATCAAGCCATGTATTCATGGCTCCTTCTGCAAGGATGCTGCTAGAAACTCTGAGCCCACCAACAAGATATCATACTAGTCCCCCAACATAGTGATCAATCTAAATCCTCTGGAATTATCCTGTAAAGCTTATAATACATTTAACTATGTACATCTGTGTGGACATGAAATCATTCCAAACGTCACACATTTTAGCTATAGATACAGAAACCATTTTGTCAGTCAGCCATGAGTCTGTCCTACAGTGATAAGCAGCACAGATGAGTGTTTGAACCAAAGGTGAGAGTTGCCAGCACTTCAAACACAGCAGGGCAATGTCAGTTAAGGTCTAGACTCTAGATGTTTTAAATATACACCTTTTTCTGGCAGCAGGCTACAAGGTGATTTTTAGATGTATTCATTACTGATTCTCTTTGCTAGTCATTTCTGAGGAGAACATGATCATATTCGATCCACATTATTTTACAGTACATCCACTACATCCTTTAAGCAGACACCTATTGTAATTATTGCACAGTACAACAATGTTGTAATTCTGTTAAAGGCACTATCCTACAATTCTCAAAACAAATAATAAAAAAATGGAGTTATCTCACAGAAAAATGTAATTGCATGTCATCTTCAATTTATTAAGATTACAACATCAACACACAACACATGCAGGGGGGGAAGTGGCCACTGAACACAACACACACACACACGCAGGGTTGAGTGTCCGAGTTGAATGATATACTGCTTTTATCCCATCCCTGCCGACCTTCCTCCAGGACAGCCAGGGAGCAGAGGGCAGCCGCCAACACCAGCGCCTGGGGACCAACTCCAGATGTATGTCGCCATCTTCGTCAGGGATAGTTGACTGGATGTTGCATGTTTTTAGATGGGGTTCTTTACAGGAGGAGACCCACGTGAGCACGGGGAGAACATGCAAACTCCACACAGAAAGGCCTGGGAGATAACCCACCTGGGCACCCCAGACTCAACAGCGCCCCAGGCGGGAATTGAACCCAGGACCTTCTTGCTGCGAGGCAGCAGTGCGAGCACTGCACCACCGTGCCACCACGGTTTATACTGCCTGAGGTAGCCTAGCTAAAAGATACAAATTGTATGGACAGTCATGTTCCCCTACCTATATTTCTATGACTGAAATAACAAAGCCTGAGCAGCAACTTATTGTTAACCTAAAAACATCAGGGATCTCGCCTGCAATCCTGCAGCTGTTTCTATCAGTAGAATGGCCCAAGCAGTGGGAGGTATGTGAGATGGGTGAAAACAGCCAACCTTATCTGTCAGGCTACCAGTGACATAAGCAGGAGTGACTGATGCAGGGGAGTATGGGCAGGTGGGCACTTGTTAATATGAAATAATGCACAGTGCAATACAATGTATCCAGAATTTGGTCTAGAAAGATTGAAAAAGTTAAAAATCCAATAAATCATTTTTAAAACACAGGGTATAATTTGTTTATAATGTAATTTAATTTGTCTTACTGTTAAATCAGGATTGAACAGTGCATGGAAGTGCTATACATACGTGAGGATGCAATGCCACACTCAATGTTCAGTAGTCCCCAATCATGCCATACAGTATTTACTAACAGGTCGATTCCAATGTGAAGAATTTTCCTGGTTATTGTTAACCTACAAAAATTTTCAGTTTTGGAAGATGCAGAACAGCCAGATGTTGACCTTTTGAAGAACTTTAGTCAAAAGCAAGGCCCAAAAAGGCAAATACTGAAGCCAGTTCTGTGAGTCTGACATTCAATCCCCTTGGGAAAGACCATGCTGTAAAAACTGCAATTAAGTGAGATCAGCTCATTTTTAAATCATTAACTAAATGTATATACAGTTGTGAGAAAACATTTGTGAACCCTGCATTCCTGTATAAATGCCTCCTAAATTATGGTCTGATCTGTATTTATGTCATAAAAATAGACACACACTGGAGACTTCCAGGATGTCAGAATGTAGCGGACGTGTTAGTCTTGCTCTCCCGCTACTCTGCTTTAGGTGTCTTCTGTTGCTGGTTGGTCAAGTCATTGAGTATTTCTGCACATTTTGGACTGCCAGAAGCATTCCATAGGGCTGAACACTTTGCCATGGATGAATGATTCAGCCTGGAGAGAGTTGGATTGTCTTTAATTGCCCTTTTGGCATCTTTTGTCTTCATTCTACCATGGCAAAATGGTAGAATGGTATACGTGGTAGAATAATGGCACACTCTGACACTTCTTATCCCTCTGGATCTATTATTGAAAGATCCTGTTCCTGCTAGTCTGTCACACGACTGTGATATTGAACTCTCGAAATGCTTTTGAGAAGATAGATGCATTGTCAGTTACAGTAGCCATCATCAATGGAGGTCCGATACTACGATTCACCATGGCAACCAGCAGTCGTAAAGGAGAGGGAATTGGCGTGGGAGAGAATCGCTGCCCGAGTCAATGCGTACGTTTGAATGCAGTAGTGTATTCATTTAACATTTAACCACACTTTCTTATATTACCTACATGTGAGAAAGTGGTGGAATGGTATTGGAAAAACATTTTTTTCATTTAGGTGCAATCCCACGGGCACAAAGCGCTCTTGGCAGCAGCTGAAAATGAAATATAAAAACATTACAATAGAGTAATTTAGGAGGCGCTTTTATCCAAAGTGACTTACAAAGGTGATAGTTAACACTATGTGGGGCTCAAACCCTGAGACTGAGAGTCTAATGCTTTACCAACTGAGCTGTCTGGGCTAGACATAAATGGTGTACTTGGGGTGGCAAATTGGAAAGGCAGATCTAGAAATTTAATTACTCAGACATAAGTTAGAGGTAGGTGCATGGTCATAGGTGAAATGTTGTTGGAACAATATAAAAATACGAACTGTTGCTTTTTTATTTATAGGAAATAAAGAAGACCAAATGAAATGTGTCTTTATTTGACTGCTCAGGGTGGTGGTAGCTTAATCCGTGAACTGTAAACGGCATATTATATCTTGGACAGCTCTTCCATCCTGGACATAGAACATCTAATCGAGGTCTCAAAATCCTCTCCCGACATAAGGCTATGCAAATTACTTCCGCGTGAATATCGATCGGGTTACAGAGGAAAGGACACGGCCTGTCCGACAGCTGCGTCAGGTTCAGCAGAGGGAGGAGACAGGGAGAAAGTCAGGGTTTGTTCAAGAAAACAGGTTAGGTTCAGCAGAGCAGGTTAGGTTCACAGAGTCAATTACCAGGGTAACTGAATCAGAGTTTGAGTTACCTCTCTTTCTGGAACGGAAAACCCAGAGTTTCCCTCATCTCAGGGTTACCAAACTCAGAGTTTTCACTAAACCCACTTCTTGGAACAGGCCCCTGAGGGGGCGACATCACAGCAACAGCAACTCATTCAGCGTCATCATAGAACTAGGGGACCACGCAGACGCCAACACTGCCCAGATAGGAGAAGGCAACGGCCGCTCAGTCAGCATCATCCTAGGAGTGGGGGACCACGCAGACGCCAACTCTGCCAGGCTGCAGCCTGGAACAGATAGGAGACACACCCACACACACCCTCACTCACACAGACAAACATGACCAGCATCAGTGGATAGGAGCAGGTAGACCAGGAGAATAGGGCATGTAGGCAGGATGCTAGTATCCATCGGCAGGACCCTGAGCTAGGATGAGCTAGCACGAGGGCGCGTGGTGGTTTATATTGTTTAATCAAATCTGATAAATAGGACGGTAGCATCCCATGTAATGATTTGTATGTAAGTAAAAGCACCTTAAAGTCACACCTGGCCTGAATTGGTAGCCAGTGTAATGAGGATAGAATGGGAGTTACATAGTCGAATTTCTTAGTTTTCGTCAAGATTCTGGCAGCAGCGTTCTGGACCAGTTGTAGTTTTTTAGTGCGCCCAGTAGATAAGCCTGAAAAAAGGACATTGCAATAATCGATTCTGGATGATACAAAGGCATGTACTAAAATTTCTGCGTCTGCCTCTGTTAGCATGGGTCAAATTTTGGCAATAATGCAAAGATGATAAAACGCTGTTTTAGTGGTCTCCTTAATGTGCAACTCGAATGAGAGGGTAGGGTCGAATTTTACATATAGGGTTTTAACATATGGGCTCTGGGAGATTACACAACTATCAAAGTTGAGAATAGTATTCTCAAATAAGTGTCTATGTCTAGCTGGTCCCACAATCAGCATCTCAGTTTTGCTGCCATTAAGAAGTAGGAAGTTTAGGGACATCCAATATTTGACCTCTGATAGGCAGGCCTCTAGTTTTTGGAATTGGGTGTTATCGGTTGGTTTGACTGCTATGTAAATTTGGGTGTCATCGGCGTAGCAATGGAAGTTAATGCCAAATTTGCGAATGATGCCACCAAGTGGTAGCATATAGATAGAGAATAGCAGTGGTCCTAGGACAGAGCCTTGAAAGTCCATATTGCAACACTCTGAGGTCATGTTGTAAAAGGCCAGGCTCTGATGCTTCATTGCCACTCATCCGCTGACATGACTTTGACATCTACCTAAAGAAAAATGTATAAAGATACCATTAAATTGATTAGGCCTACCAGCTGCAACTTAAAACCAACAGCATTCAAGACACACTAACAACTCACATAATAGACACCAAGGCCGAATCCCAATTCACCCCTTGGCCCTACCCCTCCTGTTTTGCACGTTCACGTGATGGGGTAGGGCTGTCCCAATACTCTATTTTCCAAGGGGTAGGGCCAAGCCGAAGGGGTTTGTAGCCCTCGAAACGGAGATTATTCAGAGGCACACTTCAAACCAAGGGCTACCCAGAATGCCCTGCGAATCTCTGGAAGTAACAGGAAGATCATGGGGACCGCTACGCTACCATCCGAAGTGAACCACAAATGTAGCATTTTCTTCGTTAATAAAGATTTAAAAAATATTCCAACCGTGGTATTATCTTAGTTTAATGTCGTTTCAATGTATTATGGACCGTTTCTTTATAACAAGCATAACAAAAAAATCGCTAATATGCCGATGTCTCTACTTCGTTAGTTACGTTACAACATTGTTTTAGGCTGATTTGTGCATGACAGTCCCGCATTTTGACATATTTACATGTCGCATTTCCCCCTTTGATGGTATATGATGAAATATAACTAAAGTCCAGCAGCGAAGTTGCTGCACTTGTTACGGCTCCTCTAATATCAGTGCAGACTGGCAGGGTAACGTTAGGAGCGGCTTGCTAGACTACAGAGCACCGCTAACGCTATTCTGTCATGAAGTGGACTGGTAATGAAGCAGTGGTCTTCTTTATTTGATGACTTGTTTGATCGATTGGTAGCGTGAAACGTATAAGTTGTGAACGAATCGCGAGTGTCCATGCTTTTCTATCTCCATCAGATGAACGGCAAATGTCACTGTGATAATACCATTGTTGCCATAGTAATCTCCGACAACAAACTCGTCCCGTCTGCTTATCGATGACGTATCAGCGTCCCCTACGAGGGCCAAGGGGTAGGGCCAAGCCGAAGGGGTACAAATAAACATTGGGATTTGGCCTAAAAGCAATATTTTATGTGTTACTTAAGTAGGAATGGAGTCAATTCACTCATATTGCAAAATGTTTTGTACAAAAAGATGCACATTTAGCTTTAGAGTAAAGATCAGAATGAAAGAGTTTTAATTGATACATGACTTGCTTTCTTAAAATCTATGATGAGAATTGTTATCCTTATCCTCAAGAGGACAAGCTATTTCCCTGACAGCTATTAAGAATGACCACTATAAAATGCATAAATGTAGCTATGCTAGAAATTAATTTGTGACCTGCTCTCACAAAATCACATTGTCCCCAAAACACATTTCAGGGTTTTCATATTACTTGAAAGGCTTTCCTATGAGACCAAAACCATGTCACTCCTCCAAAAAAAAGAGAAAGTTATGTGGCATTATAATACGAGTATATGAGTAAAGAACGAGTATAAAACTGTACCATAACTGAGTTCTAACCATGCTTTTGGGGATTTTTTTAATTATTTATTTTTACTGTACTGTCTCCTCACTTTAAATTTTGTGCATTTACTTGACTATATGGAGGATGGATGATGTTCGTGAACCTGGTGTAGTTGTTGGAGGACTTCCTCTCTCAAGGAGGCAGGTAACAGCAGCTGGTCAACTTCCTCCCCACCATCCAGACGTAGGATGGGGCGGTACAGGAGCCTCTCCCTCTCCACCACTCTATTCCACTGACATAGCAGTTCTCACACTGGTTTTGAAAGGGTCTGGCATTCCCCCTTGTCGGGGACACGGTTACGGCACCAAAACTGGAGGAAAGCTCCCAACACAGGGTCTGCATGCTGGAGGGTAAGAAGGTGGTTTGGGGAATAAGAGGGGAGGACAGACATTGACTTTTGGGCTGTCAAGGCTCTGCTGGCATAAGCTACCGGCCTCACTTTGCCATCCTGCTCCTGGGAGAGCAGTGCCCCCAATCCACTGAGACTGGCATCGACTTCTAGAACGAAAGGTAGAGAAAAATAAGCCAACACAGGATCACCAACTAATCTGGATTTAAGGTCTGTAACAACACATGTAATAACACCTGCATTTTGTAATTAAAAAATGTTACTTATTTTAAATCTAGTTTTATCTATTTATCTATTTATTCATTCATTGTTTTTATAAATCAATTGTCTTTTCTTATAAATTGTCTATGTTTCAATTGCCTCTGTCTTTTAATCTTTGTAAAGCACCTTGAATTGCCACTGCGCTAAAAAAAAGTGCTTTAAATAAAGTTATTGAATTGCCTTGGAAGAGGGAGAATAAATTGTAGTGTATCACTGGCCACATGTTGAAAGGTAGGATATGATATTGAGTGTGAATAAAATGTTATTTCTCTGCAAAGCATTGGATTTAGAGTTTCTCTCATTTAGAGTTTACTGTAGATTAGCTTCTCAACTAATATTAAAGTGTAAAGATCAACCTCAAACCTTTATGCTAATATGCTGGTTAGCAATGACAACACTCGCCTAGCAGATAATATTGGTCTTTTCTTTTTAAAATATATGTTGATTACATTTTCCAGAGATAAAACAGGAACACATATGACAAAAACAAACATACATTTGGCTCACACACACATTTGAATTCAAATTTATACAGGCGAGAGATTCAGGAGTCATCCTATACAAATAAAATAAGCAAGTAAAATAAAAGTAAAATAAACCAAGTGTACATTGCCGTGCATAATACGTTCACATGATCAAAGAAAGGTACACAGACAAAAACATGTTAATTAAATGGTAGGACATCATTTACGAGGCAGAGCGTTCTCAGCTATGATACAAACCCTCTCGCAAGAATGAATATTGGTCTTTTCTGACAGGAAAATGTTTTTTTCCTTCACTCTGTTTAACATCATAGGAATGTTTGATATACAGTGGTGGCCAAAATTATTAGAACACTTGGCATATTTAAGAGGTTTCAGTTGTTTTGTTCAATTGGCCATTAAAATACCCATAAAACAAATGAAATATATACAAAGTCATCATTATGCTCTATAAACCATAGAATAGAGCCATCATAAGGAGATTTACGTCATTTTCCTTACAAAAAACAAGCTAGGCCTATTTCACTGTCAATGTCACACAATCATGTTCCTTCACAGAAGAAGACAAATTACTTGTGTAGTCATTGTCAGGTGTGATCATGGTTAAATTGATGGTGATGCAAGAGTCTTAAGACACAGCTGTGTGATTCTTAATAATATAAAAGTTAAAGTGGATAAAAACAGTAGGACTCACTTCATCTGATATTTGTTGTGCTCAGAGCAACCATCTGCAGGTTTCATGAACATTATGAAATGAAATCATGTTTTGGAGGTAAGAAAAGGTCAATATTTTCAGATCTGTCAGGTGTTCTTATAATTTTGGCCACCACTGTATATTCAATTAATTTAGCTATTTAATTTTTTAATTTATACCCTTTGGGTCTTATGTATGGGATATGGACAACAGCAATCAATGCGTAAAATGAATTTTGAGTCAGTATGATTCATGCTAGAATGCATAAAATAAACATTGTGTTATGTTATCCAATCCAATCCACTTTATTTATATAGCACGATTTTAACAAACACAAGGTTTCCAAAGTGCTGCACAGCAAGATAAAAAGCACAATAAATAACACAACAGAAGCACAATAAAATGATAAACACAATAGGATAAGAAAAATAAAATCAGAAAAAACATAAAACCAACACGCTACATGGTTTCAAACGGCAAAGAAAAGAGGTGTGTTTTAAGAAGAGGTTTAAAATGAGACAGTGAGGAAGCCTGTCTAATGTGCAGCGGCAATCCATTCCACAGTCTTGGAGCCGCAACAGCAAATGCTCGCTCCCCTTTGAGCTTAAGCCTAGCTTTGGGTACTGTCAGGAGCAGCTGGTCAGCTGACCTGAGAGAGCGGCTAGGAGTGTAGGGGTGCAGCAGCTCAGAGAGGTATGGTGGAGCAAGGCCATTCAAGGCTTTAAAAGCAAATAAAAGAATTTTAAAATGAATCCTAAAATGGACAGGCAGCCAGTGGAGTGAGGTTAAAATAGGTGAAATGTGATCATACTTTCTAGTGCCAGTTAAGAGACGTGCAGCAGCATTTTGGACTAGTTGGAGACGAGCAATGGAGGACCCAGTAACCCCCATATAAAGTGCGTTGCAGTAATCCAGGCGAGTGGTCACAAAAGCGTGGATCACTGTCTCAAAATGCTGTCTCTGAAAGAATGGTTTAATTTTTGCCAGCTGCCTCAACTGGAAAAAGCTTGACTTCACCACGGCTTTAATCTGGCTGTCAAATTTAAGTTCTGTGTCCACTTTAACCCCAAGATTGTTCACAATTGGCTTGTGATATTGTGCCAAGGAACCCAGATCAACTGGGGGGGGTCACAGAAGTGCCACCAAAGACCATGACTTCTGTCTTTTTTTCATTAAAATTTAGAGACATCCAGGCTTTAATGTCATGTAGACAGTCTAGGAGTGGCTTGACACAGGGGTCTGACTTTTTAAGGGGGACATAGATCTGACTGTCATCCGCATAACAATGAAAACAAATGCCATGTTTCCTGAGAATTGAGCCAAGGGGGAGTAGATAGAGGGAAAATAAAAGAGGGCCAAGCACAGAGCCCTGTGGTACCCCACATGAGAGGGGAGCAGTGGAGGACACAGAATCATCAAGGCTGACACAGAAGGTTCGATGAGACAGGTAGGACCTGAACCATTCAAGTGCTGTGCCACTAATGCCCACCCACTGCTCCAAATGAGCAATCAGGATTTCATGGTCCACTGTATCAAATGCTGCAGTCAAATCTAAAAGTACAAGGACAACACAGTGACCAGAGTCAGTGGCTAAAAAGATGTCGTTAAAAACTCTTAAAAGCGCTGATTCTGTGCTGTGCAATGTTTTAAAACCGGATTGGAAAATCTCAAGAATATTTTGTTCATTTAAAAAAATCCAGCCCAGGTTTCTTTAGCAAAGGTTGCACAACGGCATGTTTAAAATTAATAGGGACCACTCCAGAGGACAGACTGCTATTAATAACTGCAAGAAAAGATGGACCAACAGTCTGGAAAACCTCCTTAAAAAGTTGGGGAGGGACAGTATCAACAGGAGAACCTGAGGGTTTCAAATAGTCAATCTCCTGAACGAAGGGCAGGGTCACAGGTTCAAATGTGTCCAATTTAGCAGAGCAGGGGACAAAGACTGAAGGGTCAATGGCAGGAGGTGAAATAAGTGCTTGCATAGAAGTGACTTTATCAATGAAAAAGTGAAGGAAATTTTCACACACAGCAGGGGAGGACTCAATTCCGACAGTCTGTGGTGCATTCAGAGCAGAGTTGATAACTTTAAACACAAGGCTTGTGGCAGTTTAACAGAACAATGTCAGAAAAATATTTTCTTGTAGCCTCTTTTACAATGTACTGGTAATGACGCCAGCAATCCCTCAATATTTGAAAGGACACTTGCAATTTGTCCTTTTTCCACTTTCGCTCAGCTCTTCGACACTCCTGTCTGGCAGCACGGGTTGTTTCATTTAGCCAGGGCTCCGATATAGTTTTATGCTGTCTGGTCTTTAATGGAGCCGCAATGTCTATGGCAGTTTGACAGGTGTCAAGAAACCATGAGTTAAGAGCCTCTGTATCCTCGTACACAGATTCGGGAATGACACAGCTCTGTCCGAAAGCAGCCGAGAAGTGAGCAGTAGTGGAGGGGTTAATAACTCGATACCTGCGAGCGGAGGCGCGAGGTTTAACAGTAGGACAGCAGCAGCTTCAAACAGTACAGGCATATGATCCGAGAAGAAGGCGTCACAGATCTCCAGGTTAAAAACAGGCAAACCATGAGATAAAACAAGATCGAGTGTGTGACCACGTTCATGTGTAGGCCCAAGTACAGACTGCACAAGATTAAAAGAGTCAATAATGTTTAAAAAATCCCGTGCCAATGGGTTTTCAGGGCAACGCACATGAATATTAAAATCTCCAACAATAAGGACCCGGTCATATTTAGGCATAATATCAGCCAGGAACACAGAAAAATCTGTTAAAAAGTCTCTATTGTATTTAGGAGCACACAACACCGTGTGAGAATGCCCAAGCTCAAACAAACTGTTCAAAACTGGTGAAGGAGGATAACAGCGATATCTGTTTACATTTAAAGTCACTCTTAAAAACAGTCGCAGTTCCTCCTCCTCGGCCAGACGTCCGAGGAGAGTTAAAATAACAGCACTCGTCCGGTAAAAGTTCGGTGAAGACACTTTTTCACGATTTTCATGAATGAAGACATCCATTTTAGTTGGTATTACATAATGCGCCTTAACAAAAGTGCAACTCCTGCATTTTATAATAACCACCGCAATATGTAATAATTTATTACAAAATGCGGGGAATTTTATTACATATTGCGTTCAGGCTGTTTATTACAAAATGCGGGTACTATTACATAATGAAGTGAAAATGTATTACATTTTGTCAAGTTATTACATAAGGTGTTGTTACAAGGTCCTTGAAGCTCTTTTCGCATTGGTCAGTCCAAACCTCCCCAATTAACTTCAATTTTTTTTTGTGGGGGTCTGTAACCTCGGTAACCAGATGATGGAGAGGGGCTGAAATCTTGGCAAACCCCTCCACAAATCGTCGATAATAGCTAGCAAAACCTAATGACATTACTTCCTTCACACTGGTTGGCCTGGACCAATCCGCAACTGCTGAGATCTTCCCTGGGTCCATAGCCACTCCCTCTTTTGAGATCACGTCCTAGATAGTTTACCTCTGTTCGAAAAAAGCAGCATTTCTCCAGCTTCACTTTCAACTTCTCTTGTTGCAAGCGGGACAGCACTAAGTCAAGGCACTCCAGGGGCCTCATTTATAAAACTTTGCGTACGCACAAACCTCAGAATCTACTAACGCAAGAAAATATTCAGATCTATAAAAATGTGTGATTCAAGATTCAAAATTCAAGAACTTTATTTGTCACATACACACATGGGGGTGTGTAGTGAAATGAAAAGTGGCAATGCTCAACGGGAATGTGCGAAAGGGCAATAGTACACAGTATTTAGAGTAAATAAAACAAACAGTATTCACAGTAATTACAGTAAGAGCTCTCTTATATAAAAAACACCACAATATATACAGTAAGAGCACACCTGTACGCAGTCTTCTCGTGTACTCCTCCCAGTGTCCTCCCGCTACTCCTCCCAGTGTCGTCCCACAATCATCCATAAATGGTCAATGCTAAATAGGTCATGAATATGCCGACGTTGTTAAGGAGCCTTTGTTGGACTATCAATGAGGGAAAGACGGAGACGGCAACAAGGTTGAGCGCCGTAAAGGTGTACTGTTTGGGGGGCTCAGTAGAGGCATCTGTGACACATTGTGGAGAACCGCACAAGCCCTAATAATCTGGCACACCTCAATAGTAATAAACTTTAGTTATATAGCACTTTTCAAAACAAAGTTACAAAGTGCTTTAGAAGACAAAATAAAAATGGTAGACAAACTGATGAACAAAATGATAAACAATAAAACAGTTAGATCTTTATGCTCAATGTTGTATAACTGAGTAAAATATGCTTAGCCCCTTAGTATTTTTGCCCCCTCTGTTTAAGCTTTATGTATCTATAGAAAAATATTTCCACAGGTGTATGCTAGGGTGTCCATAGTAGCCTACTGAAATGGAGCGGAGGAGATCGATAGAGACAGACACGTCACTTAGTTCAGTTTCTCAGCCTGCTTGCTTTTCGTGGTGGTAAATACAACTTTCGGCCCTAATTCCATTTCCCCCCGTTGGAGAGAGAGAGATGCAAGCCGCAAACTGCTGTTTCTACGTGCCTCCCCCTGCTGATTTTGACAGAGAATCGAATGTGAGTCTCTGATTAATAAACGTATTCTTTGATTTTGAACAGTAGCCTTATGTTGTTGTTATTTAGCCTTTCTGAGGCTGTTGCATGGTTAAATCAATGAGTTTTATTTCATGAAAAATTGCCCCGTCGGTCACTTCATCCTGGCGCTGGCCCGGTAAAATAATCAATAAAATAAGAGTTAAGAGAATGCCTTTGTATAAAAATAGGTTTTAAGTAGTAACTTAACAGATGCAATAGACCACAAACCCTGTGAAAGCACACTTATAAAACTATGTTTTTAAGAGGACTAAGCTTTATTTTGTTATCTCCCCATCGGGCGTCGCTGATTCCCGTGTCTGAAAAACTTTGCGGTGAGCTCCACGTATGGGTGAAAGGATGCGTAGAAGTGCGCACCTTTTGCCGCATAGAATTTTTCTATTAATCCCGACGTTTGCGGTAAAATATGCGTAACCACATTTCACCCCTGTTAACGCCTTTTTTTTTTTGCGTAGCAACCTTTCTAAATGAGGCCCCAGGTGTTAGTCTACTGTGGGGGAGAACACAATCACATCATCCAGGTACAGTAACAAGGTTTGAAAATGTTGGACCCCAAAAAGCCATTCCATCAGCCTCTGAAATGTACCTGGCATATTAGAGGCCAAAGGGCATGCAGCTGAACTCGAACAGGCCGAAAGAGTACAGAAGGCCGTTTTTGTAGCGGAAAGGCATCCCTGCGAGTCTTGCTGTTAAACTGATGATAATCCACACACATCCGCAGTAGGGCTGTGCCATATCATATCGTTCACGATAATACTGGTATAAATTTGTACACGAAAAAAAAAGCGTCATATCATGATATTAATGATATAGCGGTGTGATGTCGTGTTGACACATGTGCATACCCTAGCGCACCAGAACGATACAAGCACGGCTTGTATCTGAATCGTAGCTACTAGCTAAAAGGGGAGCTACGTCGGTTAGGTTAAAATGGTTACGGCTGGAGCGTCAGTGAAGTTTTTTGCCTCAACCACGGACATGTAGTCGAGCCGAACTTCGGAGCCATATATCAGCCTGACCATACACTACATCGACAGCGAAGCTGCACAACTCCTGCCTTGAGACGAGTTCCTTTCCCGAGGATCACATGGGTTGGGCGAGTGGTTTAAGTGATGTGTCTGCCAGCTGGATGGCTACTTCTAACCTGTAATAAGTCAATTTTCTAAGTGTTTACTTGTACAGTTCCAGCACTGACAGTCTACCTCATTTGATGGTAATCCATTTTACGTTTACACAAAACATTTAGAGGCAACTTTATTTTAAGTTTTAACAGTATTTTTATAAGCAGTGTTTACATTTTGACTGAAGGTTTCTTTGGATTGCTGCTGTTTACATTTGTACTTAAAATTTGAGGTCAGTTTTATTAGGTGATACTATTTTGCAGGCTCCTGAAGAGTAAAAGGTTAAGTTACTTTTAGTTATTGTTAAGTTAAAATATTAAACACTTGAGTTATTTATACTTTTACTGAAGAGTCCAAGGAAAACACTGTCATACCTACGTTTATATTTTGACTTATGTTGTCACTATTTGCACTAATAAATGCTGCTGCAATCACCAATAAAACATTGTTCAGGATTTCTTTTTTCATATCGTCATCGCAAATTACCCTGAAATATCGTGATTTTAAGGCTATATCGCCCACCCCTAGTCTACACTGAACTACACTATTAAAATCTGAAACAGTGAGTGGACCCACTCCTTTTCCTGAAATGGAGAACGTATGGCTTTTGCTTTCCAAAAGACTTGTTTGTCATCTGATGTTATCCAGGCATTGCTTTTATTTGTTTCCCTCTGCATTGCTGTGTTCAAGGACAAATCACTCACTGGAAAGATGCTCAAGGAATGCTAGATGCTGTCAATGGAACTGCGGTGAGGCTGACTTTCACATGACTGAATGATATGAAGATTAATTTATTACATTACGGGTGCACACACACAGTGTCCAAATGAATTTGTCTTCTGTATGCTGTCCTCACTAAAGGTTGTTGCAGGCAACGCATTTTCAGCTAGCTTAAACATCATAACTTCCAGCATGCTTAATCCGTGAAGTGTAAACGGCATATTATATCATCTTCCATCCTGGACATAGAACATCTAATCAAAATCTCGAAATCCTCTCCCGACATCAGGCTATGCGAATTACTTCTGCTTGAGTTACCTCTCTTTCTGGAACGGAAAACCCAGAGTTTCCCTCATCTCAGGGTTACCAAACTCAGTTTTCACTAAACCCACTTCTTGGAACAGGCCCCCGGAGAGGAGATCACCTATAATTATGGTGACTCAGACTGGCCGTGGAGCTACAAGGTGGTTACAATTTTACTTTGTGAAATTCATTCAATTAGAATATTACTTGATCTCATTGTTTGTTGTTAAAGGGGGCTATTGTACTCATTTTGGGCTATTTAAACTGTTCCTGGGGTTCTTTACAAGACATTTGTGAAGTCTATATATTAAAAAAAAAACACACAAAAAAACAGCTTCTGTGGTGTGTGTTTCAGTCTCTGATTTTCTCCATTGCAAAGAACAGGCTGTTTTGAGGGCATGGAGGTTTAACCTACACACAATCGCCTGGCGGAGGGCAGAGTGCTCATGCTGGTCAAGGTAAACAAATAAGCTTGATGCAGAAATCTACTAGAACCATGGCAGCCGCTCCAGAACCAACACTGAGACCCTACATGTTTGAGCTGGAGTCTGACCCAGAACGGGAAGAGGCAGCTGAGCGGTTCCAGTTAGTTTCTCAATGATAACAATTCTGTGTAATATTGTACTTTGTTTTGTGTATGTGGGTGTGTGAGCGACACTCTCTGCTGTAGCCAGTCTGTTTATGGCTCATGTCCATAAGCTTATTGAATACAACTTGCAGACAAGCTAGGATTGACAATTTCGTTGAGCTAGTTAGCCAATATATTATTGGATGCAGTCTATTTCGTTAGACAGACTTATAAAACAGACACTGGTCCCAACAAATAACCTAAAGATGAGTCCTGACTCCAACCAATAACTGCCCAACAAGCCCATGGCTAGCCCGCTAGCTTGTTAGCTAACCAGCAGTCAAATATACTAACCAGACTAATTTGGTAAATTAAATCAAAACATGGTGACACTTAGATTCCAATTTTGCAGATGGGTCACGTACCTTATGAATTGCTCCATCTTCGGACGGTGCCCGAATGTGATATGCACCGAATCTATTCACTAATGGCGCTGTAGTAGTTGATGTTGAGTTTAGATGCTTGTAACATTCTGAGACTTGCCATACAAACTTCAGTTTGCTGCAGGCGATTATGTTTTCCCGAGCAGATGCACTAGAACACATTTAGATTGGAAGTTAGGAATACCGACTCAGAATTATCGATTTCCGAGTAGAAGCAACGGCTTGTGGCACTGCCATGAGCTGCATTATGCAGCGACGTAAATGGGATTGGTTGTTCAACTGGGCATGGGCATGCTCTGAGAGGGGCTGGATTAGTCCGTTTTGATGTCCAGAGGGGCTACTTTCTGAAACTGGCTGTTTTTCTCCCATCTTTGGCACCGTTTTTGGAAAAACGAAAAACGGGTTGACTTCCAGATTTCAAATTTTCTCAGCTGCTTAGGTAAATGATTTCCTGTGGAACATGTATAAGCGCCAGGAATAAGCCGTTTTCCATAATATGGGACCTTTAAAATCTTCAGAAACCTGGAGGAAAGTCTTCGGAGGGGCAGCATGGTGAAGGACCACTCACATCAGAGCCTTCTGATGTGAGAGTACTCAAAAGGCGTCAAAGAAAAGCATCCGCAGGTGCCTCAACTGTTCTGCTCAAAACCGTCTATCAGGTAAGTAATGTGTTGTTCTATGATTTGTACAGAAAGGTTTGAAGCAACCCATGGATCTTGATATATATAGATATATATATATCTATATATCTATTATCTATATATCTATATATATCTATATCTATATCTCTATATAGATATAGATATATATATATCGTTGCTGATGTTGTGCACAATTACACAAGGCTGAGATTGACAATTGGCTAATTTTTTGTTCCTAGTAAACCTTTTCAGTCAGGTCCAAATGTGGCGGTACCATAGGCTGACAAATGTAATTTTAGTGTTGCTGACACCACCCTAGCATTTAAGCCAGGGAACTAACCTCATGAATATTGTACACTTTTAAGGACACAGGTTCATAATAAGCATGAGACAAAGGCAGGGGTTCCACATAAGCATGAGACAAAGGCAGGGGTTCCACAAAATAGTTGTTGATTTATTAAATATTCTAGGTTTTACTAAAAGTCAGAACACACCCCCCCCCCCCCCCGCAGGGAAGGCAAGTCTATCGTAAAGGGGAGGGGTCAGGACACACGTGAATAAGCTTGTGTATTTCACCACCGCAACTCATACAAGTGAACCGCACGCACGCACACACACGCGGACCCCCAATTCCTGTAACACAGCGAGGGGGACTGGATATACACTTTATATACATATGACACGAAAGGTTAACTCAAAAAAGGAGTACAATAGGCTACTCAAATCAGGCCAGACACGACCATCCAGGAGTAGGCTAGCGATGGAACACAGCCTACCAAGGGCCCAAAGTACAGACCTTAGCTTAGAAGGTAACTTGTGGCGGGAGCAGGCCTCACTGGGCTCACGTCGGCATGCAAGCCTTAAAACTCGTTCAAACAGACACCAGAACAATAAGGAAACAAAACAAAATTAAAAACAGAAAAGGGGCTAAATAATGTAGCCTACACAAACAATGACAGGTAAGGGAAAATAAACAGACAAAACAGCAGCCAGCAGATTGGTCGGCAACCCAGCTGAGCTAGACGGTGTGCAACCTGCCGAAGCATACAGATATCAGCAATCAATCAATGGCCACATTAATACAATAGGGAAACTTAGCGCTGGGTAACTAGAATGTTACCTACCAATCAATGGGTAGGAAGACGTACTGCTAGCTATTCATAAAACGCACCAGCCAGTGCACCCACAATGAATCCAAAGAGACACAGCTGATGGGGAAGTCTACAGAGGATTGAGGTGATACTTAAAAATGGTTTAATCAGTCAACACAACGTGAGGTTATGGTACAAGACGTTAGAAACGGCATACCTTCAAAGAGGAGATGGTCTGGAACACAATTTAGGGACAACCAGGCCCAAAACATGAAGTGCCCACTGCACACTCAACGCACGCCAAACCAGCCAATAGCCTACCAGAGGAAAGTTAAAGGTGAAACAAGATGTAACCTAACCATCTCAACAATCAGGAAATTAAATGCTATTAACCAGCACCAATAAACCTACCTTCAAAACGGCAATCAAACAAGTCCCATCCAGCTGCCACCCGGAGGATCAACAAACTACAATGAAGTGGCGAGAGGAGCCGAGACCCAAACCAACCAGCTTCACCTCTACCGTTCCCTATACTAACTGAGTGATCTCATTTATAAAGAAAATTATCCAATGAATCTCCTAATTACAACATTCGCTGCAGGTGTAGACATCCCATTCACAAACGCCTCCATGATGATGTCACTGCATGACGGCCTAGCTGCCTTAAAGGTGCAGGCACACTTCTATCCACTACACATACAGTAGTTCCAATTTTCTTTTCAATATGCCTACATCAAGAAGGTGAAGAAGTGATTTCATTTTAGCTAAACTATATGTTCACATGTAATCAGTTTCTCTCATTTCTTAGTTTTCCACTGGTTATTTGTTTCCATTATAATTGGCATGAAAGGGTTTGAAAATTTAAGGTGAAAAAAAAAAATGCAAGCACATTTTGATTTTGATGAACACAACTACATTACAGTGTGTATGGTGGATTGTATATTTACATCTAGTGCATGGGGACCCTTTTAATTGTACCGTGCTACTATAAGCCAATTCTTGGTACTGAGGCTAGCCATAAATGATTGCATTGATTGTCTATATCTTCAAAGCAACGTTTCCCTCACATTCTTATTCAAGATTCAAGAACTTTGTCACATACACACACGGGGTGTGCAGTGAAATGAAAAAGTGGCAATGCTCAACGGGAATGTGCAAAATGGCAATAGTACACAGTATTTACAATAAAAAAAACCCACTATTGACAGTTTTACAGTAAGAGCTCTTATATAAAAAACACCACAATATTTACAGTAAGAGCACTTTGGAAATAAAAATATAGTCATAGGAAAAGTAAGGGAAATCGTATGTATGTAATATAAATCATGTGTAGTCATTACCTGTGTGTGTGTGTGTATATGCACACATGCAATTTCCCAGCTTGGGATTAATAAAGTACATCTATCTATCTATCTATATAAGAGGGCAGTGTGGGTCTTGGTGGGGGCCCTGGTGAGGTCGGAGTTCACAGTCCTGATGGCCTGAGGAAAGAAACTCTGTCTCAGTCTCTCTGTTTTGGCAGCATGACTACGGAGGCGCTTGCAGCAGCTGAAACAGTCCGTTGTTGGGGTGGTGAGCATCCTTCATGATCCTGCAGGCTCTGGTTCTGCACCTCCTGGTGTACAAGTCCTGCAGGGTGGGGAGTGTAGTTCCAATAGTACGTTCAGCCGAGCGCACTACTCTCTGCAGAGCCTTCCTGTCCTGAGCGGAGCTGTTGCCAAACCAGGCAGTGATGCTTCCTGTCAGGATGCTCTCTACAGCTCCGACAAAAGTCAACTAATCATATCCTATAATCAATACTATTTACTTTTTACTTGTATATAAATAGTATCTATCTAAAAGAGTCTCTTCAGGTTGAGATCACTAGTAACGTTCAGTGTTGGGCAAGCTACTTGGAAAGTGTAGTGAGCTAAGCTACCAGTTACACTACATTAAATGAAGCTTCACTACACTGAAGCTACCCCCCAGAGAAATGTAGCAAGCTAAGCTACAGCAACATGGCAAAAGTAGTTTACTACATCAAAGCTATTTTTTTTTTATTATATTGAACCAACTTCATTCCAAGTCAATGCTGATCAGTCAAACAGATCGGCAGGCAAAAATGTTCAGTTCAATTGTTTATTAAATTACGTGTTTGAGGTCTTGGAAGTTGAGAGCAGCTTCTCCTTGGGGTTGCACAGTAAGCACCTGAACGCATCATTTTTCTCTGTTGTTTCACTTAAACTCGTGTTCCAGCATTCCAGCAACATAGTCTTTTTATTATTTAAGTAAATTAATTAAAGGTTCAAATGACATAATTAGGTATATTTAGAGTAGAAATTGAGATATTTATAACCTATATTGTATTTTTAGGGTTAGGGTTAACAGGGTTAGGGTTAGAAATTAAATTGCTATTTAATTTCTTTTTTTTTTTATTTGTCAGAAGGTCCAATAAACACTCAATTTTCAAAGAATTAGAATTTTCTGGCGATTATTTGATGGTTCAGGCTTTACAGGGTTAAAAAGGAGATGGTTTCGGTTACTTTCTGCCAACTTGTTGCATTTAGTTGGTAATGCCAGAGCTTAGGCTTCCAAATCATATGTGTTTTCTTCTGTCATTTTGATCAACCATTATTTCAAGTTCACAGTCAGTAAAGTTTGAGTTTCTTCGTCTTCTATTGCTTCTTAAATGCTTCTGCCATTTCTCCTCAAAACTAAACTAAATGCTGACCCTTTATATGCAAACCAAGCAATTGGGGGGGTGTTGGAAGCAATATATAGTAAATTGTGGGCATTGTCAGAAGGCTTGTGCACGTGCACACAATTTCAGGATGATTGAGATGTATGAGGAAAAAACACGTACGTGGGGTTTTATACATCTGAGCGTACACAGATTTCTACACCTAAATCTACACAGAGTTTTATACATTTGGCCCTTGGTGTATAGAAAACTCCAAACGTCAATCAAACCTCGATCTTTAATCATTAAATGCTCTTTTGGTAAATTATTGGAGTGGCTGCATCCTCCTTTCTTCATCCTTCACCCTGCTGTTTAAGCTTAACAAAATTTTGTTTTTAATGCACTACTATTGCCACTCCATGCATTTTGCTAGAAAAAGAACTGAAGTATTTGACCGACCCAATCTCTTTTGAGTTTCACTGCTGCAGCATCAACCAAATGAGTTTCTTGAATAAAAGCTATAACAGCCTGATGGGACTTGAGGTAACATTTCTTCCTTTTCACTGGGTTTGCATGCTACAGTATTTTGTAAATGCTCATTTTGCCCATACTATGGGGGCTTGAAAAATAATGTTTCTTTCTTTTGAAATATGCGTGGACTGTTTTTGAACGAGAATCCACCTGCTTCATCAGCATATGTAAAATGCATCCCCGGAGAGTTTACTCAGCTATGCTTTGCCTACATCTAGCCTTGTGACGTGTCGGAACTCTCTCCACATTCAGCTGAACTGCAACTCTGCATCATCTTATTCGACAATAAAAACAAAACTTCCCCTTCTCACATTTCAAGGTTTCTTACCCTACAGACACCAACCTATTACATAATTTATTTCATCCATAGAGCCAGTCCTACTCACTTTTTCCTTCTACAAAAACCCCAGTGGTAAAGTCACCCAAGGCAAAAATCCCAGCCTAAGAGTAATACCCAGTGATATGCCGTGCTCCCAATCTTTAATCTTAATTCTGAGCATATGTATGCCTCTGGCAGGCCTCTGCATACCAAAGAGATTTTGAATCAGCACTATTTTGTATTTGATGACACAAGTAATATAGAACTTACAACAAGCAACATGTGTTTATTGCAGTGAATGGTGCATGGTGAAAAGTTTTAGCCTATGGAGCTTATAAGGCAATGTTGACTTAAAGTGACCTTGGAACACATCGTGAATTCTGAAATCTCTGTCCTGTTTCACTGATTAGCTAACCTCATTGTTGCCATGCTATGCAGAATCTGTGTTGGGAGGTGAGCTATTGCACACAATTTAAACCTTAACCGGTTGAGTGGAGCATTGAAATTCCAGGCACACAGCTCAGCATAAAACATTACTCAGATCAACTTAGAGACCTGTCAGAAATATATGTGCCACACACAAATAGGAACTCAACCAACTACTCAAAGGCTGAGCAGTTCTTTTTTTTTATGCCTCACCTTGATGTTGGCAGAAATTCTGCAATGATAGGCCATATCTTGCCCTCATAAAGCAGTACCACGTAGGGGTTCAAATGAGCAAAAAATTGAAAGATGAGAAAGCTCTCCCTCACTTTATTTTGCAAAAGTATGCAAGTAAAAATTCAATTTCCAAAAGCTAACACAAGCCCTTTTGTAAAGTGAATAACCTGGGTCTGCCTGTTTTACATAACTAATAGAGTGGTGTTGAAGGGAGAGTCAGTGGATGGTAAAACCTCATTATCCAGCCTGATGACCTTGGCACATGCCCTGACTGGAAATGTATTGGCTTTCACCGTTGCCATGCCCTGCAAGACAGCCCTCTTTAGATACAGTTCAGAGACTGTCAAAAATCCGAACCATGTGTCCCTGAAATTGCTCTAGTCTTCTATCTGAGAGGAGGCAAACTAGGCAGTGACAGTATTTAATTTGGAAAATGTCAGCATATGTACCAAGAGAAGATAGAGGTCCATACATTTTTGGGCCATACACTATTACCCAGGATTTTTCTCAGCCATGCCTTACTGAGCCCTGCCCTCCTCAATGTTTTGAGTCCCCAGCCTCAACTGATCTGTGCACTCTTCATTGACACATTATGATGTCTAACCTAGTATTTTTTGAAAATGACAGCTGTTTTTAGAGTGTTTGCCATGGTAAATAGTATGTGGGGCCTCAGGGGAAAAGTCAGGTGTCACAAATCCAATCTGAGGGCAGATTCCCAACATAGATCGCTTCAGGGAGTTTTCACACAAAAGCGCTCACCTTTAATCGTTGACTCAAATTACAATTTAAACAACTTAAACTTACCTTCAGTAATCAAATGCTGCTCCATGTATTGTCTCTCTCCTGGGCTGTAGAAGATTATAATGCTGTTCATCTGGGGAAAGATGGCCAAATCGTCGTTGGCTGGGGAATACAGTCCTTTCCCACAGTTTTCCTGTGGCAGATACCCCAGTCTGCCACAAATAACACACAGATATGACCTTTGTTTACCAATGCCTGATTACTATGGTCTATAGAACGTCTAATCATGAGTTTACATCTGGCTCATTTATAATTCAGATTGACTGATAAACCTCAGAGGCCAACACACACACACACACACACACACACACACACCCACACACACACAGTTCCCCTTTGAACCTTCGAAATGTCAGAAAGTATATTGATTAATTTGCCAGCCTGGAAGAATGATATCCAAATGCCCCTCACAAAGATGGCTCTGTGGAATGAGTTCAAAACACTGCCATGGATTTACTAGTAAACCAGTGTGTCCATCACTCTCCATCTTTAATAGGCCATATAGAAGAGTGATTGAATACAAAAGTATCACTAATGACAGATTTGAACTGAAGTGAATGGTATTTTACTCAGTGTGACTGTCCAGGAAATTCTCCTGATAATTAAATCATATTTGTTGTAATAATGTAGTTTTAAAAAATATATGCATCTAATTTGGATTTGAACATATAATGTTTCACCCTAGCAGATCTAGAAATGGACTCAAGTTGACTGTAACCCAAGGCTAGCTCCCCCCTACTCTGAAGTAAGCTCCGAAAGGCACCTGGGCTAACCCAGGTGCAATCCAATGCAACCCCCCCTTCAATGCAAAAGGACATGGACTTTGCATGCTTTATACTGATAGTGAAGGACTACTGGAGCCAAAGCAGGGAGGTTTGTTTTCCAGTCTGTCAAATGATTGAGGATGGCCCAGACTATTTCATAATTTCATCATGCTTTCCTGATAGTCATAACTAAGAATACAGATTATGATGTCTACATGATGTCACAAATGTGAAATGCAATGGCTGTTAATCGCTGCTAATCGTTGGAAATAATAAATACAGTCAAATAGAATTTGGTATTAATTGAATATTAAGGCCTATTGTCTTTTACTCTTAATCTTTATGCAGCTGTGTTGCAAATTAATTTCCCCAACATGACTTAGAGGTGTGTCTGTCTGCTTGTGTGCATGTGTGTATGGTGTGTGTTTGTTTTCATGTGCGTTCTGTGCATGCACACGTGCATGAGTGTAGTGAGGCCAAACCCCAACCTTTCAGTGTTACAGCAGATGTTCCCTGTGATGTGTAAATAAAAAGTGTTCCTTGACTACAGGCCTAACATTTAAACTAAATACAAGCAGTGTATGTAGCTCAAAGCCTGGGTATGCCACAGGGATTTGGCTATGGTACTCTGCCCGGCTCCCTGCTTAGCAGGCATTGATGCAGCATTAGCTTGCATGTCTGGAGAATCCTAGTGTAGAGGCTGCTGGGCCACTGAGCAGGGCAAGCAGTGGGAATAAAGTACCTGTCTGTCGATTCTAATCTGTGCCAGAGCAGATAGTGCAGAGCCAGCAGGATTTGCACTCTTGGCACAACTACCGCTGTCCGCATGGGTATTTTCACTTCACTGGGCTGCACAGTGGCACTGACTGTACACCAGGCCTTGGTGGGCAGTTAAACTGAAGGGGAATGTTACCATGAGTCAGTAGTGATTTGATTCTGCTAAATCTAATATTGCTTTAACCACTAGGTCATTAGTCCTGAAAAGCGGCTTTTGTTACCTTAGTCATATGAATAACTTTAAGGAGTTTTGGGATAGTTAATAGTTGCATGTCTTACATGTAGAAAGAATAACTCAATGTGCTATACTACTGCTACCATACATATCAATCACAATATCCATTGCACAATACCAAGCTTTTTAACAGACTCAGTTAACATTTGACACCACCTGATATGTGAAAAATATTATTTTTTTAAAATACCTTCATGAAACCACTGAATTGATGAGAATGACAGGGCAGAAAACATTTCCTGAGGAATTACAGTGAGAAGATGTTAAAAAAAACCCAGAATATATCATGCTATCACCTAGATAATGTCTGAGGATGTTATCAATTCTGCTGCATCCATATCACACCAGAGAGCACGATTATTATTTTTCTCAAGGAATTATAGATGCCATGTATTTCACTCTAAATCCTCTTTTAGTTTTCAATTTTATCCTGAAACGCCCAAATTGAATTCTTGTGCTGGAGATATGCTCAGGGTTACTTTAAAATCTAGCCACACAGAAAATAGCCTGTACACCTACTTTCCCCTAGATCTAAAGAAAAGGCAGTTGTCTGGTCATACAGACTTATTTGGAAAGGACAGTAACACTGGACACTATAAACAAAGTGATGCACAAGGAATGTTGTCACAAGACAAATTCCTGTACATTCCTGTATTGTACTTGACAATTTGTCATTTTGATTAGTTCATAGAAGCCAACTTGTGGGATTTATTTCCAAGACAACATTTCACTAGAAACTCTAGATTTCAGTATAATTAGAAGACAACATGACATCAGATGTCAAATACAAACATTTTAATGTCCTGAACCATACCTCTATGTTGTAGGCTGGATCTTCATCAGCAGATACAGACAATCCTGTCTATGCAATCCTCCAATCTAGGAATTGGGAAAGCATCAGCCTTAGTCACCTGGTTTACCTTCTGGTAGTCTATATAAGGTCTCACAGTAGTATCTGGCTCTGGCACCAGCACCATTTGAGAACTCCATTCACTCGGCCCAGGATCTAGCCTATCACCCCAATGTTCAACATATAAGACAACTCCTCCATCAACCTTAGAGGGTGCTAGCCTATAAGGTTGTTGTTTTATTGAAGGTGAGTGACTTAGATCAACCTCATGGACAGCTAGGGATGTACTTCCAGGAACATCCTGGAAAAGTGCAGGAAACAGCCATCAAAGCTATCAACCCAGCTTGCCTCTCTGGAAGCAAATGCATAAACTGTTCACTAAGCAACTTCAAAACCTCTGAATTTCTCAAGCAAACTCCAACCACCGTCATCTTCCTCCACTACCTGCCCCATAGCTGCACAGACTGTAGGCTGCCTTGGTGAGCTACTATGGTACTGCGTTAACAAATTCACATGGCATAATCTAGACTTTCTTCTACCCTCAGGAGTACTGATCACATAATTCTTGTCCTCGACTCTTTTCAAGACAAGGTAGGAACCACGGAGGGATGCACTCAAGCTATCCCCCTGCTGCGGCACAAGGGCAAGAACCTGGTCTCCAACTGAAAACCTACGATCAACGGCTCCGTGATCAAAGTCTTCATACGACTCTGAGCTGGCTGAAGGTTATCTCTGGCCACTTCACAAGCTGACCACAATCTTTAAACTCAGATACATACTGTAGCATGGTGTCCAAGCCCGGATCTACCATACGGGCAACCTGGGCACGTGCCCAGGGGCCCTCGATGCGAAAGGGCCCTCTGAAATTAAAATTCCTCCCTCTGGGAGGGAATTAAAAAAAAAGATTTTCTTTATGTCCGGCTCCACAGAAATATGACACAAAGCTTGACCCATTCTTTTGATCTTGATAACTACCCAATTAGAATTAAATAAGTTGAGTTTAAGTTGTTTCCAAGAAAATTAAGTTTCATGATTGATTTGTGTTTTATTGTGGTGAGACGGCTGGGCAAGTGTTGACTGACTGGTGAGCAAGCAGCGATGCACTGTATAGATTGGCTAATGGTCAAGGTGGGTGGGCATAGAGAGCAGGTCAGGTGGCTTACATTGCACAGATTCAAGATCAGTTTTCTTAAGGCAAGTCCAGGTTAAAAACCGTGGAATTAAGTTTTACCTGACCCACTATCAGTTAGGTGTATCGAGCATGCGGGAAAAATTGCCAAGCAACAGAAAATGGACAGCTTCAGCAAAAAGCCCAGCGGGGCTGCCAAAAGAAAGAAAAGAAAGGAAAAGGAAGAGAAAGAAGTGACCACAATAAAAAATGTCCAACTAATTAGTAACTTTTTCCAAAAAGCTAAACAAAGCTAAACAAAGTGAAGAAGAAGAAGAAGAAGAAGAGGGAGCTTCTACCGTTGGTTGCAGCAAAACACAGCCTCAGCTAGCTAACGATAGCTTGGTAGCCTCTAGCTCCAGCGGCGCCGGCGACACAGTGCCTCAGCTAGGGGTACAACAAGATAGGGAAAACGCCGAAAAAACGGGAGAAGAAACGGACAAAGCAGCCAGCATGGCCACAGCTGCCTCCAGCCCCTACACCCTGCTCAGCTCCAGCCCCATGGCACGGTGGCGCAGATCATCATTCAACTTGGACACGCTAAAAATGCATGTGTGTGTGTTGTGCGGCCACTTCCCCCCTGCATGTATAGTGTGCAATGTTGCTAATAAAAGTCCTTCTTCTTCCAAACAGTGGAAAGTAACGTTACGTCAAGCTCATTTGCAGCGGCAGGTCACATCATTTGTGAAGACCCTGCATTTTGGGGATTGATTACAGAGAAGGTCCAGGAGGAAATTCTGATGAAAGGGGTTTCGGCCTTTCAGAATCGGGCCGCGAAGTATCCAGCATCCTGGAGGGGGAACGAGGCTGGCAAGACATGTTCTCTCACTAACGATGCACTGACCAGACACCTTCACAATGGTGAAACTGTACCACAGGAATGGATTATATATTCACCGTCCACCGGAGCAATTTATTGCTTTCCTTGTAAAGTTTTTTCGACACATTCCACCGCATTTGTTGCCGGGTTTACTGACTGGTTTTCCCTTTCTAGAGAACCCATTTGGGCTTACAAAACAGCTGATAGGGCAGAAGCGCAGTGGCCACCTTACCTGCTCCAAAGCTGAGATCGACTGCCACCTCAGAGACACCTTCAGTGATGAATCCAGGGAGCCACTTGATTAATCCACCTGCACCAACTCTGCACTTTGCATATTCATCGTGGGTAATGGCGGCAAGGGAGTAAGACGTGCGTAACATCGGCTCCTGAAACTTTTGCCAAAATATAAATGAAAAGTGTCAAATAATCAACATACTATGCCCAGAGGGAAACAAAAAACATTGAAACATTCCATTCATCGATATTCGACACGTCAAAACAGAGAAAGAAAACCCAAAGACCAGCACGCCATCAACAAGCAAAGCATCAACAATGGCCGGTAACAACCAGGACGCTGCCGAGGTGACAAACGTGGACTTGCGACAGCTCATCGTCGGTCTAAAGTCTGATTTAAATTCTAAATTGGACAATGGATTTGCCGACATTACAGAAAAAATATCAAAACTGTCGGACAAAATTGAAAACTTAGAAGTGGAGGTTGAATCGGTTAAGAAAAATCAGGCCGAAGACCGTACTCAGATACAAAATCTTGAGGAAAGAGTAAAATCTTTGTCAGAGTCACTCCTCCACAGCCAAGTGCATAGCCGCAAATATAATCTTCTGATTTATGGATTAGACGGTTACGAAAACACATCTTCTGCAACTATTGAAATAGTCAAAGAATTTGCGGCAAAACACTTGAAAATGGACGAGAAATACGCGAAAAACCTAGCCATTCGCAACACCTATCGGCTGCAGAGAAGGGACGGACCCACGCCAATAATCGCAGTATTTTTATACTGGAGTGAAAGGGACGCTTTCCTGCGAGCTGGTAAATATTTGGCAGGATCAAACATGAGCATTAGAACGGACTTACCGCCAGACCTAAAGCAAAAAAGAGGGATGCTCGCACGAAGAGCTTTTGAAATCCGAAGGGATGACAACATTCAGGCGAGAGTGAGAGAACGCGGCATCGATGTCTGGATCGAGACAAGAAGAAATACCTCCAAACCATGGAAGAAATTAACCGGAAATTAACTGTTTGCCAAAATACTTTACTTTAGGATAAATATCTATTTAATTTGTGTTTATTTATTGTTTAAATTGGTATATCTACATATGTTTATATCGTTAAAACAGCTGTTTATTTGACCCGGAAATACAAACTTTCCTATTGTTGTTCTATAAATAGTAATGGGCAACGTTTACATCTAAGAGGCGTCAGCCAATCAGAAGCATCGTTACTCATCCACTACGGTGGACATATAAACAAATATGGCGGCGCTGTCAGAGTTGAAAGAAGGTGAAAATCGTCTGTATAAACAGTTGTAGAAGAAGTTATATGTAAATTTAGAGACCCACATCTTTTTCTCTCAACATATATAGTTGGATATAATATATGTAAACGTCTTTTCCTGGAATATACTTGCGGGAGCCGATGTACCAGTCTTATCACCCATTATGGCTGTCACGCCAGGAAGCACCTTTGTGTTTGTGTTGTTTGGTATGAGTGCCTGGCTTCCTAATAATGATCCTCTGTTAAAATGTAAATTGCTTGCACTCATACCTGTATATGTTTTTTATGTTTTGTATTTGTATGTCCTAATCTTTATTTCCAGATTTCTATGTATGTAGTTTGGCTAAAACTTGTTACAATATTCCTGATACTACCATCTGATTACATGGTCCACATTGTATCCCACATCGCTATTCCCAGGCTGATATTATTGTTCACATCGCTTTTCTTCAATACACATAACAAATAACGTGACCCACTTAAATATACAATCTCTAAATACAAGAGGACTAGCAAACCTGATTAAACGCAGAGACTTTTTCAAACGAATTCGGGAACAAAATATTAACATATGCTGTCTTCAAGATTTTGACCCCAAATTCATCAATCGGATCAAGGCAGAATTGTTAAGGTTACGATCAAGTTCAGGACCCAAATGCAAAAATCCGGACACAGAGACGAAGGTTGAGGTGAACTGGTTTACTGGTGAGGTAGGAACAAACAAGCAGGGGAGACAGACTGGTGCAGGCGTGGATGTGGAGACAGGCAGGCAGGATGACAAGCGGGGAGCCGGGAGACGGACAGGCAGGCAGGGGATACAGGCAAGGAACCAGGAGACAGACGGGCAGGCAGGGTAACAGGCAAGGGGCCAGGGAAGGAGGCTGGATCTGGGTAGGAAAACAAGGTTTAGTAAGGCAAAGGGAACTTTGAGATAAATCCACAAAGCGGCCGAGAACAAGACTGACGGGGCAGTACAAACGACGATCTGGTGATGAGTGGATGGAAAGCCGGGGTTCTTAAGCTGGTGGTGATGAGATGATGGATAGCAGGTGTGCGGGGTAGAGCAGGTGATCGGGATGAGGTGATGAATGCAGGGAGGAGCCGGAGATTGGAGCCACGCCCGTCGACACACATACACACACACACAGACAGAGACAAACAGGGAGAAAACTAGTAGGCGGGGGAGGAGGACATGACAAGAATGGGGATTAAACGCAATCATATGTCCATTCACATCAAATGCAAGAGGTGTAGCAATATTATGTAATAGTGACTTTGAATATAAAATACACAGAACCAGTATCGACCCCTGTGGAAATTATATAATTCTTGATATTACTATAGAAAACCAAGTACAATTTACATTGGTCAATCTGTATAGACCAAATGAAGACAACCCTGAGTTTTATGTAAACATATTCAATAATATAGAGCATTTCGGCAATAAGAACTATATCTTATGTGGTGACTGGAACCTTGTTTTAGATTCAAAAAAAGATCTTTTTAACTATAAAGCGGTAAACAATCCTAGAGCACGTGACCAGGTACTATCATACGTCTCAGAAAATGGCTTTGTAGACATATGGAGGACATTCCATGAAAATGACCAACATTTTACATGGTCAAAACGAAATCCAATTAAAATGGCACGACTAGACTTTTTTTCTTGCCACTGAGAACTTATCGATTTTCTCGGATGCATGCATCCTCCCAAAATACAAATCAGATCATGCTCCAGTAAATGTTACTATTACAACATCTTTTGAAAAACATGGAAAAGGATACTGGAAATTTAATAATTCATTACTCAAAGATCTTGAATTTGTCAAATTAATAAAAAACGAGACAGAAATTATAAAATCCATCTATGCGGCCACTCCATATAATCCAGAATACGTAGCAACCCGTCCATGCAAAGATCTTCAACTCAATATTACCGATCAGCTATTTTGGGAAGCACTTTTGGTTCAGCTTAGAGGTAGAATTATCTCGTACGCCTCACGCAAAAAACTGAAAAATTCTGAATTAAAGAGCACTATCAGAAAGCAATAAGACTAGGATTGAAGGACCCATTACTTATAATGAACTCTTAGATGCACTAAAAAGATTAAAAAAAAGACAAAAGTCCAGGTTTGGATGGATATACTCCAGAATTTTTCAAGTTTTTTTGGATCGATATTATATATTTTCTACTTCGTTCTATCAATTTTGCCTACGAAAACAACTCATTGTCCATAACCCAAAAACAGGGTGTCATAACCTGCATACCCAAGCCTGGTAAACCACGTAATATTTTGAAAAACTGGCGTCCCATCTCTCTTCTTAATTTCTCCTACAAACTTATGTCATCATCAGAAAGAATCAAATCAATACTGGATGTTCTAATACATGAAGATCAAAAGGGCTTCATACCTGGGAGATTCATTGGAGAAAATATTCGCCTATTATATGACATTATTTTTGAGACTCAGAAACAATCCAAGGCAGGAATATTATTACTGATTGACTTTGAAAAAGCGTTTGATACAGTGTCTTGGTGTTTTATTAAAAAGACACTTGAAGTCTTTCATTTTAGAAAGTCAGTACAAAAATGGATGCAACTGTTCCAAATAGATACAGAGTCTTGCATCATACAAAACGGTCACTTCTCAAGTTCCTTTTAATTAGGCAGAGGCTGCAGGCAAGGAGACCCAATCTCTACATATATATTACTTTTATGTGCTGAGCTCCTGGGAATAGCGATCAGGAACAATAATATTAAAGGTATAAAATTGTGGAACAAAACTTTCAAAATATCACAATACGCTGATGATACATCCCTCTTACTAGATGGTAGTGAAACTTCACTAAGAGAGTCTATATCAACTCTAAGATGGTTTTACAATATTTCAGGACTGAAACTGTAAATATGGACAAAACTAAATGCATCTGGTTGGGGTCAATGCGAGATCGGCAGGGATGGGATAAGAGCAGAAAACTCATTCAACTTGGACACTCTAACCTGTGTGTGTTGTGTGGCCACTTCCCCCCTGCATGTGGTGTGATCAATGTTGCAATTAAAGTTTTTCTTACTCCACAGGCTCTGGAGGATCCTGAAGGTGATCTGGAGGAGGGGCAAGGTAGCTCATCAGTGGAGGTATGCAGAAAGGGTGTAGATTCCAAAGAAGGAAGAGTCGAAGAACATTGATCAGTTCAGAACAATCTCGCTGCTCAGTGATCATTTCAGTGATCCTTTTTGCGCTCGCCATGAACATGCTGGTGAAGTCTGCTGAGGTTCAGTGCAGAGGGCCCCTCACCATGTCCAGTGTCCAGCAGCCGCCCATTAGGGCCTTTATGGATGAAAGGAAAGGCCATCAACAAGTTCCGCTTCGCACCCAGATACCATCCATCACCGAAAAACCAGTGAAGAGCCTGGGGAGGGGAAGGTGTTTGACTGCGGTCTGAGAGACACAGCATCCATCTGAGCGACCATGGTTGCAACCAAGAGCTGGAAGCCTGGCTGGCTGCAGTGGACAAGTCAGGCCTACCTGGCAAGTTTAAGGCCTGGATATACCAACATGGTATCCTCCCACTGATTCTCTGGCCCCTCTTGGTCTATGAAGTGCCAATGTCCACAGTCGAGGGCTTTGAGAGGAGGGTCAACAGGTTCCTAAGGAAGTGGCTGGGACTACCTCGGAACCTGAGCAGCATCGCCCTGTACCGGCAGAACAACAAGCTGAAGCTCCCTATCATCAGCCTGAATGAAGAATTCATGGTGACCCTTACTAGGGAGTTGCTGCAATACTGAGAGTCCTGTGATCCAAAAGTCTCTCAAGCCAGGACAGGATGGAAGTGGAGGGTGGAAGAGGCCGTGGATATTGCTGAGTCACGGCTAAGGCACACGGTACTGGTGGGCAGTGTCTCATGGAAGAGCTGGTCTTGGTAGCAGCAAAACACCTCGCTACGACAAGGCGCAGGGGAAGGACAAGAGGTCGATGATCCAGGATGAGGTGCGAGCGTCAGTCGAGGAGGAGCGAGCCAGCAGGATGGTTGGAATGCGGCAGCAGGGAGCCTGGACAAGATGGGAGCAAGCGGTGGCGTGCAAAGTCTCATGGGCCGAGCTTTGCAAAGCCGAGCCCCATTATATACAATTCTTAATCCAGGCTGTCTATGACGTTTTACCAAGCCCTTCCAACTTGTTCTGCTGGGTGAAGGTGGAGTCACCAGCTTGCCCTCTGTGTCCAAAGAGAGGGACCCTGGAGCACATCCTCAGCTGCTGTTCGAAAGACCATCGCTTTCGTTAGGGCTGGGGAGAAGCTAACATCAGCTGCCAGGACCACCTCCTCTGCCCTACTAGCAACAGCACAAGACTGGGAGTTGAAAGTTGACCTGAACTGAAGTTCCCAGAAACTGGTGCCACAACAACTCTAAGGCCAGACATGGTGCTGATCTTGAAAGCCTCCAAGCAGGTCATTCTCTTGGAACTCACCATTCCCTGGGAGGACCTCATTGAGAAGGCCAACAAGAGGAAGAGGACAAAGTACTCTGAGCTAGTGGAGGAATGCCAATGCAACGGGTGGCGAGCGAAGTGCGAGCCCATTGAGGTGTGATGCAGAGGGTTTGCAGGCCAGTCCCTCTGCAGGGCCTACAACATGCTGGGCATCACATGGGCCAGGAGGGGAAGGGCCATCAAGTTGGCTACCGAGGCAGCAGTAGTTGCTTCAAGGTGGCTGTGGATCAGGAGAGGCGAGCCATGGGTGGGGTAGTGCTACCTGGACACAAGCCGGGGCTTGATCAACCCTGGCTGCGTCACCTGGGTGAGGGTGTCTGATTGTTGAAAGACCCGAAACACCCAATGACCCCAGGTAACATCACTGATGATGTGTCCAGGTGCATCACAGGATGATGTTGTTACGATTTAGTTTAGGACCCAAATGCAAACCACGGACACAGAGGCAAAGGTTGAGAATAACAGGTTTACTGGTGAATGGTAATGGTATGGACAACAAGCAGGGAAGGTGGACTGGTGCAGGCGTGGTGTGAATGGAGCTGGAGAACAGGCAGGCAGGATGACAAGCGGGGAACCGGGAGACAGACAGGCAGGCTGGGTAGACAGGCTGGGGACCAGGAAGACAGACAGGCAGGCAGGTCGGCAGGCAGGAGTCAGGGAAGGAGTCTGGATCTGGGTAGGAGATAATCAGGTTTTAGTAAGGCAAAAAGGAACTCTGAGAGTAAACTGCAGAGGGGCCGAGAAACGCAACTGACGGGGCAGTACAAACAACGATCTGGCGATGAGTGGATGGAAAGCCAGGGTTCTTATGCTGGTGCTGATGGCATGATGGAAGGCAGGTGTGTGGGGTAGAGCAGGTGATCTGGATGAGTGGATGAATGCAGGGAGGAGCCGGAGATTGGAGCCACACCCGTCGACACACACACACACACACACACACACACACACAGACAGAGACAAACAGGGAGAAAACTAGTAAGTAGGGGAGGAGGACATGACAGATGTATGTTACAAGTTATCAGAATCTAACTTCATAAATATATTTTAAAAAAATAAAATAAATCCTCTCCAAAATATATAGTAAAATGACTCATATTTACTCAAAAATAATCTCTAAACAGAATTTTGGTAATCAACTCCCCCTTCTTCATTCCTTTCTTCCACGAGTAAAGATCTTAAATGACAACGGAGATGTATGACTGTCACTATGAAAAGGCTGCGTCTGCCTCAGCCATGAGAGTTGCACATCTTTGCTATTGGCTACACTACCCAATGCACAGAGAATTCTAATACAGACAGAAACATTTAGAGACAAAACCAATTATCATTCATATAGATTTTGTGGGAGCACAGGATTGCTTAACCATCAAATCTTTCTCATACAATGTGTTCCACTCAAGCAGAAGTCTTACCATGTGTCTCCTCCAAAATTCAAGGTCATGAAGGAGCTTGTTGATGAGATGCTCAAGGATGACATCATTAAACCCTCCTCCTCCACCTGGGCCTCTCCAGTGGTGATCATCCGTAGAAAGGTTGGGAAACCATGGTTCTGTGTGGACTTCAGGAAAGTAAATGACACCTACAATGACACCTATCCCATACCTACCCTCCAGGAGATCTTTGAGTCACTCACCGGAGCCCAGTCTTTTCATCACTGAATCTTAACAGTGGCTATTGGCAGGTTGAGATAGACCCTGAGGCAAGGATAAGACAGCCTCTGTCTGTGCTCATGGCCTGTTCCAGTTTAAGGTAATACCCTTTGGGTTTAAAAATGCTCCTCCCACCTTCCAGCAGTTGATGGATACTTCCATGGGAAAATTGAAGGGGAACATATGCTCTGTCTACCTAAATGACATTATGATCTATTCCTCCTATTGGCACCAGCATTC
Source organism: Hoplostethus mediterraneus (assembly GCA_034670385.1). Taxonomy (NCBI): domain Eukaryota; kingdom Metazoa; phylum Chordata; class Actinopteri; order Trachichthyiformes; family Trachichthyidae; genus Hoplostethus; species Hoplostethus mediterraneus. The sequence goes on from JAXDDW010000064.1 coordinate 1,368,210, forward strand.
CCATGATGTGCTGGACAAACAGATGCAGGCCTTACCCTGAATTTGAAGAAGAGTAAGTTCTTCCTCAAATGCCTGGGGCATTTGGTCTCATCTGCTGGTGTCCATGTGGATCTTGACAAAACAGAGGCAGTTAGAAACTTCCCTGTACCCACCAACTTAAAGGCTCTTCAGAGGATCCTAGGCATGGCTGGGTGGGATCATCGATTCTGCCCAACTTCTCACAAATTGCTGAACTACTCAACACCTTAAAAAATAAAGGTGTGAAGTTCAGTTGGACTCACTGTTGCCAAGCAGCGTTTGAGACACTGGTGAATCTTTCCACCTTAGGTCAGCCCAACTATACCGACCCCAGTGAAATCGGCCTGGGTGCAGTATTGGTGTAACAGACAGGACTGGGAAATTAAGAAGTTCTTGCCTCTGCCAGCTTAACCCTGCCGGAAAGAATTACTCTGCCACAGAGCTTGAGTGTCTGGCTGTTGCTTGGGCCCTGGAAAAATGGAGAGTGTTGGAGAGGGCTCCTCACAGTGATAATGGATAACTCTGCACTCATGGGTGTTCAAGACCACCAAGCCCAGCACCCAACTGGGCCGAAGTTTCCCCAAGATCTTAACCTCTCAATCCAGGCAGTGTGGGAAGCCCATCAGCACCTTTCTATCAGAACATCCTAGACAAAGGAAAAGTGAAGATCCACCAACCTAATCATTCTGGAAGATTTGGTCTTCAGGATTATACAGCAACCCTATAAAACTCTATACCAAATATACATACATCTCTCAGGGATATCATCCCTCAGCTTCTTCAGTTGTTCAATCAGTATCCCCTCGCTGGCCACGTTGGAAGATATAAGAGAATGCAAAGCCTTGTCTATTGGCCTAAACTATGTTTGGATGTGAAGGAGCATGTCAGGAACTGTGTGTTATCTGTATAAACCTGAAAAGGCAAACTCCAACAAACACAGGTGCATTGACACAGGCAAATGTTTGGAATGGATTTCATGGGGCCGTTTCCCAAAAGTAGAAATGTCTAATAGAAATGTGTACCTCCTGGTGATTGTCGATTGTACTTCTCATGGTGGGTAGAACTTTTTCCCTTGAGGAAGGCAACAGCTAAGTCAGTTTACCAGATCCTCACTCAGGATATTCTGACTCGATGGGAGGTTCCCAGTTACATACCGTCAGATCGTGGCTCCCAATTTGTGCCCTCCTTTTTACACACTACTTGTAGGAAATGGAATATCTCCCAAAAACTCACTATCTATCACCTATCATCCTCAAACAAATCTCACTGAACATTTAAACCACACCCTAAAGCTTATGATTGCCTTGTTTGTTGGAGACAATCATAAATATTGGCATAGGTACCTGCCGGAGTTAAGATCTGTGCTCGGCATGGTCTTCCACGAGTCTAATGGTGTGACTCCAGCTGAGCTGAACCTTAATAGGTCACTCAGAGGTCCACTGGAAGTGATACTGCAGCCACAGGATGCCACTCTGGACACACAAGCTTATGCAAAAAATCTCCCATCTGGATGAACTGTCCAAATTTGTCTCTCTCGATAGCTTGTCAATGGCAGAAGAGATATTATGACAAGCATCGACAAGATGTGCACTTGGAGGAACAGCAAAATCAGACAAATTATTTTCCACTAAGCTTTAATTGTGTTCTGTCTTGTGTTCTCTTTTAGGAGAAAGACTAGGTGAGTTGGGGTATGCTATACATTTGCCCACATTCTTTTACTGTGCACACTAGGTAAGAGGTGAGTGCCACCCTCTGTATTTTGGTTTTAGTTTGTTTCCATCTACCATCATCAACATGCCATTACCCATGAAGTAGGCCATTTTCTGTTAACACCTGGGGCCATATGTATAAACCATGCGTACGCACGAAAAGTGTACTTACGTCACCATACGCATTTTTTGTTGCGAGTTGGCAAAAAAAGATAATAAAAGTGTGAATTTGGGTGACATTTTATTTAGAGCTTTTTTCTTTCACTGCATTGTGTTAGGATGTAATCTATAGTTTAAAAAAATAATTATAATGATAATGATCTTTATGTAAATAAACAAATAAATACATGATCTTTACATAAATAAAGATTATTATTCTGTATTATTGGGGAGTAAGAATAACCTACACTATATAAAGGCTGTAGCCGTGCGTAATGGCTGTGCCAAATGATACAATGGCTGCTTTGGCGTTGCTGGAAGATATTGCTATTGCGCAATTTAGGCAAGAACGAGTCTTCAGAGACCGCACTGATTTTCTGGCCCATGATGATGACTGGCTAATGCGCCGCTTTGGATTTCCAAGAGCTGTTCTCTTCGAATTGTGTGTTGAACTGGGCCCTGTGTTGGAACGGCACTCTCAGAAACCCTGCCATCCCCGTCCATCTACAGGTATTGACAACAATCGTGTTTTTAGCGAAGGGGACATTTCAGCGGGAGCTTGCGGACAGATCTGGGATATCCTGAGATGCCCTGAGCTGGGTCATGCCCATGGCGTGGAGTGGCATAATTTCTTTGAGTAGATACATCAGGTTCCCACACAGCAGCTGAACAGGCCAACAAAATGCAATTTGCAGCGATGTCCGGTTTCCTAAATGTAATATAGTATGTATATTGGTAGGGGGATCCCTCTCTGAGTAGCCCCTCCCAAGGTTTCTCCCAATTTTCCAATAAGGTTTTTGTGGGAGTTTTTCCTTGTCCTCTGTGAGGGTCTAAGGCTGGGGGATGTCGTGTACTAATCATTTATTATTTTCACATGTTGGGCACTGTGAAGCCCTTAGGGACTGTAACGGTGATTAAGGGCTATACAAATAAATGTGATTTGATTTGATAATATTGTTTATGTATATAATATTTGATACCCTCAGGTGACAATGGGTATGCATTGAAGCCATGGTTATGCTATTTACAAACCCCCAGAGCCACAACAGACACGCTGTAATGTGGTGCACAGCTGTGCGCTCTGTGGTAGAGCGTTGCATTGGGCTTTTAAAAGGGAGATGGTTTTGGTTACTTTCTGCCATTCAACTTGTTTCATTTGGTTGGTAATGCCAGAGCTTAGGCTTCCAAATAATGCACGTTTTCTTCTGTCATTTTGATCAACCATTATTTCAAGTTCACAGTTGGTAAAATTGTGTTTCTTCTTCTTCTATTTCTTCTTAAATGGTTCCTGTCATGGTGCAGTGACTGACTCAGCCACTGGGGGAGGTGGTCCCTTTGGACCATCCTCTTCACCCTTTTTTTACACCAGGTGCTGCTCATCCCGGTAATGAGACCGTGCCCTTTATAAACCGGCCTCTCCCTGTGCTCACTGCTTCCGTGTCATTTTGCACTACCCTTGGCTGGTAGCAGTACGGAGTGATGGTGAGATGAAGCTTCTCGAAGCATCGAAGCATCGAAGCATCGAAGCATTGAAGCATTGAAGCATTCCAGCATTCCAGCCAAATGGGTTGAAAATGGGTTCATTTCTCGAGGCTTCAAATGCACACTAGGGCCACGTACTGGTCAACAAAAATCATCATTTCAAATAATACCGTAGAAATGACTCCACTTGCAGCGGCTTTTTATTCTGTTCGGTGGCAGAGTGTGTAGCTATACCGCTCATAGTGCCGTCCAACAAACATGGGACATGGGATTCACGGGTTCAAATCTGGCTTGTCGTCAGAGTGTTATTTATTTATGATACAGCATATCATTATATGGCTTATTATTATAATGCTATGATTAGTAAAGGGGCAAATGTACCAGTTGTATAGTCCATTGGTGTAATTATCAGTATGATAAGATTTAAATATAGCTACAGAAGGACAAGGCATGTCGTGGCTACAGAAGCCTTCAACTGATGAGTGACAGTGCTTCTTTTAACTGGGCGGTGTATGGGGTTTTGAATATGCTTATGTAACTGGTTTGAGGACAGGGAAAGTGCTTATGTAACTGGGCATAGGTGATGGAGGATGACAATGATTGACTTTTATTCAGAGGGATGAAAATTATTGATTTTTATTTAGAAATAACAGTTGTTCCACCGTGTGAGGACTCAGCCAGTTTCTTTTTTTTGTTACAATGTCCCCTGCTTTAGAGAACACACGTTCACAGGGAACTGATGACGCAGGGGTGCACAAAATGCCTAAGCATACCTGAAGTATTGTTATTGTACATCAATTCCTTGGTGCACAACAAGCACTTCACCTTAAGAATAAAATACATTGTTAAAAAGGCAAGTAAGGACCCTCCCAAGCAATTCAATGTAGATATAATAGACATGATATCTGTATCTAGTTATGACATGACACCTATGCATAGACATACCTTATTGGGAGAAATTAAATCAAAGTATGCCCATACTGGGGAAAATCTACGCTTTCTCTGTGGTTCCATCTCACCGCTATCTCAACACTATCTCAAAAGTCTCCTGTCCTACTACAACCCACGAATTATGGGGGGAATTTCTTTCCTTATATCCGTGATTCAAAACTGCCCGCCAAACCCGAATCCATTCCTGAAGCACGTACGTGAATGAGGCTTCAGACGTCATCGTGACGTAATGACAGGGACGTAAAAATTATACACGCCCCGATACATAGGTTCACGAGAAACTGCCCTACATTCTCGGTACGCGCTTCGAAGCCCCGGTATCAAGCGTAACATAAAAGAAACCCTATTGACTCTGCTCTATTCTCTTTTCTGCCATTTCATAGCCATATATAGTAAATTGTGGGCATGTTCAGAAGGCTCGTGCACGTGCACACAATTTCAGGATGATTGAGATGTATTATACATCTGAGCGTATGCATGTTTTCTGTTTTGTGCGTACACAGATTTCTACACCTAAATTTACAGTTTTATACATCTGGCCCCAGGACTGCCAGGATTATAGCGCCACCTACAACTGCCGCAACGGTCTGCCAGACCATCAGGTGTAACTGCATCGATGGTGTTCACAGTAACACTGCATTTGTTTGATAAAGTTGGGTGTAAAATATCAAATAACGACGAGAGATGGTGCAACCCAGCGCACGTCTCTGTGAAAGAACAAGTCTGCACTAAGGACATTGAGTTACTGGCTATTGGGGGAGGGAGTTTTCCCTCCCTCCCGAGGGAGTTTTCGCACGTTATTGTTGTGAATGTGTACATCCCTCCCTCGGCCGATGCAGCTGCCGCCTGTGAGCTGCTACACAGTACGGTGGCCAGAATGCAGACCCAGCACCCACAGTCCTTCATGCTTATCAGCGGAGATTTCAATCACGCCTCTCTGTCTTCCACTCTCCCCACATTCACACAGTATGTGGAATGCCACACCAGGGGCAACAGGACGCTGGACCTTTGCTATGCTAATGTCAAGGACGCATACACCTCCGCCCCCCTTCCCCCTGCTCAGACGCTCTGATCACTGTCTCGTCCATCTGCTCCCTGAATACACACCCAGGGTGAGAAGAGAGCCTGCACAGAAGAAGTCTGTGAAAGTGTGGACGGATGAGGCCAGTGAGAGACTGAGAGACTGTTTCCAAACCACTGACTGGGAGACACTCTACAGCTCTCATGGAGAGGACATCGATGGCCTGACCCACTGCATCACAGACTACATCAGCTTCTGTGTGGAAAACACTGTGCCAACCCGGAGGGTACAGTGTTTCTCTAACAACAAGCCCTGGGTTACCCCTGAACTTAAAGCCCTGCTGAACCAGAAGAAGAGGGCCTACAGTTCTGGAGACAGAGGGGAGCAGAAGAGAGTTCAGCGCGATCTGAAGTATTCGATCAGGTGGGCCAAGGACAGCTACAGGAAGAAGCTGGAGGAGCGGATGGCGCAGAACAACACACGAGATGTGTGGAGGGCCCTGAAGACCATCTCAGGACAAGGACAGAGTGGAACCGGAGGGACAGCTGATGGAGACCAGAGCTGGGCAGACGAATTGAATCTGTTCTTCAACAGATTTAATTCCAACCCCCCCCCTCTGCCACCCCTCCCCTCCCCCTTCACACATCTCCAGGCCAGCGGACACTTCCACCATCCCCCGACCATCACCATCCACACCTCCACCCCCCATCACCCCCCTGTCCTCACGCCTACTCACCCCATCCCCCTCCACTACCACCGAGCCCCCCACAGCCCCCCAGCCCCCACTGTCCTTAACATCGGACCAGGTGAGGAGTGAACTAAGGCGGCTGAAGGGCAGGAAAGCTGCAGGACCAGATGGGATCAGCCCCAGACTGCTCAGGGACTGTGCTGACCAGCTCTGTGAGGTGGTCATGTACATCTTCAACCTGAGCCTTAGTCTGGAGAGGGTCCCTGTCCTGTGGAAGACCTCCTGTGTGGTTCCAGTTCCTAAGATCACACATCCCAAGGAACCAAACCACTACAGACCTGTCGCCTTGATCTCCCACCTGATGAAGACCATGGAGAGGCTCATCCTCAGCTACCTTCGCTCTGTGGTGAGCACAGCGATGGACGCGCTGCAGTTTGCCTACAGGCAGAACATCGGGGTGGATGACGCCATCATCTACCTACTGCACCGATCACTGTCCCACCTGGAGAGTGCTGGGAGCGCTGTGAGAATCATGTTTTTTGATTTCTCCAGTGCATTCAACACAATTCAACCGACGCTGCTGCAAGGGCAGATGAAGAGTGCAGGAGTGGATGAACAGCTGACTGCTTAGACCATCAACTACCTCACCGACAGGCCACAGTATGTGAGACTGCACAACTGTGTGTTGGAGGGGGTAGTTTGCAGCACTGGGGCCCCCCAAGGAACGGTCCTCTCTCCCTTCCTCTTCTCCCTCTACACATCAGACTTCACCCACAACACCAGCAGCTGTCATCTCCAGAAGTTCTCTGACGACTCAGCCATTGTTGGCTGTGTGTCTTGAGGGGAATGAGCTGGAGTACAGGTTAGTCATCATGGACTTTGTGGACTGGTGTGAGCGTAACCACCTGTGCTTAAACACCAGTAAGACGAAGGAGATGGTGATTGACCCCCGGAGGAAGGCACCACCCCTCACACCGGTGAACATCCAGGGCTTGGACATAGAGATGGTGGACAGTTTTAAGTACCTGGGTGTTCACCTCAACAATAAACTGGACTGGACACACAACACTGACGCCCTGTACAAGAAGGGCCAAAGTCGCCTCCACCTTCTGAGGAGACTGAGGTCCTTTGGAGTACGCAGGCCCCTGCTACGGACCTTTTATGACTCTGTGGTAACTTCTGCTATTCACTACGCTGTGGTCTGCTGGGGAGCGGGCAGCACTGACCGGGACAGGAAGAGACTGAACAAGCTGGTCAGGAGGGCCAGCTCTGTCCTGGGCTGCCCACTGCCCTCTGTGGAGGAGGTGGGTGAGAGGAGGATGTTAGCCAAGCTGAGCTCCATCAGGGACAACACCTCTCACCCACTGCATCAGACAGTGGAGGCCCTGAACAGCTCCTTCAGCGGCAGACTCTGTCACCCTCAGTGTAGGAAGGAGCGCTACCGCAGGTCCTTCATCCCCACCGCTGTTAGACTGTTCAACTCAACAGTCTAGTCCTCATCTTTCCTCCCTGATATAGAACTGTGCAATACCCCCCCCCCCCCCCCCCCAACAACCAGTCAATCATCTCCCCCTCCACCACCTTGTAAATATGTATATAGCCATAGCAATATATTATAGGCCTACAGTCTCTCCCATAATACACTTTTTGTTATTTAAGTCTTTTAATATTTAATATTTAATTTTTTAATACTCCTTGTTTATTTTTTGCTTTTTCTTATGGCACTCTATTGTTTGCACACTTGTTTTTTGCACTATATTGTCTATTCTATTCTGTTTTCTATTGTTGTGAGCTGCCATAACACGTGAATTTCCCCACGGCGGGATCAATAAAGTTTATCTTATCTTATAATAAATTTAAAATCAAAAATACGATTATCAATTAAGGTATAGAGTCCCAGTAAGATGTGCATGTTGATGGCAGCCAGGTCCAGAATGTTGCAGAACACTGCCACGGGCCATCTGCGGGTAGCCTGCGGGTAGCCCCTTTTACAGAGTAAAGCCGAACTGATCTTGCCTACCTATGTTGAATGCACTTATTGTAAGTTGCTTTGGATAAAAGCGTCTGCCAAATGTAATGTAATGTAATCCACCATGTCAACACCAACAGGAGATAGAAATTAGCGCAAGCTGTGCTCATTGTGCCCCTGTCCAGTATACGGACTATTGACATTTATAACATTGTTCTTGCTTATTATTCCTTATTATCATTTTACAACTTTGAATGCATAGGGCCTATACAGAGGTGCGATCCAATTGACGGCAAATTCATTCAACCTAGCCTAGGCCCGAGGTAACATAGGCCTACATGAAAAAATAATAGCCTATGCCTACCTGGCACCAATGGAGTAGATATGGCAATAGATGGCACAGCTGGCAGAACTGGGGCAGGATTGTTAGGTTTGGATTTTTTACGCCGGGGTCCCGCTGGCTCATAGCCGGAATCAGGCAAAAACTCCTCGCTCCAGTCCACACCACTCAAGTCTGATATTTCTCCACCATCAAATGTTATGCCTCATTTGAGACATGAGGCATAACATATCCTGAGCTCTACAACCTATATTAGCCTTGGTACAAGTAGGCTGACACACTTAATGTTTTACGGTGAACCATACAGAAATCACAAGTAAATCATGTCTGGTAATGCAGAACTATTGCAGTGTTCATGAAGCTTTGTAGTTATTTTTGGTTCACTGCCTGCATGTCATTTTAAATAGAGCCTAGCACAAGTTCAATCAGTAAGGCCACCTCTCTCATTCTTTCATTTATAATTCCACCCTAGCCCACGTCTCTTTCTCCTCCCCTCACGCCCTCTTCAGGAACCAATCACAAACCATGTCTAGCTACTTTTACCTCCTCAGCTGCTTCTGTGTGCTTCTGTCATTCCAGCTGTCTAGCGGCATCAGATTAACGCACCACCACCTCCCCTGCCGCAACCAGCATCACGACTCCATCAGATATCCAGAGGGGTTAGATCTTCAGCTAGGGGGGGTCTACCTGTCTTCTGCCTGCCCCTGGGGAGCTTCACTCTAAAACCTCTGCTTCTCCACACTTTTCATGTTGTTGTTGCAATAAATTCTTGTAATCTTAATCCTATCATCTCATGACCTGAACTAGGTCTTAATACAACATACTGTATACAACTCTCCCACTCTCTTTTTACTGTTTGTATCATCATTTTTACTCAGTGTTAGTGAATAAAAGCTCTGTTGTCTATCAAGTCCCAGAAAAAAAGCAGAATGCGATTCCTCAGTTGACTTTGCACTCCACTCAGAGAAATGTCACGTGCACATTCATCCAAGTTCCCCCGAATAACATTTCCTCCTGCTTAAATCAATATGTAAATTTAATGTTGCTCCAGATCATACGCAAAGGCTCATGACATGAATAATACAATGTTTTATTTCTTGTTTTTTGTTCAGTCTTTTTATTTCCATTTTCAGATATTACAAATACAATTCAACATTTCCCCACCCCTATTGCACCATTTAAATATTAAACAGACACCAATACTAGAAATAATACATACAATAATACATTCAATAATACATTTGTATACATACAAATATACATATACACACACACATATACACACACACAAACTGTACATACACATACAGTGCCTTCCAAAAGTATTCAGACCCCTTGAAATAATTTTTGACACATTCGCTCATGGCTCGCAAAAAACGAACGGTCAAAACCTGTCTGAACACAGCATTAGTTGGACGGGGCGGAGGGACGTGACTGAATACAACAGTATTTTTTTAACGGGACAGTCAATGAACGCACGCATTGGCGAAAGTATTTGGCCCATTCATTCGCGGGAAAGTGATGTTACGTCTGATGCGCGCACACACACAGATGCTCATACTGGTTGCTTTGCTAACTGGCACTCTAGACATTCCTCGTTCTTGTAGCCTAAATAACAATCGAAATCAACGATTTCGATTACATAATTAAAATGACGATTACGATTATAAACACAATTATCCCCCATCCCTAGTGCCTGCTGATGAAAAGCATCCCCACAGCATGCTTCTGCCACCACCATACTTCACATGTTTCATGAGGCATGGGCAGTGTTAGGTTTGCATCACACATAGTGATTTGAATGAAATCTCTACCAGGGTCTCATTTGACCACAAAACCTTTTCCCACATTTGCTTCTTTTTTAATAATGGCTTCTTTCTTGCCACACTGGCCAGTTTTATGCAGAGCTCTTGATACTGTTGACTGGTGCACCACTATTACTCCACTATCAGCCACTGAACTCTGTAGGCAAATCACTTTGAAGGCAAAGTGATTGTTGGCCTCTCTGTGGCTTCCCTCACAAGTCTCCTTTGTGCTTGAACACTAGGTTTTGAGGACTTTTCTGGGCAGTGCCTGGGTGGTGTGATGCAGTTTCCACTTCCTAATTATTGATCCAACAGTGCTCACTGAGATATACAAACACTATTATTATTGTTATTATTACTATGTATTATTATATTATTACTTATATTATTTTATACCCATTTCCTAATTTATGCATTTGTATTACTTCATCCCTAACTTCCGTAGAATGCCGTTTAGTCTTCATTTTCACACCTTTCCTTCACATGTACAGCCTGACCAATGACCCTTAAATAGAGTGGGCTTTTTATCCAGAAAATGTGACTTTTACTTTAATGGTTGACAGGTAGAGGCCAATAATAAGGCAAGTGTGTCAAAGTATGGGAGCTCCCAAAGCACAGGGGTTGAATATTTACGCAAACACCATATTTCAATTTTTTTCCCCTGGACATATTCTCTAGCATAAAGCCAATGTCATCTTAAAATAAGTTTCATTGTTTTTAAATAAAATGTCACAGGACGAAATTTTAATAATGATACATGAGTGAAAATTTAATTTAATGAAAGATCTTAGGGCTGACCCTGATTGGGTCAAGGCCTAATTCCATTTGAGCCCAGAGCTATTTGACCAGCTTTTGACCATACACCAACATGAGGAAACCCCTCAGGAATGTCTGGCCATTCTTTGACATTCTCATATCAAATAAATGGAACTTGAGTTAAAAGGAATGTGTAAAAACATTGTATTGTAAGGAAATGACTGTGGTGTGACGTGGGTTGCTGGATTGGTTGTATCACTAATAGTTTCTGTGTTGTCTGCTCATGGGTGCGTCTATCTCCCCTCTCCACATGAGCTGTACTGGCTTAATGATACCCATTAAGCCTGAGTGTGGGTGTCAGCTGGCCAATGGGGAGCCTCCAGGGGCCCGTTCCAAGAAGCAGGTTCAGCAAACTCTGAGTCTAACCCTGCACTCTGAGTTGATTAATTCCGAGATGGCCATGTCTGAGATTTTGGTTCCAGAATGGCTGATTTGAGTTAGTTCAATCAACTTTGAGTATGTTCACCTTGGGTTAAGCGCGTGAGCGACGACAATAAAAAGCCATCATCAATGGAGGTCCAATACTACGATTCACCATGGCAACCAGCAAGCAGAAGGGTCGTAAAGGAGAGGGAATTGGCGTGGGAAAGAATCGCTGCCCGAGTCAATGCAAAGGTTTGAATGTAGTATATTCATTTAACATTTAACCACACTTTCTTATAATATTAATTACATGTGAGAAAGTAGTGGAATGGAATTTTTTTTTTAAATTTCGGTGCAATCCCAAGGGCGCAAAGCGCTCTTGGCAGCAGCTGAAAATGAAATATAAAAACATTACAATAGAGTCATTTAGCAGACGCTTTTATCCAAAGGTGATAGTTAACACTATGTGGGCATCAAACCCACAACCCTGAGACTGAGAGTCTCATGCTCTACCAACTGAGCTGTCTGGGCCAGACATACTTCAAATGGTGTACTTGGGGCGGCAAATTAGAAAGGCAGATCTAGAAATGTAATTACTGGAACATAAGTTAGAGGTGGGTGCATGGTCACAGGTGAAATGTGGTGTTGGAACAATATAAAAATACTAACTGTTGCTTTTGTATTTATAGGAAATAAAGAAGACCAAATGAAATGTGTCTTTATTTGACTGTTCGGGGTGGTGGTAGCTTAATCCGTGAAGTGTAAACGGCATATTATATCTCGGACAGCTCTTCCATCCTGGACATAGAACATCTAATTGGGGTCTCAAAATCCTCTCCCGACATAAGGCTATGCGAATTACTTCTGCTTGAATATCGATCGGGTTACCGAGGAAAGGACATGCCATGTCTGACAGCTGCTTCAGGTTCAGCAGAGGGAGGAGACGGAGAAAGTCAGGGTTTGTTCAAGAAAACCTGCCAGTGAGCAGGTTAGGTTCACAGAGTCAGTTACCATGGTAACTGAATCAGAGTTTGAGTTATCTCTCTTTCTGGAACGGAAAACCCAGAGTTTCCCTCATCTCAGGGTTAGCAAACAGAGTTTTCACTAAACCCGCTTTCTGGAACAAGCCCCAGAGTTTAAAAGAAACGAAGGGCACAAGAGACAACATTGTTGTTTTTGCCAGCCGGCCATAATTGTACAGTGGTTGTACAGAGTTGGAGCGAGGCCGAGGGATACCAGAGCATGGTTGTATATATGATTTTATATGTGCATGTAAGGTCACCCACAGAGCCGTGATTTCACGGTAGCATTGCCGTCGCCGCCCAACTCACATTCCCTCCTTGTTTGATACTGTGACACGCTGTTAATAGTTTTATTTGTGCATGTTTTATATGTACTTTTGACACGGGGTAACTGTGTTGGATAGTGGATCTTTATTTGATAGATGCCTACTGGATTGGCAAAGGAGCTCTGGTCAGGGGAACTAATTGTATTTAAGGTGTGTGTATTTTCACTGTATGATACTTTGTTGTTTTTGTCTTTTAGTTACCTGTCAGGTTGTTTATTAAAAGCCAGAGCTCCCTAATTGCTACCTAGGCCCAGATCCATGTTTTTACTGTTGTACAATAAATTAACCACTCTGTTGCCCTGAAACTTTATCTGGGTGTTTGTTCAGAACAATGATGGCAATTCCATTACTGGTAGGACTTAGTTAGTCCCACCTTTTATTTATGGTGAAGCAATACGGCGCCAACTCTCCTGGTTTGGAAAGTTTGCGAGCAGATTCGGGGAGATTTCACTCGGAAGAACTAAAACGCGTGACTCTAAAGGAGGCAGGCCTTAATGTTTCTCGACTCATCTTCCAAGACCTTGGAGGTTAATTTCTAAGTTATTCACAAAGGCAGAGCTTATTTGTATGCTAGCACTGGCAGTTTGCAATGGTTTGAATGGAGGTAGGACACAGGAGAGTTGCGTGCCCGCAGACGAGTGAAGCTACAGGCAAAGAACACTGCCCAGCCGGCGAGTGCTGTAGGGTTCTAACTAGAACCAGTTTGTTTGAACTGTCTATGAAGGGTTCTACCTAGACCCCTCTAAAAAGGGTTCTGCTTAGAATCTGTTATAATGGTTCTACCTTGAACAGTCTGACGGCTTACTATTTTGGGCATAGGAATTTAGGCAGCCAGGTTTAAAAAACAAACAAAAAAAACAAACTCCACAGAACATGTTCCTGCCATTTTGTGTATCCTCTTCAGGCAGGTCTTGTCTGTTCTCTTTGGTTTCACGCTGTTTTGGCCAAAACATTTCCAGGGACATACGCTGGTTTCATAGTCTCTCCTCCGCACTGCCGACTGCAACTGACGCACACACCGTGCAGGTGGCGACGAAGGCGCGGGTGTCGGCCTCCATGGTCGGCCACCAAAAGTGTCCTCTGAGGAGCGACAACGTGTGGCCCATCCCTGGATGGCAGGCCAACCGGGACGTGTGACAACCACTGAAGGACCTGGGAGCGGACAGAGTTGGGAACGGTTAGGAGGGCTGTTACCTGGGTCGGGTTGGGACTGCTGGGCTTGCTTCACCATCGCCTCGATCTCCCAGGTAACAGCAGCCACCACGCAGGGAGGATGGTGTCTGAGTTGGCCGGGACCTCCTGGGAGACGTGCAGGCGGGAGAGAGCATCCGATTTAATATTGCGGGATCCTGGACGATAGGTGAGGGTAAAAGCGAACCGCCCAAAGAACAAGGCTCAACGAGCCTGACGGGAGTTGAGGCGCTTGGCTAACTGGAGGTAGACAAGATTTTTGTGGTCCGTCCAAACCACAAAAGGAAGTTCGGCCCCCTCCAGCCAGTGTCTCCACTCCTCCAAGGCAAGCTTCACGGCCAGCAACTCCCGGTTGCCTACGTCGTAGTTGCGTTCGGTGGGGGACAGATGACGAGACAGGAAGACGCAGGGGTGGAGTTTCTGGTCCGAGCTGGAGCGTTGGGAGAGGCATCCACCTCCACGATGAACTGGCGTGAGGGGTCGGGGTGAACCAGGATGGGTGCTGACGTGATGTGCTCCTTCAGCTCGGCGAAGGCCTGTCCCGCCTCGGGGGTCCAGGTGAAGGGAAGAGCTGGAGAGGTGAGCTTGGTCAGTGGGGTGGCGATGCGGCTGAAGTCCCTGATGAAGCGACGGTAAAAATTGGCGAAGCCAAGGAAGCGCTGTAGTTGTTTCCAGGAAGTGGGCGTGGGCCACTCAACCACAGCTTGGATCTTGCCTGGATCTGCTCGCACCTGCCCGCACTCAATTATGTAGTCCAGGAAGCTCACCGAACTGGCGTGGAATTCGCACTTCTCTGCCTTGACGAACAACTTGTTTTCCAGTAGGCGTTGTAACACCTGGCGGACGTGTTGGACGTGCTCCTCGAGGTTGCGGGAGAAGATGAGGATGTCATCCAAGAAAAAACGAACACGGGATCGGTTGAGGAAATCCGTCGTTGACTAGGGATTGGAAGACGGCCTGTGCGTTGGTTAAGCAGAAGGGCATCACCAAATATTCAAAGTGTCCCATCGGATTAAAAGCCGTCTTCCATTCGTCCCCCTCCCGAATCCTCACCAGATGGTAGGCGTTTTGAAGGTCCAACTTAGAAAATACAGTGGCATTTTGGAGGGGCTCAAAGGCAGAGTTTATCAGGGGAAGAGGATATTTGTTTTTCACAGCTATATTGTTTAGGCCCCGGAAGTCAATGCATGGGTGGAAGGAGTGGTCCTTCTTGGACACAAAGAAAAAACCTGTTCCTACCGGGGATGAGGAGGGCCTGATGATACCTGCAGCCAGGGAGTCCCTGATGTAACCCTCCATGGTTTCCCTTTCCGGACGTGACAGGTTGTATAGGCGGCTGGAAGGTAGAGTGGCTCCTGGGAGGAGGTCTATGGCGCAGTCATAGGGACGATGAGGAGGCAGGGAGAGGGCTTGCTGTTTGCTGAAGACCTCCCCCAGGTCATGGTAAGCAGATGGAATGGTGGTCAGGTCCGGGGACTCGGGCAGCAATGGAGTGGCTACGCCCTCTGTTGGGGAAAGAGCAGACTGCAGACAGGTGGATAGGCAGAATGGACTCCAGCTGCTTACCTTGCCGGTGGCCCAGTTGAGGTGGGGGTTGTGCAGCTGGAGCCAGGGGTAACAGAGGATGATGGGAGCATGGGGTGACGAGATTACATGGAACCGGATCTGCTCACGGTGGTTGCCAGAGAGGATGAGGAGTAGTGGCTTGGTCTGGTGGGTGACCTGAGCCAGAAGTCTGCCATCCAGGGCGTTGGCATCCAGGGGCGCGGCTAAGGGTTCCATGGCGAGACCGGCCTGTAAGGCGAGGTCGGAGTCGATGAAGTTCTCATCGGCCCCAGAGGGGGCACGGCTGAGATCGTGACATTGTCTGGATGATGTGGGTTTGATTCCTTACTACTGGTTATTTGTAATGCAGATGTTATAGGGTTTAAAGTTGATTCTGCACTGGACTAATCGTAAATTGCTCTGAATAAGAGCTTCAACTAAACTGTATATTGCATAAAATGCAATAAAAATATAAACATCAAATATCTAACCCAACAGTCTTTCTCTACTTGCTGATTTGCTTAATAGCATGATGAACTATCTCAGGATCCCTCCACTTGCTGTCTTTGGATGACACAGCTGGTGGAAGTTGTTGGGAGACAGAGAAATACCCATTAGATGCCCGTCTATTGTTAAATTACAAATCACAGCCTGCTTTGCGCTGTCAGACAAATTGGATTTGTAAAGCACAGGGAGCTAATTATTATCAGAAGAAGAAGAACGACTTTAATTACAACATTGTCCACAACACATGCAGGGGGAAGTGGCTGCACAACACACACACACATGCAGGTTAGAGTGTCCAAGTTGAATGAACTATCTGCTTTTATCCCATCCCCGCCGATCTTCCTCCAGGTCAGCCAGGGAGCAGAGGGCGCAGACGATAGCCACACCCGGGACCAATTCCAGGTGTTTTTGTTGCTGTCCTCGTCAGGGACAGTCGACTGGACATTGCATGTTTTTAGACAGGGTTCTTTCCAGGAGGAGACCTAAGTGAACACGGGGAGAACATGCAAACTCCACACAGAAAGGCCCGGGAGATAACCCACCTGGGCACCCCAGACTCAACAGCGCCCCAGGAGGGAATCGAACCCAGGACCTTCTTGCTGTGAGGAAGCAGTGCAAGCATTGCGCCACCGTGCCATCAGAGGTGTGTGTGTGTGTGTGTGTGTGTGTGTGTGTGTGTGTGTGTGTGTGTGTGTGTGTGTGTGTGTGTGTGTGTGTGTGTGTGTGTGTGTGTGTGTGTGTGTGTGTGTGTGTGTGTGTGTGTGTGTGTGTGTGTGTGTGTGTGTGTGTGTGTGTGTGTGTGTGTGTGTGTGTGTATATAGAAATGCAGAAATGCACAATCTCGGCGGAGCTACCACAACGGCGTCTAGACACGGCTGCGCCATCTTGGGTTCTGTTTTCAGGGCTGCTCCAGGCCGTACATCTTGAAACTTCAAAGATTAGTCTTTGTTTCCAGGTTTGGGAGTTGGTCATGTTCACAAACTGCTTCAAGTGTTGTAGGCTTGGGGGGTGGGGCATAGAGTGTTTATGCTTTGGAAAATTGTAACCTCTTGTGTCTCAATGCAACATAATGGGATTTTACATGCACACAAACACAAACACACATGTTCATACGCACACACTCTCCTTGATATGGTATTTGTTGATAGATTTCCATATACTAATCGGAGCATCCAAACCTACTATTTTAAATTAAAATGATCAAGGCTCGCTATCAGTGTCTTTTTCATTGTAGAGTTATGGCCCGGCCATTGTAGAGAGTTGTGGCCCGGGGTGATTATTTAATTCTTATTGGCCAGAGGGTGTGTGTTGTTTTTATTTCAGTATAGACCGCCAGCAAATCTGTTTTTAAATGATTGCCTTACCACATTTGTGCATATCAGCCATGATAGGCTAATGCTTAATGGTTTGAGTAAATGGGCTTATATGTTGCCTTCAGTGTGCTCAAAAAGCCTATTTGCATATTCACAAAGAAAATAAGCGGGGACGGTGATTGGTTAACAATGTTGCGCCCAAGGAGGCATGTGCCCATCATCAGCATGGCCGACTCTGAAGGAACCATTGACTCTGCGATTGACTGTCAGGTATTGTTAATTTTGGCAGCATTTCCGAGCTGAAAAATTAGCAATTGGATGCTTTTTATCAGTGGACATTGTGCCATAAGCAACACATTGTGCGACTGAAAAAGAGTTAACATGTAGCCCCCTTGTATGTGTGCAAATTTCTGATCCTTACTCTTCAACTGCAATCAGAAAATGTATAGTTGCGGTGAATTCAGTATTTTTTTTCAGCAATAATATTTCAGCACGATTGTTCTGGCAAAGTAGCTTTGTGTGTTAAAGTGTAGAATTTATATCAAGCTGAAGAATCAGGTGCGAGTTGCAAAGCAGTTTCTACCGTAAAAGGGGTAACTTAGTTAAATGAGCAGAGAATGAAGTTCAATTAACATTTTACTCTAAGAAGAAATATAGAGCAGTCTGATATAGACTCCAATGTGTCTGTTTGAGTATAATGCACTCCACAGAAGTGAGTGACCCTTACTACAGGTCAATGGTTCTTCTTCTCTGTATTGTACATAAACATTTAATGGATACCTCCTCATATACAGTGGGTGTTCATAGAGAGGAATCCTTCCTCTGTGAAATGTGCAACCAGAAGGGCAGATGAAGACACTGGAGAAATTGGACCCATTCCTTTGAAATGTGCCTGTGCAGTAATTCAAAGGTGTGTATAGACAGGATTTTTTATTTTGGCCACAGCTCTCTAATAAGTAAATACAACCAGAATTGTCCACCATTAATGAATGTGTTGGTCTCCAACACAGTGACACTTTCTGACTCCGGAGGGGTTAATTGGAAACAAATTGGTCTGAGTGAAATCAGAAACAAACACTTTCATCTTCAATCCCTGTATTTCCGCATAAGAAGTGCAAAGCTACAAAATGCATTGAATGAACCCCTGTGCCGCTCACGACTCAAAGACATGAAGGCTATGATTTTCTTGCCAGACATTTTTGCCAGGAATCGTTCTCCCTCTGAAATTAGTTTGGAAGAGTATCAACATTTTGTTATCTAAACCAACCTTATTGGTTTTCAGCTAAGATGCTGGATTTCATGCGTTGGCCAATAATTATATTCAAAGACATGATTGCTGCCAATAAGTAAGTACAAAATTTGTTCAACCCTTGTTCAAAGGCTCCAGTTTGATATGGACATACAGAACTAATATAAAGTGTTGTTGACACTTTCTTTTGAATAAATGTTTGTTTTTTTAATGTACCATTGTTGTGCAATGTAACTGTTATAAATTCCATATACATCTTGAATCATGTTATAAGCCTGTTATGAATATCCTATGTTAACCCTTGCCAAAAATATGTTACCCAGAACATTAGAGTGAACCCTTCAATTTGCAAGAGCTGATCTCAACCCAGAATCTACATTTAAAGCTCTAGGGAACCATTCAAGCCACAAAGTGTCTTAAAGTGTAATCAATAATCACTTGTGCATTTGCTGAATTAATCATAAGTCCTTGATGCTGAATTGGAGGCCTGTATTTCACTTGGAATAAATTATATTCCCAGCAGCTAACCCTTTTGATAGTTGGATAGAAGAGGAAGAGACAAGGGTTGATTCCCAAGGGGTTGTAATCCATTTTACATTCACAGGACAGGTGCAGGTACGTTTTCTACTCAAAAAAAGTCTGCAGTGACAGCATAAGCACTGGCATGATTCTTAATGCGTTATGACCTTTGCCACTTAGGCAGCTTTAATGGTGGCAGAAAACACAAGGACCTCTTTAGAAATGCACTCAATATTTGATGCCTTAGTTAACTTTGCTTTGGAGAGTAAAGGTCTCAAAGAATAACTATGGATTTCTTAGATAGTTTCTCTTTTCTTTTTCATAATAGTGTGGCATCCATTTTTCCATTTACATTCCATCCCTTTTTTTGGCTCATTTTCCAAGGGGAAGTGTCACTGCATAGACACTGGCATTTGTTGAAAAGACTACTACCTAAAAGGTTCAATGCACGGCAGAAAGATTTTATATTTCCCCATATAGTTCCCTGCAAAGAGCTTCTTGAACACTAAAGACCGAGGTTAAAACATTGCTTGAACTGACACTGTTGAGGATCCATCATAATTGTATAAATAGCAGGTGAAACATTTTTAGCGAATAGCAAACA
This sequence comes from Hoplostethus mediterraneus, assembly GCA_034670385.1. Classification (NCBI taxonomy): domain Eukaryota; kingdom Metazoa; phylum Chordata; class Actinopteri; order Trachichthyiformes; family Trachichthyidae; genus Hoplostethus; species Hoplostethus mediterraneus. Next base: position 1,387,807 of record JAXDDW010000064.1, read on the forward strand.
TTAAGTTCTAAGAAAATGGTACATAGTATTTCATTATATTTTTAGATCCATCCATCCATTTGTCCAAAAGGAATTGTCCAGTGGTTATGAGCCATGGAACCACTATCTGGCACCTTTAACCACCTTATTAGAGTGTATTTCATGGTACCTCTCCTTATTTGAATGATCCATCTGTGCCTATTCCAGAATATTACAAATTACAAGTGCCTTTTTGTAAAAGGGGCAAAGCCAAGATCATTTCCTTTCCAGACTGATGTCAATGTATTCAAAGGGCAAGCTAATCTCCTCTAAAGAAAGTTTAAAATGTATGAATTATGGATGTGATTCATGTGAACTTGCCAGTAATGAATTGGGGTGTTTTAGTGGTCATCAACCTCATTGTTGTGAATTGTATGAGGATTGTGTGGTGGATTGCAGTTTAGTAAGATATGTAAGATATGTCTGTTGTATGCCTTAGACCGTCCCTGTGCACTATGCACTGTGTCTTGCACGGTCCCCTTTGCATTGTGTTGTTCCTGTACCTTGTGTCAGTATATATACTGTGTTACTATCTAGGTTGCCAGTATGTTTCTGCATCAAAGTCATCAAAACCAATTCCTTCATGTTTCTGATTCTGATAAGCTATGGACACGGGGTCTGATGCTTTTACCAGCTTATATAAAGGTGAAGCTATAGTGCCTTTTTCATTCCACCTTTCCATTTCTCTATGATACACACATCCTCTGACTTTGCGGTTTTGTGTAATCAGGTGTGGAGGGAAGGAGACAGACAAAGTCACAGAACACACAAACTAAAATGGCAAAAGATAATATCTATCCTCTGTGTGTAGATATATCTCTCCCTACCACCGTTTGGTTGATGGGGGGAAAATAGACAGTATCTTTTGTGTTGTTATTTCTGTCTTGTATGCCTTGTCTGGAACCTCACCCCCGCTGAGTAATGAAAACAAGGTGAGGGGGCTCGGGAGCGTAATTATTTTCATTTGGGACCCAGTGTGGGGCTGCTCTACATTTGTCTCACCCTGACGTGACGGTTCACTATCTTCCACCAACAGTAATGAGCACCAAGCTCTCATTATCTGCTGGGGACGGCGCCTCTAAAAGAAAGGGCAAAAAATAAATATTACCTTTCACTGTCCACACATGACAAATAAAGAAAAGGAGGAATAGAGCTGGTGTCAACAGACGAGCTAAGAGAATACCCTGGAAGTGTTGGAAAGGTAGGGAAATACAAAAAGGACAGGTCAAAGAAAGGTGAAGTTTTGACTGGTGTCAGAATGGTTTTACTGATACCATGATACCAACCACCAACAGTGGCTGGTGTGCTATTGTGATATACTGTACATACAGTATCTATACACTACAGCATTTTGTACCTATTTTGTACCTATGTTTGTACATACCTATTGATACCCATTCCAATATTTGGGATTATTTGGGAATTTTTCTAATATTAACTAATATATCTGCTAATTTAAGACAGTATGGAAAATAAACTTCTTTCCGAATATCCCTCATTCTTACCTGCAGTATAATGATGTATGTGCTTTAATGCATGTATGTAATCTGTTATAAGGATTGTTTGTAAACTGTTCAGTTACAAATGTTAAGTAGCAAGCCAGGTAGTTTATTTCAGGTGTGTAATTATTAAGGTTCCTCCTATTAGAGAGATGTAGAAGATGCCTCCTTCCCACCTGATGAGGTGGCTGAGGCTATGGACTGCTAATCCATTGTGCTCTGCACACGTGTTCAAATCCCATCCTTGTTGAAATCCTTTTCAACATAATCCTTTAGATACTTAATCCTTTTCAGAATAAAGTATCTATCTTGCATGACAACGTACAGGCTGAACAGTAGCATCACCTACCATGTTTGTTTTTGTTGACAATAGATGGGCTAGCCATCTCCCCAACAACTCACCTTCTTAGGACAGAATACAAATAATAAGAACACATACAAATACCATGTGTAAAAGCAAGGGCATGACTGGAATTGTTCATTATTCGGATTTGTTTGCTAATGTGTTTTTTGGTTTGTTGACAGTCAGTGGATCAATTTGCATTCAGTTCCTTTACATGTCACATTTCACATTTGTCTCGATCAATCTATCTTCTTCAGTATTTATGATGCAAAATGATGTCAGTAGTATGATTAGTCGATGATGTACATAAAGATCTCTATTGCCTGGTTTGAAATTATAAGAGAGAGAGACTTTATTAATCCCGCCGTGGGGAAATTCACGTTATAGCAGCTCACAACAATAGAAAAACAGAATAGAATAAACAATGTAGTGCAAAAAAACAAGTGTGCAAACAATAGAGTGCCATAAGAAAAAGAAAAAGATAAACAAGGAGTATTAACAAATTAAATATTAAATATTAAAAGACTGTATGCAGCTTAATAACAAAAAGTGTATTATGGGAGAGACTGTAGGCCTATAATATATTGCTATGGCTATATACATATTTACAAGGTGGTGGAGGGGGAGATGATTGACTGGTTGTTGGGGGGGGGGTATTGCACAGTACTATATAAGAGAGGAAAGATGAGGACTAGACTGTTGGGTTGAACAGTCTAACAGCGGTGGGGATGAAGGGGATTGCCTTAACATGACATCATACCAGTGAGGAAGCGAACACTCAAAAGAGCCCCAGTGACTTAATGAGTGCCACATGAGTGTTTTTCAAGTATGCTAAGTTAGCGGGATATTTTTGAATGAATTGGAAGAATGAGTTCTCACATGTGGAACGGAAATAATATTGAATCTAGATTGGTAGATAGTATTGGCTCTGTGAACTGCTGAGGGGAAGTATTACAGAGGTTGTGTTAGTCCAAATGCTGCAATCTTTCCCAATTGCAAGGATATCCGCAATCTTTTTTGGAAGGGATCCAGTTGTGATGCGTAACTGGAGCTGGCTCTGAAACTGAAATTAAACATCGACAACAATCTAAGCCTGAAAAGTTAGTTCAGGCAGACAACTCGAGTGGCACTTGGATCATGCTCATTCTCTGCTGCTGCTCGGATGATGTAGCCTTGGTGAGGTACGATGGTATTTGCTGGGCAGCTGAAACAGTATTTCATTACTGTTTAATAGGGCACCAGATTGGCCATCCAACAGCATCATGCCCCATAGGACCTTGGGAACTGTAGGCCTTACCCCATCAACTGGAACCCCGTTCCTGTCTGCAATTCCTGTCAGCTAGTTAATTAGATTATTGCCCGACTTGATGTTAATATTGCACTGCTGAAACTTCTGATAATCTGTGAGGACATCTCAGTTATAAATTGATATGAACACACTTGCTATGTGTATAAATATATGTAAAAGAAGTGGGATGTATAAACTTGGTGTGAAGTTAAGGTGGCTTTGGTGTCCGTGGTTGGTGATGTTACTGATCCTACACAAAGGTTAAAATGTCAGAAAAACAACTGACAATCTTTAAAAATACTTTATTGTACAAGTGATTTTCCACCAGAATCTTCACTGGTAGGATGGTGGAGGGCGTGTCCCAAATATGCACATTACTTGCAAACATCAAACAACAAAGTACCCATATGGCTACAGTTGTTAGGGAGAGAAATAAACACTTAGGAGAGTGGTTGTATCTATAGCATATATTGGAAGAATCCCTTAGGTACAACCCATATGTTTCAGCCTGATGAGCCTGAGCAGTAGGATGAGGAGGCCTCCCAACCTCCATCAGCTCAACAACCATGGTGAGTAGAACTAGTCTGTTGAAGGGATGTAGCTGTACATTATTAGTACATTACAGTCATTTAGTAGACACTTTTATCCAAAGTGACTTACAAAGGTGATAGCCAACGCTGTATGGGGGGGCTCGAATGTAGCTAAAGTTGCTAGCATGTTATGGCAAACTACAGCCCTGTACTGTAAAGACCAGAGCCACAGCCAGTTAACATCATGGAGAAGGGAACTCGTGTTAGTACTACTAGTCATTCACGTTAGGTCAGAGGATCTAAATCTCCCTAGCCAGTTTTTGAAGTGCTGTCCATCTTTCTTAATAAGCCTCTTTCAGATCTGCTGTGGCTCTGACAAATGTAATATATTTCACGATAGACACGTCCATATAATTTGATCTATCCAGCTTCTTAGAGATGTAGATGAGCTGTAGTATAAGATTGACATTTTATCTTGCCTAATGTTATAATGGAGACAGACAAGATTACATTGTTTTTCCATTCCCCTCAGAAAGAGTAGAGCAGTACATTAGGGCAAAATAGCTGTCTGTCATTGTGCCAGTCTCCCTTTTTTTTCTCCTCTCTTTCCCCTAGAAGAGCCGGACAGGTCAAGAAGTACAGATATTCCTCTTTACTCATTTCAAAAGTAATAATATTACTTTACTTAGAATTATGTGAGGCGCTGCTGACGTCATAAGGAAGTGCCGAGCGTAGTTTGAATGTGAGGCGCTGCTGACGCCATAAGGAAGTGCCGAGCGTAGTTTAGGAGCATGCTGGCTGGACGCTGACTCTGTTTGTCCCTGGGCTGCTAAGGAGCTGAGGCTGGAGTTCCATTAGATGGTATGTGTGAACTATGCTATGTTGGCTACTAGAGGGCTGTGGGGTGAAGTGTGCGAAAGGCTGATTGTGTTGTGCAAGTATTGTGTTTGTATTGTAAAGGTGTGGGGATGCGGTGAAGCTCGCTGGGGTTGCAAGGGTAAATGCTTCGAGGCTGGTATGTGTTTGGAAGTATGTATATATTGTACGTTTGTATGTATTGTATGTCTGTATTGTTGAATATGTTGTTTTTGTGATGTTTTAAGGTGGAGTTGGAGCGGAGTGGCTGTTGAAACCACCTATGTCACTGTTTTTATTTGGGTATTGTACCAGGATTGTAAACTGACTCGCCACTAAAGACGTAGCAGATGCATGGTTAATTGTGTTATGAATAAATTGGACTGGTTGAGCATTTAGTTCTGTGCGGTTGCATTTGTTGGGGGGGGGGGGACTAACCTGCAAACACATTACAATGAGTATGTTGTGCACAAATAAAATGTGGTATATGAAATGCATGTTAAGGTACAGATGAAAGACATTCTTGCCTTGATAGTTTGTTATTATCTATTTCCCTCTAACAGACTTGGTACATTAGAAATTGATAGGGTATTAGGATGTTTTTGTTGTCATTAATGTAATGACGTGAGGAAATTAAATGTAGTCTGTCACTAAGATCCAAGGGTAATGTTCCAATTGAGAAATTCAAACCAAGTTTAAGTAGTGAATGGTTCCTGCTTAATGAACCAGCATGGCTTTCAGCTTAGTAATTGGAGAACTTGGGGGTTAAGTCTAACCATAAACAAAGTTGTACCATAGTAACTAAATATCTTGAGGCTCACCCAACCCCAGGATTCCTGTCCAATATGTGGAGAGCAGTTTTCTGCTGATGTGATGTCTTACCATGCAAGTTCATGTGGTGAAAGGTATTGTAAACATGCCACTGGGATATCAACAGTAGTATCACATTCTACAGTGTATGGTTTTTAAAATACAAATGTATTCCCTTGTGATTCCCTTTCAATGCCCATTCAGATGATCAGAAAGTGCCTAAACAAATAGGAATTTATTTCCGGTCAGAGATGGCTGCAAATAACAGCTTAGTTGTATATTATTTAGAATTTAATGTGTTATGTGTTTTTATTTCAATTTCAATATTAGATGTTTCAAAATGAAGTTTTACTTTTGCTTATCATTTTTTTTACCAGGCTGGGTAACACTTTATAATAACTGCACGCTATGAAGCATTATTAAAGTAAATACTTAATTCATCATTTATAAAGCATTACTACATTAATATACCTACATTAATACACATTAGTAAGTAATTCATAAACAGTTATACATGTTTTATTCTTGATTAATAAGCTAATCTATAATGTGTTTAATGATTGTATTTTCATACTTTGTAAATGATGAATTCACCATTTCTAAATTAAGTAATATAGCCGCAAGCGGCGATTCACAGGTTCAAACCATTTTGTTACGGCAAACTGCATGCAGTGACAGAAAAAGATAAATTCCACAAACAAATATATGCAGTTAACTGGATGTTTAAAGGGCCCATATTATGGAAAAACGTTTATTCCTGGCGCTTATACATGTTCCACAGGAAATGTTTCCCCTAAGCAGCTGTGAAAATTTTATATTTGGAAGTCAACCTGTTTTTCTGTATTTTCCTTTTTCACAACACGTTGCCAAAGATAGGAGAGAAACGCCACGTTCCAGAAAATGAGAACAGCTCTGCATCATCAGGATAAGTCCAGCCCCTCTCAGAGCATGTTGAACAACCCCCCCAATTAACGCCGCACCCCCAATTAACGCCGCACCTGTGAGGTATTTGCAGGCTTGCATTAAATGGTAAAAAAGTAGTTATTCATGTCTTTTACAAAGTAAATTATCTATCTCTTTCTCTCTATTTCTCTCTCTGCAGTGCACGGTTCTAACTCTGCACCTGTGCTGTAAGGAAAAAAAACGTCTTTCTTAAAGGGATATTCACTAATTAAAGGGGAATGTTTCACTATGACTTTGTATAGGCATACGTTTTTATTGTTTCTGCTTACAAACTATTTAGTGTCAACATTTTTAATTGTAGCCTAATTTATTTGTAACTTAATTTATAAAAATCTATTTATTTTATAACCATATTTTAATGTGGGTTACAGCTATATGGAAAAACAGCACAATTTGCCAGGCCCACGCACTTGTTCAACAACGCCGTCACCCCCTATTGGTCAATTTCAAAAACAATTTGGGGACATGTTTCAACAGCTTAATTAAAAATGTCCACCAAGTTTGGCGATGTTTGGACAAACTGTCATTGATTTAAGGCCAAATTTGCGCCAGGCCCATGCACATGTTTGGAACTGGTGGCGCCCCGTATTGAGCGATTTCAAAATAATTTTACACACGTGGTTCAACATTGTCATCAAACATATCCTGCAAGTTTTGTAATGATTGGACAAAACATTTCTGATTTATAGTTAGATTTGTTATGCCACGCCCATTTTTGGGCATTTGTAGCGCCCCGTAGTGGTCGATTTCAATGAAACTTTCGGGGTGTGTTTCACGTATGTGGAAATATCCTGCAAGTTTTGTGATGATTGGCTGAACCGTTGTTGACTTTGGTCTATTTATGTGCTGAGCCATGCCCTTTTGAACTTCATTGGTCAATATCTTGAAAATTTTAGCTAACTTTAGTGGTTCTTGAGGCTTTTTTGTAGAACATGTTGAGCTGGACTTGTGTGTCAAATTACAAGTCAATCAGATGCACGGTGTGAGGGGCGTGGTCTTTCCAAAATTTCGCATTTGGGCCTTAATTACAGCGCCACCATCTGGCCGATTGGGCTCATGTTTCTTGGGAAGCACTTGCACATCATTTCCAGTTATTGGGCCAAGTTTCATGGTTTTAGCTCATTCCAGCTCACGGGAATTTGAGAAACGGTATAAGACAAGAAAGAATAATAAACCGATACGAGAACAATAGGGTTCTACCCCTTCAGGGTTTGAACCCTAATAAACCGAGATGAAAAACAATACGGTTCTACCCCTCCGGGGTTTGAACCCTAATAGACCGATAGGAAAACAATAGGGTTCTACCCCTCTGGGGTTTGAACCCTAATAATAAACCGATAGGAAAACAATAGGGTTCTACCCCTTCAGGGTTTGAACCCTAATTATATCAATTACAAACCACTTATTTAGGAGTTGTTAATGGTTCATGAGATCATTTAGAAAGAGTTAATGATTGACAAACTATTTAGATGTAAATTTATGAATGCATTTATCCATAATGATTTAGACATGCACTAATGGTTAATGAGCGAGTTAATAGATGTTTTCTAAACACTTATTAATACTGCAATTCATGATTAATTCATGATTATTTTCTATATCACTTTGTGTTGTGCCTGTTGCCTTTTTATATTCATTTATTCCTAAATCATTTTGAGACTTTTGTGAGTCTTGAGGTACTGTTGGAATGCTCCTTCAGGTATTGCCAGCCTTTCATACTTAACTAACAACTAGTAAATGCCTTGTAACTACCTGAATTAATCATGAATTTCAGTATTAATAAGTGTTTATAAAACATCTATTAACACTCATTAACTATTAGTGCATGTCTAAATCATTCTATGGATAAATGTACATCTAAATAGTTTGTCAATCATTAACTTACTCTTTCTAAATGATCTCATGAACCAGTAACAACTCCTAAATACAGTGCCGTGAAAAAGTATTTGCCCCCTTCCTGATTTCTGATTTTTTTGCATATTTATCACACACAAAGGTTTCAGATCATCAAACCAATTTTAATATCACACAAGGACAACCCAAGTAAATACAAAATGCAGTTTCTAAATGATGATTTCATTTTTTAAGGCAAAAATAAAATACAAACCTATCTGGCCCTATGTGAAAAAGTAATTGCCCCCTGAACCTAATAACTGGTTGTGCCACCCTTGGCAGCAATAACTGAAATCAAGCATTTGCAATAATTGGTGATGAGTCTTTCACATTGCTGTGGAGGAATTTTGGCCCACTCTTCTTTGCAGAATTGTTTCAACTCAGCCATATTGGAGGGTTTTCTAGCATGAACTGCCCGTTTAAGGTCACACCACAGCATCTCAATTGGATTTCAGTCCGGACTTTGACTTGGCCACTCCAAAACCTTAATTTTGTTTTTTTTGAGCCATTCAGAGGTGGACTTGCTGGTATGTTTCGGGTCGTTGTCCTGCTGCATAATCCAAGAGCGCTTGAGCTTGAGGGCACAAACTGATGGCCGGACGTTCTCCTTCAGGATTTTCTGGTAGACAGCAGAATTCATTGTTCCATCAATCACAGCAAGTTGTCCTGGTCCTGAAGCAGCAAAGCAGCCCCAGACCATCACACTGCCACCACCATGCTTCACTGTTGGCATGATGTTCTTTTTATCAAATGCTGTGCCATTTTTACGCCAGATGTAACGGGCCGCACACCTTCCAAAAAGTTCAACTTTTGTCTCGTCAGTCCACAGAATGTTTTTCCAAAAGTCTTGGGGATCATCAAGATGTTTCTTGGCAAATGTGAGACGAGCCTTTGTGTTCTTTTTTGACAGCAGTGGTTTTCGCCTTGGAACTCTCCCATGGATGCCATTTTTGGCCAGTGTCTTTCTTATGGTAGAGTCGTGAACACTGACCTTAACTGAGGCCAGCGAGGCCTGCAGTTCTTTGGATGTTGTTCTAGGTTCTTTTGTGACCTCCTGGATGAGTCGTCGTCGCACTCTTGGAGTAATTTTAGTTGGTCGACCACTCCTGGGAAGGTTCGCCACTGTTCCCAGTTTTCTCCATTTGTGGATTATGGCTCTGACCGTGGTTCACTGGAGCCCCAGAGCCTTGGAAATGGCTTTGTAACCTTTTCCAGACTGATAGATTTCAATCACTTTTTTTCTCATTTGTTCTTGAATTTCTTTGGATCGTGGCATGATGCGTTTGTTTTTGAGATCTTGTAGCCTACTTCACTTTGTCTGACAGGTTCTATTGAAGTGATTTCTTGATTCAACAAATGTGGTGGTAATCAGGCCTGGATGTGGCCAGTGAAATTGAGCTCAGCTTTCCCAAAACTGTGGTTAATCACAGTTAATTTGTGATTTAACAAGGGGGGGCAATTACTTTTTCACATAGGGCCAGATAGGTTTGTATTTTTTTTCCCCCTTGGTAAATAAAATCATCATTTAGAAACTGCATTTTGTATTTACTTGGGTTGTCTTTGTGTGATATTAAAATTGGTTTGATGATCTGAAACCTTTGTGTGTGATAAATATGCAAAAAAATCAGAAATCAGGAAGGGGGCAAATACTTTTTCACGGCACTGTAACTGGTTTGTAATTGATATAATACTTAATTTAGAAATTGTGAATCCATCATTTACAAAGTATGAAAATACAATCATTAAACACATTATAGATTAGCTTATTATTCAAGAATGAAACATTTATAACTGTGTTTATGAATTACTTACTAATGTGTATTAATGTAGGTATATTAATATAGTAATGCTTTATAATTGATGAAAATGTATTTACTAATACTTTAATAATGCTTCATAGCGTGCAGTTATTATAAAGTGTTACCAAAGGCTGTATGTGTCACGGTCTCAGCCATGCCCCCCTGTATTCCCTGTGTGTCTCTACCTGTCTGTCTCTGTCTGTGTGTGTATTGGCGGGCGTGGCTCCAGACTCCGGCTCCTCCTCAGCTCATCACCGTCTCCCGTTCACCTGCTCCACTCCGCACACCTGCCATCCATCTATCATCACCTCCAATACTTAAACCCCGGATTTCCTCCCACTCATCGCCAGGTCGTTGATTCAGCCAGTGTGGTCAGCTCACGTTCCCGGCCTCTACTACTACGACTATTCCAAGCTCTGTGTATTCCTTCCATCTAATTGTGTCTCTCTTCACTCCAGGATCTCAACCCATCACCCAGCCATACTGCTCTTCTCCCTGCCTGCCTGCCTACCTGCCACGCTCGCCACTAGTCCCTCCGGCTTCTCCCCGCTTCCGCCTCCAGCTCTTTCCCCTGTCTCCGCTCCAGCCTACCTCCCGGTTTACCTCTGCCCAATAAATCATTGTTCATCCTACTCTGAGTTCGGTTCTGCTTTTGGGTCCTAACCTTGTGATAACGTAACAGTATGTGTGTTATATCTAGTAGTTTTCCTAGAATGTTTTCCACAGTGGATGGGGAATTGCAAAGTTACAATGCCAGCCCATCAGTTTCTGGCCACATAACATCTGGCACATCAACAGCTGTGCCATCAGAACTTGCACTATCAGGTCCTGCACCTGTAGAAATTGGAGGTTTTGATTTTAATTTTTCAGATAACTGTACCATTGTACGAATATACTGTATATTGTGGCACCCTGGGGGAAAAGCCGGGTGGCACAAGCCCAATCTGAGAGCACGTTCATGGTACAGATCACACTGGAGACGAGATTCAAAGAGAAATTATATTTTACTGGGTATTTTACACCAAATCACAAATCAATTTGAACAAGGGCCCTATGTATTCCCTGATCGCGGAGGATTTCAGGGAATTGAGACATTAACACGGAATTCTGAATTACCGCAGAATGGCACGGAATTTTGCTTTAAAAATGTTTTTTGCTTCAAAAATTGTTATGGCCAGCCGTATTTTCATTGTGTTGGAGAGTGAGAGCTCCCTTTTCTTGTGAAGATCAGTGTCATTCAACAGGTGGCATTTTCCAGCGCAGTGATTGGCCGATCCAGAAGAGGGGTTCTCTGGCGTACGACGAGGGTCGATGTTTGACAGCGGCGCCTCCTCAACTTGTGATCATTTGACTGTGAATTTAGATAATCCTTTTGTTGTTGTTGTTGTTGATTAGCTTAGCTTGAACTCTCTTGCACATCTCTGTAAATATCCCAGGCACCCCTACTACAGCACAAAGTAGTAGGGGTGGATCGCCATTTTTGTTTAATCCCTGTTTTTGGTCCAGTTTAGGTAGGTAGGATTAGTAAATGTCTTTTTGTTTGTTTCTTTTACTCAACTACGGCTTAGGTAAGACTATTATTGAGGAAATAGTGTTTTGTTTATTGTTTTGGCCTTTGGTCTACCCTGACGTCCAGCTTCACTCATTGTATATTTTCACTGTGTATAAATAAACTGCTCACTTTTGCACTTATTTACTGGTTTCTACTTTATGTTGCGCTCCCCGACTCCTAGACTGGGGACGTAACATAAATTGGGGGCTCGTCCTAGTGATGGGCGGACCGAATCTTTTCAAAGAATCGATTCCTTCGAGTTGATACATGTAAATGAATCGCCATTCTAATAAATGTTTGCAACTGTATAATGTTACATTTTTTTCTTTAATTCCTCCAATCTAAATCGGATTATTGAACTAGAATGGCTTGCACTGAACTTTCTGCATCTGCAGAGAAAAAAAGGCAAATCGCCGGTGAAGTCGCTGTTATTTATTTGTTTGGCGCTCGGACATCGCCCTCTCACGTTCATCTGCTCTCTCGTTCGAGAACCGGTTCTCGAACGAGAGAGCAGATGAACAAGATGAACGAGAGAGCTGATGAACCGTTCAGTCTCTATCGGACGTCGAATCGTACGAGAAGTCCGATAGAGACCGATTGTTTATCTCGTTCATCTCGTTCATCTGCTCTCTCGTTCTCGAACCGTTCAAGCTGATGAACGAGAGATTACTTCCACGTACCTGCCGGATCAAGGAGCCATATTCGATCGTGAAAAAGGCCAATGTAATAATGTAGCGATCTATTCTGCACACATTGACAACATTTTTTGTTGTTTAAGATGTTGTTTAATAAATTAACTGGTAATTGGGTAAACTATAAGCCATTTAACAACGGTCAACAAAACTGTCTCTATTAGAAAAAGAAAGTCAAGAGCACACAAAATAAAATGAAATCAATAGCAATACTCTGTGTAAATACTAAAAATATTATTATCATTAACCTGTGACCTTTAGTTGGCGTTTTACGTTTTACTGTCCGAGATGTCCGAGAAGTCTGATAGAGACCGAACGGTTCGAGAACAAGAGAGCTGATGAACGAGAGAGCTGATGAACCGTTCAGTCTCTATCAGACTTCTCGGACATCGGACATCTCGCAAACCGAGAGAGCAGATGTCCGAGAAGTCCGATAGAGACTGAATGGTTCGCGAGCAGCTCAGAGCAGCCGCTCAGTCTCTCATAGCAGGCAACGTGAGCGGGCGTGGGCAGTGTGAGTAGGGATTCATGAGCAGTCGGTCCGTTCGATTTGCCAACCCGGTACGTACCGGACACTAAAAAGATTCAAAAAGATTCGTTCAAAAAGATTCGTTCGTTCGTTCTTTTCTGCCCATCACTAGCTCGTCCACTCTTTTTTCTGTGATCGCCGATGCTGGGAAGGTTTGGTTATTTTTTGTCTTTGGTTGGCAGTTTTTCTTTGTGTGGTGGTATAAGATGTCTGAAATGTCATTTAATATGGATGTGTCTACACAAAATCCCACCCTTGATAAATTATATAGATGCACAAAGGCGGAGCTGTTGTTGATCACTAGTTTGTTTGACATCTCTATTCCTTTAAACGCACATATGGTAGAGATCAAAACCTGTGTGGCAGAGCAGCTGGTGGAGAGGGGTATAGTCGCAAAAGTAGTAGTACCTGAGGGTTTAGACGGGGTAGCGGGAGCAGCGGCTGCCGCGGCCATGCAAGCCATACAGCGATACAGAGAGAAGCTTCAGCAAGTTTAAATCATGAAAGTTTCAGGATTACGAGATCCATTGACACCAATTCAAACCACCAAACCATGGAACACGAGCCAATTGGAGTACATTATCTATGGATGTAATATTTCATCATCATTCTTTATCAGACACTGTTTCTATGGTGCCGTGTACCACTTTTCCAGACCATGGATGACGCATGCAATGACATCACGGCAGACCAGTGTCAGGCCTGGATTTGCCATGTCCGAAGATTCTTCCCAAGATGTTTGGCTAACGAAAACATCCATTGTGATGTGAATGAGAACTTGTGGCCAAATCCACAAGACAGGGTTGATGAAAATATGGAAGTACAGTAATCAATCCTTTGTTTTGCTTTTTACAGTAAGCCAGGTGAGGAACACTGCAGTTGATGTTTTAGGTTGTTTTTTCTTTTTTGTAGCTAATTATTTTTGCTTTGATTCAAAGAAAGCTATGTTGTGATTTTACTGTATTTCATGAAATACATTTCATATTTTGTTCATTGATTCCACTGTGTCTGTAGTATTCTCTCTACTAGTCCTTTTACAGTGATGTATTTACATGTAGTACAATAATGAAGGAATGGAGAGAGTTTTTAAAAGCTCTAGCTGATCTAAATGTGCCTCTAACCTCTATACCCAACACAAGGGTCAAGCAATGTATTACAGGATATAAGAATATGCCTGTTTCTACTAGCGATAATGAGTCTCCAGCCTCTTCTTCTCAGAATAATCAAAATATTCGTGATACAGCTACATCTGGATCTACTAGACTCATGTTAAAGGTCTATTCCTGGTGCTTATACATGTTCCACAGGAAGCTAAGCAGCTGAGAAAATTTGAAATCTGGAAGTGAACCCGTTTTTTTGTATTTTCCTTTTTCCAAAAATGGTGCCAAAGATAGGAGAAAAACAGCCCGTTTCAGAAAGTAGCCTCTTTGGACGTCATAAGGAAAACATATTTTGACTTGGGTCATTTTATTCATCACATACAATAATCATGACTTGAAACAAAATTACAATCTAGCACATACACTCTGTATACAGGTAAAATCGTAATGGCTACACATATTGGGTTGTATCCAGTTAACAAATTTACAGACCATAGCATCGTTACAGACGAGATTATCACTATACTTTTTTAATACATTTTGGTAGGACACGCCCTTCTGTGGTAGCCAGATTGTCTTGTACTTGACGTGTAGAATAAAACACATCGTCGCAGTTCTGGTTAAGAAAACTGTATATGGGGTCCGAGAATACCATGGGTGTATTTACAAACAAATCAAAAAAGTAAGCCTCTCTACGGGCTGTGATGTATATGGCCAACCAATGCGTACCGGGTAAACGTGCCGGGTCTGTGTTGACTATCAGCAGGGCGGGCACTCTTTCAATATCATATGGAATCTGATCACAGGCAAACACTCCCAAAAAAGAAGCCCTTTTGGTGAATTTTTCAATAACCGATGTCAGTTCTAGGATATTCATCATACGGTTGTGACTTAGTAGTGATCCAATAGTACTTGTCTGCGATTGGATATTTCGATAATAGAGTCATAAACAGCATAGCAGATTAGGTTGACGGTTCTAGCCAGAGCTGTTATGAACCTTGCCTCTAGCCGTACATTTCCTGTTCTGATCAGTGAAACGTGTTGTCCACAACCCTCGTCAGGCTCAAGATTAAAATAAAACAATGTATATCCGTCGTCAAAATCATCACGATCGATGGCTAGACCTCGGTCTTTCAGCTATCGCCCTGTTGCCTGAATAAATTGAAAATACTTGCAGACATACTGTCCGTTTCTAAAATCTGGTTGGAAAGGTTTTGCCGGATATGTATGCCCATCGGTATAAATAGCTAGGAACTCTGTATCATAATGTTGAAATCTGAAGGGGTTGCGACCAGTGTGCCCTATGAATGCTTCGTTGTCAACAAAGCCTATAATGATAAATTTAGGTATCTGACCCAAAAAAAGATTGTCTTGATTACAAACTCTGGTACCGGCCGGTATGGAGTAGTTTTTAAGATAGACACGATTGATTGGGTATTTAGCATTAGTATGGGTCAATGCTTTGGCGTGGGCCAGCTTAATATTAGGTGCTACAGAAACCTTTTTAACATAGATGCTAGCGGACACAATGTTAACACGAAATTGTGTTCTACAATGAGACATGATACAAAAATCATCTTTTGATCTAATGAATTTCATTTCATTTTAAGATCAACTCCGTTCAATAATAATTTTTCTTGAAAAAATAGATTGGCGTGAATAGGTGCAATCAGTTCTACGACACGTATGTCGAGCTCTCTCTTTTACCCCTTCATTTTGTCCTGAAGGTGATGAATCGTCCATGTAGCCGGCACTATCTTTAATAAAGTCTGCATACAAATTGTGACTCCAAGGCCAAATCTCAATTCACCCCTTGGCTCTACCCTTGGTTTTGCATGTTCACATGTAGGGGTAGGGGTGTCCCAATTCTCTTGGGATCGAGGTGTAGGGTGAAGTGCTAGGGCTACATGGCCCTCCAAACGGAGATCTTTTAGGGGCACACTACAAACCGAGGGTTAGGAGATGGTCTCCCAGAATGACCTGCAAATCAACTGGAAGATCATGGCGAATACTACACTACCATCCAAAGTGAAGCACAAATGTAGTATTTTCTTTGTTAATAAAGATTTAAAAAATATTCTAACCGTGGTATTATCTTAGTTTAATGTCGTTTCAATGTATTATAGACCTTTTCTTTATAACAAGCATAACAAAAATCGCTAGTATGCCGATGTCTCTACCTCGCTAGTTAACTTAACATTGTTTTTAGGCTGATTTGTGCATGACAGTCCCATATTTTGACATATTTCCATGTCGCATTTCCCCCCTTTGATGGCATATGACGCCAAAATATAACTAAAGTCCAGCAGCGAAGTTGCTGCACTTGTTACGGCTCCTCTAATATCAGTGCAGACTACAGAGCACCGCTAACACTATTCTGTCAAGAAGTGGACTGGTAATGAACCAGTGGTCTTTTTTATTTGATGACTTGTTCATCAAATCGATTGGTAGCGTGAAACTGTAAACTGATAAATTGTGAACGAATCGCGACCATGCTTTTCTATCTCCATCAGATGAATGGCAAATGTCACTGTGATAATACCATTATTGCCATAGTAAAGTCCAATAACAAACTTACGTCTGTTTACGTAAACGTCATCGATTACCATATCAGGGTCTTGAAGGGTTGTCCCATTTCATAGGGAGAGATACCCCTTGTGACTCTGTTCCAAGGGCCAAGCCGAAGGAGCCCTCGAAAACAAGCCGTAGGGGTGAAAATGAGAAATGGGATTCTGCCCAAAGCTTCCGTTCCATAGTTTAGCAAACACGCTAGTATGCCTCTATACGGGTAGATATTTGAAGACTATGTAATCAATCTATCCCCCAGTGTGATATCGACCTGGGAGAATAGTGTATAGCCTGGGTAATTGATCAGCCCTACTTCAGCCAGTGCTCCTATATCTGTACCATCAGCTTTCATGATTTTAACACATAGAAACACAAAAGTGTTGTTTAAATCAATATCGTCTTTGCTGCTTGCCGATATGTAAAACTCCAAAGGTCCCGTGTCCGTGATGGACGACAGAGGCGGTATCTCTTGATATGTGAATTTTTCTATTGCCATTTGTGTCAACGGTAGAGTAAAGAGGTCCAATTCATTCTTAACACATTCCTCTGACATACTGTGTAGTAAGGCCATTTTGTAATGAAATTAAAATATATCCTTAGCAGTAATCTTATGACCTTTAGGGTTTGATGTTCTTCTTAGTGACCGATGCTTTATTTGATTTCTTGCGTCTTTTAACATTATGGGTCCGCCCACGGCTGTGTGGAGGGAATTTAATTGGTCTTTTAACAAATACCCGACCCATCCTGCTGTTGCATTCTGTGTCTTGTGGCGGTGTTCGTTATATTAGCCACATCGCTACCACATCACTAGCAATGTTTTTGGCGGCAGATTTTAGATGAGGTTTATCGATGGTCAGACCTTTTTTGAATTGGGGGAGTGCCATTCTGAACAGACTGCGGAACATGCCGCCAAGCCCGGCTCCATACTGTGTACTGGTTCCGTAATATCCAGAAGAGCACTTCCAGCTTGATTCAAATAATACGCGGTGTCTGTCGTCACCATAGCGTGGTCTGGATACCATTTTGTTTGTCTATAGTCTCTGCCTAATAGGTCTAAAGTGTAGTTTGATGACTTTTCCGTAGGTGAATGGAATTGGTTGGTTCTGGTCTGTCTTTAGACTGAGCTCAATGTCACCGATAGATTTGGAGAGTGGCACGTAGTGTGGCTTGTCAAACATCAGAATGGGGTGTTTCTTACACGTGTCTAATATTAATAGGATGGGAACGTGGCTATCTCCAACAATCTGATAGTCAACTATGTCCGTGTAAATAAACATGTTGTAATATCCTCCATGGATATCAGCAGGGTGTTTTGCGTAATAGACTGCGTCAGACAGTTTACCAGGTGTCTGTAACCCAAAGAAAGTAACTCCGGGTGTGAACCCAAGAATATGAGCCAACTGTCCCTGAAATATAATGCTATATTTTGGTCTCCGGATAGACCCAAACAGATTCTAATGCTGTGTGATGGCCACACCAGCGGCCACACACTGAGACCAGACAATGGTGGTAACTTAATTTCTGTTGAATTACTTTAGGTTTCTTTTAGCACAACACAACATACATTTACACACGTAAATAACTGGACACATAGATTTTGGTTTCATATAACATATGCAGTTTTATTAACTATCAATTTCACTATTAGTTTAAGTTAATCTTTATGAAGTTAATTTGTTTTTCTTTTGAGTTACCAGTTCCTGGGGGGTTGCTGCTGGAGTTGACTAGCTGCCCGACTAAAGGAGTTGCAGCTGCATCAGCCCAGCTTAAATGTTTTGGCTAATTGGACTGTACCATGTTCCTCCTGCTTCAGGGAGAGGGGCAGTGGTTTTCTAGTTTGCTTTTGTAATTACCTTTTTGTTTGATAATTGATTAGATATTGTTTGCATATTTGTTCATTAAGTACTATTAGGCCGTGCTGTAGGGACATTGGGTTTGGTTGTAGTTTGTTTGGATGGTTGTCTTTGTCTATTCCCCCCTGTGTGTCTGAATGGTCTGATCGGCCACTATATGTGTTTCCACTGTGTCTCAGTTGGCGGGTTGGTTTTGTACTATTTAGTTCTTTTCAGTTACTTCTGTTATGTTGACCTCTTTTATGGGCCCAGAATTATTATTGGAACTATTTTGGTAATTTTTTGCTTTTTTGTAAATAAAAGAAAATATTTTTTTTCTAAAAACCACCTGCGTCTTTCTGGCCTACCAGCTCGGTCCCTGACATGCTGTCATACTGTAGTTGTATTCTAAAGCCTCCGTTTTGAGTAATAGCCAAATTTAATTCTTCTAGGATCCTGGATATACCGTCATAATGTCCCACTGGTATAGATATAGTGTCTAACCTTTGCATTTTAATATCGAACATACGCACTTTGGCCTCATGCTCTGAAAAACTGCTCCATGTGCGGGGGTATTGAACTTCGAGGACCCCTACTTCATACGCATCCTTGAGATTTATAGTCTCTGCTAATTTTGTTCTATAATTCCATATCTTATTCTGGGGATAAACTGAAGATGATGCATTATTGGGTAATGTCACAAAAAACACATTGTTTGCCATATTAGCGGATAGGTGCTTATACCTACTCTGCATAATGTAGAATGATGTTTATGTGTTTAAGCATTGATATGTGACTCTGAAAGCCTGAAGTTGAATTTGTCGGGCCATCCTAGCCATTTAACTAACACCATTTTTCTACGCCCCTCTCTTTTTCTTGCCAATATCTTTTCTATCTTAAACACTTTGTTTTTACCGATGATTACTTGTTGCAACTCTTTCTCATGAAAAGTACCCTGTAACACATCTCCTGCGTGGTCTTTTAATATATAGACAGGGGGTCGGCGTGCTAAATGCTGTGTTATTGTAAAATATTTATCTGTAAAAGTCTGTTCATATCCTTTTCGAAAAGCACCACAAAGCTTTGAAATTCTAACAGTGTCGCCCAGATCAAACTTAAATTCAACAGGTGATTTGGGCTTGGTTTTGTATAGATTGTTAAACACATCTCTTATTGTCTTGATTCACTTGAGCCAGAGCCATTTTGATTGATCTATGATAAATGCTGTTGTAGCTCAACACCATATCCTGCAGTTTATCTACATAACAATGTGAATTAACCACCGTTAAATATGTCTACAGTCCTGTTCAAGAGTTCCACCACACTAGCCTTGGTCTCGTTTGACATTGAGAAATGCTTAATATTATATGTTTCCATCAGACCTTGGAAAGACTTATTATAAAATTATTTTCCGGCGTCTGTTTGTAGTTTCTTGGGTACACGGCCATGTGTTAGAATGTCACGAAAAGCCACATAATTCCCGGTTTTAGAAGTCAGACAGCGAACATATGCGTATTTTGAAAAGACGTCAATGACTGTCAAAAGATATCGCACGCCATCGTTTGCATCTGAATACTGGTCCATTTCCACCAAGTCTGCCTGAAACTGTCCATCTATCCTGTTAACTAGAACCCTATTCCTCTTAAAGTTTTTGAATAGCGGTGCATGTAATGTACAGTGGTGGCCAAAATTATTAGAACACTTGGCATATTTAAGAGGTTTCAGTTGTTTTTGTTCAATTGTCCATTAAAATACCCATAAAATGAATCATTATGCTCTATAAACCATAGAATAGAGCCATCATAAGGAGATTTACGTAATTTTCCTTACAAAAAACAATTTGGGGCGAGTTGGACAATAAACTGGACAGATCTATTGTACATTCAAAGGAAAGCCTTTGGCTTGAGTTGCAGAAGGCATGGGATAACATTAGTGTTCAAGTTCTCAGAGAGATGTGCTGCTGTAATTGCTGCAAAAGGTGGACATACCAAATATTAAAGTTAAAAGTGGATAAAAACAGTAGGACTCACTTCATCTGATATTTGTTGTGCTCAGAGCAACCATCTGCATCTGAACATTATGAAATGAAATCATGTTTTGGAGGCAAGAAAAGGTCAATATTTTCAGATCTGTCAGGTGTTATAATGTTGGCCATCACTGTATAAGCATCTTGTTTAAATAACCATTTCTTTATATCTAGAGGTGGAGCCGATATTTTCTTTTACAGCTGTGTGTAATTTGCTAATACCGCCAAATGACCCTGGGCTTGCAGGTTTCTAAGGTACTATCCATGTGTGATGCTGTAAACCAAATGAGAAGAGAATAGGAGTCAAACAGTCTTTATGTTATGGATTGGGTCATTTTATTTTTGCATGTTTTGTTTTTGCTCATTCATCAACATACATGTACAAACAGATACATAGACACCCAATCTTATTCACAATATCGATACACCTTTCGTGATTATTGAAATAAAAAAGTAATAAAAATAGATATATGGTTTTGTGACGGTCCTTTGGTCACGGTTGGGACCGGAGGGATGGAAACAGAGACCGTGGGTAGGAGGAGACAAGCGGCTTTATTAATGAACACAAAAACTGGCCAACGTGCCAAAGCAAACAGTCACTTTTCAGTGCAATCTCTGCCGTCCTCTGGCAGAGCGCCGCTGTCTCGAGTACGTTCCTTTCTGACCAAGCTTCACTGTGAGGGATTTTAAACACAGGTTAATTGCGGGACAATCAGCCTAACCTCTCACAGGTGCGTCTACCTCCCCACTGAGCCCCTACCCCTTCCCTCTGCCCACAGCTGCTGGCAGAACCACACCCACCCTGCCACAGGTTTGTTGTCACAATCAGCTGTATTCAACGTTTCGTTCATTCAATTCTCTAGAAGGATACCACCCAGCTCTGTACAGCTTCAAAGATGTTACATTCGTTGGCAGGGGTGATTTTCTTTTATCTCAACCAGTTTCTTGTCAATGTCGCCCTCTGCTTGTAGCTCGACTGCCACTGTTTCAGCCACACCAAGAATCTTGTCAGGTGTTGTATATATATTCAGAGTGCGCCCTAAAACTAGTATTAATATTTCTAAGAAAGACTTTGTAAATAACTTATCACATACTTTGTCAAAATTATCAGTTAAGTAATAGGCTGGTACTCCATATAGACAGCGATATGGAGTGATTCTTCTGGCGGGCGCATTCGGAGCGACCACCACTACATCATAGTATCGGTTCTCAGGGTCTGGGCTCTGATAGCTCAAGTTACCCAGCATGGGTTGATCCTCGATGGGTTGTGGGGGTGTTGGAGAGGTGGCCATAGCGGTTGGTATCGGAGCTATTGGTATGGTATGGTATGGGGAGTAGAAAGCTTCCAAATGATGACGCCATTAGTCTCTGTCTCTGTATTTAACCTTTTTTAAACTCCTGCCTATTTATTTTCCTTTTTCTCTTTTTTCTAACCCTAACCCTTCCGGTCTAAAATACGCTTCTGATCAATAGGATCATAAAACAAAAACACTTTCCCATAACACTTCAGGTATCACACAACCCCCAATGACCGACGTTTGACACTAGTCAATACACCCATTCAGGATCAAAACAACAAATGAATGACTCCTCCGCCCACACGCTCGGAAATACCTCATCATTAGGATCATTAAATAATTAAAAGGTCACAACATGACACATCACACAGGTCATCAATCAAAACTGTCAAATTACTGACAGGCTGTCAATCAAAAGGAGGTTGATAGGTCATCAATCAAAACTGTCAAATATTGACAGGTCATCAATCAAATTAATTTTGACAGGAGGCGGCACAAATATTACTACTCACAATGCAATGTTTTGAACATTGGACAGCCTGTGTTACAAGTGTCTAGAGTTTTAAGATAAGATAAGATAAGATAGACTTTATTGATCCCGCCGTGGGGAAATTCACGTGTTATGGCAGCTCACAACAATAGAAAACAGAATAGAATAGACAATATAGTGCCATAAGAAAAAGCAAAAGATAAACAATAAAACAAAACAATAAAAAAGATAAATTAAATATTAAATATTAAAAGACTGTATGCAGCTTAAATAACAAAAAGTGTATTATGGGAGAGACTGTAGGCCTATAATATATTGCTATGGCTATATACATATTTACAAGGTGGTGGAGGGGGAGATGATTGACTGGTTGTGGTGGGGGGGTATTGCACAGTTCTATATCAGGGAGGAAAGATGAGGACTAGACTGTTGAGTTGAACAGTCTAACAGCGGTGGGGATGAAGGACCTGCGGTAGCGCTCCTTCCTACACTGAGGGTGACGGAGTCTGCCGCTGAAGGAGCTGCTCAGGGCCTCCACTGTCTGATGCAGTGGGTGAGAGGTGTTGTCCCTGATGGAGATCAGCTTGGCTAACATCCTCCTCTCACCCACCTCCTCCACAGAGGGCAGTGGGCAGCCCAGGACAGAGCTGGCCCTCCTGACCAGCTTGTTCAGTCTCTTCCTGTCCCGGTCAGTGCTGCCCGCTCCCCAGCAGACCACAGCGTAGTGAATAGCAGAAGCTACCACAGAGTCATAAAAGGTCCGTAGCAGGGGCCTGCGTACTCCAAAGGACCTCAGTCTCCTCAGAAGGTGGAGGCGACTTTGGCCCTTCTTGTACAGGGCGTTAGTGTTGTGTGTCCAGTCCAGTTTATTGTTGAGGTGAACACCCAGGTACTTAAAACTGTCCACCATCTCTATGTCCAAGCCCTGGATGTTCACCGGTGTGAGGGTTGGTGCCTTCCTCCGGGGGTCAATCACCATCTCCTTCGTCTTACTGGTGTTTAAGCACAGGTGGTTACGCTCACACCAGTCCACAAAGTCCATGATGACTGACCTGTACTCCAGCTCATTCCCCTCAGACACACAGCCAACAATGGCTGAGTCGTCAGAGAACTTCTGGAGATGACAGCTGCTGGTGTTGTGGGTGAAGTCTGATGTGTAGAGGGAGAAGAGGAAGGGAGAGAGGACCGTTCCTTGGGGGGCCCCAGTGCTGCAGACTACCCCCTCCGACACACAGTTGCGCAGTCTCACATACTGTGGCCTGTCGGTGAGGTAGTTGATGGTCCAAGCAGTCAGCTGTTCATCCACTCCTGCACTCTTCATCTTCCCTCGCAGCAGCGTCGGTTGAATTGTGTTGAATGCGCTGGAGAAATCAAAAAACATGATTCTCACAGTGCTCCCAGCACTCTCCAGGTGGGACAGTGATCGGTGCAGTAGGTAGATGATGGCGTCATCCACCGATGTTGTGCCTGTAGGCAAACTGCAACGCGTCCATCGCTGTGCTCACCACAGAGCGAAGGTAGCTGAGGATGACCCTCTCCATGGTCTTCATCAGGTGGGAGGTCAAGGCGACAGGTCTGTAGTGGTTTTCCTTGGGATGTGTGATCTTAGGAACTGGGACCACACAGGAGGTCTTCCACAGGACAGGGACCCTCTCCAGGCTAAGGCTCAGGTTGAAGATGTACATGACCACCTCACAGAGCTGGTCAGCACAGTCCCTGAGCAGTCTGGGGCTGATCCCGTCTGGTCCTGCAGCTTTCCTGCCCTTCAGCCGCCTTAGTTCACTCCTCACCTGGTCCGATGTTAAGGAGAGGGGGGAGTTGGGAGGGGAAGGGGGTGGACAGTGGGGGCTGGGGGGCTGTGGGGGGCTGGTGGTAGTGGAGGGGGATGGGGTGAGTAGGCGTGAGGACAGGGGGGTGATGGGGGGTGGAGGTGTGGATGGTGATGGTCGGGGGATGGTGGAAGTGTCCGCTGGCCTGGAGATGTGTGAAGGGGGGAGGGGAGGGGCGGCAGAGGGGGGGGGGGTTGGAATTAAATCTGTTGAAGTACAGATTCAATTCGTCTGCCCAGCTCTGGTCTCCATCAGCTGTCCCTCCGGTTCCACTCTGTCCTTGTCCTGAGATGGTCTTCAGGGCCCTCCACACATCTCGTGTGTTGTTCTGTGCCATCCGCTCCTCCAGCTTCTTCCTGTAGCTGTCCTTGGCCCGCCTGATCGAATACTTCAGATCGCGCTGAACTCTCTTCTGCTCCCCTCTGTCTCCAGAACTATAGGCCCTCTTCTTCTGGTTCAGCAGGGCTTTAAGTTCAGGGGTAACCCAGGGCTTGTTGTTAGAGAAACACCGTACCCTCCGGGTTGGCACAGTGTTATCCACACAGAAGCTGATGTAGTCTGTGATGCAGTGGGTCAGGCCATCGATGTCCTCTCCATGAGAGCTGTAGAGTGTCTCCCAGTCAGTGGTTTGGAAACAGTCTCTCAGTCTCTCACTGGCCTCATCCGTCCACACTTTCACAGACTTCTTCTGTGCAGGCTCTCTTCTCACCCTGGGTGTGTATTCAGGGAGCAATGACCATATGACCAATGACCATATGGTTCTGAAATTAGTGCCAAAGTTAAAACTGTAATGAAGCTGCCAGTTGAAAACCTGTGAGGCGTCTGTTTCTCAACTAGAGACTCTGATGTACTTGTCTTCTTGCTCAGTTGTGCACTGGGGACTCCCTTCTCTTTCTATTCTGGTTAGAGCCAGTTTGCGCTGTTCTGTGAAGGGAGTAGTACACACCGCTGTATGAGATTTCCAGTTTCTTGGCAATTACTCGCATTGAATTGCCTTCATTTCTCAGAACAAGAATAGACTGACAAGTTTCAGAAGAAAGTTCTTTTTTGTCTGGCCATTTTGAGACCATAATCGAACCCACAAATGCTGATGCTCCAGATACTCAACTAGCCTAAGGAAGGCCAATTTTATTGCTTCTTTAATCAGCAATCAGATCAATTAGCCTTTTAACATGATAAACTTGGATTAGCTCACACAATGTGCCATTGGAACAGAGGAGTGATGGTTGACGAAAATGAGCCTCTGCACGCCTATGTAGATATTCCATTAAAAACCAGCTGTTTCCAGCTATAATACATTAACAATGTCTAGACGGTATTTCTGATCAGTGTTATTTTAATAGAAATAAATTGTGCTTTTCTTTCAAAAATAAGGACATTTATAAGTGACCCCAAACTTTTGAGCGGTAGTGTACATATTCTGTATATATTATTATTTATTTTTTTATTCCATTTTTGTTATTTTCTTTTAGATACAAAATATCTGATGGACATTAATAACTGAAAACACCACCACCTCGGTGCATACTGGAACTGGAGACACTGCTAAAAGAAAAGGAGCTGGAAAGTGTCCTGAGACTTGGCAGCTTTGGTGCTCCGCAGCTGACCTGGCGGGACGGAAGGGAGGTGCACAGGCCGAGAGAAACGAGTTGGACAGCGGCCGTCAAGACTGGCGAATTTGATGCTGTGTACAAATAAATCGGCCTGCCGGCCCATGAACTCTCCTCATCCTGCCTGTGTCTCTGTCTGTCGCGGCCCAGGGTAGCACTACAGTCGCTACAACTCAGTACCCCGTGGCCGTGATTATATTATTCATGTAATCACTATAATGGGACTAAATTGATACTTACAGCAATGAATTGTGTCAACTCACATATTGCATTATGGAATGCTACCCATTTAATGAATTTACATTTGCTGCTATTCCTGAGGGTGTATGAAAGTCCATTCATTTATTTACATTTCAAGTTCGATGGTACATACCCAGGGGTTGTCGTGGAAAATTGCCTATGAAGCACTCAGAACTCTTTGAAATAACACACAAAACATTGATAGGTTGAAGTATAAAAATATATTGTATACAGATATATTTTTGGAGAGAGGAAGACAGGTCACATAGAAAATCAAAATCTCTCTATGCCCTCTCTCACTTAAAGTCAGCTCACTACAGTCTTTATAGTTTCTTTGAAAAGACAGAAGTCTTGCATGATTGGTTCTCTATACTAAGACAGTCCCACCAGGATTTCGCAGAGTTTTTTTCTGATTATTGCGGCCCAAAATGATTGAATTTGCAGCGGCTTTTATCAAAAATTGCGATGCAATTTGCTTTATTTTTCGTGTTATCTTGTGGTAAAACAGCAGGAATTTATGAAAATTTTTAGCCCCCCATACTCCCCAAAACATTGTAAACTGCCCACTCTGGTTTTTAAGTTGTTTTTTTTTAAGTAGTAGAGTAATCGTCACACATTAACACCTCCTGGGGCCGCCGGCTAGTTTTACTACACATGATCTCTGTCTAGTGCCTTTCTTTGTCTTTCATTCCTTTTTAATCCTAGTTTTCTTTACATCATTTTTGTTTGTTTGTTTTCCATTTAGGCTGCAATGCAGCATATCTACAGTTTGCCATTGTAGCACCTGTAAAAAGATTTTTCTTTAAATACCTGCCCAATCCCTTCAATGTTGTTTCATAATATACTGTGGCATGTAGTTATTTGGTCAGTTCCAGGTTTATTGCAC
Source organism: Hoplostethus mediterraneus (assembly GCA_034670385.1). NCBI lineage: Eukaryota > Metazoa > Chordata > Actinopteri > Trachichthyiformes > Trachichthyidae > Hoplostethus > Hoplostethus mediterraneus. Next base: position 1,414,457 of record JAXDDW010000064.1, read on the forward strand.
CTGCCAGTAGGTGGCAGAGTGAGCGGTTTGTAGTCCATTTTACTGGAAGACATAGAAGAAGGCGAGTAGGAGTGGTTGGTCTGTGCCGATAGTGGGGGGAATGGTGTTGTCTGGTACTACCTTATAGCCAACTTGTATGCTTTACAAAATATTGCCGCGAAGTAATAAAATTTACATTTTCTACACCACTAATGCAGTCGCTGTGTAAATGGTGAAACACCATCACATCATTAGTTGACCCGTCACGTTCCCATCTCGCTCTAATCTGTCAGGTCTGTCAGTGCTGCCAGTTTGACACAGAGAAAAAGAGAGAGAGGTCTGGAGCTGAGAACGCACATCTGACTAGTTACCGGCCTGTTAGCAGCAAATCAACTTGAACAGTTTATAAAATGATTAGGCTACACCGCGGCACGGCCCATCCAACCAGCCCAAAGACCCACCGGGATTTGGCCCGATTGGCCACTCCGGCATTGTCCTCGTGTGTAACCATATCAAAGGCTCAGGATAACAAGAAAGCAAATGGTGCAAATTCCATATTTAAATTAAAAAATAACCTCCCGAACATGTAGGAGTATTAATGTAGGAGTATTAATGTGGAATCATTGTGCCAATTTGTTATATGTGGGAATATTGCGGGGTTTTGGCAAAATTGAAAGCTCTTGCAAGTATTGCGGCAGTTAGTTGAACTTGCGTTAATTCTTGCGATCGCAACATCCTGGAGGGACTGCTAAGACCATATGGTTCATCCTATAGACTATTTTCATGCACTATTGGACTAGTCAAGGTCACATTTCTAACTTCCTTAAAAGGCCTGACTAGCTGGTTAAGCTAAATTTAGGAACATGTTCACAGCACACATGTTCACATGGGGACAGCATAGTATCAATACAACAGTCACAAAATGCTAACTAATAAATTATAAATTCTAGCACTCTGGAATAATTTACTTTCACAGGGTGCATACCTGGTGCATGTCTAGAAATGCTAATTAACACAGAATATCACAGAAGTTGTTGATCTACGTACTAGATATGATCCTGTCATCAAAATACACATTGATTCTATCAAGCACATCCAATCCCAACAGAGAAGACCCCAGGGGCCAAATGTATAAACCATGCATATGCATGAAAAGTGTACTTACGTCACTTTCCACGCAGGTTCCGAATGTATAAAAATCCACAGGCGGCGAGAATGTGCGTACCGGTACGCATCTTTCACACCGCCACTTTCACACCGCCACTTTCCACGCAAGTTTCCGAATGTATAAAAATCCACGAGCGGCGAGAATGTGCATACCGGTACGCATTCTTCACACCATGCGTACCATACGCATTTTTTTTCAGAGTCAGATTAGTGTGATGTTGGGAGTTAGCATAAAGGATAATAAAAGTGTGAATTTGGGTGACAGTTTTTTTCTTTCACTACATTGTGTTAGGATGTAATCTATAGTTTAAAAAAAACCTTCACTATGATTACATAGTGATGCGTGAGTGGTTAACCTTTTTTTGACAAGCCTTCACTTCGTTCTATCTTGAGTAAATATGTTTGTCACTATGCATTATAATACATGGTATAATGGTCTTTATATAAATAAACAAATAAATACATGATCTTTATAAAAATAAAGAATAACCTACACTATATAAATGGCAGGTCCTCCTCCCCTGCCTACTAGTCTCCCTGTTTGTCTCTGTCTGTGTCTGTGTGTGTCGACGGGTGTGGCTCCAGTTTCCGGCTCCTCCCATCATCATCCACTCATCCCGATCACCTGCTCTACCCCACACACCTGCCATCCATCATCCATCAGCACCAGTATAAAACCCCCGGCTTTCCATCCACTCATCGCCAGATCGTCGTTTGTACTGCCCCGTCAGTTTCGTTCTCGGCCGCTTTGACGAATATATATATACTCAGAGTTCCTTGTGTCGCTTGACTAACCCTGTTTGTCCTGTCCTCCTACCCAGACCCAGCCTCCTTCCCTGGCCCCCTGCCTGTTACCCTGCCTGCCTGCCTGTCTGTTCTCTGAACTGGGCCCTGTGTTAGAACGGCACTCTCGGAGGAATCCTGCCATCCCCGTCCATCTACATCTACAGGTATTGACAACAATTGTGTTTTTAGCGACAGGGATGTTTCAGCGGGAGCTTGCGGACAGATCAGGGATATCCTGAAGTGCCCTGAGTCAGGTCATGCCCATGGCGTGGGGTGGCATAATTTCTTTGAGTAATAGATCATCAGGTTCCCACACAGGAGCTGAACAGGCCAACATCAAAATGCAATTTGCAGTCACGTCCGGTTTTCCTAATGTATGTATATAATATTGTTTTGTATAATATTTATATAATATTTTATACCCTCAGGTGACAATGGGTATGCATTGATGCCATGGCTACTTATGCCATTTACAAACCCCCAGAGCGCACAATAGACGCGCTATAATGTGGTGCACAGCCGTGCGCGCTCTGTGGTAGAGCATTGCATTGGACTTTTAAAAGGGAGATGGTTTTGGTTACTTTCTGCCATTCAACCAGTGGCGGCTCGTCCATAAGGGCGTTAGGGGCGGTGCCCCACTTGATTTGATGGAGAAAAATTTTTTTTTAATATATATATATAATTTTTTTTTTAAATCTGAACACATTTCATAGATTGTATTTGTAATTCATATAAATGTGTTCTAGTCAATACGTGTATGTTGAAAAATTGGCTTTGGTTGGTTTGCGGACTTCATTACCGTCTGGTAATGTCTGGGGCGCCGAGTTGTACGCCCCTCACACACTACATTGACATGCATTGTCACCTAGCGGTTGTTGGAAGGACTGCACTTTAGCTTGAGGTCTATGACAGCATTTGGGGCGCTGGACGGAACGCCCCGGCCATTCTCATTTAACTCCATTCAAACGAAAACTGTAGTCATGGTCAGTAGATGGCACAAGAGAGCACAGAGACGTGTTGAGTCATATTTGATTGACTGTGCTTCGGCACTAAAAAAAATAGCACTACAACTGTAGCAGTTAAAAGACCAAAGCCCTGTTTGTGCACTCGGGTCGGCTACTGCTTTTTCAGAGCGCATTATGAAAACAGAAGTAAGCATAGTCTTAATTAATTGAACAAAAAAAAAAATATATATATATATATATATATATATATATATATATATATATATATATATATATATATATATATATATATACTATAATAAAGAAAAAAATTATAAAAACAGGAATAACTGGTTCTATGCAAAAAGTATGACTTGATTTAACTTCATTCATCCCATAATGGTGATTGTCTCTGTTCCCTTTTTCATTATGGCCTATATTAAAATAATTAATAACACGAGTAAAACTATTAGTAGGTTGAAAAACATTTATATGTGGTGATATGATGTAGATATTGTGCATAGACAATGTATTTCTATGAGGTGCGCGCGCGGACACATGCAGGCTCCACATCCGCGAGCCGTCCCCCGCCTGCCGTGCGCCCGCGGCCGGTGGGATCCACGGCATTCGTTAACATGAGAGCGGAAGTGAAGCGCAGCAGCGTGCGTGTGCGTCCGGTGGGTACAGGGCGTCACTCTATGATCTCTGTGTCTGTCATGACCTGCCCCACTCAGTCAGCCAATCACCGGCCGCCACTGCATTCAACTTGTTTCATTTGGTTGGTAATGCCAGAGCTTAGGCTTCCAAATAATCTTGTCATTTTGATCAACAATTATTTCAAGTTCACAGTTGGTAAAATTGCGTTTCTTCTTCTATTATTTCTTAAATGCTTCTGCCGTTTCTCCTCAAAACTAAATGCTGGCCCTTTATATACAAACCAGGCAATTGGGGGTGTGTTGGAAGGCTCGTGCACGTGCGCACAGTTTCAGGATGATTGAGATGTATGAAGAAAAACACGTGGGAACAGACGTACGTGGGGGTTTATATATCTGAGACTACTGATGTTTCACACACAGAGAAAGTGTCCTTTGTTGTACGATTTGTCCAAAAGATTGAAAGAAGGAACGCTTCATACAAGTCTGTGATGTGACTGCCACAATTCGTGAAAAGTTAGAGAATGCTGTGACAGACTCATTGAGGAAAATGGATTGAAGATCGAGAACATAAGGCTACGATGGAGCTGCAAATATGAGCGGAAGTTACAAGGGTCTTCAGTCTAAAATCCAAAACTATAATGACAAAGCCTTGTATGTTCATGCAAAAAAATGGACCCACCACAACATAACGAGACAGCCGTGCATGTATGCAGATATCAGGCTTTAGCTGGATTATAACCATGGCTTTTTAAAAAATCTATATATTTTTTTGCGCATTTTGCCTTTGACAGTCAATAGAGACAGGCCATGGCAGTCCTATGCTAAAGCTAACAGCTAGCATTAGCACCCATGTCAGTTTGAGGCAACTTGTCTCACTACTTTTGGTGCAAGTCGTCACATGTGGCAGTCCAGTCATGAGATGGTCTAATTTATTAAGGTCAGTTAATTCAATTTTTCATTAACCTTTTCACAGGCATGTTGGAGCACAGGAGGGAGGGGTGCTAGATGAAATACAAAATAGGTTTCAGTAAGTTATTCAGTTTGAAAAAAAAAGTTAAAAAAAGAATCAGTTCTGTAGTGAATCGAATAAAAGTTTCTTCAAAACATAATCAGTTTGGCTCACTCATTCTAAGTTGTGATTGGTTCACATTTTGAATTAGAAATAAAATAAATGTAATGTGACAATTAACCCCGCATAGTGTGACAACTAACCCACTGATGGGGCAAGTTAGCACACGTGCACACTACTTTCCCACTACTTCACCATTTATAAATAAATGTGAGAAATTAAAATCAGAACATTTGTGCGCAAGAATCTAAATTAATTTGATATAAAAAAATAAGTGATTTATGTAAGTGACAGTAAAAAGTGTGACAACATGCCCCGGTCTCCCCTACTTTAGAAAAGGAATTTAGGGTAGGAGGCTGTAGTGTGTGCAGGAGACATCATCTTCCTCACTCTTCCTCTCTGGACCAGACAGGATACCTAGCGACACCCCAAAGACTAACACATTCCTTCCCCCAAGGCCTTTTGATCAGGTCAGGACCCCCGCTGGGCTCCTAGGGACCCAAGGAACCCCCCTCTCTCAACAAAAGGGTGGCTCTCCCCATGAAACCACCAAAAGTAACACCTGGCAGGGCCGAGTAGCCGCTCTGGTGCCATTTGGAAGATAAGGGCCGGGGAAATGGACTTAACCTGCATCCCAAAGTGGGGGACACACTAAGAGAACAAAAACTCTGGGATGTGTAGCAAAAATGGACTTTCCTAATATGTTTTATTAGATTTGAATAACACATCCTGTGGCAGATGATATACCCTAGGTCCCAATGTATTATCTTGCTTATTCAAAGCACACAGCATGTGTTATTAAGATGTTTGTTTTACTCATCAGGGTTTTGTGGTAAGACGGTAATGTTTGGTATCATACTGACACATTTGTGGTAAGGTGATTAAATATGTCACTTGCATCCCAAAAGGATCAAGAAAAACAATGTTTCCAAACCTAGGTGGAAATGCAGTTTTTGGCGAATGTTAATCACTGAGCATCAGGCCATAAATCTGAATGCATGCAAATGAGGGAAACACCTACGTTCCCGACTTGCTATAAAGCCTGCTGAGCCCTTGGGTCTCTCTCTCACTCTCTCTCGCAATCTCACCAACGAAGAAAGCAGGACAACTCCTGCAACGGGCGGACGGGCAAAAACTCAGGCGGAAGGACATCAAGAAACAGAACTCCACCGTCCTGCAGCCCATCCCGCAGCCCGTCCCACAGCCCGTCCTGAAACTAAGTTTGAACCTGGCTCCAAGCTCTTCTCCAAGCTCAACGACCAGATCAGCTCTACGGTGAATATCGACAAGGTGCCCGCTCGAATTCACTCAACCTGATCCAGAAGACTACGCAACCAAATCAGAAGCCAGCCGCTCCGCTACTCTGCTACCTGAACGACATGTGCCAACACATCGACCCTTCCCTCTGTCTTCACTGAGGTGAACTGTTGGCACGACTACCCTGACGAACCACGTCCCCGGACCGCTCTCCACATCGGCCCTCCGGACATCGACCGGCCCAGCCCAACGCGTGCGTGTGTTTACCTGGCTACTGCGCAACGGAGACGAGGACGCCGCTGACACCCTGCAAACCAGACGGTAACCAACTTTCTTGTTGATGCACGGGTGATGCCAAGGCAGTGTTGAACTGTGAAAGTGAGGTTAGAATACACTTTCTCTCTCTCTCTCGCCACTATTCTCTGTCCTTCTGTCCCAAGTCTCCCAGAAACTGTCAGCTGTCAGACGTATTACAGCTCAGGTCGTTTTGTCGGTGCCAATTTCCTTGCCATCTTTGATCCCAATATCATTGGCCACTCTTATTTGATATATCCTCTGCCACTGTTTAACTTCCTACTTTATTTGTCAGTTTTACTGCCATCATCTGTTTTAGTTTAGTATACATTTATTCATTTTATTGGTGGTTTATTTACATAAATAAAATCTTTGCATTTATAAAGAACTGGTTTTTGTGTCATTGATATATCCTGGACATGAAGGTAGAAAATCACTGTAATCTAGAGCTCACTTCTTTTGATTATTAGACTGATATTATTATAAAGAGACTATTCCAGTGGAAACTGGTGGTGCCCCAAGAGTGTTAATTGATAAGATATTAATTACGAAGAATAACTTCAATAGTTGTCAATTGTTAGAATTGACTAAATAGTCTCATCGTTCATAACGAAGCTCAACACGCTACAAGGCTGATGACTATCATCACTGGAGCATCGATCAGAATGCCACAATCGGGAGAATGAATGTCTACAGTTATGTCCCGTGAATAGTGATTTAATGAATTCAAAGTAAGGAAAAAACATGGGCTGATTATAGCGTTGGATTGGTGTATAATCATCTGGGGGAAAAAACAAAACATTTAAACAATGCAGATGAATACAATAAAGCAAAGTCAAAATCATTCCTGAAATGTCCATGCTGAAAGAAAAAAAAGGCTTAATAGGTTTAAGAGATTAAAAGTGATTTTAAAAAGGTGACTTTTGAGAGATGATTTGAAGGAGGGGAATTAGGTGGAGTCACAGATGTGTTTGGGGAGAGTTTTCCAGAGGGAGGGGGCAGCGATGGAGAAGGCATCAATGATGATGATGATGATATGGGCTAAGCAGGAACAAAATTTGCTTTATCAGTTTCAGTCAGGTTTCCAGCCTGGGTACACCACGGATGCTTGCCTGATCCATCTGACAGACCATATCCGATCCCAGATCCCAGCAAATTAACTGGTATGGTTCTGATTGACCTCCAAAAAAGCATTCGATACAGTTGACCATCAGATTCTACTTGAGAAGATCAAAGCCTGTGGGATTGATGATGGGTCGGTGAGATGGTTCCAGTCGTATCTGACTGGGAGGACCCAGGTCGTAAACGTAAATGGTGTTGCATTTTCATATAATCCTTTATATGTCGAGTGCCACAGGGCAGCATCCTGCTCTTTTCTTTATATGTGAATGACATGACGTCCACGGTATCCTGGAAACTTTTACTGTACGCTGACGACTCAGCACTTTTGGTATCTGGGGACGACCCTGCCGAAATTCAGGCCGATCTCAGTCGGGAGCTAGAAAATCTTCACAAGTGGTTAGTTGACAACAAGTTGTCAATACACTTGGGGAAAACTGAGTATTTTATTCAGCTCAACACAAGTTATGGCAATGCTCCCGGCTTGAGCTTGAATGTAATGGAACCAATGTCGTCTCCAGAGATTGTGTTAAGTATCTCGGTGCAGACCTTGACCAGACACTTTCTGGGGAAACTATGGCTCTGAAGGCGATCCAAAAAGTTATTTGTGCTCCTGCGTTGTCCTGCGTGGCCAGGCCCACGGCCAGCAGTTACAGTCCGGGCCGCTCTCTATGTATGAGCCCAAGAAGGGCTCCTACTCAGAGTGGTTTTCTGTATACGGCCTGCCGACTGTGGAACTCTCTACCCAGGGCAATTCAGGGCTCTCCCACTGTCACCAGCTTCGGGAGGGACGTGAAGCACCATCTGCAAAATAGTGTTGCCATGGATGCTTTGCGTCACTCTTGAAGAATGTAAATACTAGTCTAATATTTCTTGTTATATATTTTTCTTTTGGTGCTATTTATTTTCATGTATATATTTTTTAGGACCACAGTGGAAATAAGTCAAATGACTTTACATTGTATTTATATTTTAAGTACTGAATAAAAATCACATCAAATCAAAACTGAACAATGACATGGTGACCTGACTACTGCTGCCCCGTGAGCAGCTTAAGTAGGAGTGAAAAACAGGTGAATATAATCAGGTAAACGAGTGGGGGGCAGGGACCAAGGTGTATTCTAACCAATAAACTAAGGACTGTGAGAGCATTACATAGGGTGGAAAAGAAACTGTGGCAGACTGGGGTGTGTGGTTGGGCTGTTGGTTGGTTGCGGGAGGGCGGAGTCGGGCTGGCAGGCGGATTCTACCTGCCCGACACCGGCTGCAGCAGATCAGGACTGAGTGGGGACTGATATGGTTGTTTTGTGTGTGTCTGTTCTTTCTCAGTGAGCAGGGACACGCGAGGAGAGCGTGACACCAGGAGGATTGGTGGTTACTTAGGCCGGGCTCACACCAGAGGATAATTGGGCAGATTTATCCCCGATTCGGCCCTCCCGACGATCGGTGGAGTGATCTGGACGGGACCTTGTTCGGCACCGATTATCTGGCAATGTGAGTGGTTTACAGATCCAATTGTAAACCTCCAGATCTGCTCGGGGATGCAGCAGGGCCGGCCCGATAATATCAAACATGTTTGATATCTAGGATTTAAAATCGGGATGATTACGTCACTGCTTTCTGAGCGGGACCACAATAGCCAATGAGAGAGACAATCTAGAAGGACACCTAAGTGAATGAAGAAACAACAACAAACTGTTGTACGGGTGCGTTGGACAGCTGAGATGGAGGAAAGGCTTGTAGATATGTGGCAAGAACACGACTGTCTATATCAGGGGTGTCAAACTGTGTGCCATGGAGGGCTGAGAGTATGCAGGTTTTTCGTTCCAACCCAAGAATACAGCAGGTGATTTCACTGATTACCACACCTTCAACCAGAGAGGAGGGACTAATCAGTGAAATCACCTGCTGTATTCTTGGGTTGGAACGAAAACCTGCATACTCTCGGCCCTCCATGGCACACAGTTTGACACCCCTGGTCTATATAATGTGTCTTCCAAGCACGGCCGCTGGATTAATTTCAGAAGTGCGGTGGCCAAAAAGAGTGTATGTGTGACTGTGTATGTGTAGCGGTAGATAGACCGGAGACTCGCACTAAACTTCTGCGGAGTAACTATAGCTTGCTTGCACCACAGGCTGGCGGACGCTGTCATCTCCACATTTGGAGAAAGTTACAAATTGTTTGACGGCAGCAAAGAATGAACCACTCTCTATTTTTGTACCAATCTGCATTAAAGTACCTCTCTCTTTGGCCAAACGATCTAGCGGTCTCTTTTGGCTAGAATTAGCTGTGCAGCTTTACCTGTTTATGTCCCGACAACAACCCTCCAGGCAATCGGAGCCAGCGCTAGCCTGTTTTGGTTCAATGCCGACGGTTTGACAGTCTCAGCGGGCACAAAGCTGCTGCTTTGGGGTTCTTCTGGCTGCCGCTGCGCTGGTTCTATTGGAGGGCCAGGCTCCAACTGAGTTGTGGATGTCAGGGATGTGACATTAACGTTGAAGTTCAGTTTTGTTTGACTGTATTTTCCTTTCTGATGCACTGGTTCCTTTGACATGTTTGCAGAAGCATATTTGCAATATTAATAGTTAAGGTTAGTTCAGCATTCAGGCTCCCTCTGGCACGATAATCTTAGTAATATCCTCTACTGTGTGACGTACCATTATTTTCAGATCTTGTAGTCTGTGCGTGTTTGAGATTAGAGACAAGAACATCTGAAGATTCTCATGTGCGTGATGCAACCCGATTTCAAAATCGGTTAGGATTCCTGGATAGTTCCTATGTAAGAAAAATGACTATAGACAGGCTTTTAGAAGAGAATGTGTATTGAGAGCTCATCCATTCATTTACTAGAAATTTTCATATTCAGCTCTTCCTATGTTGTCTTTGGGCCTGTGGCACCAGTTCTGAGGATTGAAATCAAAGAAATTGGGCTCACACAGGCAAGGAAAAATAATAGGATATCAGCGAAGCCTGCAAACCTAGTTCAGGCAGACAACTTGACTGGTGCTACAGCCTCGGATCAGCCGATGTATCAGCTAAGCCTGCATATTGCCGTCGTCAATTGGATCGTCTATTTAAGCAGTCAAACTCACATGCTCATTCTTTGCTGCTGCTAACACCCCACCACCCAAGCATCCACCTATCTGCTTCTTCATTGTTCCTCGTGGGAGGATTTCTATAAATGTCTACTGCTCTTACTTTTGGCTGGCTTTAAATTAGGCTTCACAGGGAGTAATAAGAAACAGAGCCTTGACACCAAAATAAAATCTGCATTTACATTTATTTTCAATAAAATGTTCATATTCAATACCTGAGTTGTCGGACTTAAATATATTTGAAGCAGTGAAACGCTCTTGTTGAATAAGATAAGGCAGAAATATCACTGAAGCGTTCCTTAATTAGTGGGATTGCTGTGTAACAGCAAACCCACTATTGTAATCCGATTTTCTTCTGTGCGCTCTTTTTGCTCACCTGTAGCCAGAAAACCGCTTGTGCCACATATGTGGTTCAGGTATCGAAATGTGCATAATTATATGACAGGGTGTGCATTTGCATAAAACGTTCAGAAATTCGCATGATTTGCAAGTTATCGCAGAAAAACTCAATTTTTTAAAATAGGTCGGCGCGTAACTTGTCCCGTCATTTTCAAGCTACATGCACGTGTCATATGTCAAACTGTCCGGAATTATGTGTAGAAGTGTGCTATGTGTTTTCTAAGAGATACTAGTAGTACTTTAGGAATTGTGAAGTACTTTGTACCGCGACTGAGTCACCAAAAACGGCCATAGACTTCAATGTATTTTGTGCTCTCATAGACTTCAATGTATTTGCAATGCAACTTCATTCAACTTTCAAGTACTACTAATAGTACTACTACAATGCCACCATTTTGGATCTTGGTGACCATTTTGGATCCAGACCACCATTTTAGATTCAGAGAGTACACCTTAGCAATCACATAGACATCAATGTATTTGTAATGCAACTGCATTCAACTTCATAGAACTTCATACAACCTTGAAGTACTATGACTAGTACTACTACAAATACCGCCATTTTGGATCTAGCCACTAAATGTTAGCAATGACATATTAGACCCTAGCAACGACTTATAAACAATGTAGGAACCAACTATGACACCCTAGAAACCAACTATGATACCCTAACAACGGCCCAGGGCACCCTAGCAACGGCCCATGACACCCTAGCAACAGCCTTGGGCACCCTAGCAACGGCCCAGGACACCCTAGCAATGGCCCAGGACACCTTAGTGACCACCTGATACAACAGAGTAATATATACTTTGCGGTTTGCCTGTACAGCAATCCCACGCATTTTTCGCAGGAAATGCATTTCTAGTTTCTTTTGTTGATGTTAATTACAATACTTAGTTGAATAATTTGCTGTATTGATGAGGGATATATATTCTCTACCTTCAGGTAGCGATTGAAAATGTTTTCCCTCTCCTTTTTTCCTCTCTACCTGTCTTAGAGGCTTTCTCATTGGTCAGAGAAGCCCTGAGAATCTTCATAATTAAAAAGCCACTGATTCAAGCAATTCACAGCCTAAAGGTTGATCAAAAATTGATGCACACCATGTTCAGAATTAAAGTGTGATTTCCTTTCTCTGATGCTCAGTTTCTTTCTTTTTTCAGATTGGTAAACGCTCTCTCAGTATTAAAAATTGATGACCTCTTTTTTGTGCTACACCTTCTCTTGCCCTCTGTTTTGAATTGAAAGGTAAGATTTGGCTCAGCCACTAATGGCCCTGGACAGCTTGCTCCTGCCAGGGCCTTGTGGCACGTAAGGCACCGTGTTAAAAAGACCATTATGCTAATGATAATTGTGCTAAGGGAGCGTGGGAAGATCATCCTGACACCTCTTGTCTCCATCATTAGTGGTAGCATTTAGGGGTAAGGAGAAGCTCTTTATTGCTTCCTGAGCCTTTCCAGAGGATTCCAAATGGGATCTGGGTGTGGTGTGGGCAATTCCCTTTTTAAAGGAAACTTAAATTCCACTCTTGGATCCTCTCACGCCGGGGACACACTGGACGCGGAACGGCGACGAATGGCGATGAATGGCGCCGAAAATTCTTTCCGCACCCATGTTAACCAATGTGGCCGTGCACACCGGACGCGGAAGGGCGCCGAATGGCCGTGGCTTGCAGCGACCGTTTAAGCGACCGGTCTAAGATTTTCTCGATTCGTGAGCGAATGTGTAAAGCTGGGCAGGAAGTCAGACACAGGAACGGCATAGAGCATCCGGTAAATTTCCAAAATATAACAGATTTCAAAATAAAACACCCTGATTGATGGTATTTCGGAGTTGTGTCTAAACTTTTACCGTCTGTGAGCGAGAGAGACGAGCAGGCACACGCACACAAGCAGAAAGAGAGAGATTTATATGTATATATAGATGCATGTGCATTTTATTCGACACCATACTGCTCAAGTATACATAATACTCAGTGCTTAATATGCCGGGGCTCAACTCGCGTTGCCTCGCACACCTACTCTTGTAAGGTTCATTGGACGTAACGTTGTTTAATACCAGTTTAATATACACGTTGTCGCACTTTAGAGCCCGGAGCTCTGATTTGCCGGGACGCAAAATCGGATTCTAGGCATTTGCCACTAGCCCCGGCACAAATTAAGCACTGATAATACTTAATAATTTTTCATTCATTGCTGTTCTTACTTGTGTTGCCCTGTTACTGTGGCATGTACTTTCATATGGTTGTAAATGTTGTTCTTTGTCTGTTCATATACGTTTGCTTTGGCAATATAAGCACTGTCTTTTCATGTCAATAAAGCTTCAAATTGAAATTGAATAGAGAGAGAGACAAACAGGCACACGGAGAGAGAGAGAGAGACGAGCAGGCACACACACAAGCAGAGAGAGAGAGAGCGAGAGAGAGACCAAACCCCTACATTGAGAAAACCTGTGGAGATCGGCGCCGTTCGGTGCCGGTGTGAACAACCAAACTCTTTCTTGTTCGATCGGTGCCTTTCGCGGCGCTGCATTTTCTTACCGCGTCCGGTGTGTCCCCGGCGTTACACTGTTATATATCATCATGTTATATTAATGGTAGGTTAATGGTAGGTTTGTGCTAGTTTGTTAGTAGGTAGGTAGTAAGGTAGTAAGATGCTAATAGATAGCAGGGGCAAAGTTGAGAGTGGGTATAGAGGGGAGTGGTTCCAGGACGCTCCAGAAGCAAGAGTATTCACTTGTCGGATAGAGGACGGTTGTTTACACGATCCCCGTCTTGCAAGAGTGAATCCTCTTGCTTTCATTTAACAGCTTTGTCAGAGTTGAGTGTACAGAGTTCAGAGTTGTTGTTAAAAAAAGGTCTATTTCTGGTTAAAAACGGTCTATTTCTGTAGCGATCCTTTCGGTAATGTTGTCAGACACTTGTCAGACACACGAATAACAATCTGAGCCTGTCAGTGGCAAAAACAAGCATTTTAAGTGGATGTACTTTGACCGGCCAAATTTGCCCTTACGGATTACCGCCGTTACGCGACTGCCAGTTGAGCCGATGGACCGGAGCAGCTCCCAAACTTCGGGGATCTATTATGCGGTAAGCTAGGCGATTTTGTGGACATAGAGACCGGGTTGAAAAATCCTGGAATTACCCTTTAAAGAGCTTTCACATGATCAGCGTCAGCGCCAGGAGAATTACATTACATTCATTACATTCACACTGTCGCGTTTTTAAAATTACAGCATTCAGGAAAGAATAGAGTGGAATTCAATTTCGGACTACAGCCCGCATCAGTCATAGCTAACCACATAGCAGTGATCATACTAGCACAGCCATAGAAGTGAATATAGACTGGCTGCATATACATCCTGTACTAAGCTGTCAACCAACCTGGTAGTCCCATCTGTAAACCGACATCATTCCATTCCATTTTGCGGCAGTCAGGAATGAAGCACTGTAACGTTACCACGTCGATGACAACACTATACACTATATGAAACACTATATATACACACACACAACACAAACTACAATATATTACAACACTATCATTAACAATATAAACACTAATATTGACAAAGGTTCAATTCAAGCAGAAGCACGCTAAACTATCGTTAAGTTGGAAGTCATTGGAAAGGTATCATTCGCAATGGTTTATGGGATGAGTAGTTTCTTCACTCTTAAAATAATTATGTACACAGTCTTGTACCTTGTACCTTTTTTCCATTTTCCAATTTTCTTTTTGCTCCGAATCAAATGTTTTATGGGTACGATTCATCTTGTAGTTGGTTGGCTTGGTTCCAGGCTTAAAACTCTATATAAGGATTTTCTGAAATGTCAATGGAGTGAATGAATGGGAAATTCACTTCTGGAACCGGAGCTGTTCAAAAAGTGGGCGGTCACTGTTGAGCTCTATGCTCACTTTCTGCACTGTCCTTCCCCCGATTCCTAAGTACACATACACACAGGAAATGGAGTTGTCAATGCAGGAGGCACAGAGATGCATTTTTATGTCAGAAAAATGTCTTGTTAGAAGAGGACAGGATTTCAAGTATTTCTGAGTCACAATAAAGTTTGATAACCCCGCACTCTATCCCTCTCTCCCTCATTTCCCAAACTATCCTTGCAATAGCCTACATGTCACCATTTGTTGAGTTTCTTTGATCCCATTGTAAAATCTCCAACGGGGGAAGGACCGCTAATGTGGATGGCCTGATCAGACTCTTTGGTGTGTGTGTGTGTGTGTATAATGTGGATCCGTCTCTTTGATTAATGTAGGGTAAAGCTAGGCAAAGATCCTTCCACAGTCCCAAGCAGATATTACATTAGTGGTACAACCACCGGCCTGACTGCACTCACATGTACACACACAGTCTCTCTCTGAAATCATATCCCTATATAATGTCAAATGGGATTGGTGAAACTGAGGTGAAGTTGTACACAAGTTAATAAAACTTACAAATCATTTAAAGATGTGTACATTTATTATGTGTAAGGTTAATATGATTGGTTTAAGCAATTGTATAGTAAAGGAATTTCTTACATACCTTATATTCTTATCTACCATAAATAATAACCTCTTTAGACCTAAGAATTCACATTAATCGGTTTCCTCAATGGAACAGGTCACAAAAATCTTTGCATTTTCCTGTTTCATCTAGAATTCATAGAAGCCATTTTGTTTTTCGTCACTGAATAAACTGTACCATGTTGAGTGAGAAATGCTCTATTTTTATAAATGTTCCAGCTGCCTGAGGGGCCCTGAGAGGCATCAGGAAAATGGTATGTTTTCCCTTTGATTTCTCTACCTGGAAAATACGATTTGAACTATACTTCAGTAAGTAAATATTCTTTCAAGTTCAAATAGCTTATGCAGAAAACAAATATATTCTTTAAGTACTTGAATGTGATGTTGTAATAAATATTTAATACTAAACATTCTTCAAACTAACTTATTTTTCTATGCAACTGAGTAAAACTATTTTCTGTAAAATGTTCCTTCTTTGCCAAAGCAATATGCATTCGAAAATGTCAGCTATTAAATGCCCATGGAATATTGTTACTATTTAGAGCCCAAGGGACTTCTATGACACTAAACAGATGGGCAACACATTGTTAACATTACATCCTTTCCTCCTTTAGTTGATTCCCTTTACAGCTAATGGCCCACCACTAATGCTTACTCCTTTTGAGCTCCTGCCCCCTCAAAGGCACTAGCATTAGCATTACAATCAGTCATTTAGCAGACGCTTTTATCTAAAGGTGAAAACCAACGCTATGTGGGGCTTGAACCCATGACCCCTGAGACCAAGAGTTTCATGTTCTAATGACTGAGCTAACAGGGCCCACTGCTAAGAGCCACTACCACACTCTACCAAAACAGGTTTATATTACAGCATCAAGGATTGGCCCATCTCTCCTAAACATCTGCTGTCTTTGGGCAGCCTTTTACACAGTATATTTAGATTGCCTTCCTGTACTCCCATACCAGAGGTGGTGAGGAGGGTCACAACATTTATAGTTTTAGTTTGCAGTATGGTGAGCCCTACTTATCCCTGGTCTTCCTTCATAGGCTCACCTGTTTTACTACTGCTGTTTTACCCTCTTTATCCTGTTCTGCCTGTACGGTTTTGTCTTTTTACAAATTGTCAAGTTATTTGATTGTATCAATTTCTTTCTTTCAGAGGAGCGGAGCGCCATATTGTTGAGAGGCTAGACACCTATAGTGAGATTCCCACATGATATGTGAGTAAAAGCACTTGGGACACAACTGTAGACTGCACTACTTCATGCTGTGAGGATTGCTGTGTTGCACATGAGGTGATTAAGTGGTAGCACCCCTGGGCACTCCTCAGTGTAGTCTGCCTCTCTACAAGTGGCCTCAGCTCAGTTTTCCTTAGTTGTCTTTAATTTATATTGGACTGGTAGTTTTTGGATACTTTAGGGTGCTCTTACAATTTTAGATTTCGTATTCAGGCCTGCTTTTAGCTAGTGAATGTAATAAAATAGTATTTTAATGGTTCCAGTCCTTTGTCCAGCTTATTTTGATTTCAATAAAATACTTTGGTTTAATATGGAAACACGTCTGTCATCAGTAACAAACCTGTGTGCCTTATTTACTTTTCAACCAAATAATTCAAAGCTCTTAAAAGGAACCCCGACTCTGAAGACTTGTAGGCCTTATTAGACTAATGTTGGTATCAGCTATATAAATGTGATATTAAAAACACTAGATGTCTTAATTTTTATAAAATTTTAAAAAATCTGTTCACTTGTATGGCACCATTGTTAACGTTGCAATGCAGTCTGGGTAGTGACGTCAAATTGTTGCAATGCACCGTTCTTGGTCCCATTCTCTTGACTCTACAGCGATAAACATGTCTTCTGTTCAGCCCTTTCAATTTGAACCCGAGCGCAACATTAGCAAGGAGCACAACATTGAAGACAGCACTCATCATGTAGGTCAAAATGAAGACTATCAGAGGTGAGGAGGCGAGAGTGGGGCAAAATCGGTGGTGTCTGTGCAACAACTGCTTCTCTATGCCAACCGAGAGGGGGAGTGTCTGTTGTAAAGCGCTCCGCTTTCTGTCAGCAGCTGTTCCAGGTAAGCATATGGATCAAACTGTCGTCGTATGATAAAACCTATTTCAATAATTTCAGAGATTAGCATCTATTATATATTCTTTGATTTGTGTGAAGTTGACCTCAGGCCGTATTGCTTTTAGAAAACGGTTACAACTTATAGAAATAATTATTTGATGACACAATATTATTTTATTTTCTAAATTATTTAACAAATTAATTGAAATAATAAAGTATCTTGAATATATGTCAAGATGTTTCCACAGTTGCTAGGAGACGCATTCACTGTTTCTGTATGGAATTTACAGTCACTATAAAACATGATTTCAGCCGATCAATTTCCAGGATGGAAACAACTGAGTTAATAAAGTTTTGATAACAATATCCATTCTGGATAGCTCAGTCAATAGAGCGTGAGACTCTCAGTCTAAAGGTTGTGTCTAAACTTATGCAACTTACTGCAATATATATTGTCGGCTAATGATCTTGAGGAGCTTTTTGAGAGTTCTAGTTCCAATTCAGTGTTATATTTTGGAACTGTCCAATTTGCATTTATAACCTATGATGTAATCAATTTGAACGTTAGAATACATTAGAAAGCATTTTAGAATGATCACCGCGGGGTGACCGTACTCCTCAGCAAGGTTAGACTACTGTATTCCCATTTGTGCACCTGATTCTTGTTGGTATGATTAAATACTCGCAGTGTCTCATTATTCTTCTCAGTTAAAGGGGTTATATAAAGGCAGAAAAAGACCCATGTCTCATTCTATGGCAATCATGGACTGTCCCTTAATAGATGAGGTCGTGTTGGATGAGGGAGGTAGGATTATACGCAGGGCTTTCCAAAGAGAAAGAGTGTTCAGGGACAGATCAGACCTGCTCGCTTACCCGGACCAACATTTGTTTGAACGGTATCGGTTTTCGGGTGAAGGCATTCGATATATATGCCGATTACTTGGGCAACACATTGAAAACCCCACACACCGCAGCCATGCTCTCACAGTCCCACAGATTGTGTGCATTGCCCTCCGTTTTTTTGCAAGTGGCACATTTTTATATAGTGTTGGAGATGCCGAGAACCTCGGGAAAGCAATGGTATGCCGCTCCGTCAGAACAGTGTACCTTGCATTAAAACAGTACCACAAAATCTTCATCACCTTCGTTGGCCACCTAACAGTTCGTTCCATTAAAGAGTCCTTTTATGGAATTGATGGTAAATTGACGCATTACAATTGTTATCTTTTTGGTTCTTAATAGAAGTGACCTATAGGTTGGATTGTAATAGTGAATATCTTTTTTCTCAAGGTTTCCCAAATGTTATCGGGGCTTTGGACTGCACCCACGTGCGGATACAACGTCCGTCGGGTCCTCACGAAGCCGATTATGTAAATCGGAAATCTTTCCACAGCATCAACGTTCAGGTACGGTCCTACTAAGTGTAGTAGGTTGTAGGTTTCTGTATAATAAACTATTAACGGGGCGCACCCTAGTGGTTCTGTTCCTACTGCATTCAAGTAAAATGTAGGCCTATTGCAACCTCTGTAGTCAGAATTTCATTTGAGCAGGATAAATGTATTTTTTTCCCCCTCCACAACTACAAATGTAGTTCCTTACATCCCTCAGAGATATTTTGTCAGGCCTAGATTAGTATTGTAATACGCCTACTAGAATAAACTGTTACATTATTGCAGATTGTCTCATTAGCAATGTGGTAGCCAAATGGCCTGGCTCAGTCCACGACTCAAGGATCTTTCGGACTTCTTCAATTTCCCCCCAACTGGCACAAGGTAGACTGCTCCTGTAACACCAAACAGTTTTAAAATCTCATAACTAGAACTATTGGTTTGTAATCAAAATGTTCTCTGTCCAGGCGAATTCTCTGGTGTGTTGCTGGGAGACAAGGGTTATGCCTGCCAGCCCTATCTCCTGACCCCATATCAGGACCCGCAGAACAAAACTATAATCGAGCCCACAAGGGGTCGGATCGAAATGGCATTTGGGCAGCTTAAATCCAGGTTCCAGTGCCTCCACTACCTGAGGGTCACCCCGCAAAGGGCCTGCGACATTATTGTCGCTTGTACAGTGCTCCACAACATTGCCTGCCTCAAAAAGGAAAGGGTCCCCAGAGTGACTGTGGAGACTGGGGCGGTGATGTACCAGAGGACCCAGAGAATGGAAGACATATGCGGGATGTGTATGCAAACATTCTTTTGGCTTAATTTGTTTCCTTTTATTTTTTTTCATGGTTTATTTCAGCTTTAAATTGCCTGTTGGAGGGGGGTGGGGGGAGAGAAAGGCATACTGATTAAATATTGTCAAATCAAAGTCTTGTGTGTGTTATCATGGTCTTCTTTAGTTCAACTTACATCTTTTTCAAGTTGTTGGATTTCCAGCTCCAGTTTCCTCATCTCCAGCCTTCTGTGCCGGATATCCACCTCTATTCTCATTTTCAGCCTTCTGTATTCAGTCTCAACATCTTTCATCTCAATGCCTTTTAAAAGATGTCGCTTATAAATTGTATTAATGTCTGATTCCTGTAGGCAATGACCAATGACATTTTATGACTGAGAGGATCCTAGGAGGTTCTCAGTGTCCCGCTGCAAATATGTTTGTAGAATGCACTATAAGCACCACAAGAAGTAGTTTTAAATGTGTAATTTGCAAAAATGGCTTACATCAACCCTCGAAGACACGGAGACCGTCTCCTCATCCTCCTCCCTAGATGGGCCTTCACCCTGCAACATTCAATAGAACTTGGCTTGATCATCATTTAACAGTGACAAATCAGTGCTTTTTAAACACTGCTATTCCCTCCATGACAGGCCTCCCCTTATTCAGAGCCAGTGCCAGCTCCTCTGCCGGGGTGAAGTCGGCTGGTGGTGGCCCACCCCCAGTACCAGCTGCATCGTTCTTTTTTTTGGCTGCTGCAATATTGAACAAACATGATGAAATCAGACAGTTAGCATCATGGTGCTTGTACATAAATGCTTATATATGGGCGCAATACTTACCATTCTGAACTATATTCTTGTACTTTATTTTGACCTGCTGCCACGTCCTCTTCACCCCCCTCAAGTTGTTTCTGTATGAAAATGTATTTACTCAATAAAAAGCAATTATCTGGATTGCTTGAACCTGGCTCGGTTTAGCCCAATCACGGTAGCTTGACTTGGGCTTTGTGGAACCGCTTTAGCCCCGATTGATTTGTTAGGTTAATTGAAACCAGGCTTGCGAGGTTAATCGCCGCTTTTCTAAGCCTGCTTTGTGGAACACCCCCCAGGAGAGTGCTGGCCTACCAAATCAAAACCAGGGGGGTGTTCCATCCTGGAAATTGATCGGTTGAAAGTGTGTTTCTACAGTGACTGTAAATCCCATACAGAAACAGTGAATGCGTCTCCTAGCAACCGTGGAAACATCTTGACATATATTCAAGGTACTTTATTATTTCAATGAATTTGTTAAATAAAAATAATTTAGAAAATACAATAATATTGTGTCATCAAATAATTATTTCTATAAGTTGTAACCATTATAAGTTGTTTCTAAAAGCAGTACGGCACTTGAGGTCTCGCTGGACAGTGAACAGTAACTGTATCCCCGATACAGCCTACATCATGTTATATTTTTAATTTTCTATTAACGTTACATTTTATCTCTGATAGTGTAGGGTCTAGGGCAGTGGTCGCCAACCCGTCGATTGCGATCGACTGGTCGATCTTTGAGACGTTCCCTGTTATGAGTCAGTCTGGTGGGGTGTATGATAGAGTGGTTGCTAGGGACTCACTGACATACACGTGAGGAAGGGGCGTGGTGTTGGGGTGATTCTCAAATTGGTGGCAGCTGCTCCCGAAAAGAAAGGTCGGGAAATTGTGGCCGGAAAGGGAAGAGAGGCCACTTGGGAAGAGACGACAGGTGAAGAGGAAGCTCGACCACGCACCGAGAGTACTGAACCAACGTCCACCACACCACCACTTATTTTTGTTTGTTCCACACTTAATGAACTCAACCCAACTGAACCAAGAGCGGGCTGTCCAGGGAAACTAAAGTCAGAGGAGACGGCCGGAGCCGACTCACGGTCATTGGGGCGCGCAGTCCACCTGGGTGAGTTTCCTCTAACACACGACCCCTCCAGGTAGGAAGTTAGTGCACTCACCCAGGGAAATGAGACTACAATTTCACGTTAATGCACCACGCAGGGTCTGGTAAGTTTATGTTAGGTGCTGGGCTAACCTTCGGGAGGGGGATTTTGGTGAGATAGAGCCGAGGCGAGCCTGGCATCGTAGCAATTGGGGGCTCGTCCGGGATATGAAAGTTAGCGTTAGCGCGTCCAGGTTGGTTTTGTGAATGAAGAGTTGTGATTTGTGTACCGTGTGTACCGTGGTTGGTGTTGCGCGTGGTGTTAACTCGTTGAGGTTAAACGGCGTATGTTGAGGACACTACGTTGTGTTTAACGCGGTGTCGTGTTCAGTTTGCTTGGCGTTGCCGCATTTAGCTGGGTGACGCGCGCGTTCGTGTAGTAGTGTGTGACGAGTCGTCCTGTTGTTGCTCTCTTTTGTGCCGTGTGTGGCGCTTTGGTGTTGCGTTGTGGAGAGCAGCTTACTGAGCGTTTGGGCCTCTGTGAGCCGACGCCGGCGGGCAGTTGGCATTTTTGCTTTTGGGTGTATTTGGCTTTGCTGTTTGGTTGACGCATTGTTTGTTTTGTTTTGGGTACCTTTTGGTAACGCAGAGCCATATCTGTCGGGTCCCGTCCTGGAGCTTTAAGCAGTAGCTGAAAAGATGGCAGAGTTTGAGCCAGTAGAGTTTCTTGAAATAGATGTAACCCGCACCCGGTTAGCTAAGCTTGATAAAGCTAAATTGTGGAAACTGATGGAGTATTTGGAGTTGGATGCTTCGGAGGAGGCGAAGCAGCCAGAGCTTTTGCAGTGCATTTTGGTCAATTGCAATCCTGAGGAGGAGAGCAAAGAGTGTGAGCGACAGCAAAAGGAACTGGAGCTTCAGCAGAAAGAGCTTGAGCGTCAGGAGAGAGAGAAGGAGAGGGAACATGAGAGGATGAAATTCAACTTGGAGAAAGCTAGACTTTCTTTGGACCATCGACGTCAAGAGCACAGAGAAACTTTTGATTTGAATAAGTGCTTCTCTTTGGTGCCAAAGTTCGATGCTGAGAGGGTGGAATTATTTTTTGAAATGTTCGAAAAAATAGCTATACAGCGAGCTTGGCCTAAGGAAGAGTGGGTGACCCTCATTCAGGGCTCCCTCACAGGAAAAGCTCAGGAAGCTTATGTTGCTTTAGACCTTGGTCAGATTGGCGACTATGATGTGGTCCGACAAGCAGTGCTTAAAGCCTACGAGCTGGTTCCTGAAGCATACAGGCAGCGATTTAGGTCTGAGAGATTACGTCCAGGACAGACTTATTTAGACTTTGCCCGTCACAGGAGGCAGATTTTGACAAATGGATAAGAGCGAGCGAAGCGTACACTTTAAAGGAGCTGCGAGAGCTGATGGTATTGGAACAGTTCAAGCAGAGCTTGCCAAAAGTCATGCAGACCTACCTGAATGATCTTGATCCAAAAACTGTGTGTAAGGCTGCTGAGGCTGCTGACAATTATGTCCTCATTCACAAGGACTCATGGCGTGATAAACCATATTGTCAGAGTAAGAGGACAGTGGAGCTTGAAAGGCGACCTGGTGATAAAACTGGTGCCGGCTGGCGCTCCCCTGTGAACCCTCAGACTAGTGGGCGCCCACCTAGGCCCTCTCCTTTCCAGGGAGAGATCATCTGCCATTATTGTCGCAAACCCGGTCACATCAAGTCACGTTGTCCAGCCCTCCAGAGAAAAGATGCTTGGAAAGGAGAGGCTGGACGTTCGGTGCCCTGTAATCTTATGAGTCTGGATCCAGCCCATCAGCCTGTGGAAGCAGCGGAATTAGAGATGTTTGATGGTTTCCTGTCTAGTGGGAGGGTTGCAGTTGAAGAAGGGGGCACTGAGGCATCAGTTACCGTTCTCCGAGACACAGCTTCAGGTCAGTCCGTTATGGTAGCAGGCACCATTGACCTGCCTGAAGCCTCCGCACTGGGAACATTTGTGCCTATCAAAGGTTTCGGGGGTGCGTATAGTGCTGTTCCACTCTATCGAGTGTTTGTACGAACCAACATCTTCGTTGGGTATGCTAAAGTGGCAGTGGCTCCTGAACTTCCAGTGAGGGGGGTGACCTTCCTGCTGGGAAATGATTTGGCTCACCAACAGGTGGTGGTGACTCCCCTGTTGTCTCCGACCCCCTGTGATGTGGCAGAGACCAAGGCGTTGGAGGAAGAATATCCAGAGGCTTTCCCAGTCTGTGCAGTCACTCGGTCCCAAGCACAGGTCCTCATAGAGTCCACTGCTGATAACAATGCAGTGGTTGAAGCACCTGTTGTGAAGACGAAAAGGGCAAGTGACCTGCCCCCAGTTGATCTTGTAGACACCGCCTTTGCCAAGTGGTGTGGGGTGAGTGAGCTACCAGTTTTGAATCGAGACACACTGATTACAGCTCAGAAACAGGATCCTACTCTAAGCCCCCTTAGACAGACGGCTTGTACTGCTGAAGAGATTGAAAACGTGGCAGAGGGATTTTACTTTAAGAGGGGTGTGCTTATGAGAAAGTGGAGACCTCCGACTTGTCCTGCTACTGATGAGTGGCGTGTGCACCATCAGGTGGTTCTGCCCCAGGGCTATCGTGAAGATGTCTTGCGTCTAGCACATGAGACCCCACTAGCTGGTCACCTAGGCATTAGGAAGACCCAGGCTAAGATCATGAGACATTTCTATTGGCCTAAGCTTCATCAGGATGTTGTAGCTTTTTGTCGCTCTTGTCATTCCTGTCAGGTGGTTGGAAAACCTAACCAGAAGGTCCCTGTTGCTCCTCTGACCCCTGTACCTGTAGTGGGAGAGCCCTTTTCAAAGGTTGTTATAGATTGTGTCGGCCCCTTGCCCAAAACTAAGAAGGGTAACGAGTTCCTGTTGACCATCATGGATGTGACAACCCGTTTCCCAGAGGCTGTCCCTCTTAGAAATATCAAGGCTAGAACCATCATAGAGGCACTAGTGGGTTTCTTTTCACGCTTTGGGTTGCCAAAACAAGTGCAGCATGACCAGGGGACCAACTTTGTGTCCGGTGTTTTCCAAGAGGTCATGTGTGAGCTTGGCATTTCTCAGGTTGTCTCTTCGGCATATCATCCCCAGTCTCAGGGTGTGCTTGAGCGGGCTCATCAGACATTGAAAACCATGATCAAAACGTACAGTGCTCAGTTCCCCGGAGATTGGGATGTTGCGCTCCCTTTTCTGCTTTTTGCTTTGAGAGATTCTGTGAGTGAAGCCACCGGTTTTACTCCTTTTGAGTTGGTGTTCGGTCATGAGATAAGGGGTCCACTGAAGTTGTTAAAGGAACAGCCTGCTTCAATCTGAGCCTGAGACAACTGTGCTCCAGTATGTGTCTGAGTTTAAGGACCGCTTGTGGGCTGCGTGTCAGGTGGCGAGGGAAAATCTCCTAAAAACCCAGAACCAGATGAAAGCTCAGTTTGACCGGAAGGCTGTTGACCGCCATTTCGTGGTTGGGGACCGAGTCCTTGTTCTAGTGCCACAGCGAATGTCGTGTCTGAGTGCATCATTTTGTGGTCCCTATACTGTTCTGAAAAAGGTTGGAGACAAGAATTATGTGATTAGCACTCCTGAGGGTAGACGGAAGAGCAGATTATGCCACATTAATCTGTTAAAGAAATACCAGGGTCGTTCATGTGGGCCAGCGGTTGCCTGTGTGGCTATGGGGAAAGTGATAGAGGAGGATGTCAGTGGAGAAGTTGACACTGTTGGGTTCCGGTTGAGGAACTCTGAGGCTTTGAGGTCCCTCGATGATCAGCTGGGGCACTTACCGTCAGAGTGGCAGTCTGACTTCAAAGCTCTGATAGCCGAGTTCTCACCCCTTTTCCAGGATGTCCCAGGTCGGACAACCTTAACTGTCCATGATGTAGATGTAGGCAATGCTGCACCAATAAAACAACACCCATATAGGCTGGCTCCTTCCAAGCTGGAAAATCTGAGGGAAGAGTTGGAGTACATGCTGCAGATTGGTGCAGTGGAGCATGGGCAGAGTGAGTGGAGCTCTCCAGTAGTGTTAGTTCCCAAGCCAGATGACACTTCAAGACCATGCATTGATTTTCGGAAAGTAAATCAGGTGACCAAAGCTGATGCTTTCCCAATTCCCAGGTTGGAAGATTGTATAGACCGGATAGGTAGGGCTGAAGTTGTGTCCAAATTGGACTTATTGAAAGGCTACTGGCAGGTGCCGCTAACCCAAAGGGCTAAGGAAATTTCTGCTTTTGTAACACCTGATGGCCTGTATGTATGCAATGTGCTTCCCTTTGGCATGAAAAATGCACCTGCTACCTTTCAGCGATTAATGAACGCTGTTACAAACGGGTTGAGCTCAGTCGTAACCTACATTGATGATGTCGTGGTTCATAGCAATTCCTGGCAGGAACACCTCGTTTCACTGCGACTGCTCTTTGAACGGCTGCAGGAGGCCGGGCTTGTGGTGAACCTGCCAAAATGTGAGTTTGGAAAGGGACAGGTGACTTACCTTGGGCATCATGTGGGCCAGGGAAAGGTGATGCCTAGGCGTGCCAAGGTGGAGGCTATTCTTGATCTTCCCCCACCAAAGAGCAGACGAGAGGGCATGAGGGTGTTGGGGATGTGTGGTTTCTATAGGAAATTTGTGCCGAATTTTGCTGCTGTTACTGAGCCGTTAACAAACCTTCTTAAGAAAGATGCCAGGTTTGTGTGGACAGAAGCTTGTGATCGGGCTTTTGCCAGTGTGAAGGCTATTTTGGCTTGTGAACCTGTGTTGATGGCACCCAATTTTGATGCACCGTTCAAACTTGCAGTGGATGCATGTGATATCGGCGTGGGGGCAGTGCTCCTGCAGGTAGACGCTGCTGGTCTGGACAGGCCAGTCGCTTACTACTCGAAAAAGCTTAATAAACATCAGAAGGCTTATTCCACCATCGAGAAGGAAGCTTTGGGTCTTGTCTTGGCCGTCAAGCATTTTGAAGTCTATGTATCTCATTCAGGCCGGGAGGTCATTGTGTATACAGATCATAATCCACTGTCGTTCCTTGCAAAGTTCAAAACATCAAGCCCGAGGGTGTTTCGGTGGGCACTGGTGTTGCAGCCTTATAGCCTGGTGGTGCAGCATGTGGCAGGGAAGAATAATGTCTTGGCTGATGCACTGTCTCGTATGCCAGTGGGGGAGCCCACCTGAGGATCCATCAGTCAGTTCCTGGTTTAGTTAGCACTTTTAGTGTTTCCTTCTCGAAGTAGAAGATGTGATTCTAGTGTCCTTGTTATTTTGGCAGAGTTTGCAAATTATATAGTCAATCTGCCGTGGAAAAATGTTTTGTATTGAATTATGTATATGTAAATGGGGGTGTGGAGATTTTATGGAAAAGGGGGAAAATGTAAAAAAAAAATTTAAAATTACTATTCATAGTGTGGGTGTTACATATTTTTCTTTTTTTTCTCTTTATGGGGGGAGGGATGTTATGAGTCAGTCTGGTGGGGTGTATGATAGAGTGGTTGCTAGGGACTCACTGACATACACGTGAGGAAGGGGCGTGGTGTTGGGGTGATTCTCAAATTGGTGGCAGCTGCTCCCGAAAAGAAAGGTCGGGAAATTGTGGCCGGAAAGGGAAGAGAGGCCACTTGGGAAGAGACGACAGGTGAAGAGGAAGCTCGACCACGCACCGAGAGTACTGAACCAACGTCCACCACACCACCACTTATTTTTGTTTGTTCCACACTTAATGAACTCAACCCAACTGAACCAAGAGCGGGCTGTCCAGGGAAACTAAAGTCAGAGGAGACGGCCGGAGCCGACTCACGGTCATTGGGGCGCGCAGTCCACCTGGGTGAGTTTCCTCTAACACACGACCCCTCCAGGTAGGAAGTTAGTGCACTCACCCAGGGAAATGAGACTACAATTTCACGTTAATGCACCACGCAGGGTCTGGTAGGTTTATGTTAGGTGCTGGGCTAACCTTCGGGAGGGGGATTTTGGTGAGATAGAGCCGAGGCGAGCCTGGCATCGTAGCATTCCCTGTAGCTCCCGAAAATATTAGAAAAATACATACACAAATTATGCCTGTCAGTTTTGCATGCTCCTCTCTCTCTCTCTCTGTGTGTTGTATTTTTTCAACGTAGCAGGCCCTGCATTAAATTGACCAATGAGATAAGAGAATAATACTGGCACGTTAACGGTCGCGATAGTTTACTCGCTGGTGATAGCCTTCAACGCAGTTTGCTAGCATGGCGGAGGTTCCGAGAAAGAAGCCGAAAACCTACAATTTCCATCCAGAATGGGAAGAGGAATTTATTTTTACCATGGTGAAAGACAAGTGTGTGTGCATGTTGTGCCACCAAACTCAAGCACTGGCTAAAAGAAGAAATCTGGACCGGCACCACAACACCAACCACGAAAAGTTCAAAGACAGCTTCCCCCAAAAGAGCGCAATCCGTGCCCGGAAAGTTGTCGAGCTGAAATCGGCGTTGAAGGCCCAGCAATCGCTTTTCACAAAACCTGCTGCTCAAAATAAGGCTGCGACGGAAGCTTCATTTCGTGTAAGTCACCTTTTGGCTAAACACAAGAAGCCTTTTACAGATGGCGATTTATTCAAGGAAGCAATGGCCATTACAGCAGAGACTGTTTTCAACGGCTTCAAAAACAAAGACGACATAAAAACCGCACTCCGCGGTGTGCAGCTTGGCCCTGCAACAGTGACAAGGAGGGTTGAGGGAATGTCCGAGGACGTGGATCAACAGGTGTTAAAGGACTTGTCACTCTGTGAATATTTTTCACTACAGTTCGATGAATCCCTGGATGTAATGGACACAGCTCAGCTTGTTGTTTTTGTAAGAATGGCGTTCCAGGATTCAACAACAAAGGCGGACTTCCTCACTCTCTTGCACCTACAGGAGAGAACGAGAGGTGAGGATATTTACAACGAGTTCAAAAAATATCTCCGTGACAATGACATCCCCATTCATAAACTGGTGGCAATTACTACTGATGGGGCCCCAGCAATGCGCGGTGTGCGAGCTGGATTTATAGCACTGTGCCGTAATGACCCCGATTTTCCCGACTTTGTGAACTATCACTGTGTCATTCATCAGCAGGCCTTGGTGGGGAAGGTCGTGGACTTTTCTCATGTTATGACTCTGGTGGTCAAACTGATAAACTCAATCCGAGCAAAAGCACTTCAGCACCGCTTATTCAAGGCATTATTGGATGAGCTCGATGCTGCTTACGGAGACCTACTTCTCCATGCTGATGTCCGATGGTTGAGTCGCGGCAAAGTGCTGCAGCGATTTGTTGACTTGCTGCCTGAGATAAAGACTTTTCTGTCGACAAGGAACGAGGAGCACGAGGAGCTGTCAGATGATGCGTGGCTACAGGACCTGGGTTTTCTGACAGACCTGACGGCAAAACTGAACGCACTGAACAACGAGCTCCAGGGAAAAGACCGACACCTGCCCCACATGATAAGCGCAGTGAATGCGTTCAAAGCCAAGCTCCATGTTTGGACCACACATCTAAAGAACGGGAGGCTGACGCACTTTCCCAACCTGGAGAAAATGTCACAGGCCATTGGAGACAAAGATGCTTTTCACCCTGAGCAGTACTGTGATCACCTGGACAAAGTGGCAACAGAGTTCAGTCGGCGTTTTGGTGAGTTAGACGTCATGGAAGATATTGCTGCATTTGTCTCAAACCCATTCCTGACCATTGATATAGATCAGGTAGCAGCCAAATTCCAGCAAGTATTTGCTTTACCTAGTGGAGTTGACATGGAGATGGTTGATTTGCAAAATGACATAGAGCTGAAAGCTAGATCAAGGGACAGTGACTTTTGGGGACTTGTCAGCAGGGAGAAGTTTCCTCTCCTCACCGCATGTGCACTGAGAGTGAGTGCTTACTTTGGATCCACTTACCTCTGTGAAATGGCGTTTTCACAGATGAAAATAATCAAATCAAAGTACAGGAGCCGCCTTACTGACAGACACCACACAGACTGTCTCAGACTGGCTGTCAGTAGCTATGAGCCAAACTACAAAGCACTAACAGACAGTATTCAGTCACAGCCATCACACTAACTTGAGTGAGTAACCTGACTTACACTTGCTGCATGAGATGGGATGTCCCATGAGATGGGACATAAAACTGGACTCAGCTTAATTGCACTGACTGAGAATTTTGTTGGCACACATTACAGTTTTGTTTTCTAAAATGCAAATGTTAATGTAACTTGCATGAAGCTTCAGTTGATAAGCATAACAGTTAATGGCACTTGATGTGATCTGCTCACTGCGTTTTTTCCCCCCTTGTCTACTAAGAAACAAAACAATGTCATCATACAATGGAAAATAGGCCAAATGCCTTTATTTTTGTGTTGAAATTAAATAATGAAACTTAGAACTGAGGGTATGATGTATTGTAAAATTCTTAAAGCAAGACAGCTATGGACACTCTGAAGATGCGTGTGTGTGTGTGTGTATGCGTGTGTGTGTGTGTTGTGCGGCCACTTCCCCCTGTGTCCAATGTTGCAATTAAAAAGTCGTTCTGACTTCTCGTTATTATTATTAGTATGTAATGTTTGATATGCTTGGTACAGTGTTTTCTTGGTTGCATTAATTTGAAAGTTGGACCAAAGCATTTCATGTAATTCAAATGCAATTAGCCTAAATAAAAGGCTTCAAGTTGGAAGTACAATCTGGGCTGTCTTTTTCTCTCAACGCTTCAATAGGTAGATCTTGCCTTTCACCAAGGTGGAGGTCAGGGATCTTGGGCTTGAAAAGGTTGGTGACCACTGGTCTAGGGTAATAGTGTTGAACATTAGGATGGCGGAACCTTGTTTGAAAAGCATTGCGTTTCAGTCGGATCAGTGTTACGGGAGTACCGATTAAACTTATACTGGGGTTTAGCCTGATATCTAGCCTCCCCCGAGGCAGGCTAGTTTGGAAGCATAAGTTGCCACGGCAACTTAGCTTGAACTATGCTGAGTTTGCTTTGTGGAACCGAATAAACCTGCAAATGAGCCAGACTAAGCGAAAGCCTGGCTAAGTGGTGAGCTCACTTCATGGAACACCCCTCAGGTCACCAATAGGAAAGTCAAAACATCAGCCCAGGGGCCTGTTCCAAGAAGCAGGTTCAGCAAACTCTGAGTCTAACCCTGCACTCTCAGTTGATTAATTCCAAGATGGCCAAGTCTTTTTGGTTATTATGGACCAAGAGTTTTTGGTTCCAGAACGGCTGATTTGAGTTAGTTCAAATAACTTTGAGTATGTTCACCTTGAGTTAAGCGCATGCGCGACGACAATAAAAAGCCATCATCAATGGAGGTCCGATACTATGATTCACCATGGCAACCGGCAAGCAGAAGGGTCGTAAAGTAGAGGGAATTGGCGTGGGAGAGAATCGCTGCCCGAGTCAATGCGTACGTTTGAATGCAGTAGTGTATTCATTTAACATTTATCCACACTTTCTTATAATATTACCTACATGTGAGAAAGTGGTGGAATAGTATTGGAATTTTTTTTTTTCCATTTAGGCGCAATCCCACGGGCGCAAAGCGCACTTGGCAGCTGCTGAAAATGAAATATAAAAACATTACAATAGAGTCATTTAGCAGACGCTTTTATCTAAAGCTACTTACAAAGGTGATAGTTAACACTATGTGGGGTTTGAACTCACAACTCTGAGACTGAGTCTCATGCGCTGCCAACTGAGCTGTCTGGGCCAGACATACTTCAAATGGTGTACTTGGGGTGACAAATTAGAAAGGCAGATCTAGAAATGTAATTACTGGAACATAAGTTAAAGGTGGGTGCATGGTCACAGGTGAAATGTGGTGTTGGAACAATATAAAATACTAACTGTTGCTTTTGTATGTGTAGGAAATAAAGAAGACCAAATGAAATGTGTTTATTTGACTGTTCGGGGTGGTGGTAGCGTAATCCGTGAACTGTAAACAGCATATTATATCTCGGACAGCTCTTCCATCCTGGACATAGAACATCTAACCGGGGTTTCAAAATCCTCTCCCGACATAAGGCTATGCAAATTACTTCGGCTTGAATATCGATCAGGTTACCGAGTAAAGGACACGCCATGTCCGACAGCTGCTTCAGGTTCAGCAGAGGGAGGAGACAGGGAGAAAGTCAGGGTTTGTTCAAGAAAACCTGCCAGCGAGCAGGTTAGGTTCACAGAGTCAGTTACCATGGTAATTGAATCAGAGTTTGAGTTGCCTCTCTTTCTGGAACGGAAAACCCAGAGTTTCCCTCATCTCAGGGTTACCAAACTCAGAGTTTTCACTAAACCCGCTTCTTGGAACAGGCCCCAGGTTCACTGTTAAGTTCTCTACATGTATTTTGTACCTTATTTTACATAACATAAAGTGTGTGTGTGTGTGTGTGTGTGTGTGTGTGTATGTATCATCTTTTCTGACCAACAAGATTAAAATGTATGAAATTACACCAAATGGCATCCTTGCATTATTTTGCACATTTAATCACAACACCTTGTCATATCTACAGGAGAACTACATAGTGTTTCTATATCGATAGCATTTTGTATTTGCCTCAATCGGTAAGTCCTCAGATGAAAAACTATAGAAGTTAGTGTGATCGCTAGGAAAGCTATGGAGACATATCATTTCCTTTGTTGCCTTTCAGCTGAAAACTACGGCCAAAAGCAGCACAGTGTGGCATTGTATTGGTATTCTCTCTACTGTGGACCGGTAGAATCAGCAACAAGCGCAATCAATTTACGTCATCAACCCAGAGTGCATTGCCCACGTAAAGTAATGGCAACATCCGTAAGTGAAAATATGCATTAAACGTTGAGGATTTTTAAAGTAATGAAAATATTTCATGTGTTTCTAACGTATTTTAGTAGGATAGGGCAATTATAGCATATTAAGGCCTACACGTCTTAATAGTCGGGGTTCCTTTTAAATAGTCTTTCGTTGTCGGCCCTTCCCTATTTCCCCCTTCTATTGCCCTCGCCACATGAGGAAACAAAGTGTTTCCCTCATTTGCATGTCACCGATTTACAACCTGGTGACTGGGGAAACTCCTAAAAATGTCACATGTGAATGAAAGTAACATTTTGTAACCTCACAACAGGTGTATTCATATGATACCAAGCATTGCTGCTTTACACCTTAAAGGTCCCATATTATGGAAAATGGTTTATTCCTGGCGCTTATACATGTTCCACAGGAAATTACTTCCCTAAGCAGCTGAGAAAATTTGAAATCTGGAAGTCAACCTGTTTTTCTGTATTTTCCTTTTTCCAAAAACAGTGCCAAAGATAGGAGAAAAACAGCCCGTTTCAGAAAGTAGCCCCTTTGGACGTCATAAGGGGCTAATTCAGCCCCTCTCAGAGCATGCCCACGCCCAGGTGAACAACCAATCCCATTTACGTCATAGCAAAATGCAGCTCACGGCAGTGCCTCAAGTCGTTGCTTATGGTGCATTCCATTGTACTTGGAAATTGACAATTCAGAGTCGGTATTCCTAACTTCCAATCTAAATGTGTTCCAGTGCATCTGCTCGGGAAAACATAATCGCCTGCAGCAAACTCATGTTTGTATGGCAAGTCTCAGAATGTTACAGTATCTAAACTCAATATCAACTACTACAGCGCCATTAATAAATAGAATCGGCGCATATCACATTCGGACGCCCTTTTTTCCGAGTACACTGGAATGCAGCATTACTTTGCTACGAGTGAAGCAACATATATACGGCGATATATCAACTCTCCACTTATTTTGTAGGATGCAGGCAGCAACATAGATCCACAGTCTCCCAACATACGAAAATGCCAGGACAGAGCGGATTAATTTTATTTTTAACGGCAAAGTTAAAAAAAATTGTAAAGACCCCCAGGAACAGTTTAAATAGCCCAAAATGAGTACAATACCCCCCCTTTAATCCTTAATGCTTGCAGGTAAAGCTTAATAAAACACTCTGTATGTTGAGTAATGAAGAGAGAACACACAGTACATCGTCTGCCTCAGAATCTGAACTTCAAACAAAATACATACAGAAAGTGTATATATATAGTGTATATATTGCATACATGTGCACTACAGTGGGGGGATGATTCAATTTATGCATGGAAAAATGCACCCGAATAGTGGCTGTGTCACTGCCCAGACAATGTTTTGTACTATATTGTTCTGTAATTGAAAACCTTAACCTACTCCCTCAACAAAGGGTGGAGCTGTGACTACATGCATGGTTTGGCCCACCAGGCATGACAACACATCGTAATATACTAAATCTATCTTCTTTAGACTCAAATGATGTTCAGACTGCAATATATACTTCAAATAACCTAGAGTTGCAATTTGCATGTACAGTTAAGCTCCTGAGCTGCAAACCACACTCAGAGCATTGTCTGTGGATACTTTAATGCAGTGTTCTACATTTACATGCATAACCATATTACTCCGTGTGAGACTGCATAAAGATACCGTTCTGAAGTTACACTGGTGCCTCTAGGCGACAAATGAAAGGACTCCAATCAATGGATGCCCATCCTGGCACCGTGGCAAATGAAAATTTCCAATCTGTTTAACATCAAATGCACAATTTAGAGACAAGCAGCAAAGAAACCAGACATAATGGGAATATAAAACACCACAGCAATAACAATCAAGCACTCCCACTTCTACGATAATGGAGTTATGGTTGGGTAACAGATTTAAGGGCCAAATGACTATTTGTCAATTCATGTAATTATATCATTCAGTGTATTTCCATTTCTCTATTGCTCTATTTCTCTGTGGGTTCACAAGGTGAAGGGTATTTTGCCAGCTGCAGGATGGGTTGTACAGTGAGGCCATTTAGCTCTGCCGTAGCATACTGTGTGTAATTATCCTGGTGGAATCCTGAATAACTTTGAAGGTAGTCTGACCTACACAAAGCAGGCAATTGGCATAGCTCCTCATTAGCACTGCCACTGTAGTGCAACAACAACGTAGCCAGTAAGCTAGCTATAGAGGTAGTGATCATAACACAACGATGGGAAACTTTGAAGAATTGGCGCCTATAAGGCTGAAACAATATTGTTTTTGTGTTGATTTATATACCGATACACAGCTCAAGGGGACTTAGATACATTATACTATAAACAGATTTGATTTTAAAAAGGCACTATAAATGGGAACTATTAGTTAAATAAGATGGCTACCATTCAACAATGACAGTTTTTTTGTTTGCAATTCTCCTGGTTGACTAAAAACAAAAAAATACATGACATAATATTAGTAAACAATAGTTATGTAGATTTTTACATCCTATATTGTGTTCACCCACCAAAATGTAACTGTTTCAGTCATGAGACAAAACCAAAATGCTTGCCGAGACTATGGGACAAATATGCATCCTGAATGACTTTAACCAAATTGAGGTGCTATAAAGGCTTGATTTAACATACAATTGGTTATTACTCCAAAACAGCTCTGTCTCTGCCTTTCCCTTTAGATGTCATATGCAAATCTGTCAATTAAATATTCAATGACAGGCTAAGTTCAAGGTGCATCACATGAGTTTCAGTTAACTTGTTGATATATGAGCCTCTACAGACTGTTTGTAGCAGCTGACAAAAACATAAACAGGGATGTTAGGTTTTATCAAGAGCCAAGAAGCCAAGTATTTATACCTTTTTTTTTTGGTTGAGAAAAAAGGAGTGTCAAGACCAGCTATTATACGGCTTCCATGGCCATAAGATATGCGGGCATTAGCATAATTATTATCCTCATCTAAAGAAGTGTCGTCTGCCAGACGGAAATTGCAGGGAAATCTTCAAAGAAGAACCGTTGCTTTGAAGGTGTTGCTGGTGGCTTCAAAGAGGGATCTTGCATGTGTCCCAGTGGACTAGAAGCTCATAAGCCTATAGAAAACGATGCTTTGGGGGGGTAACTGAAAATATGCCCACTAACAACTATCAACTCCAGCAGTTCTTCCATACCCAACCTTTAACGTTCTCCAAACAGCAGCAGCTGTTGCACTTGAATGGGCCATGCCTTTGTGGTAGTGGACAAAGTGTATGGCCTGACATGGGGTCTCATTTATAAAACTTTGCGTAGATTCCATCCTAAAACATTGCGTACGCACAAACCTCAGAATCTACTAACGCAAGAAAATATTCAGATCTATAAAACCGTGCGGCGCACACGCAGTCTTCTCATTATAAATACCCACCTGCGGTGAATTGTGCGCTCGTGTACTCCTCCCAGTGTCCTCCCACTACTCCTCCTAGTGTCGTCCCACAATCATCCATAAATGGGCAATGCTAAATAGCTCATGAATATGCCGACGCTGTTAAGGAGCCTTTGTTGGACTATCAATGAGGGAAAGACTGAGAGACGCCAGCTGCAAGAAAGCCGAAATTTGCGGAGTGCGAGATCGAGGCGCTCATCACTGAGGTTGAGCGCCGTAAAGGTGTACTGTTTGGGGGCTCAGTAGAGGCATCTGTGCCACATTGTGGAGAACCGCACAAGCTCTAATAATCCGGCACACCTTAATAATAATAGAAATAAACTTTTGTTATATAGCACTTTTCAAAACAAAGTTACAAAGTGTTTTAGAAGACAAAATAAAAATGGGAGACAAACTGATGATGAACAAAATGATAAAAACAATTTAAAAACAGTTTAAAAGTTACAACATTGAGCATGAGGAGCTACATATGAAAGAGTAAAATATGCTTAGCCCCTTAGTTGTATTTTTGGCCCCTCTGTTTAAGCTTTATGTATCTATACAACAATATTTCCATAGGTGTATGCTGGGGCGTCCATAGTAGCCCACTGAAACCGAGCGGAGGAGATCAACAGACAGACAGACACGTCACTTAGTTCGGTTTCTCAGCCTGCTTGCTTTTCGTGGTGGTAAATACAACTTTCAGCCCTAATTCCATTTCCCCCGTTGGAGAGGGAGAGAGAGAGAGCGAGAGAGAAGGAGAGAGAGAGATAGATGCAAGCCGCAAACTGCTGTTTCTACGCGCCTCCCCCTGCTGATTTTGACAGAGAATCGTTATCGTTCATAAATTCTCTGTAGTGCTCCGTTCTTATGTGAGTCTCTGATTAATAATTGTATTCTTTGATTTTGAATAGTAGCATTATGTTGTATAAACTTAGATCGAGACAGAAGTTCTTTTAAATACAATCATGAATTACATGAGCACATTTATTATAAAACAGAGA
Source organism: Hoplostethus mediterraneus (assembly GCA_034670385.1). Lineage (NCBI taxonomy): Eukaryota > Metazoa > Chordata > Actinopteri > Trachichthyiformes > Trachichthyidae > Hoplostethus > Hoplostethus mediterraneus. The sequence goes on from JAXDDW010000064.1 coordinate 1,451,100, forward strand.
ACAAGACAATACAGGACAATACAAGACAATACTGAGCTCAGGAGAGATGCGTCACATGGATGAGTGTACGGATCTCCGCTATAGAAGCATCAGGGCAAAGTTTATATAGCTAAAGGAAACAATAAAGGGGATGAATATGCAAAAGCGCTATCTACTAGGGGAAGGACTAAAAGCATTGACGCAACTAGTGAGGTCACAAGGCTAGACGAAACATATATCTGGGTACACTTTAGGCACATCCTGTCCTCCCAACTACGATACATGCACCCAAACACCTCGGCGCCTCACCATGTGTGACCCAACAAGTGCATACACTAAGGCCTAATGAGCTTAAGCAACTATAAAACATAGGGGATAACAGTACTAAGGGATAAACAAGAATATCAAAGGTAACATACGTAAATTCTACCACAGTTCCCCCCTTTGATACCATCAGGTATCACATACAATCGTACAGCTAAAATGTTAACCTTAGCTGGAGATAATAACCATTAAACAGGGTGGGGAACTCATTTCTATGATTAAAACAGCACAGCACATAGTGACTATAATGATTAAAATTAAAAATGTAAAATGAATAACAATCCTGAAGGCATGTGCTGACAGATCCAGCATGAATTTTGCTTCTGGTTCAACGCGTAATCATACATTATCTGCATTGCTAGGTTATGCACGCCTGTAGTTGATCGTTGGACGCGGAGTACTGATCTTGATTTACGTAATTCAAGTGGCACGGATGGGGAATTCGTTTGGTAAAAACTACATGGTTTGGCGCCGAAAGCGGCATAATTAGGTGGATTATTGTTACAGTCGGGATTTGTATCGATCTGGTCTTTGGTGAAACACTAACAATAACTTGGGCTGAACCTATCGGTGGAAAAAATTATCTTTGATGAGAATCTCCTGGTGTGTGTCATTTCGATCTTTAAACTGTATGCGTTTCTGGTTTAAGCAATGATGACCACAACCATATAACTGCTGGTTCTATGGGGTCAAAACCCATCTGGGATTGTTCACATCTTTAAACTTACACCTGTCAACGGGAAAAACATGGCAATGTGTACATGTGTGGTGCATCTTTGTTGGCGGCGTCGAACATGCCGCAATGAGTCCGCGTCAGGGGCGTCGATCTCGTCCCTCGGTGGTGCCGTTTGGCTGGGCACTGACATCGGTGTGTGTGAGATTATCAGTGTAGGTGTGTGCAGAGACAGTAAGTGAGCGTGTGTGCTCGTGGATGCGGCTGCTGTTGTCCGGCCTGGGGACGGCTCCTCCTTCTATAGCCCAGATGATGAGGGCTACGCCGATCATGAAGAGGGAGATGGTGATGACGATTCCTTGTCAGCAACACCTGGAATGGGCCTTTCCACCTAGGAGAGACTGACATTTCCACCTAGGAGAGACTGACATTTCCACCTAGGAGAGACTGACATTTCCTAGTGATTTCATCAACACAAAATCACCGGGTTTAAACTCGTGGGTGGGGTCAGAGCTAGGAACTGGTAGGGCTACTCTTAGATTAAAGTACGACCTAAACCCAGTACAAAGTCTGTTAGGTGTTCACTTGTCCAAATTAGAGTAGTTCTGTGTGGTGGCAAGGGCGGGCTGAGACCTGTTGTTCTGTTTGTGGATGATCTGATGACATAGAGTACCAGAGGAAATGAGACATGTTTTGACTCTGCTGCGGCTGTGATTCCAGGGGCAAAACCATTGTGTTCTTACCATATGGGTTATCCCCCCTTTTCCTACATGTGCAGGACTGTGCGTGGCACGTGCCAACACATGGAGGAGAGAATTAGGACAAACCGGTCTCACTCCATCAGGGTGGAGCCACAAGCCTGACTCCGATTTCAAACAACCTTTGCGTGACCATAACGCCTTCTCGTTGGGTTCAGCACAATCTTGTAGGACTGCAACATCATGAAGAGAAGGGTGTGGCTGTGCGGAAGGAGTTTGTTTTGCTAGGCCTTGGAGGACCATAGAGGAAGAGCAGTGCAGCTTGTTTGGCAGCAGCATCTGTCATTGCATTACCTTTTGACACGGGATCAGTAGCACCAGTGTGAGTAGCACATTTAACAATGGCTAATTCTGAAGGGAGCAGAATAGCCTCAAGAAGATTTTTGATGAGCATGTTATGTTGTATGGGCTTACCGGATGACGTGATGAAACCACGGAGCTTCCACAACATACCAAAATCATGTGTATCACCGAAAGCATATCTGGAATCTGTGAAAATTGTGTCAGTTTTACTTTTAGCAAGAATGCAAGCTCTGGTTAACGCATACAATTCTGCCGCTTGAGCAGACGTGCCTGGAGGGAGGGCGTGGGCCTCGATCACCTCAGAATCTGAAACTATAGCATAACCGGAACGATAATCGCTGTCAGAAAGACAAAAAGAGGATCCATCTGTGTACAGAACAAAGTCAGAATTAGAGATTGGTGTTTGTTTGAGATCTGGGCGTGGTGATGTGGTTACATCTATCACCATCTCACAGTCATGCAGGTCAGCGTCTGAAGACTCATCAGAGCTGTTGGGAAGAAGTGTGGCAGGGTTAATAGGAGGCGCTCTTTTTACAGTTATGTGAGGTGCAGAAAGAATGATGGCTTCGTATCCAGAACGTCTGGAGGCAGTGAAATGCTGAGTGGCTGTAGATTGTAACAAGTGTACCACCGAGTGTGGGGCAAAGACAACACAGTCATGAGCCAGAACAATGGCTCTTCTTTGGCTGATTTTTCGATCATTTCAGCAACAGCAGCAATAGATCTGAGACACGCTGGCATACCACAAACTACAGGAGAGACCTTATGAGAGTAGTAGGCAAAAGGCCTGTAATGGGAACCATGTTTTTTTGGACAAGGATGGCATTGACAAACCCACTGGCTTCGTGCACATAGAGATGGAATGGCTGATTGTAGTCTGGCAACCCAAGCGTTGGTGCTGACATCAGGGCCTGTTTGAGCTTTGTGAATGCATCATGCATTTCAGGGGTCCACTCGATGGCTTTGGGGGCATCTGCCGTGGTCGAAGCGCGTAGGACAGAGTCCATTGATCTGTAATCATAGATCCAATGTCTGCAATAGTTAGTCATTCCCAGAAAAGACAACATTTCAGTCTTAGTGCGAGGAGGGGTGGCTGCACAAATAGTCTTGACTCTGTCAGGAGAGAGGAGTCTAGAGCCTTGGGAGAGACGGTATCCCAGATAAGCAACAGAGGGAAGACAAAACTGCAACTTCGCCAGGGAGGCTTTGTCCCTTCTCTGCCAGATGGATAAGCAGAGCGATGGAGTCAGCTTCACAGGCTTCCTTTGAGGGAGGGGCAATCAACAGATCATCAGCATACTGCAACAATGTGCTCCCACCTGGGAGAGTCAATGCATCCAAGTCACGCTTAACAGCAATAGAATAAACTGTGGGGCTCTCTGTGTAACCTTGAGGCAGGCGTGTCCAGGTGTACTGCTTACCGTTATAGGTGAAGGCAAAGAGGTATCTACTGTCTTCATCTAACGGGATGGAAAAGAATGCTGCACACAGATCAACAACAGTGTAGTGGGTGGAGTCAGCAGGCAAACTTGCCAGAATAGAGTTGGTATCTGCCACAAGAGGGGTCATAGGGACCACAATGTCGTTCACTGCCCTCAGATCCTGAACAAAGCGCCACTCATCTGCACAACCTGGTTTAGGGACCGGAAGAATAGGGGTGTTACATGGACTGTTTGTTTCAACTAGAACTCCCTGTTCCAACAAAGATTCAATGACAGGCCTGATACCGGAAATGGCAGCAGTAGACAAGGAACATTGCCGAATACATGGAAGTAAACTATAGAGTTTTTTGTTTGTTTGTTTTTTTCAGTGTCACCACGTGAGGTGGAGCTGAAGCGACAAAACCTTACATGATTATTGTGGAGCGCCCACAAATAACTTTAAAACAGTCGCCGGGTAGTGACCCAAGGATCCCACAAGGGGTCGACTTTTCTTGCAAAGGTGTCATCTGTTAAAGATAAACACACATGGGGCCTAAATCATGAGGCTGACAGCCTGTGGTAACAGCCAAGGACACATGGGGGAGTGACTTGGACATTTGATAGAAAGCGCGTTTATTCTGTATACAGAGGAATAACAATAACTGGGTGGAAACACCAGCTGCGCAGCCTTGAGCACCTATAACCTTAGTAGCTGGTGTGCTCAAAGTGTCTGCCTGGGTCAAACAAGGGGCTATCAAATTAGCGTATGCGTCAGATACAGGAACAGAGCCATACAATGCGGTACAATGCAATGAAGTGAGATGGGACATAGACAACAGTTTAGTAGTCAAACTAGGAGAATGTTTGGACAATGCAATGATGTTAGACTCTGAGAGGAACTCATAACACTTTCCTCTTGTAAATCCAAAAACAATCCATCAGGGGTGCAATAAATTACAGCATTCAACTTACACAAAGCATCTCTACCCAATAAAGATAACTGAGTTTTCTGTCAGAAAAACCGGTGCTGCAGTTCACTTTCCCCTACTTTCAAAGCTGTAGGTTTAGATAGTGGTTAGTGTTTCAGTCATGGGCCTTCCCTCGACCCCCACCGTTGTTACTCAAATCTGCAAATCAACTTCATGCATCTGAGTGGCTGACAATGTGGCACCAACAAGCATATGTATCCTTTTACCTTCAACACATACATCAAGAGCGGGATCTTTTCTCGGGGATTTTGAAAGTCTAATTCGTGTCAACTGGTGAAACTGATCGTGTTCTTCCCCATGGCCTCCCTATTGCTGGGGATAACTCATTGAATGCGCGGGAGGGGCTGACGGCAGTGAAGGCGGAGGGAGAGAAAGATACTGGTCTTCCCCCCCTTTTTCTGCTGATTCGCATAATTTTCTTTTCTCTTTTTAGTTTTACACTCTCTAGCCCAGTGCCCCAATTTATTGCAAAAGTGACATTTATCCTTAGATTTGTCTCGTTTAGTCCATTGACCTCGAGCCAACAAGTTGAGAGAAGCTACAGGCCTCTGTACTGGGGATGGGGCATTAGCTAGCATATGTTTAACTTCAATTGGTGTCCATGTCTTAGCTATGGGCACGTCTTCTATCATTCTTCTAGGAAGCTGGGGGAAGTATTGTTGGTTGGCCCTGTGTTATCGCTGTTACTGTAGCCAACGTCTCTACCCATTCATCACGGGCAGGCAGGGGACGATACAACTTTTCTACTGTTTTCTCAGTAAACCTTCTGACCCCCCCGTCGTTAGCTTTTGGGGTAAACAATCCTTCCATTTCCAAACCACCACATCTTAACATTTCACACAGTTTGGGGACTGTTAACCCAGATTGGTTCTTAGCCCAAGCATACATAAGTGCCCGGGCCTGTGATGTCGCGGAACCAAGGGCATCCAGCCCCAAACAGGCCATGGTCTTATCTGTCAGGCCTACCGCTGTTATGACCTGAGGTATCATGCTGAATGAGCAGTTGTAGGCGATTTTTTCTATCGCCATAGGCACCTGAGGAGACCAGTTTTGCAACGTATCCGTTATTTTACCTTTAGGAGGTCGGGTGGTTTCAGGGGATCTAGTCTCTGAGTCATTTACTTGGTTTTGTGATGTGTTGTGTTGTTTTGGGGGCGGGTGTCGTTTAGCGACAACACGCCATTCTTTCAGACATTTTTCCATATAATCATAATCCCAATTCGGATCTCCCTGACCACCCTCGATGTTGTCTGTTAGCAGTTGAAGTTTTTTCGGGGCGAATGATCCGCCTAGGGACCATTTCTCCCCTGTCCAGTTACACATATCATATGTAAACGGTACAGCAAAGATGAGATCTTTTTCTTTGGCCACAATCTCAGCTGCGGAACCCTCGGGAACGAGGCTTGTGCTCCATTTTTGCATTTCTTTAAGTCTACAGCTTATGGCTTTACTACATTTATAAAGTTGCTGGTTCTCAGGTGTCGTTGTTGAAAATGCACTGCCCATTTTGCGAGTTTACAAGCAAACACTTTACTGGAAAAGAAAAACTGTTTTCTTACCTTTGCGCTGCTGTGGTTGTCTTAGGAATGTCTGTGTGTCTTATCTTTCACTCCTGTTGTCTTCTGTGTCTGCTGCTGTTATGATGACTGTGAGGTCCTGGCCCGCTCTGACCTTCGCCTCCTCCGCTCACTGTCTCTCCCACGGAGAGGTATCTCTGTTACCTGGAGGGACTAGTCAGGGCCTGGAAGACACACTTTCCCTTTTTCACTTACCTTCAAGGTTGATTAGACACACATGCATTCAGGCAACATTTCAAGATGACTTTTTTTACAATAAACACTTCAATAATTGTGCTCAATACATAGATTTTTTCACAACCTTTGTTGACTTTCAGCGGTGTATTGAGCGTGGCAACACCACACTTATCGCGCGCATCCGCACCACAACTTGTAGTGCACTGTAAACGTTTAAAAATTCAACCAATACTAGTTTTTAGCTTTAGTTTCTTGTTTATAAACGACTTATCAGTTAATCCAATGTACCGCCTCCAGTCTGAAGTTTTGTTTCCGAATCGGTTTAAGTTTACGGGTTCGTTTGGATCTCGTCAAGGCACTCTTACGTGGGGGTCATAATTGAGAACTTAGGTACTCACCCCTTTTCGTGACTGCCTGTATTGAGATCCTGTTCGTGACGCCAATTTGTTGTATAAACTTAGATCGAGACAGAAGTTCTTTTAAATACAATCATGAATTACATGAGCACATTTATTATAAAACAGAGAACAAGACAATACAGGACAATACAAGACAATACTGAGCTCAGGAGAGATGCGTCACATGGATGAGTGTACGGATCTCCGCTATAGAAGCATCAGGGCAAAGTTTATATAGCTAAAGGAAACAATAAAGGGGATGAATATGCAAAAGCGCTATCTACTAGGGGAAGGACTAAAAGCATTGACGCAACTAGTGAGGTCACAAGGCTAGACGAAACATATATCTGGGTACACTTTAGGCACATCCTGTCCTCCCAACTACGATACATGCACCCAAACACCTCGGCGCCTCACCATGTGTGACCCAACAAGTGCATACACTAAGGCCTAATGAGCTTAAGCAACTATAAAACATAGGGGATAACAGTACTAAGGGATAAACAAGAATATCAAAGGTAACATACGTAAATTCTACCACACATTATGTTGTTGTTATTTAGCCTTTCTGAGGCTATTGCATGGTTAAATCAATGAGTTTTATTTCACTTCATCCTGGCGCCGCCCGGTAAAATAATCAATAAAATAAGAGTTAAGAGAATGCCTTTGTATAAAAATAGGTTTTAAGTAGTGACTTAACAGATACAACAGACCACAAACCCTGTGAAAGCACACTTATAAAACTATGTTTTTAAGAGGACTGAGCTTTATTTTGTCCATCGGGCGTCGCTGATTCCCGTGTCTGAAAAACTTTGCGGTGAGCTCTATGCATGGGTGAAAGGATGCGTAGAAGTGCACACCTTTTACCGCATAGAATTTTTCTATAAACCCCGACGTTTGCGGTAAAATATGCGTACGCACATTTCACCCCGTTAACGTCACTTTTTTGTGTGTAGCAACCTTTATAAATGAGACCCCAGGACTGAGTCCTCAGTAAACCTCCTATACCAACAGTTAAATTTAATTTGATTGTCTCTAAGTAACAAATTGGAGAGAGCAACTGATTAGTAGAGGGCTATATTTCACATAATGTGGTACTTCATGGGAAAAGCCATGGGTCACAAGCCCACTCTGAGGGCAAATGCGTGGCACAGATCACACAGGAGGCAGGATTACAACAATATACTGCCTTTAATTAACTTACTTAAATATAACTCAAACTGACCCTTAGAAATCAATTTTCAGGAGGACCTTCAGCAGCCTCCCTGGCTGGTCTCCCTTTTGCACCGCAGTGACATAACATTGCTAGTTATTCTTAACAAATATATTCAATGTCAGATGTGAATATTTCTTCCTTCTTTTGAAAAAACTACAAGCGACCTCTCTGTGAAATCTACTCCATGCATGTTATCAATGGGCCCTTTTAACGTGTCGCAGACAACTTCCGTTCTGACTCAAAGCGGGTTATGTTTACTTCCGCATGGAGTTCACCCAGTCCCTTGTACATGTCACACTGACATTAGAAACTATACTAGGACATGTAATGCATTATGGACGATCATGGACAATAGACTGTTGGTTGAGGATGGGGTTGGTTGAAGTAGGCGGTTTTCCTTTTTTTGTGTCTGTTAATTGAAATCCCCACCAGCTGGGCGAGGAGAAGTTTCATTGGTCCCTGCCAGGGTGACCAATAGTTAAAAGTGCCTCTTCGAAACTCACCTGGAGTTCGCCCTGGGGAGGAGATCAGCTGAATGCTGAAGGAGAACCAGGCTGCCGATGAGAGGGAGAGATGGTGTGGGAACAGTGTAATCCAAGCCAGCGTCAAAGGGATGATCAATGTACCTGGTCTCCTTGACAAGAGTGTAATGCTAGCCTTGTGTAGCCTCTGTATATTGACCTTGTATCGCTCCTATGCCATCCTAGCTCCACGGACAGCCCTCGGGTGCAACGCCGCATACTTACCGACCAGAGGGAAGATGCGAGGGAGGAACGGGATGAGGGACGAGAGGACAATGCACTCTAGGCCCATACAAAGATCCCGGCAATCGGAGGTTCCCGTTTTGTGTTTGGGTTGTCGTCGTGGGACGGTGATGTCAGCGGCTGCTACGCAGCCATCAGGGCACAGACCTGGCTAGGCTATTTTGGGTAAAAATAATCATTTTTTTGAGTGTTTTGTAATGGTCAAATTCGACCCACGACCGCAAAAGGTACATGCCCCTTTCTAGCACAATATGAGGGTTAAGTAAACTTTTCAAAAGGTTTTGTGTTGTCAGGGACTCATTTTCCCAGGGCCCGATGTTCAACTCCATGCTATGTTCCCTGAACATGCCTACACATACAAACACCCATTCTGATTTTCTGATATAAGTTAATAATATCTGTAATTATGTTGTGCATAATTTGGTTACAATTACTGTAATTTCCATGCTAACACACATTTGAGTCAAAGGCTACATTCCACTGGGGAAGAATTGCTTGAATCTTGAATAAACAGTCATCAAATGTATGCACCGAAATGAAGAAAAGTCCATACTGTAACTGGAAGAATTTCTGTATACCCTTATGTATCTTATGTTGATTCTACATATTCGTGTTGATGTTATGTCCTTGTTATACATTACACCCTTCGTGTGGCGCCCAGATGTCGTGGTGCTGTTTCAGTTCCCAGGGTGAAGGCTCCTTGGTTAGTTCAGTAGGCCAGAGGTCAGGACACCATTCTAAAAGGATGGCCCCATTGAGGCCCCAACGAGCCTTTTCCCAGGGTGTTCCCAAACAGCACGCACTGTTCCATATTACTATAACGACCTTGCAGATGTGCCCCCTTACCTCCTTCCTATCCTTTTAGGTGTTAGGAACTACTTTGTTAGTGTGGTAGAAAGTTGCCCCCCTCCCTTTTGTTTTCTTTAAGCTTTATAATCTCTGCCCAGAGGCTCCTCTGGCAGAGATTCGCATACCTACCCATGTGTGTGTATCACTCCTGATCAGTATTGTATTGTATTTCTGTGTGTTAATAAATGTGCTCATGTGATTCATGATTGAAAGGACTTCTGTCTAGATCTGAATATATTCAACAGTAGCCTATAAAACACAGTAAACGGTCAAAAAAGAAAACAAAATGTTGAGTATGAACATGTCCCAGCCTTCACTTATGCTGAAGCCTAACTCCAACTTTAATGTAGGTGTGATACATTGACTGTACTAAATTACTGTTTCATCTCAGGGCTTCTCGTGGCTAAAATGAACTTGTTGAAGACAGAGACTGAAGGACTGGCTGTGGACTTGGTGAACAGAAAGCCTTCAGATATGAACTTGGATAACATGAAAACAGAAGATCTTGATGATACTGATTCAGGACCAGAGTGAAAGCTGGGGAACATCTTTGTCAGGTTCCCATTATGTGCTATATAGAGCTGGAGAACATAGGACCATGGGAGAGCACATATGTAGAAATGGGGAACATAGGACCTTTGTCATGTTCCCATTATATGCCCTGTAAATCTGGGGAACATAGGACCCTGGGAACATGGGACCCTGGGAAAATAGGAATGACCCCCACGAACACACCCTCTTTATCATGCTGTTCCTTGTTCGAGTCCGGCTGTTGCTGGTCCGCCACATGGTCCCTGGGTCTGCAGTAATTCCTCAGCACCATCGGTTGTCACAGGCTGTGCTGCAGCTGGTGGTAGTGCCAGGGTTGCTGGTAGTGTTAGCATCATCAGGACGTTGTTGTTAGTATCTCTTGATTTTGGAAAAAACTTTTGGAAATCTCAGGGATATTTTTACGAAACGCTGCCTCTCTCACTTCTTACACTTTTTTTGCTTTGTGTTTTGACGCCCCACTACTCCAACGCTGATGATCCATATTGCAATAAACAAATAACAAACTAGCTAAGCTACTAACTAAACTAAATTGATAGCTGTCACTCACTTGCTGTCACTCAGAAATGCCTGCCAGTCTGTGTTGAGGGGTATGCTAGATTCAGGCAGCATGTCTTGTACGCTCAGTAAAGAGGCAGAGTGTAAGCTCAGAGATGCTAATGTCCTTCCCTGTCCCCAGCCAGTGCCGAGTAATGTTGTCCTCATTGGCTGTGGTGGTCTCATGACACAACCAAAGTGCATTTACGAGCTAGACATTGATGTTTACGGCAATTAAGTTTATTGTTCCGATCTTTGTTGTCCCAGGACAAAGAGATGAGCTTATTGTAGGAAGCAATGTAATCATTTTTAAAAAGGGGGACTGGAAGGTGTGTTCGAACTATCGGGGGATCACACTTCTCACCCCCCCGCCGGGAAGGTCTACTCCAGGGTGCTGGAAAGGAGGCTCCGGCCGATTGTCGAACCTCGGATTCAGGAGGAGCAATGCGGCTTCCGTCCTGGCCGTGGGACGGCGGACCAGCTCTTTACCCTTGCAGGGCTGCTGGAGGGGGCATGGGAGTTCACTCATCCAGTCTACATGTGTTTTGTAGACTTGGAGAAGGCTTATGACCGTGTCTCCCGTGGCGTCTTGTGGGGGGTACTGAGGGAGTATGGGGTACCGTGGCCGCTGCTGCGGGCTATCCGGTCCCTATACAACCGAAGTGAGAGCTGTGTCCGCATTCTCGGCACGAGGTCAAGCCCGTTTCCAGTGCGTGTTGGGCTACGCCAAGGCTGCCCCTTGTCGCCAGTCCTGTTCGTGGTTTTCATGGACAGGATCTCAAGGCGCAGTCAAGGTGGGGAGAGTGTCCGGTTTGGGGACCTCAGGGTTGCATCCCTGCTTTTTGCAGACGATGTGGTTCTGATGGCTCCGTCAGACCGAGACCTCCAGCATGCACTGGGGCGGTTTGTGGCTGAGTGTGAAGCGGTTGGATTGAGAGTCAGCACCTCCAAGTCTGAGGCCATGGTACTCTCACGGAAAACGGTGGAGTGCTCCCTTCGGGTTGGGGAGGAAGTGCTTCCCCAAGTGAAGGAGTTCAAGTATCTCGGGGTCTTGTTCACGAGTGAGGCTAGAATGGGGCGGGAGATGGACAGACGGATAGGTGCGGCGTCTGCAGTAATGCGGACGTTGTACCGGTCCGTTGTGGTGAAGAGGGAGCTGAACCATCACGGTCCATCTACGTTCCAACCCTCACCTATGGTCACGAGCTTTGGGTAGTGACCGAAAGAATAAGATCGCGGATACAAGCGGCCGAAATGAGCTTCCTCCATAGGGTGGCTGGCCTCACCCTTAGAGATAGGGTGAGGAGCACGGACATCCGGGAGGAGCTCGGAGTAGAGCCTCTGCTCCTTCATGTCGAAAGGAGTCAGCTGAGGTGGTTCGGACATCTGATTAGGATGTCCCCCGGGCGCCTCCCCTTGGAGGTGTTCCGGGCACGGCCAACTGGGAGGAGACCTCGGGGCAGACCTAGAGCCCGTTGGAGGGATTATATATCCCTTCTGGCCTGGGAACGCCTCGGGATCCCCCAGGGGGAACTGGAAGGTGTGGCTGGGGTGAAGGACGTCTGGAGATCCCTGCTGAGCCTACTGCCTCCGCGACCCGGCCCCGGATAAGCGGCTAGAAAATGGATGGATGGATGGATATTAAGTGGTATAAAAGTATAATGTATTAAATGCATAGAGAAAATGGTTACATTTATTTGGTAACATTTATCAAAAGAAAATTAGCAACACTTGCATAATTATAGTGAGTAATATAACTTCATACCGCTAAGTAATTGAATATGTCAAACAGAAATAAAAAATAAGATTTACTTAATATTTTGATGACAGCGACGTTCCTGTCTATGAAAAACATTTTTTTTCAAATCAATTAAGAAAATTAATTGACTTTCCTTAATTAGTTTAAACAAATATAACTTAAAACTTAAATATAATTAAGTAACGTTATCTTCACAGAGCAGATGAACGAAATGAACAAGAGAGCTGATGAACTGTTCAGTCTCTATCGGACTTCGAACCGTTCGATGTCCGAGAAGTCCGATAGAGGCCGATCGTTCATCTCATTCATGAACGAGACACTACTTCCGCGTACCTACCGGATCAAGGACCCATATTGGATCGTGAAAAAGGCCAATGTAATAATGTAGCGATCTATTCTGCACACATTGACAACAGTTTTTGTTGTTTAAGATGTTGTTTAATAAATTAACTGGTAATTGGGTAAACTATAAGACATTTAACATTTAACATTTGTCAACAAAACTGTCTCTATTAGAAAAAGAAAGTCAAGAGCACACAAAATAAAATGAAATCAATAGCAATACTCTGTGTAAATACTAAAAATATTATTATCATTAACCTGTGATTTAGTTGGCGTTTTACTGTCCGAGATGTCTCGGACATCGGGAGAGCAGATGTCCGAGAAGTCCGATAGAGACTGAACGGTTCGCGAGCAGCTAAGAGCAGCTGCTCAGTCTCTCATAGCAGGCAACGTGAGCGGGCGTGGGCAGTGTGAGTAGGTATTCATGAGCAGTCGGTCCGTTCGATTTGCTAACCCGGTACGTACCGGACACTAAAAAGATTCGTTCGTCCTCTTCTACCCATCACTAAGCACAAAAGACAGTCATTTTATAGAAAGAACTTTGCTGTTCTTGAACCAGTTGAGTATGTGTTAAATGCACAAGAAAAAAAGCATACTTTTGTTTATGTTCCTATTTTAGATTTGTTGAGTAAACTGTTAGAAAGAAGTGAGGTACTTCAGACACTAGAGAGATCCAGTCAACATGAAGGTCATTACAGTTCATTTCAAGATGGAGAATACTTTAAAGAAAACAAACTTTTCTCTGAAGAATAAGGCATAGCTTTTGGACTATATATTGACGATTTTGAAGTTTGTAATCCGTTAGGTACTTCAAAAAAGAAGCACAAAGTTTGTGGTATATATTGGGTAATAGCCAATTTACCCATAAGACTTCGATCAACATTATCCTCAATTTATCTAGCTGTGTTGTGCAAAACTGTACACATAAAAGAATATGGTTACAGCAAGGTTTTAGAGCCTCTGATTAGAGATCTTGAGCTCCTTGAGAGAGAAGGTGTGTTTGTTCAGAGTCTTGGCTCTAATGTTAAAGGGACAGTTTTGTATGTATCTGCAGACAACTTGGGTGCACACTCACTTGCTGGATTCCAAGAGTCTTTCAATGTTGACAAGTTTTGCAGGTTTGAAGGAATTGTACCTGTGGAACTCTGCATATGCCTCTCAGATCTGATTGCTAAGAAGTATTTTACATTGAATGAGCTTAATTGTGGAATAACAACGTTCCCCCTTCAATTCCATGACAAAACTAACAGACCTCAGACAATACAAACAAACTTTCAAAAAAAGCGAACTATAAGTGGCAATGGACATGAGAACTGGGCACTTCTGAGATTTCATCCGCTGTTGATTGGCCACCGCACACCCAGAGGGTGAAAAAACTTGGCATATAATCCTTGAATTAAGAGACATTGTTGAGTTGTTATCCAGCCCCTCATTCACAACAGAAAGCCTGTGCTACCTACAAGCCAAAATCTCTGACCACCGACAGTTGCTTTTAGAAGTATTTCCTTGTACTAAATTCCATGCTAAACATCGTTATCTTGAGCATTATCCTATGCTAATAAAAAAATTGGTCCCCTAATTGAATTTTGGACAGTAAGATTTGAGGCTAAAAAGGTGGTTTGTGATGTTGGTAACTTCAAAAATATTCTGCACGCTTTGGCCACAAGACATCAACTAATGTTGGCATATTATTTGGAGATGCCAAGTGTTTTTAAACCAAGCATCGAAACTGGGCGAGTATCGGTTGTATCTGTGGACATCTTGGATGTTGCTATCAGCGTGGCTATATGGAACAAGTTTAAAGGCCTGGACTCTGTTTCACTCACCTCCACTGCCTATTTAAATGGGACAAAATATTCCAAAGGGATGGTGCTCTCAGTTGGGCACACAAGTGGACTGCCAGATTTTGGGAGAGTACTCGAGATCTGTTAAGTGGATGGCCGCATATTTTTCATTACTGTTCACAGCTGGCTTCTTGGAGCATCTCAGGTGTTACCAGCTTGCCAAAAAAGACCCTGCAGTAACTGTGGTGGTCAATCCTGTCAGCTGAATGACTACATCCCCCTGGCCGCATACCTTGTTGCCGGAAAGCTTCTCATCACTCTGAGGACATCCATGATACAATAAGGTATAGTTGACACACCCCTGCTCATTTTTTAAAACACTTTTTATTTTTACTGTTTTAACTCTTGTTAGCTCACTGTTGGCCTAATGCAATCATGCAACACATTTACTGCAGACCACGCACTTCTTCACTCCTATAGTACAATTTTGTGTGCTTATTCTATGCTGCTTTTACTGTTTGTTTTCAGCTTCTTTCATCTTTGTTTTTTTGTTTTGTTTGTCACCCTGTTACAGCTGATGGTGCCTCCAAGATGCTTCTCCGAGTTATTGTGTCACCTCAAGACATAAGGCCTGTCACCCTAGAGCGTGTTCCTGAGTCAGTCCAGGAGCTATGTGAAGCACTGCGCACCATTCTGGGCTTACGAGGAAACTTCATTCTACAGTTTGAAGATCCAGACTTTGGAAATGAGCTCTGCAATTTGACAGACATCAAAGATCTACCAACTGATCGAGCAACACTGAAAGTTTTGTTCACATTTCCTGATCCAGTTTCTGACTTGACATTAGATACTGCAAGCTCGAGTTCCTCAATTGGTGCTTCATCAGTGGAATGGCCTGATTCTTTTGTTATTCCTGCTTTCTCCCATGATGTTGAACTTAAGCTGAGTGCAGCAAATGATGCCTATGGCAAGGATGGGACAGTGATGGACGTCCCCAAAGGTGTAAAGAGTGAAATACTGGACAGACTAGCTGATATGATATCCAAAATTACTGCCTATCCAAGTAAAGAACATTATGAAAATGTAGCCACAGCTCTTGTATCAAGGCACCCTTGTCTCAGAGAGCCGGGTTCTGCCAAAGGATGGTATTGCTGGGTATTCAGCCTGAAATTCAAGATGGGCAATTACCGTCAGAGGTTGATGGCAGCTGGATGCCCTGAAGTTCTTGTAAATAAGAGAAAGGGGGGGGCAGACAAAAAGTCAAAGAAGGGAGAGGTCCACTACTTGCCAGATCCACCTGAAGGACAAAGTGATGTTAAATCAGAGGAGAATCGGAAGACCATGCTTCTAGAGGTGCAGAAGCGTGATCCAGACTTGCAACTCCTGGATGAACTGCTCACTGCAACATTCTCTCAGCGAAGAAAGGAAATCGTTGGTGATGAGCCACTCATCTCTGTAGTCATGGACAGATGGCCTGCATTGTTTAATGAGAGACAGGTAACCAGTGCCAACTGAGATGTCCACAGGATGCTAGAGAGCAAGGAAAGATTGTATTTGTTTACTTAAGCATTAATGGTATCAGATAGCATGTAATCTGCATATGTCAATCATATTTTCATCTCTACTTGCTACCCCACTACTCTCTTCTGCTCCTTTTTTATCCCCTCTCTCATTACCCCTCATCTGTGGTGTTTGTTATGTGTCTGCTTCAGATAAATGCAGAGTTCAGTAGAATAGTCACCACAGAGCTGCTGAAGTCATTCATGGAAGGACTAGATGCCTTGGTGCCAAGTCTCTTAGAGCTGTACAAAGCAGCTGTTTCATCAAGCAGGAGGTTGGCCCTTAGCAGTGTTCTGAAGTATCAGGTATGTATAGAAATGAACTTATCAATGTGTACTAAAATAAGGATTTCTAGATTAAGTATTGCATTCACTCACTCTTGTCTGTAATTGTATGTAGTACACAAACCAGAACAGAATAACAGCTGCCCTACTTGGTCTTCCACATTTCCTTTCAGAGGATACTTCTCACATAATCAGGATGTGTGATGTAAGAAAATATAGTTACACATTGATAAGATGCTGATGATACTGATTCACTGGTATTCATTTTAAATGTGAAGTATATGTTTTCATGACCATTTTTATTGGCAATATCACAGAACCTTTCTTTTCATTGAAAGCTTAGTGCATCTTTCAAATCAGTTCAAAAATCTGAAAATGAACTAGTGATAGGTAATTTTTTAAAGAACATTTATGATAATGCAGTGAGTTGATATTATACATGTTTTTTTCTTCTTCTTTTACTCCAATTTATCAATAATAAGCTCTGCACCAAATTGGCACTGGTCAATTTGAACTCTTTCCAAAGTAATTTTAGTGTCCATATCTTGACCACAACTGTATAGCGTGTTATTTATTAGAATTACATTAAATGTAAATTGCGATTAAATCTGTCCCTTTTGTTTTAGGTTCATGATGAAAACCTGGATGTCATCATGCAGGGAATGCATGTAGGACTCCTGATTGGCCATGAAGGTGTCCTACGTGATGCTTTTCCTCTTGATGTTTTCAACGTGGCTGTGGTGGTAGAGGAGATAATTATTCTTCATGACCTCAAAGATGTCCCCACTGGCTTTGCCATGCTAATGGGCACCATGTACTCCCTTAATCTGCAGTACCCTCACAATATGAAATACTCTTTTGAATTCATTCAGAGGGTCATAATGAAGATACAACCCGACCACTGCTCAGCCAGGATAAATGGACTTAAAAACAAACTGCTGAGGTAGATGACTGTGACTGTGCAGTCATCTATAAACGATACCTCAGCAACAGTTCAAGCCTGAACTGGGACTGGAACTGTTGGACCAAATGTTGAAGAAAAACAGCAGAAATCTGTGGACTTGTTTTATTATTAATTTTGTTTAAAGTTAGTAAAAAATACTTTGTGAAGTCTTACGTGTTCATGTTAAACTAAGCTTAATTAACTAACTAAACTAAATTGCTGAAAACAAATCAGCGGCAGTAACATGACTTGACTTAATGTTCTTAAAACAAGGTTGAATGTGAGTTATATTAACACCTCAAGCATTTACTTGGAGGAAACCTGTCATTTTGCACTGTTGTACATTGATTAGAGGCAGAAACATTACATATGCATGTTCTTGTTGCTTGTAGAAAGTGTTTACTACTTTGCTGCTGTTACAAATATGCTGACCATTACCCAAGTATTGTTCAAACCATTCGAGGTCAAAAAGGTATTTGAACTTGTTCATATAAAGAGGACACCTGAAGCTTTAGCGTAATTGATGAGCAGTGATGAAAAACTAAATTCAACAAAAATGTTGTCAGTGATTTTCTTTTGAATTGTGTATTAGGAATCTTATAGACATGAAAGTGATTTATTTATTTTTTGTTTATTAAGCTGTTAGTCTCTCACATTTTGTGTGCACACCATATCCCTCCTTATCACGCTCAATCTCAGTTATTCCATCTCTGTTTGACTCACTTTTCTCTCTTTCTCAATCTCTTCTCTTACTCTTTCTATCCCTTTCACTCATTCCATCTATTTGTCTCACTTTTCTCTTCTCTTTCTCAATCTCCTCTTACTCTTTCTATCCTTTTCTCACTTTCGATCTCCCTCTAACACATTTGATCTCTCTATTTGCCTCTTACTCTTTCTATACCTCTCTCACTCTATTTCCTTCTCTCCCAGTTCTGCAATACATTGGAGAAACCTGGATATTGTTGCTATTTTTAAAAATACAAAAAAACAATGTTAAAATTTCTAATATTGTACTTGTTCAAATAAATGTTATATTTTTGAACAGATGAGTTGTAAGTTGATTCATTGTGAAGTTTAAGGAAACTGGCAAACTTGCCATTATCAGTCAAGATAAGGAATAAATCTAAGTAGAAACAATTTAAAAACATTAGTCCACTTAACTTGAAATGGCAATTGGTATGACTATAGTTGAAGTTATCTTAACTTGAAATTGTGAGTTGAAATAGTGTGGACAGTTTGTTTGACAAGATAAAGCAAGATAAAGCAAGTTTTCTTGAATGGATAATGTAACCTGGTTAGTTGTTTTTACTCAGAATATCAAGATTAAACAAATTATAATTAGTTAAACAACTTGTATACCTTAACTTTTTGAGTTGAAACAAAGCTTATCTTAAAGTTGAGTTTACTCATGTTTTTAACCACCTTGAAATTTATTACAGTGTGTACATATGAAGGAAAAACATATATGTACACACTATATATGAAACCTATTAGAAATAATAATAATATACAAATATATGTATAGCATATTATGTACATATGTCTTGCCCATACAAATGGCCTGTAATTATATAGCGCTTTCCAGTATAGGCCTCTCATTCACCCTCACGGCAGTGAGCTACCATGCAAGGTGCTGGTCTGACCATCGGGACATGTGGACTAGAGGAGCCGGGGTTCGAACCTGTGATCTTCTGATTGGAGGTCAACCCACTATACCTCCTGAGCCACAGCCGCCCCATATAAGTATGGAGTCCTCCCCGTCGGGGAATTGAACCCCGGTTTCTGTACTAACGAGGAGAGGCATATGTTTATATTATATATGTTGTATATATGTTGTTTTAATAAATATATAAATTAAACATACGGTATATGTTAACAATATATGTTTATATTATATATGTTGTATATATGTAGTTTTAATAAACATATATAAATATATATATTAAACATATATGGTTGCAACATATAATACCATATACAAATTCATACAATACAAATTTTTAATATATGTACATATACAGATTTGACTATGGATATTTCATATATGTTAAAAACCTATATCGTATGTATGTGGTAATAATAAATCGCCTTATATGTAACATATATGGCAATATCGCTCGCTGATATAGGGGCATATATGTCATATATTACATTTCCATATGGGTTATGATATCAAACTGTGCTGTGATTGGTTGCAAGTCGCAGAGATCAGCGTTGCGAATGTCAAAGTTGAATATAGTTGAACTTTGAGCGCAGCACCAGGGACTCTCCCAGCGTCTGTGCCCAGGTGCACAATGCCGACGGCGGCACTAGAATCTACGGCAACACTTGCCAAATAGGAAATGAATGGCACTGCCAGCGCCAAGCATTTTGGTCGCTGATCATGTGTTGGTTTATCTTTTTTGTTGATCCCACGATTGCTAAATAAGCACAGTATGTACGATCGCCATCTTGTGGTCATTAAGAATTTAGCTTAGAAATGGTTTGTGTTCATTGAAATGAGTATATTATATTTTTATTGATAGTTGCTATGACAATAAAAATTCAACCAAGGGCCGCATTAATATTAACCTCGGGCTGCGTGTTGAGTAGCGCGGCTGTACAGGGTCACAAGGGACCCAGTAACCAAACACAAGAGGTTCTTAAAATCGCAGGCCTTGGCTGGCGTTCACGACCTGGCTGGTCACCAGGGTCAACCTCGCACGCTATCTCTTGTCCGTCAGCGCTTTTTCTGGTACGATGTGGAGAAGGATGTGCGAAGCTATGTCAGGAACCAGATGTGTCCTCAGCAAGACTCCAGAGCCAGCAGCCAGAGCTCCGCTGGAGAGCATTACAACCTCAGCTCCGCTGGAACTTTTGGTCTGCTGAGGACAACAACAACAAGTCTGTGGATGTTCTTGTGATCACTGACCATTTCACAAAGTTAGCACACGCCTTCCCCTGTCAAGATAAAACTGCCAAAATAGTTGCCAAGAAGCTGTGGGACAACTTTTTCTATGGCTTCCCACAGCACCTCCATTCTGACCAGGGGGCTAACTTCCAAAGCAAGCTGATTGCAGAGCTCCTGGAGTTGGCAGGACTTGGGAAATCTCGAACCTCCCCTTACCATCCTATGGGGAATGGTGGCACTGAAAGGTTCAACCGCACTCTGGGTAATATGTTGCATTCCCTACCGTCAAGGTCGAAGCACAAATGGCCTCAGATGGTCCAAACCATGACCTTTGCCTACAACTGCACACAGCACAAGACGACTGGCTTCGCCCCTTTCTATCTGATGTTTGGGAGGATCCCGCGCCTGCCAGTTGATATGTTGTTCAAGAATGTTCTGCATGATGAGTCAGTCTGTGACTACAATGCATACATGAAGTACCTGGTGACCGATCTCCAGTCTGCTATGCTGCTGGCACAGAAGCACTCGTCGGAACAGAAACCTCAGTCAGACCAATACAACAAGAAAGTCAGGGGCTTACCTCTTTCTGTCGGTGACTGGGTCCTTGTGGCAAACAAAGATGGGAGAGGAAAACTCAAGCTAGCCGACAAGTGGGAACCGGCTGTTTACACGGCTGTCGTTGCTTCAAAGGCACAGTTCCACATCTACAAGATCAGAGACCGCAATGGTCATGTGAGGATCGTTCCCCCCAAAATGAAAAATGAAATACTGAGAGCCTCAATGTGTTACCAGAGATGGGGTGTTGTAGTGCAACAGATTTGAATTACTTACTGAAATATCTTTGCTTTTTGATTACCTCACAATGTGTAACATACAGTATATCAGGGATTTCTTATTGCCCTGCTTCACTATAAAATTACTATGTAACAATGTTACACTGTCCATGTTACATGTCCTCTGGAACAACGTTTTGACTACATGACACTGAAATTAACACAAATTGGATAATTCTTATTCTTGGTCTGTTTAGATGAATAAAACAACAGTTTTTATTTATTGCATTTTATTTTTGTGCGGCACACCTGAGGATCGAACCTGCAACCTTTGGATCATCAACAAGCTTCCTCACAAAAACGCAGAGAGATTTTCATTAATCTGTTATTTATTCTCATAAATTACGATAATAAAACACTAGGGAAATGCATGAAAAAGCCTGGACTTTTTCCAGTTTTTTCATTTCCTATCTCTTTTTCTCCTCTTTTTTCTTCACAGTCGGTAGACCATGAGACTCTCAAGCCTCTTTCAGACATGCACCTCAGATATTCTCCAGAGAATCAGGTCCTCACTTTAACCGAAGTTGCCCTTCCACACATATAGCACACCACTGGAGAATGTCCGTTTTGGATGCGTTCACAACAACAGAAAATACTCCAGTTGGTTTAGGCAAGGGGTGGGGTCTGGGTAGAGCATGCGGGAGACAGGACATGACGCAAAAAATACACTGCGGAAATCGCAGTGTTTAGTTTACAGCACGAAGATGGCGGACAAAGTGAACGACTCACTCTCAGTGGCCGTTTTTGCACACATACAACCCCCCCAAGTAATGTCTAGATAAGTTCCGGATTTCACTGCATGTGTGAAAGAGGTTTCAGTCTCAAGGTCGTGGGTTCAAGACCCACATAGCGTTAGCTATTACATTTGTAAGTCGCTTTGGATTAAAGCGTCTGCTAAATGATTGTAATGTAATGTAAAATATTCTTAATAGACAGATGTAGCTACAGAAATATAAATGTTTAAATCAATATTGAAAGTATCTACATTTAATTTCATATTGTAATTGATTTGATTATTATACATTTTCTGTAATTATGCATTATTTATATTATTATTGTTATATCATCATCACTGTTACTACAGCAATACACTACAACGACTAAAACTACAGCTACATTTAATTAAAATTACAGATACAAGACAGGTGAACAAAATAGCTTAATTTCAATTATTTTCTTTTAAATTAAATTTGACACTGCTCCCCACAAGTAGATAGGCTACAACTTAGAATAATCGAATGTAGCCGATGTCCAAAGCACTGAAGCCATGTCCAGTTGTTTATTGCTTTTACCATATTCAACCCGCTATCAGTTGTGATGGAGACTTGTCAGCCTTCATTCAGCCCCCAGGAGGCGAGTGTTTCAACCAGTCCTGGGCCAATGACTTCACCTGTATGGTCTTCAGGGAAGTAACATTTACATAACATTTACTCTGAAGAAACCATTCTTTATTTATGTAGTATATGGTAAGGCTCATATAAGGCTCAGATGTGTGACTTGACCACGTATCACAGGTGGTAGCGAAGTACTTTCTCCCTGCACTCCGCATATAGCTGGGGAAGTGCAGTCAGGGAAAAATGTTTTTGGCCAGGAAGCTCATGTCTGGGGTCAATAACTTGTTTTTGACTGTGCTAATGGGCAGCATGTCTTTTGCAATGCAATATGCTATTGCCGCTGTCATGTCTTTGTGTCCTTTAGTTTTTTTGCCATAGGGCTGAATGCAGACATTATTTTTTGTTGTGTTGTTTTGTTCTTGTTGTTGCTGTCGACACAATGCAAATTGTTCTGTTTTTTGTCAGACTTTAAATAGCCAAAGTATTTCCACACTACCAAAGTTGAACTGCCTTTGTTATCAACAACAGAGTCTCCGTCATTGGAGCTAAGGGCTGTGGTTGTGTTTGCTCATTCTCCTTTGTTAACAGCGGCATGTGGGGATGTGTGAAATGTATCGAACATTTTAAATATATATTTGGAGGAAAATTATATAGTTATATAGGGATAGTTATCATTTCATCACCAAGCACTAATTGGGTCAAAGCTTAAATTCTGCAAAATTAAACCCTTATTTGAAATGCAACTAAACATCAAAGTTTTAAGAAACAATTTCCCAATGTCCCTCGAAGTCTCTCCCAAAGTTAAATTGAGGCAAGCCAAAACAATATTCCTGACATTGTTGCCTAATTCCTTTACATTTATATACACAGCTACAGCACTGCTATGGTCCCTGACAATATGGATGATTTAGATGCGAACAAATGAGTCTGGCACACAAAAACACATACAACTACCACCATTCTGTATTGTGTTGCTTTACCTCTCCCCCCATGGAATAGCAGATGAGAGACTGGCACCACGCACAAGTCACAGAGAGCAGTAATGAATGGCAGGGGAGGGAAATAAAGAAGAAGATGAGAAAGAAGGGGAGGACAGAAGGAATAATGGGGAGCAGAGAAAAGAGAGATGGGAATAGAGAGGGCTGACAATAGGGTCAGGCTCTTTCAATATGACAGCTCTAAGACACGGGTTGTGGGCTCACGTAAAGCTTTTGAAGAGTGCCTTTCCAAATGTGTCATATGCAATACAGTCTTCAAAAAGAGTCCACTTTGGGATTTTTTTTTAGGCAGAGAAGAAAGAAATAGGCTAAGGCAGCACATACCGTATAGCACATGGGTAAATTGAGACACGGACTACGGACATCCATTAAGAAAGACCTTTAAATTGGTGCAGAGGTGACTTTGTGCATGGACTGAAAAATAACTTTAATGTCCATATGCTATTCTTCACTGATAAACCCCAGTTCAATTGTGACTCCACAAGGTTATGGCTGCCTGACAGTAGAATCATGTTGTCATGTTGTAACAAAGTAGCAACAGCTTGATTTTGGGCAGCAGCGTGGCATGGCGGTTAGAGAGGCCGTGCCATATTCAGATGGTCACATGTTCAATCCCTGCAACAGCTAATGTGTCCATACTTCTCGAAATAACCTTGAGCAAGACCCTGAACCTCCCTATCTCATCCAGGGGCTGGCCCTGCCCTCACCCCTCTGGTGAAATGCATATTGTGCATGTATGTAATTCTCAGAAGGATTTCTAATTACGCTGTGTGTTATATGGTGATTGAAGTGTTCTAAAATTGTTAAAAAGTTGTTTACGACAACTGACAAAAAGGATGTGGTCTGAAATTTGAGGCACATATTTGTTTTAGCTATATATCTGATCACTTTAAGTTAAGGCTCCTTGTCAAAGTGTTTTGGTATTCGATTACTCTCTAAGGTGTATATGATTTATAAAGGATAGGTGTGTGCTGAAACAAAACTCAAAACAAACAAAGGCTGATAACCTTCCCACAGTCTCAATACCAATGATGAATACTCAATAATTTTCTCCAATATTTACGCTGCTTGAGATTGGTTGTTTGTCATAGGCCAAGTTTGGTCTGATTGAACTGGCAAGATCTGTGGCTTGCCTGAAGAGTGAGAGTGTGAGATCTAGGGTGGAGCTGAATACTCGGATGAAACGAGTATCCGGTACAGATAATGTACTTTTTAAGAGCAGGAGTATCATCGGACTAAAATTTGTCAATATCCGTATACGTGATGAAGGAAAATCCTCATTGGGTAGCTGTGTCCACATCATTCCGTTATAGGCCAGCCACACACAGGGCTCCTCCCCTACACAGAGCCTATACAAAGTTCACTGCTTGTCATAGCTACTCTGTCCACAGGGATTAACAGCTCGCAACTCTCACTGCTTCTACACCAGTTAGCTTTTCTTCCATTGGCTCACTCCTACCTCAGTTTGTAAAATATCTAAAGTCAGCCGAGTTACTTGGAGAATACAGAATACAGTCGCAAGGCTGAATGCATATTCAGGTTCACACTGTCAGTTAATTTAATTTTTTTTAAATAAAAACAGAGTACCGTTCTATGCTGCAAATAAATAACAGGCTGAATCTTGCATTGTCTCTCCCACTCTCTGTCTCTCTCTCTCACTCATTCACACACACACCCACACCACATAATTAACATTGTGTTTTACTTTGTGTAGAAATAAAAAATACCCCCCCCCCCCCAAAAAAACCCAAACCTTAGGTAGTAAAAAAAACAACCTGTGATCACACACATAAACATCACTGTTTAAATTTTATTTTAAAAAATTAAGAAAAAAAATCAATAAAAAAGAAAGTTATGTTGAATATGAAAACTCTAGTTGCATGCATTTTACTTCATACTTCTTAATACTGCATGTGTTGTGTTCATTGATTCACTGAAGTTTATTTATTGAAGTTCATAAAAACTTGTTCTGTAAATAGTTCTCGTACAAACATTGATCTGAAGCTCAATTCTGAGGCTGTTCTGTACATAGTTTTCTAATGAACAATAAATATAGCAACTTCTGATCAACCCATATCCATGTCAGGCTTAAAATGCCAACTTCCGGTTAAAGGCCCACCCATTCCGAGTACGGATACGGATACATTTAGTTTCTGTATCTGTTCAATCAACTAAATTGAACAGATCCAGATACAGATAATGGTGCACTCGCTCATCCCTAGTGAGATCCCAATCTATTTTGGGATGAAAGTCATGCCAGGATGGAAACAGCGTGGCATTTCCCCCCTCATTGTCTATTTGCTTTGTATCTTGGTTGTGTTTCATCTATAATGCTTTATTAAAGAAGCCAAAACGTCTAATTGACCAGCATTTTTTTCTGGTTTAAGAGCTTTTGGCAAAGTCTATCTCAAGACTTGATTCAGCAAAATGCACTAGAATCTATCAAGTTTTGTCATACTGAAGACTTGGAGTCCCTCTATTCCCCTTGTAAATCCCAATCTTGGAAACCCAAATTTATGGTAAATGGTGGTAAAGAGATTTGGCTTCCATAAGCAGAGCAGAAAGACTATGAAAACCAGTTCAATAGAAAGAGATGAGATGTGATGTGATTAGATAAGGTTGGATGCATTCTATTGATTTCCAGGGCAATCCTGGATCACAAAGCAGACAAAAAAACACATTCAAAAAGGAGAAATTCAGAATGATGAAAGAAGAACAATGCAGTGAAAAGTCAGCATTGCCAGACAGCATGAACTCAATAATTACATAACAGATACTGCAGGTAAAAAAGACAATAGAGAGGCAACCCCAGGATTCCGAGATTGCAGACTTTTTTTTTTTTTTACAGAAAAATGGATGCAGAAAACTAGAGAAAAAAAATAGAGAAAACGCAGAATCATACAGAAAATAGACCATAAAGACCTGTGATTGGGTGTCTAGATATCAGTAGGACACTATTTATTTATAGCCTGCATCCCCATATATCCCCATATATCCTGTTTTTTTCTGCTTCACAGCTTTAGTGCCATGCACATTGGCCATGGAGCGATTTGTTCAACCTCTGCAGTCCAAGTCAAAGGTTGGAAATATCTCTGCTGCCCAAAGTGTCCAGTCTTATGAAGATCTCCATGATGATGGCAGAAATATATCCTATATACCACGCTACCATGGCAAGCATTCCATTGCAGTTTGGAAATTAACTTTGGTCATTTACTTTGGTAGTAAAATATAAGATATGTGGAAATAATGTAGTAACCGTTTTATAAAAGCTTTGCTGCACATCTGGCAGATAACTCACCTTAACTGTGATATAAATTCCATATACCATGGTCTATTGTGGATGATTGCTTAATTAGACCACCGTCAAAAGTCAACAATTGAGGACCACTTCAAGTCAGCCACCACCTCAAACACAAAACAGACCATAACAACCACTATCAATGCAAAAAAAAAAATAATTTGTCTGCAGAATAAATTGCAATTTTATAATTGCAGAATTTAAAAAGCCTGTAGAATTTGAGATGTTTTACCGCAAATCTTTGGGGGGCTGAATAGGAAAAGAAAATATAAAAGACCCCCTCGGGTGGACAAATTTAATCCAATGCCTCGTCTCACTAGATCCTCCTATATAGGGACAACCCAGTCTGTGCTCACTGTGAATGCACTGAATACAAATCTGTATTCCTCTTCCCTTTGGCTGCCTCTCTCTCTTTCCCTACTGCTCACAGTATGATAAAGCAGCTCTAGTCATGGCACAGTGCATGTGGTAAAACAACTTGCTCTTGGCTGCAGGGCCAGTAGCATTAGCCACAGAACATGGATGCTGACAGGAAGTAGAATTTATTGGTTCAGTTCAGTTCCCCTTGCCACCTCCATATTACTGATCATTTAATGGAGTTGCAAAGAAAGAAAGAAAGAAGTAATTCATATTTTTAGGTAATAGTTTTCAAATATTCAAGTTAGAAACCCACACCTGTGTTTGTGCTGCTGACACAGATGCTTCACCAATGCTGAGGGGAGATGTAACAATTTTCAATCTGTGAAATCAGCTATGATGTTGGCCTGGTAGCCAGTAAGAATCTTGCATAGTGGGCTGATTCCAAGACATGGGATTGTCAAATTCATAAGGGCTAGCCTGTAAGTGTAACAGTAGTGTAACACAATATGGAATATGAAGTCAATGTTAACTAAAATGCCAGATAGGACCTAGATCACACATTTTTTTCTGTGAACTAAACTGATGACATCCAACTAGGCCACTAAGCATTACAGTAGGTTTACATAATCTGCAGTATTTGTACCACTTTAGGGTCAGAGCCACAATATCTCTGCCTCATTTGACAGTAAAAAAATAAAATCTCCCCTGAGTGTAATCACTCAGGAAGTGGATGGAGATCACCTTTTCGTGAGGAGAAAATCAGAGATACCGTGTCTGTTAGAAAGTTCAACTCCCTGCACAGACAAGAGACTGCAATCATTGACTATTTCGCTGACCCATACTAAAACCCATTCAATTAGCACCCAGGGGAGCTGTGAGTAGCAGAAGACTGTATTTTATTAGGGAAGGGAAAATTGAATGACCAGCTGAATGCTCCCCTTGACTTCTTTGTTCTTTGCCCCCTCAGAATAACCAGTCTGCACTATCATAAATGTGTCAGTTTAAATGAGATCCTTTTTTTTCCAGAATACAGAATCTGGTAGATGAGTGACACAGACATTTTTGGGTTTCAACCAGTGATGGAGTGAGAAATCGGAGTTTAACTGTGGAGACTTAAGCACACAGAAACTGGGCTGTTGCAGCAGCAAACAGTAATAGGATACATCAAAGAAAAGTAGAATATAAATAAGAATTGAGCTAATCAGGTGTAGTGTATGCAGGAGACATCAACCCCCCCACCCTGACCATACAGGTTTGCAGGTTCTAAATCAAAAGACAAAAGATTTCTGAGCAGTTATACGACTGCCATAGCATGTCCATACATCGCATTATTACCATAGAAGGCATTTTTTTCCATTTTCTCGGGTTTTATTTCGCACGTCTTAGGTTGCTAAACAATATTTATTGTTTTTCTTCAATAATTCCCTTTGTCTATATATAGTAAGGTCTCAATCTGAAACACAGAGCAGTAGCATATTTGAATTGAGTCAGGATTGTCTGCTATTGCCTGCTATTTGAGGATCAAGAGGACGAAGAGAGAGAAGATGAAGAGAGCAAACCAAAGACTAAATGTAGAGGAGGCTTTGGCATTATTTCATGAATTGGGTGAAGGGGAATCTGATGGTGGAGAAGTCTCAGACTTGAGCAATGTGGACTGGAGCGAGGAGAAGTGTTCGTCTGATTCCGACTATCAGCTACAGGCAACACCAGCATAAAAAATCCAAGCCTAACAACGCTGCCCCCGTTCTGCCAGCTGAGCCATCTATTTCCACATCCACTCCATTGGTGCCAGGTAGGCATAGGCTATTATTTCTTCATCTATTCTCAGAAACAGTGTTTTGGGAAAAAAAACATGTTATATGCTACATTGAATAACCAGATAGCTATTGCGTTTTCCAAAGAGCTTAATACTATTATCCATATTTTGCAGTCCCAAGCCCATCGCATGGGCAGGAGGAGAGTGGGAAAGATGGGACCTTATGGAAGGTCATTCAGCCTGGAGAACACCCGGGGAGACAGCAGTCCCAAAATGTATTGACCGAGTCCACAGGCCCAACATTGCACGCAAAGTGCAACATAGAGGATCCACTGCGTTTCTCTGTATACTGGACAGCGGTACACTGGAGCACATTCTAAGATGGCGCGGCTGTGTCTAGACGCTGTCGTGGTAGCTCCGCGGAGATTGTGCGTTTTTTTAGTTTTTGTGTTTGTTTTTAATATCTTTTTTGCTCAAACACATTGGCACTAACATCATACGAACGCAGCACACTTCTGGACATAAACCTTTGCGCAAAACAAAGGTTTTTCCATCGACCCAGTGTGGCCGGCAGAGATAGTACGAGCGAGCCACAACAACAACAGTGGAGACGCATCTACGGGGAGACGAAGGAGGAAACATCGGGGAAAACGGAGCAGAATTCGGAACAAACTAAGAGTTCAAGCCCACCGTCCACCTCTGCCCAGCATCCTTCTTGCTAACGTCCAGTCTCTGGAAAATAAATTGGATGATGTTAGGGCGAGGATTAGATTCCAATGGGACATGAGGGATTGTAACATCTTTTGTCTGATGGAAACATGGCTGACCCCGCTGGTGCCTGGATCGAGCCATATGCCCAACCGAGTCCTTCTCTGTTTTCCGTGCGGATAGAACGGAAGAGTCTGGCAAATCCAAGGGTGGAGGGGTTTGCTTCATGACCAACAACAAGTGGTGCAACCCCAAGGACATTAAGACTCTTTCTCGTTCCTGCTCGTCGAACCTGGAACATCTGACTATCTCATGCCGTCCATTCTATCTTCCCCGGGAGTTCAGCTCGGTCATCACCACAGCCGTCTACATACCACCACAAGCGGACACCGACGTAGCACTATCGGACCTATAGGATGTGTTATGTCGGCATCAGAACAAGCATCCCGACGCGGCTATGGTGGTGGCTGGGGACTTTAATAGGGCGAACCTAAAGAAAGTCATGCCGAACTTTCACCAGCATATTACGTGTGCTACCAGAGGGGAAAGAACGTTGGACCACTGCTATACGCCGTTCAAGAGAGGCTACAAGGCTGTCTCTCTCCCTCTGTTCGGCAAATCATTTTCCTGCTACTGGAGTATAAACAAAGGATAGCACGGGAAGCGGTAGTGACGAGGGACGTAAAGCGGTGGTCTGACCAATCAGAGGCTGGGCTACAAGACGCTCTGTGTGACGTCGACTGGGACATGTTCCAATCCAGTTCCAGGGACGTCAGCGAGTTTACGGAAGTAGTAACGAGCTTCATAGCAACGCTAGTGGACACCACTAGGTCCTTTCCTAACCAAGTTAGGTCCTTTCCTAACCAAAAACCGTGGGTTGATAGATCCATCCGTGACGCTTTGAACGCCCTCACTGCTGCCTATAACTCCGGTCTTGTATCCGGTAACATGGACGAGCACAAGGCAGCGTCCTATGGACTGAGAAGGGCGGTGAAGGAGGACAAGAGGAGGTATAGGGACAGAGTGGAGTCGCAGATGGAGCAGCGCAACACCAGACGCCTATGGCAGGGGCTACGGACTATAACGGACTACCAGGGCAGACCCCCCGCAATTGTGAGTGCCGACGCATCCCTAGCGGACGACCTGAACTCATTTTATGCACGGTTTGAGGCTAGCAACAACAGCGCTAGCTCGCCGGCTAACAACATCACCGTTAGCGCAGCCGGAGTGAGTTCTACTGCTGGGGATGAACACACACTCTCTGTGACTGAGCACAGTGTGAGGAGGGTGAACACCAGGAAAACTGCTGGTCCAGATGGCATATCTGGGCGAGTACTGAAGACCTGTGCTAATCAGCTAGCTCCAGTGTTCACCACTATATTCAACATCTCCCTGGCTGAGTCTGTGGTCCCCGCCTGCTCCAAGAGATCCACTATTGCCCCTGTGCCCAAGAATGCTTTTCCAGCATGCTTGAATGACTACCAACCGGTGGCCCTCACCTCGGTGGTCATAAATGCTTCAAGAGGCTGATAAAGGATTACATCTGCACCTTCCTCCCTTGCTCCATGGACCCGCTGCAGTTTGCCTACCATCCAAACAGATCCACGGATGATGCTGTCTCCCAGGTACTGCACACCACACTCTCTCATCTGGACAGTCGGAAGGGGGGCTATGTGAGACTGCTGTTCATTGATTATAGTTCAGCTTTCAATATCATAGTCCCCACCAGACTGGCTGGCAAGCTGATTGAGCTGGGACTGAACACCCCCCTGTGTGCCTGGATCCTGGACTTCCTGGACTTCCTGACCGCCAGGCCCCAGGTGGTCAGGGTGGGTAGACACACCTCCAACCCCCTCACCCTGAACACAGGATCCCCCCAGGGTTGCGTCCTCATCCCCCTACTGTATTCCCTGTACACACATGACTGTGTGGCCAGGTTCAGCTCCAACTCCATCATTAAGTTTGCGGATGATACAGTGGTGGTGGGCCTGATCTCCGACAACGATGAGAAGGCCTACCTGGAGGAAGTTGCTGATCTGTCACTCTGGTGCCAGGACAACAGCCTCCTCTTGAATGTCACCAAAACTAAGGAGCTGATTGTGGACTTTTTTGAGGACACAACAACAGAGGACGTACTCACCACTGTGGATTAATGGGACTACTGTGGAGAGGGTGAGCAGGTATAAATACCTAGGAGTCCACATCACAGAAGATCTGACATGGACAACACACACAGACACTCTGGTGAGGAAGGCGAGGCATCGCCTCTACCACCTCAGGCAGCTGAGGAAATTTAAAGTCTCCCGGAGGATCCTTCAGTCCCTCTACTCTGGAGCTGTAGAGAGCATCCTGACAGGAAGCATCACTGCCTGGTTTGGCAACAGCTCCGCTCAGGACAGGAAGGCTCTGCAGAGAGTAGTGTGTTCAGCTGAACTTGGAACTACACTCCCCACCCTGCAGTACTTGTACACCAGGAGGTGCAGAACCAGAGCCTGCAGGATCATGAAGGATCCTCACCACCCCAACAACGGACTGTTTCAGCTGCTGCGGTCAGGCAAGCGCCTCCGCAGTCATGCTGCCAAAACAGAGAGACTGAGACTGTTCTTCAGGCCATCAGGACTGTGAACTCTGACCTCACCAGGGCCCCCACCAAGACCCACACACTGCCCCTCTTATACGCACACACACACTCACACACTTAGGTAAAGACTACACATAATTTATATTATATTGCATATATACATTATACAATTTCCCCTTTTTTTTTTCTTTTTTTTTACTATATTATTATTTCCAAGTGTTCTTACTGTAAATATTGTGTTGTTTTTTATAGAGCTCTTACTGGGACATTGTAATTATTGAGTTGGTTTTTTGATTGTAAATAGTGTGAACCTGTTATTTTGCCATTTGCACATTCCTGCTGAGCATTGCCACTTTTGCACTTCACTGCACACCTCGTGTGTGTATGTGACAAAAAAACTTCTTGAACTTGAACTTGAACACATACAGGACTGCACGGTGGATGAGGCACACAGAGTAGAGGACAGCTCGTGGGATGTGTCTGTAGCGGAGCTGGAGGCATTCATCACGCTGTTATTTGTTAGAGGGACTTGCAACAAAAACAACAAGATGGAGAGCTTTTTGTCAGAGCAATGTTCTTCAACACAACTATGCGCTACCTGTGCTTTGACAAGAAAGAGAGTAGGTGCATGCGTCTCTCCACTGACAAGTTTGCGTTGATGTCTGAGGTATGGGAGAAATTCATCAACAACAGCATCGCCTGCAATAAGCCTGGGGCCAACATCACCGTTGATGAACAGCTTTTCCCACAAAAGCACGATGCCACTTCACACAATATATGCCAAACAAGATACCAGATAAGTTCGGCATCAAATTCTGGCTGGCTGTGGACGTGGACAGCAAATACAATGGTGAACGGCTTCCCATACATTGGCAAAAACAACAACCAACCGTCTGGGGAAGAATGTGGTGATGAAGCTGATGGAGCCATATGTGGGAAAGGGGAGAAATGTGACCACAGACAATTTCTTCACCTCTCTCAACCTCCTGAGCACCTCTCTCAACCTCCTGAGCAAGAACACCAGCCTAGTGGGCGCTGTCAACAAGGCCAGACGGGAGCTCCCTCGTTCCGTGCAGTGTCAGAGAGGTGCTGAAGCACAAACGAGCCTCTCCATATACCAGGGTAAGCCTAGGAAGAATGTCGCTATCCTTAGCACAGTACACTAGAGCCCCGGCCGTGTTTTGACTTGTTTGACGACATCGGGATCAGTAGTTATACAACCGATATGTCCCGATTTTTAAATAAGTATAATAAACAAAAAACATTGATTATTTATCCTGTACTTCTGTTACTACTATCTGTTTGAACGTTGTAATTGCTATTTACTAGAATCATCCAGTAGAGGGAGCTCTAATACAAGTGTGAGCAGCTGATACGCTACTTCTGTAATACAACGTTTGTCTCGTGCCTCATCCAATATTCTCCACAGCAAGACTTATCTGCACACATTCGATTGCTGCAATAAAGGTATGCACAGTGGGGAACATTTATGATCAGAAAAGGAGCTCCCTCCTAGGTAGAAATGCTGAGAAGCTGTTTTCTCTACAGTACTCTACAGTATACCAGAGCGTGGACATTGGAGGTGATCGGAAGAAGAAGCCAGAGACTGTCAGCTTTTAGAACGTCACCAAGGTGAGCTGTGTAAATGGTATAAATTATAGAGACAGATAAAAACACATTGATGTTGTAACAAATATTTGTGTTGCACAATGATTACAGCTTGCGCTAATTTCTATCTCAGGTCAGAGTTGACCTGACTCCACACAGGCACTACCACCCATTGAAGACCCGTACCTGAAACTTTGCCTGCATTTCAATCAACTTCAGGCAGCAGTTCAGAATCTTAGAATAAATAAACACAAAAAGGGTTACACAGAGAACAAATACAATGTAAAAACCATGATAGTGTGTGTTACTGTCCCCTCCATGTCCTCTGCCAAACCCAAAGACCAAAAGTCATTACACATGAGGACAGTGTTCTGTACTGATGCGATGTGCTTTGATGGATTATTATTGCTGTCCAGAACCTGTATGAGCTTAAACGAAGGCAATTGTCAAAACATGGCAATGTATTAACAACATCTTAATATTCCATCCACATCCTAAGCCACACACAGAGATACAAAATTGGAGCTAGAATGGATAATTTTCTCACACCGATGCAATATGTTCAAGAGTTATTATTATCTAAAACCTATGTGAGCCTAATACATATGGAGTATGAAATTGCTGCTTAGCATTTTGTTTTGTTGGACACTGAACTTATCCCCAGCATGCTCTGCTTGCTTGCATAATGAGTGTCCTCTCAGTGACAATAAAATATATACTTGATTATGTTTGGAAATACATTTTATACAACACTAGACAAGTGATTGCTGTTTATAAACATTTGAAGAAGAAAAAAACAGACAAAGGAAGTTCGTCGGCCATGCTCCTCTTGATTATTACTTGAAAGAAACCACCTCAATTAACCCCTCCATTAACAACCAGACATGCAAGTAATTGAATGTGCAGTAATCTACAAAAACATGCATATTTGCTAGTGCCAAAACCTACTTTTGCTTCCCTCCCTGGAAAGCACATTGTGTAAAGCTTCTTATGCAAGTGCATCTATAGTAAAATACATTGCATTTTCAAACAGATGTTCAGCTACAGAAAAAAACATGACTAACATTACCTAGCACTTATGATCACTTGAAGAAGCTGTGCTGTGATGGCTCCCATCAACTTCTGAGAATGGAGAAGGCAGCGATACTGCACCTATACACATAAATTATCAATTCCAAAACGGTACAGCTATTTCCATTAAAGGACACAAATGTAAATGAAATTCATATGAAGTGATGAAAGTGTTGAACGAATCAATAGTAAAACACACACACACACACACACACACACACACACACACACACACACACACACACACATTCTAATTCTAGAATTAGAATTAGTGCTTTACAGCCATGTTTAAGTGAATTTGTATATGGTAGTACATCACTTCTCTCACTGTAAAATGGAATACACAGAAAGGGAATTGGCTGGTGGACCCCTGCAAGTGTCTTTCAACGTCCTCCTTCTGTAAAAATGTTCTGAAACACAGACACACAGACAGACAAGAGAGAAAGAATACACACACACACACACACACACACACACACACACACACAAGGGACAGAAGGAGAGAGAGGTAGAGGAAACAGATAAGAGAATATAAAATGCAGAGAGAAAGCGAGAGTGGTGAAGTTGGGAAAGAGAGTGGCTCTTAAAAGTGCATTTGAGTGAGAGAGTAGTACTCAATTATATGATATGGCCTGAAAGAAAAGCAAACAAAAAGGAATTAACACTGTAACATCTAGAATGAGTACAAAGGGGAAGGTGAAGCTGAACTCTGGACCATGCCAAATCAGAATTTGTCAGAAAATGGTGCATGTCATATCTTTTAAAATAAGACACACACACACACACACACACACACACACAAAATGAATGAATTAGGCCTATAGGCCAAATGATTAAATTATTAATAATTACTAACAATGACACATAATAAATCATGAAACATTTAATATTTCATTATGAAGCCTGGAATGTGCCACTGGAATAATAATAGAGTTTTAAAATTATAGACTTTTACAGTAATAATTGTATTTCCTTTCTCTGTTTTTAAAAATAATAATAATTAATATTAATCAATTAATATTTAATGTAATATCTGATATTGATTTTAAAATTGAATAACAAAATACATTTTAAAAATTGTACAAATTAACACAATTTAAATAACATTTATTTAAATTAGTAAATTATTCATATGTTTTGGTTTCTGACAGTTTGTGCAGAAATTCTTTGGTTTTGCATACCAACTGTTGCATCAGCTGTCCGGGTGGCTGGTCTCAGACGATCTTGCAGGTGAAGAAGCCGGATATGGAGGTCCTGGGCTGGCGTAGTTAAACGTGGTCTGCGGTTGTGAGGCTGATTGGACGTACTGCCAAATTCTCGGAAACAACATTGGAGACGCTTATGGTAGTGAAATGAACATTCAATTCACGGGCAACATCTCTGGTGGACTTTCCTGCAGTCAGCATGCCAACTGCATGCTCCCTCAAAACTTGTGACATTGTGTTGTGTGAGAAAACTGCACATTTTAGAGTGGCCTTTTATTGTGACCAGCCCAAGGCACACCCGTGCAATAATCATGCTGTTTAATCAGCATTTTGATATGCCACACCTGTCAGGTGGATGGATTATCTTGTGAACACAATTTGAGAGAAATAAGCCTTTTGTGTGCATAGAAAAAGTATTTTATTTCAACTCATGAAAAATGGGAGCAAAAACAAAAGTGTTGCGTTCATATTTTTATTTCAGTGTATGTGAGGGTTGTTCTAATCAATTCTTACTATGGTTTCTATTTTGTTCAAGTGTATATCCTTTAAAGCAAAACAATGTCTCATTCGCATTGCGATGAAGATGAGACACTCGAACACCTCCTCTTAAATTGTGACCTAAAGAGGTCAGGGAACATTTGGTTAGAGTGGGCTTTAATTTACATATTACACCAAGTCCGTAATATATGGTATCTAAATACAGACTGGACTTGGCACAGACGTAAGAGTTGTGCGTACGCCCAGGCCACTTCGCTACCACATCTGTAATTGGGCACTCAATAGCTGGGGTCTCTGAGTGATGGGTTTAAAAGGGACATATTATGGAAAACAGCTTATTCCTGGTTAGGGGTGTGCCATATCATATAGTTCATGATAATACCGGTATAAATTTGTACACGAAAATAAAGTGTCATATCATGATATTAACGATATAGTGGCGTGATGTCGCGTTGACACATTTACATACCCTAGCGCACCAGAACGATACAAGCATGGCTTGTATCTGAATCCTAGCTACTAGCTAAAAGGGGAGCTACTTCGGTTAGGTTAGGTTAAAACGGCTATGGCTATAGGTGTAAACACAACTTTTTTCACCACTGAAAGCAAAGACACACACACGAGTATGAGGACAGTCAGAAGTCACGTGAGACGAGTTTAGCAGCTGGTGATGTGCGGCCCAAAAGCAGGCACTCAAGCTAGCAGCTACGCTATCGTTAGTAAAGTTTTTTTGCCTCAACCATGAACATGTAGTCGAGCCGAACTTCGGAGCCGTATATCAGCCTGACCGTGCACTACAGTGACTGGAAGCTGCACAACTCCTGCCTTGAAATTAGTTCCTTTCCTGAGGATCACACGGCCAAAAATATTGCGAGTGGTTTAAGTGATGTGTCTGCCAGCTGGATGGCTACTTCTAACCTGTAATAACAGAGCTGCCAACTCTCACGGTTTCACCGTGTGACACACTCTTTTGCCTATTTACACACGCACACACGCCACACATCCAATTTCTCACGGCAAAAAAAACCCACGTTCGTTCCTTTCCAAACTCCCCGACGGTAGATGGCGCTGATGAGCGCCACTGAACCCTATGTGCTGCACCCATATATGCTGCATCCGAAGTTAGCGACAGAAGAAGAGTGAGACAGCGGGAGAAACTACCTCGAGAAGTCAGATGGGAATCTCAACTCTCATCTGAGACTATACTTACAAGGTATGTTACAATGAAATGTCGTTCAATTGAGTACTCACTCTCTTAAACTTTAAATCTTGAAAGAAATTATTTGTTTGTGTTTGTGCATGTCTGTGAACGTGATTTAGTGTGGTGACCATGAATGTAAACTCAGCTGTCATCATAACATTAAGTAGCAGGAGAGCACCTTGTTAACCTCGTGGTATAGGCTTACTGCATGCGCAAAACATCAGCTCATAGCATTGTTTATTTACTCACATGGCATTTATCTTTTTATTAACAGGCCAAAGAAAAGGACTCACTGTGGATTTTCTGTAGGACCAAACAGCACTTCGAACTGGTAATGTATTCCAAAGATTTTTAACATAAATTAGGCTACAGGAAATGTGTGCAATAGAAGTAGGCATGTTCTTGTAACTGAGAGTAGAGTTATTAAACCAACATGATCACCATTTTAATTCTTTAAGGTTTCAAAGATGTCCCGTAAGAGACCTTTGACAGGACAAAAGCGAAACCTTTTATTTTATTTAAAGAACCAGCCAAGTTTGAAAAGACAGACAAACACACTGACAGAACAGCCAGAACAGCCAGAACCACTGATAGAAACAACAGGACAACAGACAGAGGAGCAACACACAGGACAGAGAGAGCAGGAGACAGGTCAGCGAGAGCAACAGACAGGACAAATAGAAGCACATGCAGAGGAGCAACAGACAGGACAAATAGAACGACCAACAGGGCAGATGGAAGAAGACACAGAGGGACAGACAGAAGAGACTCCCCCAATCCAACAGCAGGGCCAGAAGAGTCGTGCTCTGGCTGGAGCAGCAACATATAGATCCATTTTCAAAAATGAGTGGACCTCTTCATGGCCATTTATTACCAGAGGGAAGATGCTAAGGTATGATATGTGTAATGGTCCTGTCAAGGTTCAGTCAAGAGTTTTGTGTTATAGTTGATCACGGTAAAGTCATGGTTGATAGTTCTGACTAATTTGTGGTTTGTATATCAATGTAGTACAGTAGAGTTTTCTTAATTTGAGATCTTAGTTGCTGAATGTGTTTTTTTACCTGTGCCCTATTATTGCAGGTGTCCATTTGAAATAAACTATGGTCTTTTGGGTTAGGGCTAATAATTTTTAATTTCTTACAGACAAGAAGGGCTGAGGTCAAAATGACAGCTGGGTTGGTAGTTCACAACGTCCCCCTAGCCTTTGCAGACCACCTAGGGCCTCTCCTAAAAGAATGTTTCGGAGATTCGAAGACAGCACAGGAGTACAGGTGTGCCAGGACAAAGTCATCCTGCATTACCAATGAAGCACTAGCGCCATATTTCACACAGGAGCTTGTGAAGGAGATGAAAAAAGCCCCCTATACCCTTGTTACAGATGGGTCAAATGACACTGGTATTTCCCAAACTATTTGAGATTTTTCTCCTCTGCAAAACATTTGCTTTGTGTATTTTTAAATATCTAACAACATGAACATCTGTATGATTCTAACTTGTCATTATACGAGTGGCAAAGATGAACCCGCTTACTGTCCGGGTCTTCATGGGCAGCAAAGTTGTCCACCAGTTCTTGAATATGTGCACAACAACTGGGACGAGATGTGGGACAGCAAATTAGATCTTCACCAAAATGAACACCACTTTAGAGGAGCATGGCATCCCTTGGGAGAACTGCATTGGTCTCTCAGTCGACAATGCAGCTGTGAACGTTGGATCACGTAATTCCATTGCCTCTAGGGTCCTCCAGAAGCATCCCAACACCTATATTCATGGTTGTCCTTGTCATGTGGCACATAACACCGCCAAAGCTGCAGGAGTGGGATTTTTTAAAGTGAGTTAAGGCCTGATTTATCTTTACATGTAACTTTTTATTTGAATCCTAATTACATGCATTGACTGATTATGTTATGACTTGATTAATGCATTGCAGGTGTCCCATTTTGATTTGGAGGACATGGTAGTGGACATCGGTTACTGGTTCAAGGGTAGCACAAATCGGAAAGGATACCTGACAGGTATGCATGTTTGATACTATTAAGTGTAATATTGAAATGCTGAGCTGTAGAAAATATATGATATGGAATTAAATGTCTGGAACAGAGTTTTGTGAGCTCCATGAAGCGGAGTACATGGAGGTCCTCCTCCATGTCTCGGTTCGTTGGCTAAGCCTTGAACGTTGTGTGACCAGGATCCTGAGGCTTTATGAACCTCTGGCCAGCTACTTCAAATCTGCTGGTATGGTCATCATTTATCTATTTCATTATGCAGCAACTACATGGATTGTTAGTCACATACTTGTATTATTGATAACCTCTTGTTTTGTGTTATTTATTGATTGATTCAAGATGAAAATCAGGCCAGGTTCAAGAGGCTTGTGCAGACGTTCACTGACCCCATGACAGAAGTGTACCTGCTGTTCTTTCAAGCCACCGTACCAACTTTCACTACTTTCAACTTGCTTCTTCAAAGAGAGCGGTCATCAATATTTATGTTATATGATGAGGTGGGATTGGATTTTGCTGTTTTTCTATTCTGTGTTTCTTGCTGATATCTGCAGGGATCTTCTAAAACGTGTTTCACCTACTATTTTGCAAATGTCTGTTATCTGTTATAGATGGTGAAATTTGTACGCAAGCTTTGTTCAAAGTTCATTGTTCCAGCAGCTCTGCAGGGCCTTGAGGAGCCTGGTGATATTGCCTTTAAAGAGAAGGCAAACCATTTACCAGGTTAGTGTTTGACTATTATTATGATCAAACACTGTGATATGTGATACATAACATGTGATATTTAGCCTTGTACCTAGCATTTTGTCACTTCATGAGTAGAAACCTAGTAAGGTGTGTGGTAGTCCTTCCATTAACAGTGGGCTTCTGGTTGGATTTCTTGCCCTATGTGTCTAGCTCAGTGGTCGGGAACCTATGGCTCGCGAGCCATATATGGCTCTTCCGGTGACGGCATATGGCTCCCAGACAATTTTGAGTTGAAAAAATAAAAAAAATAAAAAAAAATCAGTTTGGAACTGATTTTAAAATACTTGTGATATTTCTTAATAATACTGTGTCATTTTAAAGTAAACAGAAATTAGTTTTGAAGATAAATTTCACGGGTCACGGGTCACCCGTGGGTCGGGTCGGGAACCAAATCAATTTTATCAGATAGCCAACTAGTTTATCCGCTTCAACCCTTGTAACGGAAAAGATGGCGAAAAGAAAAAAAGACGATGATTACCGTGCATTCCAGGCTGCGTGGACAGAGGAATTTGCATTTGTGGAGAGAGCAGGATCTGCGGTATGTCTAATATGCAATGATAAAATTGCATCGATGAAACGGTCAAATATAAAGCGGCACTTCGATACGCACCATGCTTCATTTGCATCGAAATATCCAGCGGGGGACAGCAGGAAAAGGGCATGCGAGGAGCTACAGCGGAGAGTGCAGACGAGTCAGCAGCAACTACGTGTGTGGACCAAGCAAGGTGACGGGAATTCCGCTAGCTTTGCGGGTGCTTTGGCAATAGTAAGGAATGGAAAGCCATTCACAGATGGCGAGTATGCCAAAACATTCATGCTTGATGTGGCCAAAGAACTGTTTGATGACTTCCCAAATAAAGACAAGATAATCAAACGAATAAAAGACATGCCCCTGTCAGCAAGAACTGTGCACGATCGTAGCATCATGATGGCAAATCAAGTCGAGGAAACACAAATTAAGGACATAAACGCCGGGACATACTTTTCTTTCGCGTTAGATGAGTCAACAGACGTTAGCCATCTATCTCAGTGCAGTATAATTGCCAGGTATGCTGCAGGTGACACACTGCGTGAGGAAAGCTTGGCTGTTTTGCCAATGAAAGGGACAACAAGAGGAGAGGATTTATTCACGTCTTTCATGGAGTTTGCTAAAGAAAAAAAACTACCGATGGATAAACTTATTTCTGTCTGTACTGATGGTGCACCCTGTATGTTGGGGAAGAACAAAGGATTTGTAGCACTTCTCCGTGAACATGAAAAGAGAGCCATCCTAAGTTTTCATTGCATCCTGCACCAGGAGGCGCTTTGCGCTCAGACGTGTGGCCAGGAGCTTGGTGAGGTGATGTCGCTGGTCATTCGAGTGGTCAACTTTATTGTTGCCCGAGCTTTAAATGATCGCCAGTTTAAAGCTCTGTTAGAAGAAGTTGGGAATCATTATCCCGGTCTGCTTTTACACAGCAACGTGCGTTGGTTGTCAAGGGGGAAGGTGCTCAGCCGTTTTGCAGCTTGCCTGAGTGAAATCCGGACTTTTCTTGAAATGAAAGGCGTCAAGCATCCTGAGCTAGACAACACTGACTGGCTCCTGCAGTTTCACTATCTCGTGGACATAACTGGCCATCTGAACCAGCTCAATGTGAAAATGCAAGGTATTGGAAATACAATCTCATCCCTTCAACAAGCAGTGTTTGCATTTGAAAGCAAGCTGGAAGTCTTTCTCAGGGACATTGAAACAGGTCGTCTTCTGCACTTTGAAAGACTGCAACAATTTAGAGATGCATGCTTAGCAAGTGACTCCACTCAACATCTGGATCTCCAGCAGCTAGCTGGCTTTACGTCCAATCTCCTGCAGTCATTCAAAGCACGTTTTGGAGAATTTCGTGCGCGCACTGGTCTTTTCAAGTTCATCACTCATCCACATGAGTGTGCAATGGACAAAATCGACCTGACATGCATCCCCGGGGTCTCTATCGGAGACTTTGAGCTGGAAGTTGCTGACCTGAAGGCATCAGACATGTGGATGAGTAAGTTCAAGTCACTTAATGGAGAGTTGGAAAGTCTTGCGCGACAGCGAGCAGAGCTGGCGAGGGAACACAAGTGGACGGAAATGAAAAATCTTCAACCTGAAGACCAGCTGATTCTTAAAACTTGGAACGAGCTTCCTGTGACATACCACACAATGCAGCGTGTGAGTATTGCCGTATTGACCATGTTTGGCTCTACATATGCATATGAGCAGTCATTCTCGCATATGAGGAACATTAACACCAACCTACGCTCACGTTTAACTGATGGAAGCCTCAACGCCTGCATGAAGCTCAACCTCACCACGTATGAACCAGACTACAAGGCCATCAGCAAAATCATGCAGCACCAGAAGTCGCATTAAAAGTAAGACATATTTAATTTATTATACGTTAAAAATACTATATGGCTCTCAATGAAATATATTTAGAAATATTTGGCTTTTATGGCTCTCCCAGTCAAAAAGGTTCCTGACCCCTGGTCTAGCTGATATTGCAGCATCAGCATGTTAAACCATTTATGTTAACCTGGTATGCTGTATCTGTAACAGGAAGAAAGTTGAACATTGGGTTCACAACCAGGGCTAAACTCAACAGACTACTTGACGAGGGTGACATCACACCACAGTAGGTGGATTCATTCCATGAAGCTGTGTTATGTTTCCTGACAAGTGCTGTGGACTATGCACTAAAGAAGCTGCCACTGAAAGAGCCACTGCTCAAACATTCAACATTTGTAGATGTACGGCAGAGGGCTGAAAGTGACATCGGAGATGTCCTGTACTTTGTTGAAAGGTTAGTTTTTTTTCTCTAATTATTGTCTATCATCTTAGCTAAAATACCCTGCTTTTTATGATGATATATGTTCACTCCTAAACTGCACATGAGCTATTCTTATATGGCTTCTCCTCAAAGATGCGTATGAACTGCTGCTGGTTGATGACAATATACCTAAAACTTAACAACTTGTAACTCTACTTTCATAAATAGGTTTCCCCATCTCCTCCCATACCATGGTCCAGAGGAGCATGACCTTCTGGGTGAGGAGTTTCTAAGTTATCAGACCATGCCAATGATATCCCTGCAGGACGAAACTGAAATGGAAAGCTTCTGGGCTGAAATGGCAACCCGGAAACATAAGGTAAACAATTTATTTTTTGTCTTTCCTTTTGGCAGGTGTGGCTTGGCTGTGTTGCTATAAAATTGTCGCATGCATATGTCATGCATTTTGCAAATTTTGCATGTTTTTATCTGAACTGTGTTAATGGATCAACCTACAGTATACTTACAGTATTAATCAATAAAAAATCAAGGTATGTTTTTCCATTGTGTTCTTGATGCATTTTCCATAGGTGACAGGAGCCAACGAATTTGAGAGGCTTGCTGCCGTCGCCAAGCTGGTCCTGGTGTTGCCCCATTCCAACGCAGACGCTGAGAGGGTGTTTTCAGTTGTGGGACTGAACAAAACCAAGACCAGAAACAGCCTAGCATTGGATGGCACCCTGTCCTCAATAATGACCATAAAGATGGCCGACCTGGAGCCCTGTTTCAAATGGGAGCCCCCCTCAGATGTCATCAAGGCCTCCAAGAAGGCCACAGGCCAGTATAACCGTGCCCACAGATCATAGACAAGGACTTTATCCAGCTTCTGATCTGCATCTGATACTGATAACCTCATTTTTAGTTATTTTTGTAATGCGTTCATCTGTTTTATTGCTTGAAAAAGTTGTACTGTTTAAGCACTTTAAGCACTTTATTTGTTGCACTTTATTTGTTTCTAATGGACCATGTGGTGGGAGGCTTTGAATGAAGAATAATTTATCTCCCTAACTAATCTTGTCATTTTTGGCTGAACATAAATCATTAAGTGCTCTTAAGAATACAATTATTCACAACATAGGTTAGGTTTCAGTTCAGAATTAGTTTAATACCATTGTTGTAATCAAAATATCAATCAACCTACCTAGGTCAAATCTTAAACACTGGTCTATGAATAAGGCTATATTGTGGCACATAGGCAGTCATTTAGGCACAACAATAGTTTTCTGGTTGAATGTTCAACTCCAGACTAGGCCCTACAAGTCATGATGCCAAACATGAATCAGAATAAGTTCAGGTATTGCACATCTTTAGCAGACCACCCAAAAATCCACTAGAATGCAGGAAATCACATCTACTTAATCCAAAATTTCCTGGGGGTGGACCTTCAGCTATGTCTTTGCTTCACAGAATGTAACCAATATTGTCCATCTCCACTAAGCCGCCCCTATCAACGGCTTTGGGCCTCCCCACAAACCACCA
Organism: Hoplostethus mediterraneus; assembly: GCA_034670385.1. Classification (NCBI taxonomy): domain Eukaryota; kingdom Metazoa; phylum Chordata; class Actinopteri; order Trachichthyiformes; family Trachichthyidae; genus Hoplostethus; species Hoplostethus mediterraneus. The sequence goes on from JAXDDW010000064.1 coordinate 1,495,699, forward strand.
AAATGCAGGGTACAACATGGGTTCAACATCAAATTAATTCAAATTCTCTGATATCTGACTTGTGTGACTGCGTGCGCGGCTAAATTTTGGTTACCCCCGACAAAATCTCACTCCAAGGTTTTTTGAAAAGTTGGCAGCTCTGTAATAAGTCCATTTTTTAAGTGTTTACTTGTACAGTTCCAGCACTGACATTCCACCTCATTTGATGGTAATCCATTTTACAATTACACAAAACATTTGGAGGCAACTTTATTTTCAGTTTTAAGAGTATTTTTATTTCATTTTTACATTTTGACTGAAGGTTTCTTTGGATTGCTGCTGTTTACATTTGTACTTAAAATTTGATATATGATGTATGATACTATTTTGCAGGCTCCTGAAGAGTAAAAGTTACTTTTAGTTATTGTTAAACAAAAATATTAAACAATTGAGTTATGTATACTTTTACTGAAGATTCCAAGGAAATCACTATTATACCTACTTTTAAGTTTATATTTTCACTTATGTTGTCACTATTTGCACTAATAAATGCTGCTGCAATCACCAATAAAACATTGTTCAGGATTTTTTTCCCCATATTGTCATGAATATTGTTACCGCAAATTACCCTGAAATATCGTTGAAAAATACGGTTAGCTTTTGGAAGCTCTCACCCGTCTGAACGGTTAGCTGATGTAGCCCTCACCCGTTATTTATATCTATAGCTGATTTACAGGATTCAAACACGCTGCCGGATGTCCAGTAAGAGACAGAGAGACAAGTTGAAGTTCAGAAAAATTATATTCAATCTTCTCCCACATATATTACATCCACACCCACTTGCAAGTTCCAAAGTGTAACAATATGTGTGGTTCTGAAATGAAAATTATCAACAAAGTTGAATATGCATATATTTTATACGCTCATATAAACGCATACCTACACCTGAATGCATGAACATGAATATGCAGATAATTACAGCTTCACTCCTATATGCATATCTAAGCGAAGGCACTGTTAACACAAAGAGAGAACATACAAACTAAATAATCTCAGCTCAAATATCAACTGCGCATGCGTGGATGCAAAAGTTTAGAAGCTTCCACGCCATGTCAATATTGTAGTGATGGGCGGATCGAATCTTTTCAAAGAATCGATTCATTCGAGTTGATACATGTAAATGAATCGAACCTTTCGAACCTTTCGAGTTATGATTCTTTTTTTATATTTGTATTTATATTTGTTATAATATATTTACAACTTGGTTTGTTTCTTTTGTTGTTTTATATTAAGGTCCTTGTCACTGTGACACTTTGATTGTTATATTTGGTCATGCCCTGCAGTGAGCAGACATGCTTATATTTATTTCATTGTTGTTGTTTGTTTTTATATTTTTTATGTTTGCCATTTTAATAAAGACGTTTGCAACTGTATAACGTTACATTTTTTTCTTTAATTCCTCCAATCTAAATCGGATTATTGAACTAGAATGGCTTGCACTGAACTTTCTGCATCTGCAGAGAAAAAAAAAAGTTATTTATTTGTTTGGCGCTCGGACATCGCCCTCTCTGTTCATCTCGTTCAATGTTAAATGGCTTATAGTTTACCCAATTACCAGTTAATTTATTAAACAACATCTTAAACAACAAAAACTGTTGTCAATGTGTGCAGAATAGATCGCTACATTATTACATTGGCCTTTTTCACGATCCAATATGGCTCCTTGATCCGGCAGGTACGCGGAAGTAGTCTCTCTCGTTCATCGTTCAATGAACGAGAGCTGATGAACTAGATGAACGAAGTCCGATAGAGACCGAGCGGTTCTCTCGTTCATCGTTCAATTGAACGATGAACGAGAGAGCTGATCGGCTTATCGGCTCTCTCGTTCATCGTTCAATTGAACGATGAACGAGAGAGCCGATGACCGAGATGAACGAGAGAGACTGAACGGTTCATCAGCTCTTAGTCGTTCATCGTTCATTGAACGATGAACGACACGGACTACTTCCGCGTACCTGTCGGATCAAGGAGCCATATTGGATCGTGAAAAAGGCCAATGTAATAATGTAGCGATCTATTCTGCACACATTAGAACAGTTTTTGTTGTTTAAGATGTTGTTTAATAAAGTAACTGGTAATTGGGTAAACTATAAGCCATTTAACATTGGTCAACAAAACTGTCTCTATTAGAAAAAGAAAGTCAAGAGCACACAAAATAAAATGAAATCAATAGCAATACTCTGTGTAAATACTAAAAATATTATTATCATTAACCTGTGATTTAGTTTTACGTTTTACTGTCCCGAGATGTCCGATAGAGACTCAACGGTTCGAGAACGAGAGAGCAGATGAACGAGAGAGCTGATGAACGAGAGAGCTGATGAACCGTTCAGTCTCTATCGGACTTCTCGGACATCGGACATCTCGCGAACCTAGAGAGCAGATGTCCGAGAAGTCCGATAGAGACTGAACGGTTCGCGAGCAGCTCAGAGCAGCCGCTCAGTCTCTCATAGCAGGCAACGTGAGTGGCCGTGGGCAGTGTGAGTAGGGATTCATGAGGAGTCGGTCCGTTCGATTTGATAACCCGGTACGTACCGGACACTAAAAAGATTCGTTCAAAAAGATTCGTTCGTTCTTTTTTGCCCATCACTACAATATTGTAAACAGTGTGACATGCTGCAATAACATCACAGGGATGAACTAGGCAGTAGTAGCAAACAAACACTCCACTTAATAGAACATATATCCAGCAATTACCAGTCCCATTTACACATAACACTAGCAATCAGAATACTATACATACGATTGATGTTATGAGTTTTAATAGGGCTAACGGCAACAACAAGCTAGAAATGACATGGTTATAACTAGCAGCAAGTCCTGTATCTTACACAACGTACAGCTGCAATCACATTACACACAGATGACACGAATTGAACACGCACGGTTTTTATGCACGCACAACACTTTGGGATATTACCGGCACCCGAACGAATAATATCTCCGTCATCCGTAACTTTCCGCTTTTCCGTAATTTGGATGAAAAATTACGGCAGTGGGCGGGGACGAAACTGCTAGGTGTGTGATGTATGTGATTGGACAATCATGGTGGTTGACTGACAGCTGTGATAACCAATAGAAAACTGATAAACGTAAATGAAAGTTAGAATGGGGAAAAGGTTGGCCTTTTTAACAATCGTGATATTATTTTAAGGCTATATCGCCCACCCCTATTCCTGGACCTTTTACATGATCCACAGGTTACCATTGATTGAAGTAGCTGAGAAATGAAATCTGGAAGTCAGCCCCTTTTTCTGTATTTTCCTTTTTCCAAAAACGGTGTCCAAATGGGGCAAAAACAGGCCGTTTTGGAAAGTAGCCCGTTTATTCATTCAGACACCGTTTTTTCCGTACAATGGAATGCACCATTACTTTGCGAACAGTGGAGCTACAACGACAACATGTCTATGGCCATATCCCAACTCTCCAGTTGTTCTGTTGTAGGATGTTGTGGATCAATTTTACTTTTAACGGCAACGTCCCGGCTACAGTTAGCTCAGCTATAGTTAGCTCATTTTTCATGATCATCGTGTGTGATGATCACAAGTGTCACCATGTTTTGATTTAATTTACAAATTAGTCTGGTTAGTATATTCGACTGCTGGTTAGCTAACAAGCTAGCGGGGCTAGACACAGGCTTGTTGGGTGTGGAAGAAGTAAGAAAACTAAAGCTGGAGTCAGGACACATCTTTTAAAGTTATTGGTTGGAGTCAGGACTCATCTTAAAGTTATTTGTTGGGACCAGTGTCTGTTTTTATAAGTCTGTCGAACGTGTCCAGCTTGGTAAACTTAAGCCACCATTAGTACAATCGCGTTTGGTTGTGTGTGCTGCACTGTTTGGATGAAAATAGGTTGCATCCAATAATATATTATTATATAATATAATATAAATTGTCAATCCTAGCTTGTCTGCAAGTTGTATTCAATAAGCTTATGGACATGAGCCATAAACAGAACAGCTACAGCAGAGTGCATCGCTCACACACACATAAACAAACGCACAAAAGTACAATATTACACAGAATTGTTATTGAGAAACTAAGTGGAACCACCTCAGCTGCCTCTTCCCATTCTGGGTCAGACTCCGGCTCAAACATGTATGGTCTCAGTGTTGGTTCTGGAGCGGCCGCCACGGTTATGGTAAATTTCTGTGTCAAGCTTATTTGTTTACCTTGAGCAGCATGAGCGCTCTGCTCTCTGCCTCCACCAGGTGATTGGCCACCTCACGCTGTGAGTGAGGCGGCCAAATCAAATCAGAGCAGTGCTCATTACATACAACCTCCACGCCCTCAAAACAGCCTGTTCTTTACAATGGAGAAAATGAGAGACTGAAACACATACCACAGAAGGGTCTTGTCAAGACCCCTGGAAACAGTTGGAAACAGCCCAAAATGAGTAAAATACCCCCCTTTAAGTATAAAGTAAATAAAGTATATGACATATGACATAGGAACAAGTGTGCCATCATCATCAAGTATGGGATGCTGGGGCCTGATCTGTGCCTGCAGTAAAGGTTCTTGCTTACAGGCCACCTGCAAAGAGATACTTGAAATCAAGCACCAGGTCATCGTGAACAAATGAGAGATTTCACGTACTTTGCGAATTGCGACACGTTTTAGGAAACACTTGTGAAATTCACTTATGTCTTGATTTACTTCAAGATATACTCCAATGCCCTTTGGGAAACCCACCCCTGTATGTTTTTGACCATCTCAGTACTAGTGCCAGGTTGCTGAATATACTGCAACCTGGCAGTATATATCCATATACTGAATACACAAACTTAACTTGAAATGGCAGCAGTATTGAATGCTGGAGATGCTGCTTGTCTCATTCAGCCTGCAGATACTGTATCGGCAGTTGAACAAGTTGTTCATTCGGGTTTTCCAGTATATGAAACCCGTATATTGAGTACTCAAACCCGACTCAGACAATACTGTGCCTATGATATCTGGCAAGGCACAAAGCTGCAGTTTTCAGAATGGTTTGTTGAATTGATACTTAGCAAAAAGATAGTGTATGCATATCCAAAAATGTAGGCCAGATACTATTGCAGCATGAATCAATAAAGAGAAGGAAAATACCCAAAATACCCAATGATGCTCCCTCAGTGTTTATTCATAGCAGCTGGGCAGCAATGTTTCGACCTCTGTTGGTCTTCATCAGGCATAGGCATATTCCAGTGTGCTGGTATTTTCCTTCTTTTTATCGAATTGATACTTAGCCTACTTGTTTTACATATTAGTCTTACTAATCTTTAAAATTTTTCTCAAGCCATATTACAATTAATCTTAAATAAAAACAGCATGCACTATGCATGCATGCATACTTTCTTAACAATACTTTCTTAACAAATAATTACCCTCACACACACACACACACACACACACACACACACACCAATTGACTATTAAAATGACTATTATATAATGCTTTTCTCACCATATAAAATAGAAAGTGGAATCAATAAATATAAACTGTTAAATTTATACCGCTCCAGACGGTTCTCTTCCATCGCCAAATTGTCAGAGCGCCATGGTGTACAGTGCACTAGGAAGGAAAAGAGATAATTTGATTGGTCACAACTGAAGCAGACCCATAATTTATTCCTCCTAATCCAAGCCTGTTACCAGCTGCAGCTGTATATGTCACGCGCCTCTGGCCACACGCCTCTGGCCACAAAATTAACAAGAATCAGTCACCACCCCCTGTGTACTCATGCCGTGAGCCATTGATTCACGAAAACAGAGCCTATTTAGTCTACCGCCTCTCTGAAATCCAAATAGCAGAAATCCACCATAGTGATGAGGAAGGCTGGGGAAGGGGGCTGTGGTTTTGACCCCTGGTGTGATGGATAGTGTAGGAGTTGTGTGTAATCAGCCATACTGTCGTTAGTAGGGGAAGGGGGTGCTGTATGCGCTCTTTAACATTTGCAGTGTCCACTACACCAGTTGAAAACCCTCCAGTGTGATCATGCGACCGGCTTGCTCATGGCTGGATCAAGTGACAGTAAAGTAGTGAAACATCAGTGAAACATCATCGTTTTCGAAAATCTCTGTTTTCGCCGTCCACACTACGATGGAGGACCGCTGTGGAGTGGGGGGTGGACGCGAGGCCAAAAAGAGAGATAAGTATTGATTGGTGCTCCAACGCTATCTGGCGGCAGAACCAACTCGATAAAGATGGACGACTCTAAACAACATATTGGCCCTCTCGATGGGAAGTTTGAGTACAAAAAAACCCAAGACGGGACAATCGACCGACATAAAGTAGTTTGCACACAGCCCATGACAAGCTGGCACTGCTGGCTCGCAAATATCTCGCCACTCCTGCAACCACTGTTCCGTGTGAGAGACTGTTCTCAGTCGCAGGTAACATTGTACATAAGAAGCGGTCAGCTCTACTCTCCGGTAATGTAAACAAGTTAGTCTGTCTCAGCAGCTGGCTAAAAGATGAGTAAGAGGGCCACATTAATATGGATATTTGGTTGATTAAAAAAAAAGAAAGGAAAAATGTGGTTGGTAAATATGGCGCCCCTACTGGTGGCCCCCTGCACTCTCACTGTCCTGGTGAAATGAATCCTGTCCCTCAGTGGAATATGGAAAGAAATGCTTGTCATGTAAGGTAAATGCTGTTTTATTTTTTAAAAATTTTATTTTGATATCTGGACACCATATCTGTTCTAAAGTTTAAATAAAACACATGTTAAGTATATATTGCCTTCTGTCATGAGTCTTTTTGCCCCCACAAAATGAAACACAATTAATAATGAATGGGTATTAATCGTGATTAATCTAAATTAATCCACAGCGGCCCTGTGATTAATCTGATTACAAATTGTAATCGTTTGACAGCCCTAATATATATATATATATATATATATATATATTTTATCTGAACACATTTCATAGATTGTATTTATAGTTCATATAAATGTGTTCTAGTCAATACGTGTATGTTGAATCATTGGCTTTGGTTGGTTTGCGGACATCATTACCGTCTCTGTTGCTCTGGGGCGCCGAGTCGTACGTCCCTCACACACTACATTGACATGCATTGTCACCTAGCGGTTGTTGGAGGAACTGCACTTTAGCTTGAGGTCTATGATAGCATTTGGGGCGCTCGACAGAACGCCCTGGCCATTCTTATTTAAGAATGTATGGCTCAACCAAGAAGCAAGCTTTGAATTTATTCCTGGTTGAAGGAAGAACCCCAGACTGTACCAGATTAAAGGTTTGCATTCAATTGTCATTCAAATTGATAACGTAACATGGAGTTCAAGTATCACAATAAAGGTTTAAAACAAATCATATAAGAAACCTCACATCATATCAAAAGGTTTATTAGTTGACACTTACAAAATTGTCCAGAGTCTCTACTGTACGTCATGTAATCTCAACCAGAGCTCATCTCACAGACCCGATGTTAACCTCTCTCTCAAGCATGCAGTTCACTGTTCTTATATACAGCAGGACAATCTTTTCTTAAGCTCTGAAAGTGTTGACCATACTAGGCACTGAGTCCATTAATCATGTATCCAGCTCCTGTTCATAGAAATGATCCGGTTCGAATCTGTTGACACTAGTGAAAGGAAAATCCACCAGTTCCCTCCTTTCGTTGTTGGATTCACAACCATGTTGTCCTGTGGTTCAGCCTCTGGATACTCTTCCCTACCAAGATGTACCTCTTGACTCAGACCAAGGTGCCACACAGCTGCTGAACCTAGCATTCCAAAGACGCCTGTAGTGCTGGAGCCTCAGGATTCACCTGACAGAGAGACTCCTTTAGAGACTCCTTCCAGTTGCTGTCCTAGTTCTATACTTCACAGAATAATATATGTTGCCATGCTTCATGCCTATATACATCCATGCAAGTGGGCCCATAACAAATACATCCTTTACAAAACAATAATCACTTAAAACATGGTTTTCTCACTGCACTTCCAACAGGATGCCCAACATTCTTGCATTTTAAAATATGAAGGAAAAACAGGTTAAAATTTCACAACAGATGTGGTTTTCTGGCATTTCATGTGAAAACTTTGTTCATGTTTTTTTTATTTTTGTAAAGGATAGCCCGAAAGTGAACACACATTCAAGCTAAATATATAACTTGATATAACTTGTCAGCCTGATAGTCAATATCAATCAATATGACAGAAGTTGAAAGACATGATGAATAATTAGACATTATTAGCTGATCACAGCAGCATGACATCTTATTTCCACCCTTTATCCCAATTTCAAGATGTGAAAAAGTAGATACAAAAGCAGGTCCAAACATACACATAACAAGATTTACAAAGCGTGGTGTGTCTTGAAGGGGTGGTAAAAAGTAAAAAGTAAAGCTTCAGAAAGTAGAGTTGTGCTAATTAGAATCACCTGGTATATGGGATGAGTGGAGGAAAAACATGGTCAGTACTTCTACTTTCTACTTCTACTTTTTACACCCCTGGCCCCGGATCTCAGAAAATCAGGGCAAAAAAAGCACAACACAGTTCAGGGTGTACTTCAGACTGTGAACAAGTTTAGATCATCCCATTTTCACACAAACCATGATCAATAGTGTAAGCAGGGGGACTATATTTCTTTATTTATGCGTTTTTGGAATGCCCTTTTTGTGCCAGTATAGTTGTCATCCAAAGAAAATATTGCACATTAAAAGCAATCTAGGCACAATACTGCAGAACAAATGATTTTCTCATGTTCTCACTGCCAAAATCCCCATGAATGAGCCATTGGTCTCAGGGGGATTGTTTGAACTTACAATACAGCAGGTGAAATTGTACTGTTAGAGAATTGTACTGTTAGGAAGGCGAGGCAGCGCCTTTACCACCTCAGGCAACTGAGGAAATTCAAGGTCTCCTGGAGGATCCTTCTGTCCTTCTACTCTGGGGCTGTAGAGAGCATCCTGACAGGAAGCATCACTGCCTGGTTTGGTAACAGCTCTGCTCAGGACAGGAAGGCTCTGCAGAACGCACTATTGGAACTACACTCCCCACCCTGCAGGACTTGTACACCAGGAGGTGCAGACCAGAGCCTGCAGGATCATGAAGGATCCTCACCACCCTAACAACGGACTGTTTCAACTGCTGCGGTCAGGCAAGCGCCTCCGTAGTCACGCTGCTAAAACAGAGAGACTGAGACGGAGTTTCTACCCTCAGGCCATCAGGACTGTGAACTCCGACCTCACCAGGGCCCCAACCAAGACCCACACACTGCCCCTCTTATGCACATGCACACACACACACACACACACACACACACACACACACTTAGGTAATGACTACACATAATTTATAGCTCATCACATTCACACGATTTCCCCCATCTACCTCTTATTTTATATTTTATTAAGTGCTCTTACTGTATATATTGGGTTGTTTTATATAAGAGCTCTACTGTAATTATTGTAATTTAATTTTTTTCATACTGTAAATATTTTGTTGTTTTTTTACTGTTAAATACTATGTATACTGCCCTCTTGCACATTCCCGTGAGCATTGCCACTTTTCATTTCACTACATGTATGTGTATGTGACAAATAAAGTTCTTGACTTGACCCTGTATTACTGTCTGTTTCTACCCAATAAGACCTAAGAGTCTCATCTGGTACAGCTGGCCAGCTTTGATGTGCCTGTGGGCTTATGTAAATGGATGCTTTGGCTTGAACATTGGTAAACAGTCTTATCACCTTGCCCACCAGTGGGTTTGCAGGTATGCATATCTTTCTTCCTTAATTTCCCTCCAATCGGTGTTACAAGAGCAATCATACAAGCCTTTTAGCCCCTGCAGCTCCAAGGGGAAATTATGCAATTGTGGGAAATGTTTTATTTATCAGTACTGGCTGCTTATGACAAGGAGGGCTAAACCAAGGACTTGAAGAACAAGCAGAATTCAGATGAACTCATTGTAATATTGTCTAGCACATGCGATTACAAGGTCATTTGGCTTTAGAATATTGGAGTTAGTGAGAATTGGAAAAAACAGGAAATAACACGTTAGCATGATACATTATATTCCCATAGATTCCCATGGAAGTGTAACAAGGCAACCAGATATGAGCTCATCAAGGATGCTAAAACAAAAATATAAACAAAATTTTGAAGCACATTACCACAGTGAAGATTCACGTTGTATGTGGCAAGGATTACAAGCCATCACAAACTACAACGGCAAATCCAACTGCTTGACACCCTGTTAAGCCTCCCTACCAGATGAGCTGAATACATTCTATGCTCACTTCAATACCAACAACAGAGCCAGCCAGTAGAGTACCCACCAACCCGGATGACTATGGAGTTACTTTTGTGCCTGTAGTTTGCAATCAAATCAATGAAGCTTAGCGTAAGTTCAATCAGGAAGACTACCTGGTGTATCTATTAATTTATCTATCCATTGCTACTCCAGGCGTTCTCTCTGTATCAGCCTCACTCATTATTCAATCAGCCCTTTAAGCAAGGGCACTCCCAGTCCCCCCTATGTGGAACCAATGGCAAGCCCGCCACACCCCTAGATATACAGATACCTGCCGCATCCGCACCTCTGTCAATCGCTGCTGCACCCCACCGCCTCCCCACCACCACCAGTGTCAGGCTCCAGTTGGTCCTGAGTCCTGCTCCTCAGAGATTCACAGGTTTTGCCTCTAACCCATTCAATCTCAATTGGAGTCAATGTTCTCAGATTTTCATTACCACCAATAAGCTTGCTTCCATGTACAACTAGTCTCTCCTGACTTGAAATAGGTTTGAGAGCAAAACTTTCCACACTGCAATCAAAAAATTTATTTGAGAGCAAAACTATCGACACTGCGATCAAAAATTTGTAAAATAAATTTGTGATTAAAAATGTATTAATGCAAATCCAAAAGTTTTGTTTGCGTATCCAAAAGTTTTGTTTGCAAATCCAAAAGTCTTGCTTGCTGATGAGCTGAATCTTGTGGGCGGGAACTACGCTGAAAGTAAGACACATTGAGACACACTCTATTGGCCAGTCTCGATCGGAGTGACAGCTTGGCAATATCCACCGTTTGTAGTTTTTTGTTGTTTGAAGTCCACGGAGAAGACAGAGCGGGAGTGTATGCCGTTATTTTTGTGCCACATTGCCGATTACTTTCTCCAAGTCTGTCATTGGCTGGCTTTGTGGCACATTGTGATGCTGTGCTAAGTTGAGCGAGCGCGCAAGCAGAATTGAGAGCGCACACAGCGGAGATGTTGGGAGAGGAGAGGACACTGTGAGCGAATGCGCAGGTGCTTGCCAGCGCATAGAGCAGAGATTGAGCGAGCGTACAAACAGAGTTCAGAACAGATTTTTGTTTGCTCAGATTAATATTTTCTCTTCAAAATATAATTGATGTGCTTGTGAAAGTCCCACTGCGCGCTCAGGAAAGTCCCACTGCGCGCTCAGCAATGTGGCACGAGAATAACGCCATAGGAGCGGAGAAGACAGAAAATCAATGCACAGGTATGTTTACACATAACTTCTGTCTTAGTAATAGCAAGAATGTTATGTTTGAACTGGTGCATGTAGATTGCTTTTGTTTAACGATTTGTGATGTTGTAATGGGTATTCCAGACACTTAGCACAGTAAAAGTCCCATAAGATATCAATGCGCGGAAAGATAAACCGGATTTGCTTATATGTCTCTGGGGGAAGGTCTTACACGCATACCAAAGTTTGATTGACACATTTTGAGCAAATCGTTTGGGAGAAATCTTGAAAAACAGTTAGTAGACACAGTGTTAGGATTTCACTGACGGCTCGCGGTATTCTGAGCAGGTAAGAACGAGTCATTTCTAACATTATAAAAACACACATTTTAGATGAATAACTATCAGATATTGTATATTTATTATTTCTAAGCATTTCTACATTTCTTTTTATCAATAAATGCTGAAATGAAGTGGCATGGCGTCGTTGAGACGTTGTGTTATGAGTCCAAAATGGCTGTGTGCAACTGAAAAAGTTGGTAATTAACTAATTAACGTCGATACTCTCTAATGTACACGTCAGAATTCATATTGGTTCATATTGGTGTATAGCTAGAAATACTGCAAAGGGCTACTTGGTGTCAGTATCATTATTCTGCATGTTAAAATGTGCGGCTGGTAGTTGCAGCCGTCACAGATGTTTAGGGCATTTTGCAGAGAAAAGGGATTTAAGCACACTGTCACAGTCTCGGCCGTGCCTCCAGTGTTCCCCTTGTGTCTCTACCTGTCTGTCTCTGTCTGTCTGTGTGTTTTGGCTTCAGACTTCAGCTCCTCCTCGGCTCATCACCATCTCCCGCTCACCTGCTCTACCCCCGCACACCTGCCATCCATCTACTCATCACCACCAGTACTAATACCCCGGCTTCCCTCCCACTCATCGCCAGATCGTTGATTCAGTCACTGTGGATCATTGCCTGTAACCCAGCCCATCATCTCGTCTCTCTGTTTGCCAGCCTGCCTGTCAATGCCTCGCAATGAACTTTCATATATTGTGTATACTCTGCTTGCCCAAACTCGGCATCTATTGCACACCCAACCGTCCTGGTAGGGGGATCCCTCTTTGAGTAGCCCCTCCCAAGGTTTCTCCCAATTTTCCAATAAGGTTTTTGTAGGAGTTTTTCCATGTCCTCTGTGAGGGTCTAAGGCTGGGGGATGTCGTGTACTAATCATTTATTATTTTCACATGTTGGGCACTGTGAAGCCCTTAGGGACTGTAACGGTGATTAAGGGCTATACAAATAAATGTGATTTGATTTGATTTGATTTGACCTGTCTGTTCACCACCTGCTTGCCTTGCCAGCCTCATCCCCATCCTCCCCAGGAGGCAGAAGCAGGGAGAAGCCGGGGAAGCCTGCTCCTTCCCCTGCCTCCACTCCAGCCTACCCCCCCCGGGTTTTCCCCTCAATAAATCATTATTTTTCCATACTCTTGAGTTCGGCTCTGCATTTGGGTCCAACCCGTGACATTGCAACACACACAGGCTCTAGTCCAGGATGCAGGGTTATGCACTGTGGGGCCTCTATTAATTACCTTTTAGGAGACACATCGTAGCATTGCTTACTTGGCCTCCTAATCAACTTCACCAAAAAGCAACTGTAGTTCTCCCTTTTTCATACTTCATGCATCCTATCACTTTTTTTCTGCTACAAGAACAACAAAGGCACACATTTTCGTAGAACAACATTTATTCTCTAGTTCCACAGTTTACTTATTCACATCACTTCCTAATAACAATACACACCGAGGTCACAGCTCTACAACACGTTTTCCACCTCTGGGTATGGACTGACACTCCGCAGGAGTAACTGGAAAAGAGTTCAAAAGACAGAGTTGAGCCATGATGATAGGAATGATAGCTAGCTGGTAAACTACCTATTGGCATATCAGATCACATTTATTTGTAAAGCCCTTAATCACCGTTAGTGTCTAAGGGCTTCACAGTACCCAACATGTGAAACAAGAAATGGTTAGTACACGACATCCCCCAGCCTTGGACCCTCAACAAAGGACAAAGAAAAGCTCCCCAAAAAAAAAACTTTTACAGAAAAATTACCTACCAGGACAATTGGGCCTGCAATAGATGCAGAGTTTGGTCAAGCAGCGTATACACAAGGCATAAAAGTTTATTATGGTGGGACATCCAGATCTGATGTGGGGCATCACAGCAAACGGCCGCTCAGTCAGCATCGTCCTAGGAGTGGGGGACCACACAGGCAGCCAACTCTGCCGAGCTGCAGCATGGAACAGATATGAGACACACCCACACACACCCATACACGCACTCTCACTCACACAGACAAACATGATCAGCGTCAGTGGACAGGAACAGGTAGACCAGGAAACTATGACATGTAGGCAGGATGCTAGAATTCATTGGCGGGAACCTGAGCTAGGATGAGCTAACTGGTCTAGCCTTACTCTGAGAAGAGACTGAGCCACTCCCCCACGGCTGTTCAAATGATAAAGAATAAATTAATTGGTTTTTAGCCTTGACTTAAAGACTTCAATAGAAGTCTCTGATTGAGGCAGGCTACTGTTCCAGAAATAGGGAGCCCGGTAAGAAAAGGCTCTGTTACATACATACATATAGTCAAGCTCTTTGCTCTTGACCAGTGATGGGCGGTAACAGTACAGTAATGTTATATCTTTATCCTCAGAAAGGAGTAGTGTAACAAATTACTAATTCAATTTCAGTAAATCCATTAGGTAAAGTCATAGAAATGAGTAGCTGAATACATGACATATTGAGTAACTAGCCTAACACTGCTCTTGACACACATCTGCACTGCTTGACCTGTCTGGCTCTTCCAGGGAAAAGAAAAGAAAAATAAGAGTGGCACACCGACAGACAGACAGCCGTTGTACCCAGATGTACTGCTGGCACTGCTGTCTTCTACTGTTTCTGAATGTAACCAAAACCTAATGTGCCCAATTTGGGCCGAATCCCGAATCTCATTTTCACCCCTACGGCTCGTTTTCAAGGGCTCCCTCACCCTTCGGCTTGGCCCTCAGAACAGAGTCACAAGGGGTAGTGGTTGTGGTTGAAATCTCTCCCTATGAAATGGGACAACCCTTCAAGACCCTGATACGTCATCGATTATGTTTACGTAAACAGACGCGACAAGTTTGTTATCTGACATTACTATGGCAATAATGGTATTATCACAGTGACATTTGCCATTCATCTGATGGAGATAGAAAAGCATGGACGCTTGCGATTCATTCACAACTTATACTAGTCTAGATGGAAACGGGTCCACGAGCACATAGTGGATTTTTTTCCCCCACCTGTTTTTTCTTAATCCTTGAAGTGTCTATTTTATGATTCTGACAGGTAACAGGATGAAATAATGTCCCATGGGGTTTATTTTTAACCCTTTACTACACCTATCCCAAATCCGAACCTGAAAGAACTGAAAAAGAAATTGGCATAGCTCTTGAAATTAACAACCTACACAGACAAATGAACACATTTTCCTACACAATTTTGACCCAAGGAATTCAGTAGAATGGTTATTTATAAGTTTTTAACACACTTTGACTCGATTCTGGGACAAAAATATCAAAAATTAGCTGAAAATTTTAAGATTGCATGTATATTTTCCCATTATACTAAAATCCTGTGCACTGGATAAAAACATTTTGAGATTTTTCTTAATCCTTGAAGTGTCTATTTTAAGATTCTGACAGGTACCAGGATGAAATAATGTCCCATGGGGTTTATTTTTAACCCTTTACTACACCTATCCCAAATCCGAACCTGAAAGAACTGAAAAAGAAATTGGCATAGCTCTTGAAATTAACAACCTACAGAGACAAATGAACACATTTTTCTACACAATTCTGGGCCAAGGAAATCAATAGAATGGTTAGTTTTGTTTTTTGTTTGTTTTTTAGGGCAAAAAAGTAAAAAAACAAAAACAAGCTGAAAATGTTTGATCACATATATTATCTTTATTTATTAATAAACTGCAAGACTCACTGTATTAAAAATGCAATCTCTGTTTAGTATGTATTCCTGACTGAAATTTTATAAGAAGAAAGAATAAATATTCCAATACTCTAATAGCATTGAAAGCCAGCACATGCCTAAAGTGCCCACTGACCCACCAGCTCTCTCTTTTAGAGTGATTCCAACACATTTCCGAGTAAGTATTTGACCTGTATTTCTTTTTTTTAAGTTGGTTTAGTTTCAGAGGACATTCACATTCAACTGACTAAACAGCTATTTAATTTAGCTAGGCTATTTAGACAACATTGGCTATCATACTAGCTAACTAAATATTAAGCTAGCAGTATGCCAAATCAGTTTGAGAACATTAGCTGTCAGTTTATCTAACAAAAGAATAAGCTAGAAGTAGCTAGCTATTTAGTTTTGGATTAGCTAACTAAAAAATAAGCTAGCATTGGCTAGCTAATAAGTTTCTGAAGACTACTTCAATGAAAATCTAATCAAACACATTTATTATTATTATAAATTTTCTTAGTTTCTGATTGTGCAGTAATTTATATCAAATTTACAATTACCACTTCAACTAATCAAATGCACCTTTATATTTTTTTTAATCAACAGTTTCATAACAGTGCAATTCATATCGACTAGCCATGGGAAAAGGGAAAAGTTGTGATCCTCCTGAAACTCCTAAAAAGAAGATTTCACCAAAATTGTATTGTACATGCCCCAAGTCTCTCTGAGCATGGCAATTTCACCACCTTCAGTGCTTGCAATGGGGAGCATAATGAGAGGCTATCATATTTACACAGTATTTGTGATATGAGACTCTGTGAAGCAGCCACTTCACCCTACCGTATGAAGGAGGTTTGTAACCAGATACCATTGACATTGGAAGGCTTGCATTTGGATACAGCTGGCTATCATCAAAATTGCTATAAAAGATTCACACAGAACTTGGATCGTTTACAAGCTGCTTCAAAAGCATCTACATCTGGTGCATCATCATCTGCATCATTGATAAAAGACTCCTTACGCAAGCACAAATCTCAAGCAGATCTGATCCATTCTGAAGGTACTCGATGTTCCTTCTTGTTTCCCGATTAGTGTATTTTGATCAGTGTATTGTAGTGTTTCCCGATCAGTGTATATAGATAGAAATTAAAATTAAAGGAAAGACTGAACGCCTTACAAATTTTCAGAGTTGGAAACACAAGGAACCAGCCTGGAAAGTTCCTTGGAAAGAACCTAGAGCACTGGAATTGAAGAAAGAGGCTCTTTACCGTAAGGTGCAAGGCAAGGACCTCTTTGCAATGGAAGCCAAGTACCATCCATCATGCAGGAACACCTTTAACACCGAGTACCAAAACCACATGCGTGTTAGGGAGATTAGAAACCCCTTGCTGGCCCAGAAGAAAGAAGCAAATCAGAAATCCTACTTGGTGGTAAAGGATTACATTCTTAGTAATGTCATAGATGGCAAAGAGGTTGGCCAGCTGAGTTTCCTATGCAGCCTCTTCAACAAGGACCTGGTGAGTCAGGGTTTTCCCAATCCAGACTACCGCAATGAGAGATTGATGAGACGTTTACAAGCAGATGAAGACATCTCTCATGCACTTGCCTTTTGTAAGGTACCACTCCGCGGTTATACCTATACCTCGTCTACAGCTCAAGCATTAGTGTTGCTGAAGCAGTTTCATGTGCTTACAAGCTTGGAACAGCAGACCAGCTTCACGATGCAGCCCTCAACCTCCATGCTCTCATTATAAAGGCATTCAAAGAGTCAAAGGAGCTGACATGGCCCCCCACTGCACAGGAGCTGAACTCTGTGAAGATGGAAGAGCTACTCCCAGATGATCTTGTAAAATTTCTAAACTTGGTGCTGACAGGGAGAGCTGAGATTGATGGAGAACAGTGTGAGAAGACCCAGAGGCTGGTCTATTCGATCACACAAGATGTGTATCGTGCTGCAACCAACAGCAAGTGGAAATTGCCAAAGCACATACTTCTCTGTGCCACAGTTCGGCACCTCTATCGAAGCAAACAGGTGAGTAATCAGCTAACCTACCACTTACCAGGTCCTGTCTATTGCTTAACTGTGTTTTGGTATTTGCTATTTATATCTTTAATAAAGCAGATCACTCTTTCTTTGCAGCTCACTACCATCCTTGCACGACTAGGACACTCTGAGACATATGACTTTGGTATGGAGCTTGAGACAGCAATGACCAAGGCATTTGATGAAATGTCCACCTACCTGACCCCTCAAATCGTCTCTGGCGAGGGAAACAGTGTTTTTCACAGTGAGTGGGACAATCTGAACAGAATTACAACCAATGTGCATGGGTCAAATGTTGTAAACAGTGCCGGGGGGATCATGATTCAAGAGGTGAAGGAGGGCCATCAGAGCACCAATGAGAGGATCCTTCCTCTCTATGAGAGATCATCAAAGATGAGAAGCCTTAAGATCACACCTTCAGAGACGCTGCCAGAGCTGGCATTCAAGAGAGATGGTCCCAAATTCCCCAAGGATGCCAGCTTCACCCCCCCTGTTGAAAACCAAATGTCATATGATGCATCAATGTTGGAGTACTACATCTATCTGCTCTGCAGACATCTAAGCAGCGAGGGAAAGCAGCAGGTGCCTGGATTTGGTGGCTTTATTTCGAGCACTGGTAAAGTCCCTCCTAAAAAAATCTACTGTTGACTTCTACACCCCCATCAACCAGCCCATAACAGACAATGCAGTGGTGTATGAACTGCTAAAGAGGTCTGAGGCAGCAACAGAGGAGGTTGGCCAGCCATACACCATCAACACATTTGACCTGGGTGTGGTCATGAAGGCCTGTCCTATAGTCTGGAAGTATGAAGAGGAGTTCAAAAAGCATATCATAATCCCTGGCAAGTTCCACACAGCCATGAATTACATAGGCAAGCTCACTGGGTACAAGTGTCGAGGTGCTGGCTACTCAGACATCCTCATTGAGGCTGACCTCGCAACTAGTGGTTGCCTGAAAAATATACTGAGTGGGAAATCATATGCCAAGGCCCTCTTTGGTCTTAAAGTAGTCACGGAGGCACTTGAACGGCTGCTGATCAATGTTTTCCTGGAAGAGGAGAATCTGGCAATACCACAGGAGACCCTCATCAATCTTATCCACTGCTGCAGTCGTGAGAATCTTGATGCCGCTCTAAAGGACTCCTCATTGCTCAAGGTGATTCATCAGTACATACAATACCAACAGAAGGTTCGTGAAGGCCACTTGGGAAAGACAAGCATGTTCTGGCTCTCCGTGATAGATCACGCAAGGCTGGTCTTCATGTTGGATTTCGCTGTGAAAACAAACAACTTTGAGCTGTTTCATTACTGCAATGGTGCCATGGCAGATCTGATCTTTGCATACAATGGCCACAACTATGCCAGGTATTTATGCATTGATTCTCCTAATACTCAATAACAAATTAGATAGAACTTCCCTGTGGTATGGATTTTAATTAGCATTCTTTCTCCATACAGGTACCTGACTTGGTTCGAGGCATTTCTCACCAACATTGACCTCTCCCACCCTGGTGCTCTTGACTACATCAAGCTAGGAGCCATTGCTGTTGCACGATCTCTAATCCCAGGGGCTCTCTCAGCAGTGGACAAGACCATGGAGGAAACTTTCATGAAGTTTGCCAAGTCTTCAGGTACTAATGTGTGCACACAAAGCATAATTACCTGTATAAAAAATGTTGGTTGTAATTATATCATTCATATTTAAACTCATCACATCAATAGAGAGGATGTGACCAAAATGTCAAACATGAATTGCAGGTGGTCTGCTGGGCCTTTTTAACATGTTTGGTGCATACCAGAAGTGGTGCCGTACAACCTCTGCACGTGCTCAGCTCCATGAGCTGACTCTGGAGATGTGTGGCATGATTGATGATCCAGACTGCCCAAAGAGAGGGAAGCACCGTGAGCTGGAGCCTGCCCAGATCAGGAAATATGAAGAGGCAGTACAGAGAGTCATCTTGGCCATCAGTGGCTTCACCAACCCCTGGAAGATCCCTGACAAAAAACGTCTGTACTCACTGGCATCTGGCGCACTTGTAGATCCAGAGGTCGAGGTGGATGTACTGCAGGCCGAGGCTGCAGGCAGGGCTGCTAAGGAGCAGTTTATCAATGAGTGCTTTGTCTCCAAGAAGAAGGGATTCTTTGAGCCCCTCAAAAAGCTTAAACTGAAGACAATGGATCACTCAAGCAAGAAGGTCAAGCTCACATCTGCACAGGGAAAGGTAGATATAGACTCAACTTAGCTTGATTTAGTAATGGCTATATCATAATAATAATCATCTCTACATATTTAATTACAGGTCTTTATGTACCAAGAGCAAAGCAACCTTGCCTTCCAGCTACTTGTTAAGTCCCAAATGCTGGATATGCCTATCGACCTTGAAGAACTCATGCATTACCCCCTCTCGCCTGTTCCTCATGCACTTGGCACTCCCTCTCGCCTGTTCCTCATGCACTTGGCACTCCCGATGGCTTTTTTGCCAAGACAAACAAGGCCACCATCCTTCACTACCTCCTCCAGGATAGAAGTGAGGTGGTCACCTACCCTAAGGACGCACTCTTCATACATGATGGCAATGCTCTCTTCCATATGATGACTAACCTTCAACCAACCTGTGGCGAGATCTGCATGCAGTTCTTGGATCATATGATTCCCAAGCAGCACTTTGTCTTCTCCACAGATTGCTACCAACCAGACTCTATCAAAGCCCAGGAGAGGGTCAGACGAGGCTCCACTGAGAAGTTCATCATTGGTGGCCCACACACCCGCAAACCCTGTGACTTCAAGTCCTTCCTTAGTAATGAGGTAAATAAGAAGCAGCTGTGTGACCTGCTTCTCAAGGTCTGGGGGAGCAATGAGGCAGCATCTCGGCTGGAGAAGTGCAAGAGGGCAGTGGTCTGTGTTGATGGGAGATCCTATGACCTAAGTTCAACAAATGGTCAAGTAAGTTGAAAAAGCATAAGGCTCATACCATAGTTGTCGGTGCTTAACTGTAGCTGTCATCACATATCCAATGCTATAAAAATATTTGAATGGAATGCTAGAATTGTTTAAGTCATACACTGAGTAGTGTGTTGAATATACAGGTATGTGTTAAAAATTGTACATTTTGTTACAGGTTCAGGCTTCAGAGATCCATGCCCTGCGGTCAAACCAGGAGGAGACAGACACCCGTGTTGTCCTGTACCTCCACCAAGCTGTCAAGTGGGGGTACAAGTCCAGCGTGGTGAGGACCCCTGACACCGACATACTACTGATCCTCCTTTACCATGCCAGCAAGATCAACCTCACCATATTTCTTGACCACGGCACTGGCTTGCATCGTAAGCTAGTGAATGTGTCTGAGCTGGCTGAGTCTCTGGGATCTGAGTACTGCAGCACTCTTCTGGGATACTGTCTTTTCTGGGGAAGACTGCACCAGTGCTTTCAAGGGCAAAGGCAAAGTAACTCCCTTGAAGAAGCTGCAGCAAAACCCGCGATTCCAGAAGGCTTTCAGCCAGCTTGGCACATTGTGGCAGGTCAGCAATGTGCTCCAACAGGAGATGGAGTCCTTCACCTGTGTCATGGTCGACTGACATCCATTGATGCTGTGAGGGCCAAGATGCTGCAAAAGATGGTGGGTGTTGACAGAGCCCTGGATGCAAGTTCCAAAGTAGACCTGGAACGCCTGCCTCCCCCCAAGGTCTGTCTCATCCCACACATACAGAGAGCAAACTATAGGGTTGCCTGCTACAAAAGGGCAGATCAGCCAATATTGTAGAGGCCAAACCCCCACGATCAGGGCATGGGTTGGGAGAAGACAATGGAAGAGGGGGTGTTGGAGCCTGTCTGGTCAGTTGGCCCCATCTTCCCTCCTTCTCTTGTTGACATTCTGGCAGGAGCAGAAGAGGCAGAAGCTATTGGAGAGGGGACAGATGATGTGGAGGAAGGGACAGAGATCGAAGAGATAGACTTTGATGATCTCTTCAATGATGATGATGAGGATGAAAATCATTATTAGTACCACGCTATACTAGTATTGTATTATTAGTACTTAGGCCTTTGCATTCTTGCATTTTCTCAACAATGAGTTTTGCAGTTTATTAATACATGTGATCTAATCATTTTCAGCTATATAGTGTTAAAAAATTAAAAATAAACATTCTATTGAATTCCTTGGCCCAGAATTGTGTAGAAAAATGTGTTAATTTGTCTCTGTAGGTTGTTAATTTCAAGAGCTATGCCAATTTCTTTTTCATTTTTTTCAGGTTCGGATTTGTGATAGGTGTAGTAAAGGGTTAAAAATAAACCCCATGGGACATTATTTCATCCTGTTACCTGTCAGAATCATAAAATAGACACTTCAAGGATTAAGAAAAAACAGGTGGGGAAAAAAAATCCACTATGTGCTCGTGGACCCCCGTTTCCATCTAGACTAATTAGTATGGGAAAGGATGTTTGCCAGCTTGACACAGTCAAGACATGCTCCGATCTGGATCATATATAATGGTAACCAATCTGGCCGTGTACCATTTCATTAATCTGTTAAAATACAGTGCATTGTGTAGTTCATTTGAATAATTTGAAACTTTCAACAGTGAAGAAGATGCTCTTCATTGGGTAACAGCACAGATAGACTGTAGCAAGACCTTCAAAATCTGTGTGACGGTATGGTTGAAAGAGGTCTTAAACTCTGGAAGTGTCAAAAGAATGTGAACCCTTTGAAAGTCTCCTTCCTGGGAGAACCAGGGGTTGACACTAGAGCCCTAAAAAAAAAAAAAAAAAAAAAGAATTCTTGTCCAGTGAGTAGTATGCTTTCATCATTCATTTAGTAGCTATGTAGAGTATGTTTTAGAACAGCTGAAATGAAATTGTTTACAATTGCTACACCATTGTCAAACAACTGGAACACATATATGCTCTGCTGTTAGGTATACTTTTGCTGCATCCATCAATTTCCCAAAAATATAATTAAAAAAATATTTTTTTTAAGTTTTATTTTTTTGCTCCCAGCTAGTCTAATGCTGTTTTATCATTTGTTTTTGGCTGTAACAATGGTTGCTGGGATTGAGAAGCGACTATTTAAAGGCAAAAGTGAGAAGGGCAAAGTGCTAAAGTATTCCGTCAATGATTTGAACAATGAATTGTTCAAGTATAGGTAAGTGTTACGGCCACCTCAAATCATAAAGATAAATGAAACACAAAATGGCTCATCAGGTGACAACATATTTTGCTCAGACAACCATGGAGTTCAAAAAGAAAGAGCTTTATTCAAGCACAAGGTAAACTACCACAGAATAACAAGCTAAGAAAAATAAAGAGGTTAGGTGAGTTGGCCAAACAAAGCAAAAAACAGGGAGTCACCCAGCCCAAGCTATTAATAGCCCGTCGGCGCTGGAACTCCCCAATTAACCAAAAAACATTAAAAGGTAAAACAATTACCTAAAAATAAAGCCACGAAAACTGGACTACCAACTCACCCTCCAAACTTACAAAAATACAACCAAAGGAACTCAGGACCTCAAAACAAACACACACAGGACCAGAGCCATTCTGGAGCAGGAGAGAAAGAGTGAAAGTCCCATGAGGCTCCCACTTATATTGGTGCTGCAGCAGGAGTCAATTAGGCGCACCTGGGATAAATCAGAACAGTGATTAGCCACAGAGATGTCATGATCCAGGGGAGGGAGCGCATGCTCAAAACATCACAGTAAGTATTATTCTTATTTCTAGCACTTACAATTACTAATTATTAGAGATGGGCGGATGAAGCCTTATGAAGCTTTTGAGGCTTCTTCCTGATTGTACCGAAAAAAGATTCGAAGCTTCAAAGCCTCATAGAGAGACCCAACCAGTGACATCTAGTGGTCAGCTGCAATTATAGCAGCCACGAACTTCCAAATGATTCACACATCTTGTTGATTCCAGTTCCAACACAAAAGCAATAAAGTCAGTCTTAAGCAGCTGTCTTCATTCTGAGAATCATTGTCCACACATGAAAGTGTTACAACATTTTGAAATGTCAATTTACTAATAAAATGTTTAAATGTGTTGTGCTGTTATAATTACTTGAAACATGATTTATATTAATATGGCAGGTTTGTGCTGTGAAGTGAGATGACAGGTATTTCAACATCAGTGTTTTGGAGGTATGACTGAAGGTTTGTGAGAAGTTCTTATGCAATTCAGTGGAAAGCACTTATGGTAGTAATAAGGTAATAAGGACATCCCTGGATTTGGATCATATACCTTTTCCTGATTTTCATTAAGAGAACATGATTATAATGTAACACATAATATGAAAAGATTCAAATTCAACGCTGTAGAAGTACTTTTGTGGGAATGATTCTGAAGGACTTCCTTGTGCCACAGTGTGGAAATAAAGTGAATATGTGCATGAGGGTATTGTGCTTGTGGGATGTGTTGTGCAACACGTTTTTACAAGTTTTTATTCGCATTCTCCATCATTAAAGTTCTCTCGCAGTTGAAGGTCTCTCGCAACGCTATGAAGCAGGGAGGGAACACCGAGAATTTCGCGTCTCCTTATAACGAATGAAGCGCCAAAAATTCGAATCAGTCACCTCACTTCCGGTGTTTCATTGTGACGTATGAAGCTTCAAACGTCATCGCTCACGTGATCACGGAGATTTGATACAAGCCTCGACATAGTGTTTCGAACCAGTCTGCTTCAATAGAGTGAAACAGGCTTCGGAGCCTCAGTGTCAAACGTCCCATCTCTACTAATTATTATCTGATGGACACTTTTGCAAGAATACTTTCATGAGTGAAAATATGTAGCTACTTGCAGTCCTTTACAGTTTGCCTAGAGGGGATTTCAGTGCCTCAATCTATTTTTCTTTCAAATGTTCATGTACATGGCAAATTGTTAGAAACACATTCAGGACAGGGCTTGAAATGTACCAGCTATTTTAAAGGTCCCATATTATGGAAAACGGCTTATTCCTGGTGCTTATACATGTTCCACAGGAAATCATTCACCTAAGCAGTTGAGAAAATTTGAAATCTGGAAGTCAACCTGTTTTTCTGTATTTTCCTTTTTCCAAAAATGGTGCCAAAGATAGGAGAAAAACAGCCCGTTTCAGAAAGTAGTCCCTTTGGACGTCATAACAGGCTAATCCAGCTCCTCTCAGAGCATGCCCACGCCCAGGTGAACAACCAATCCCATCTGCTTGGGAAAACATAATCGCCCGCAGCAAACTCATGTTTGTGTGGCAAGTCTCAGAATGTTACAAGCATCTAAACTCAACATCAACTGCTAGTGAGTAGAATCGGCGCATATCACATTCGGATGCTGTTTTTTCCGAGTACACTGGAATGCACCATTACTTTGCGATGAGTGAAGCTAAAACAATATATCTATGGCGATATATCAACTCTCCAGTTAATATTTTGTAGGATGCAGGCAGCAACATAGATCCCTGCAGTCTCCCAACACGTGAAAATGCCAGGACAGAGTGGATTAATTTTATTTTTAACGGCACGCTAGTTTTTCTGTGTGATGATCAGTCCTCAGACTGCTTGAGCAACAGCAGGATTAGCATCTAAATTGAAGCTTAAAGATGAAGCAATTCATAAGGTACGTGACCCATCTGCGAAATTGGAATCTGTAAGTGTTTTGATTTAATTTACCAAATTAGTCTGGTTAGTATATTCGACTGCTGGTTAGCTAACAAGCTAGCGGGGCTAGCCACGGGCTTGTTGGGCGTGGAAGAAGTAAGAAAACTAAAGCTGGAGTCATTACAATGAAAGTAAAGTAAAAGCAGGGATGGTAAAAAGGGGTGGTAGAAAGTAAAGCTTCAGAAAGTAGAAATCCTAACCACAAATTTGCTCCAACCTGGCTGTTACCAAGATGAAGAGTTGTGCTAATTAGAATCACCTGGTATATGGGATGGGTGGAGGAAAAACATGGTCAGTACTTCTACTTTTTACACCCTTGAGTAAAAGTAAAATTATTGGTTGGAGTCAGGACTCATCTTTAAGTTATTTGTTGGGACCAGTGTCTGTTTTATAAGTCTGTCGAACGTATCAGGCTTGGTAAACTTTGGTAAACCACCATTGGTACTATTGTGTTTGGTTGTTTGGCTGCGCTGTTTGGATGTGTTACGCCCCTGAAAATAGGGGAGAAATAATGACACGAGTGATGTTTCCTCAACAAGGATTTTACTCGAATGAATTGAGCAGATATACAAAAATTAACAATCCACAAAAGTAATCTACAGGAAATATTATCTCTCAGAATGTACACACTCTTCTCAAATTGCAACAATACAAGCAGTATTACAGAAATAATCCTTACTTCCATTTAGCTTTTAGCTATCAGTTAAACCACGAAATATCTCTAACTCAGCAAACTTCTCATGAACTCACTTAAAATGCATAAAAAACATATTGTACAAATAACACAAAATGCATCATGTATACATGGATATTGAATCACAGTTAACGAGATAGTAGACACACGCGGCGTAACCACGTCTTTATGACGAAGTGGGGACTCGCTCACACACACATTTTAACTACAGGCAAACTTCATTTTAGGTTACTAAACCGTTTCTAAAGCATTCCTCCTACACTTCAAACATGTTAGCAATCCACACAACTGTGTTTATAACCTGTAACATACCTGAAAATAGGGGAGAAATAATGACGCGAGTGATGTTTCCTCAACAAGGATTTTACTCGAATGAGGAAAATACCGCGAGTTCCCCAGGTACGTGGACACGAGACAAAAGCAATCGATCAGATTGTCCGAGCAAGACCGCTGTGTAGATCCCAGGCAAAAAACTCAGATCAATCAAGAAACAACAAAGTAAACAATATAAAATAAACACTTTTATCAGTTTAACCACCTTTTAACCATTTTGATTATTTTAGATGTTTTTAATCAATCCCTTATGAATTTATTTAACTTTTTAATCCCACAGATTTTTAATATTACCACCCATGAATTTACTTCTCTTTCCTTATGACAAAATATATTATTCTTTTATATTATTCTTTTAGGGTGTCACAGATGCAAATAGCTTGCATCCAATAATATATTAGCTAACTAGCTCAACAAAATTGTCAATCCTAGCTTGTCTGCAAGTTGTATTCAATAACCTCATGGACATGAGCCATAAACAGACCGGCTACAGCAGAGAGTGACGCTCACACACCCACATACACAAAACAAAGTACAATATTACACAGAATAGTTATCATTGAGAAACTAAGTGGAACCGCTCAGCTGCCTCTTCCCATTCTGGGTCAGACTCCGGCTCAAACATGTACGGTCTCAGTGTTGGTTCTGGAGCGGCTGCCATGGTTATGGTAGATTTCTGCATCAAGCTTATTTGTTTACCTTGAGCAGCATGAGCACTCTGCTCTCCGCCTCCACCAGGCGATTGCCTGTAGGTTGTATGTAATGTATGTATGTGAAGGTTGTATGTAATGAGCACTGCTCTGATCAGAGCAGTGCTCATTACATACAACCTTCACGCACTCAAAACAGCCTGTTCTTTACAACGGAGAAAATGAAAGACTGAAACACACACCACAGAAGCTGGTTTTAGGATTTTTCTTTTTTGATATAGACTTCACAAACGTCTTGTAAAGACCCCCAGGAACAGTTTAAATAGCTCAAAATGAGTACAATACCCCCCCTGTAAATATGTCATTTTTTAAAGGTTTAATCTCCTTCAGTGTATGTGTGACAATAGATGATAGAGGTAATGCGTAAAGCACATGAGATAAGTCTTCTAGCTGGGATGTAATGTCGAGATCAGTACTTATATTTGCCAATTTCTTCAAAAGGGTCCAGCTGTAGACCTCTACTCACAGAACCCTTCTGTGAGCCAATGGTGAGCCCATGGGGGTTGAGCATGAGTAGTGGGATTGGTTGAGCATTAGTGGGGTTCCGTTGTATGAAGTACGTAAACTTTCACTTATTTCACCTCAGCAGTCCACCAAAATCTGTTTCTGAACAATTTTGAGGCGAGAAATAAGCTATCCAGTTGCTGAATCTTCAGTCATATTAGATCTACAAGGCGTAATTTAAAAGGTTGTTCCGACTTTCGTAAGTCAACGGCACTACTGCACTGCCGGTTGCCACCGCTTTCATCTATCTATCACACACATACACACACAGTGATATATATTCTAAATATTAAATTGATAATTGTCACTCCAGTTATGTAAAACCTATCAGATTAAAACATTCACAACACAGTAGGTAGGCTAATTATTTTATTCAACTATTTCACAAGGTTTCTTGAAACTTTCAAGAGTGTCTCTGACTTCCGACATGAACCAAATGTACAAAAGTTCTCCATCAATTCCTCGTGGTCTTCATTGTGTGCCTGAAGGTTTTTCCTCGACTTCCTTTTGGCATGTCAATCCCAACATGAGATAGGGAGGTCCTTTGCATTTCCCTTCAGCCGGTGGTGTTTTTTTACCCACTCAGCTCCCAGGAGTGCACTCATGCCATGGTCTACAAGACAAAAACAGTTTAAAATTGGTAAGATAGGCTGGTTAAAATACAATAGCAAAAATTTTTTTAAAATATTTAAGATGTGGCTCAATGGCCAGAGGTTTAGAACCACTTCAACCAAATAACACACATTCTGTTGACCACAACACAGGAATTCATTAGCAGGATACAAACAAACTCTACAACCATGGTGTGGCGGACTGGGGGGGGGGGGGGGGGGGGGGGGGGGGGTAGGCTTCGGCTGGCGGCTGTGGCCAATTAAAGCTGATTGCAGCCGGGCCGTTTTAATCTGTGTGAGTGGATGTGTGCGAGAGGAGTGCCAGCGTGAGAGGCTGGCGGCGAGAATGGAGCCATCAGGGATGGAGGATCTGGTCGGCTGTGTGCGGAGCAGGGAGGACGAGCCAGCAGCAGTGTCTCAGCGGGGTCCGCGGCTGGAGTCCCGGGACGGAGGCGAGGGCGCAAGCGCCGAACGACGGAGTGGGAGAGCGGGCGTCCAAAGCCGGCGGCGACCGGCCGAGCTCCAGAGGTTGCAGTTGGGAGCAGCCTGCAAGGGCTGACCAGTTGGGGGTTCGGGCGGGATGCCCCTGGAAGCCTGGCGGACTGCGGCTCCGCGGCTGACTTGCCGGGAGGGAGGAGGCGCACGCCGGGGTAGACGGCGCTCTACACCGCCGTCAGCGCCGGGAAAGACGGCACCAACTGCCGTCAACACCGGGCCAGGTTTATATTGCTGGGATGCAAATGAAACGGCCCCGCTGGCCAGTTAACTCCGACTCCTGCCTGGTCTCTGTCTGTCACGAATCCCGGTACGCTGGCAAGTTGCCACACATGGTATCTGGTTATTTTAGACTAGACTATTGTCCTCTTCTCTCCTTTCCCCACCATCTAGAGACCTACATCAACTATTACTACAGCGCCATCAGTGAAGAGAAACGGCGCATATCAGTGAACTAGTTAGTTAACTTTAGTAGGCTATTACCACACTCTAGTACAGACTTTTATCTCGTAACGTTGAGAACAAATCAACCGAATACAAATATGAAAGCATTATCAGCGTTATTGTACCATTAATATACAAATTGACATAATAGTATTAGACTACGTTACTTACATGTGTAGTCGTTTGGGCCTTTGCTGCTTCGCTTCGGTGTCCCCCACTAGCTTGAAGCACGGCCAAGAAAGCGGTGGCAACCGGCAGTGCAGTAGTGCCGTTGACTTACAAAACAACGGAACAAACTTTTAAATTACGCCTTGCAGATCGAATATGAGTGAAGATTCAGCAACTGGATAACTTATTTCTTGCTTCAAAATTGTTCAGAAACAGATTTTGATGGACTGCTAAGGTGAAATAAGTGAAAGTTTACGTACTTCATACAACGGAACCCCACTAATGCTCAACCAACCCCACTACTCATGCTCAACCCCCATTGGCTCACAGAAGGGTTCTGTGAGTGGAGGTCTCAAAACCCATTGGCTCACAGAACTAGGGTTCTGTGAGTGGAGGTAGGTTCTGTGAGTGGAGGTCTGCAGCTGGACCCCTCTCAATTTCTTTGTTGTCTTTCATCCAGAGTTGCGGGTGAAATATTTGGTGTGAGCATTGCCCAAGGAGGACCAGCACCACGGTTTATGCAGGAGTGGTGTTACCACTACCTCATCACTGGGAACCTTAAAACTGATGGTGTGCATGACACAGAGTTGTCACCATTTATCAAAACGGTACATTGGGTAAATCGCTTCAATCCATCTCAATGAGGCCAATATTTTTCCATAATGTTTGTGCTCTTTTGATGTTTATGGTGCATAGAATAAGTGCAAAGTAAACTGATCCAAGTTTAAAACTTTCCAACGATGTTGCAGCTGTGTTAGGCAGTATCTCAATATATCCTCAGGTTTACTAAATTCCATTAATCATTAAGTTTGTTTCTTGCAATAGCTTATTTCCTGTTGGCATCAAGCAACTGACAGACTTGCCTTGCTTAAAAATGTAGCTGTAAACCAATAATGGTAAATGTGTGAGAGATGTGTGAGTATGACTGTGATGTATAAAATAACAGCTGTGAACACATAACCAATGAAAGCTTAATTCTTGTTGCTTGTAAATCATTATTTTAGATTGAAGATGCATCTGACCTGTCCCCCTACATCGAACAAATTCTGGATTGTAGCTACACTGGTCCAATCAACATTGACCATAAGGAAAGGAAACTAGTAAGGAGTAATATTACAGTATTGATAAATTATGTACAGGTCAACAGTATTTTAAGCCATGCAGTAATGTTCATTCATTAAGCAGGAAATTTGAAGCCGATCAAGTTATTGTGCTGCAAAATCTTTGACAGCTTTGAAAGGGTTTTATCATTATATCATACAAACATAAGTGTTGTGGCTAATTTTACAGTTTACATCATAATTTCCAATGGCTGTCATAAAATTAAAGGGGACATATTTTACTCATTTTGGGCTATTTAAAACTGTTTCCAGGGGTCTTGACAAGATGTTTTTGAAGTCGATATAAAAAAAATTCCTAAAACCAGCTTCTGTGCTGTGTTTCGGTCTCATTTTCTCCATTGTAAAGAACAGACTGTTTTGAGGGCGTGGAGGTTGTATGTAATGAGCACTGCTCTGATTGGCTGCCTCACGCTTCAATCAAGGCATGAGGCGGCCAATCGCCTGGCGGAGGCGGAGAGCAGAGCGCTCATGCTGCTCAAGGTAAACAAATAAGCTTGAGTCACGTGATGCGGGCAACGGGAATGGCGGCTTGAAAGAGTGCTCCGGCTGTCGATGCAGTATATTTTATAATATAATGAGATATTACAAACAAATGAACCTCTCTTGAACTGGAATATCTAAGCAAACCGACAAAGATGGAAAACACCCGGTATCACTACTAGACTAGGCTCAAACACGGCAAAGTCTGATCTAGCTCACGGTACCAATGCTAGCCAAGCAACGAACCAGGCTAACCTCGAGGCTAACATCAAAAAGCCCGACGTGGATAATGCCTCACTGGCTGCGGACATTGCTAAAATGTAGGCGCTACTTAAAGAAACGTCTGAGAAACAAGAAGAAAAACTCGACATCATTCAGCGAGCGACCGTAGCTTGTTGAGAGCAAAATAGCTGAAATTACGTTGCGGATCGATAATGCCGAATCTCGACTGGATTTTCTCGAGGATGCCAATACAGCTATGGAAACAGATCCCCCAGCCACCAAGAGTGAAGTTGAACAACTCCGCCGGAAACTCGACGACCTGGAGAATAGGAGCAGGCGCAACAACTTACGGATCGTCGGCTTCCCCGAAGGATGCGAGGGTCGGGACGCACTTTCATTCCTACGTGAAACCATCCCCAAGCTCCTGCAACTCGACTACCCCAACGGGATTGAGATCGACCGAGCGCACAGGTCCATCGCCAGACCTCGACCAGATGGCGTGCATCCACCGCGAGCTATCCTTGCACGGTTCCTGAGGTTTCGGGATAGAGAGCGGATTGCAGAAGCAGCGCGGAAGATGGGGAAAGTGTCATGGAACGGGCACCACATTATGGTCTTTCCGGACTACTCGAGACCGGTCACTGAGATGCACTCCAAGTTCAACCAGTGCAAGCAGCTGCTGCATGAACGACGCGTCAAATTCTCACTTATGTACCCTGCTATACTTGTGATCAAGTCATCTGGAGGGCGACGCGAGTTCGATGACCCGAAGAAAGCAATCGGTTTTATCCGCTCTCTCCCTGCTACCGGTAACCCCCCGTAGGCTGGTCATCCAACCTGGCGAGATCTCATTCTGGATTCTTTCGGACTCTGCTGACCTGTTGAATCGAACTTTTATCACACTCTCTGCATAGATGAGCATAACTCTTGCCGCTGTGTTATTGTAAATCAGTACAGGTAAGACTGTCTAGCGTGTGTCTATTATACCAGATCGGTCAGCATCTTGTTGTGTTTTGGTTATTGCTTGCATCTGGGCAAACATGAGTCAGACCACTAGTGTGGGCCCTAAATCTTGCCGCCATTCTGCATGTTTGATAGGTAAACTTCTCAGATTTGGTTGGGACCTCGATCCCTTTCTGATCACATTAGAGAGGCGTTTTAAACAACTCTAATCTCACTTTGTTTACTGCAATGGTGTTACTGCTACACAGCTGTCTTGAAGGCTGTCACTGTTGGGGATCGCGGACCCAAGTGTGTTTTTTCTCTTTTTCTTTTTCGATGCAGCGCCGTTGAAGCGCCCCTGGGTGAAGTTCTGTTTTGATCACCCAGACTTAGTCGCGGTTCTTTTCATGCACATTTCTTGTCTTAATGTCTTTTGTGTTTTTTCTTTGTCCATCCACTACTTTATAATGGTACAAATACTGCTAGGTCTACTGGAACTTATAATGGTACAAATACTGTCCGGTCAATTCAAACCCAATTTATTTCATTATTCAGGGACATTCAACAATGAATCCCGGAATGCAAGCGGACTATAAAACAGGGTTAAATTTTATGACCTGGAACATAAGGGGAATGCATCATCCAATCAAAAAAAAGAAGGTTATGGCATTTGTTAAATCCAAGAAATGTGATGATGTGTTCATGCAAGAGACACATCTAATACCTGAGGAAACTCAAAAGCTGCGCTGGGGTTGGGTGGGTCATGTTTTTGCCTCGTGCGGGAGTAATAGAAGCAGGGGTGTGGTAACTTTAATTAACAAACAATTGCAATTTAAATGCCTTGAGGAAGTCAGCGATGGAACTGGGCGTTTTCTACTTTTATTATCTGAAATTCAAGGCCAAACTGTAATACTAGCCAATGTATATGCCCCTAATGCTGATGACCCCCCCTTCTTTGGGAAACTTGAGTCTAAACTAAACGGATTAGGGAACTATCCAGTCATTATGGGGGGGACTTCAATCTAGTTTTAGATCATATCTTAGACCGGAACCCGCCTGCCTCTCACACTAATAGATCAGCTAGGGCCTTACAGGACATTTGTAAGGATTCCGGGCTAGTAGATGTCTGGCGATTGATCAATCCTTCCACTAGAGATTATACTTTTTACTCCTCCCCCCATGGTACACTGTCCAGGTTAGATTTCTTTCTTATTTCAAACTCCGTCACTTCCTCTGCAGCATCCTCCACTATTGGTAACATATTAATCTCTGACCACGCCCCTGTATTTCTCAGCATGCTCTCCTTTAATAAAACAGCTCGTACCCCTAGGTGGAGACTCAACTCCAGCCTCTTACTGGATTTAGATTTCAAAGAGTCTCTAAGAGCTCAGATTAATCTTTACAAGGAGACTAACTTGCCTTCAGCGCCCTCTGCAGGAATAATTTGGGAAGCCTTGAAGGCATTCACTAGAGGCCATATTACGCCGGGAACACACTGGACGCGGAAAGAAAAGGCAGCGCCGCGAAAGGCGCCGATCGAGCAAGAAATAAATTTGTTGAACACACCGGCGCCGAACGGCGCCGATTTCCGCTGGTTTTCTCAATGTAGGGGGTTGGTCTCGCTCCCTGCTTGTGTGTGTGCCTGCTCGTCTCTCTCTCTCTCTCTCTCTCTCTCTCTCTCTCTCTCTCCCCGTGTGCCTGTTTGTCTCTCTCTCTCTATTCAATTTCAATTTGAAGCTTTATTGACATGAAAAGACAGTGCTTATATTGCCAAAGCAAACGTATATTAACAGACAAAGAACAACATTTACAACCATATGAAAGTACATGCCACAGGGCAACACAAGTAAGAACAGCAATGAATGAAAAATTATTAATTATCAGTGCTTAATTTGTGCCGGGGCTAGTGGCAAATGCCAAGAATCCGATTTTGCGCTCCGGCAAATCAGAGCTCCGGGCTGTAAAGTGCGACAACAACACGTATATTAAACTGGTATTAAACACCGTTACGTCCAGTGAACCTTACAAGAGTAGGTGCGCGAGGCAAGGCGAGTTGAGCCCCAGCATCTTATTTTACAAATTAAGCACTGAGTATTATGTATATGTTACGTGTGGCCCTATGTGTTACTGCACACCGCTAGTGGGTGTGTTTTTGTTTTCCTTCTGTCTTTCTCCCCTATACCTGCCTTCTTTTGTAGGAGTGGAGCACCTGGAGTCAATTGACCATAGACGTGCAGCACCTGGTTTCAATTGAGGATCAGTGATAAGAAGGGGGACGGGGAGGAGCAGGCGGGAAGAAAGAAAGGACCCACGGCTTGTTGGGGGAGACTTGTTTTCTCTTCCCGGACTGCTTTTTCCAGCATGTCTTAGAGTGTTGGGTTTTGTGTTTTCTTAGTTGTTTCGTTAGTTTGGGTTGGAGATCACCGGTAGTCTAGTTTTCGGAGTTTGTTTTGTTTTAGTTTAGGTTATCTTCTCTTTTGATAGGTTAGGGGGTTGAGCTGGGTGCGACGGCTCATTGCGTGGCTGGCTCAGTAGCTTCCCCATCTTTTGTTTTGTTTGGCTGGGATCTCCACCCTCCTACTTTTGTATTTTCCTTTGCAGTATATTGAGTTTTCAAATAAAAGTTGGTGTTTCTTTGGGTAACTCGGTCTTGGCGTCCTTTAATGTGTTTTCGGTCTCCGGTTGAGCCTTTGTATGTTTAGGAGGCCGTAACATATTTGGGGGCTCGTCCACGCGTTTTTCCGCCCCAGGTGTTAATTGATATCTATGGGGTGTTGATTGGGTACTTTGTACTTTGTGTAGTTTGCTATATATATATGTAATGTTGTTTGCATAGTGCCTACGTGTTGTGTGCTTGGTAGAGTGTTGCGCACATGTGTGTTGGACGCCACTGATCTTGTGCTGCTGTTTTTTTTTGGCGTAGTTTTTGGGTTTTGCATCGCGCTGTAATAGACCTGTTTTTTTTTTTTTCTGGCTTTGCAGGTTCTATGGTTGGCATTTGTTCGGTATTTGCTCTTGATGATGGAGTTTAATCTTGACGAGTTTGTGGCGCAACCTAGTCTTGACAGATTCCATCGTTGCACAAAAGAGCATTTGATGGTTATTGCCGATCATTTTGATATCCCTGTGTCTAAACATTTGAGGAAGCAAGTGATTAAATCGGAGTTATGGTCTGTACTGTCTGAAAAGGGCGTTTTGCCTGGTGGCCCTGGTACGCCAAAAATGAGCTCACCTGTTGGAAGGCAAAGTCCGGGAGAAATGCTCCGACTTAAAGAGTTGGAAATTGAAATGCGGCGCTTAGATATAAAAGAAAAAGAACTCAGTAATGAATTGGAGTTTCGGAAAATGGAGGAGGAAACTAACAGACAGTTTCGTTTGAAGGAGCTTGAGTTGAAGCGGGCTCAATCAGACGAATTTGATGTGAGTAAATGTATTCGCCTCGTTCCTCCCTTTAGTGAAAAGGATGTGGATAAGTATTTCACGTTGTTTGAAGGGGTCGCAAGTACATTAAAATGGCCTAAGAATGTCTGGCCTTTGCTTCTTCAGTGTGTGTTTACCGGCAAAGCTCAGGATGCGTATATATCTTTGTTGCCAGAGTTGAGTCGCGACTATGAGAAAGTCAAAACTGCTGTGCTTAGGGCATATGAATTGGTGCCCGAGGCATATCGCCAAAAATTCCGCCGGTTCGGGAAAACAGACAGTCAGACCTATGTTGAATTTGGCCGTGAGAAAGAAGTTCTATTGGATCGTTGGTGTCACTCTAAGGATGTTAAAGATTTTGGAAAACTGCGGGATTTAATACTTTTGGAAGAATTTAGGAACTGCTTACCAGATAAAATTGCTACTTATATCAATGAGCAGAAGGTATCCAAGGTATTTGACGCAGCTGTCCTTGCAGATGAGTACGTCCTCACGCACAGGGATACGTTTGGGAAGTTTTTTTCTTCCTCAGAGCGTAGTGCTCCTGTAGCTAAATCCTTTGTTTCGCCGGCTCAACCAAGTTCTGATGTGGAGGGGGAGCCCAGTGGTAAGGAAGGGGCTAAGGACAAGCCAGTTTGTTTTTATTGCAAAAAGAGTGGCCATACTATAAACAACTGTTTTGCATTGAACAAAAAGGACATGCCTCACAGAGCAATTAATTTGTTGAAGACGGAAGCTGTCTCCAGTCAGCAAACCTTCCCCAGTCAGGCCATCCCAGTCAAGCCTGTTTTTGATGTGTATGCTCCTTTTATTATGAAGGGTTGTGTTTCTCTGACAGATGGAGACCCCAAAGTTCCTGTTGTCATCTTGAGGGACACTGCAGCCTCACAGTCAGTCATCCTGGAAAGTGTGTTGCCGCTGTCAGGAGAGTCCTCTGTAAATACTGATGTTCCGGTCCGAGGGTTTGGTATGCAGTCTGTGGGGGTACCCTTACATGCTATTCACCTTGAAACAGATTTAGTGACGGGGCGTGTAGTGGTGGGAGTTAGCCCGCAGTTCCCAATAGAGGGTGTGTCTTTCATTTTGGGCAACGATTTGGCTGGGGGGAAAGTGCTGGTTAATCCTGGGGTGACTGCTGTTCCCCTTTCTGAGTGCCGTTTGGGGGGGGGACTGTCCGGGGAGGTTGTCAGTTTGCGCTGTCACTCGTGCAATGTCCGAGAGGCAAAAACAGGATTTGTCTGATGAGGAGGGAGACGTAGAAGTGGCTGACAGTTCTATGGCTAATTCTGACTGTTTGATCCCTCCACCTGTTTCTTTTCCAGCTTCGGCTGACTTTTCCTCCCCCGGTAAGGAGTTAGGCTCTGAGGTGTGTATGTCACGGGAACAGCTTATGGCTGATCAGAAGTGTGATCAGTCTCTAACTCCTCTTTTGGATTCTGTTGTTACAGGGGATGAAATTGGGAAAATGTCCACTGGGTATTTTTTGAAGGAGGACGTGCTTATGCGTAAATGGACACCACAGAATGTTTCCACGCAGGACGATTGGAGTGTGGTAGAGCAAATAGTGGTTCCACAAGCATATCGGCACGAAATCCTCAAGTTGGCACATGATAATCCACTCGCTGGACATCTAGGGGTCAACAAAACCTATGATCGTGTCTTACGATGTTTTTTCTGGCCGGGGCTAAAAGGGGACGTGCGGCAGCATTGCAAAACATGCCACGTCTGCCAGGTTGTTGGTAAACCAAATCAGGGAATTCCTTCATATCCGCTCTATCCAATTCCGGTTGTCGGGGAGCCGTTTGAGCGTGTGATTGTAGACTGTGTTGGTCCTTTCCCCCGCACAAAGGCTGGTAACAAGTTTCTTTTGACTATTATGTGCTCCGCAACTCGGTTTCCCGAAGCCATTCCTATGCGCAAGATCACGGCCCCAGTTGTTGTAAAAGCACTAGTAAAGTTTTTCTCTGTATTTGGTTTGCCCAAAGTAATACAGACTGATCAGGGATCCAATTTTATGTCACGAATTTTTGCACAGGTCATGAAACAACTTGACATCACGCACCGCTATTCAAGCGCGTATCACCCAGAGAGTCAGGGGGCGATTGAACGTTTCCACCAGACTCTAAAGTCTATGCTTCGGACATACTGTCTGGAGTCCAACAAGGACTGGGATGAGGGTGTCCATCTCCTCCTCTTTGCTGCTCGTGAGGTGGTTCAAGAGTCCCTAGGTTTCAGTCCGGCGGAGCTGGTGTTCGCGCATACTGTGCGGGGCCCTCTCAAACTTTTGCAGGAGAAATGGCTGGGTGATAGCAAGCCACAAACTTCCGTTTCAAACTTCATCGTGCTTGTGAACTTGCAAAGCAAAACATGTCTGTTGCACAAACAAAAATGAAGAGCTGGTTTGATAAGGATGCTAAGAGTAGAAGTTTTAATCCAGGAGATAAAGTGTTAGTGTTGTTGCCTATTCCCGGTTCTACTCTGCAGGCACGGTATAGCGGTCCATATGTGGTTCAGGGAAAAGTGAATGACCGGGACTACATAGTCGCCACTCCGGAGCGTCAACGGCGAAGTAGGTTGTGTCATATTAACATGCTGAAACTCTACCTGGATAGAGAGTCTGCTCCGTTGTCTCCTGTTAGGGAGGAGGACAAAACTGCCTTGGCGCTGTCCAGTGCTGAACCTATTGATGGGGTCTCGGCAGTTTTGGCGCTGTCCAGTGCTGATCCCACTGGGACACAGGCGACGGTAGCATTGTCCGGTGATGAGCTGGTGGAAGATGTTGTTGGTCCACCCAGTGCCGTAGTCCAAGGACGATTGAAAAGGAGGCTCTTGCCCTTGTTTTGGCCCTTAAACATTTTGAAGTTTATGTTGGCTCTGCTAGTGCGCCTACTGTCGTTTATATTGACCACAATCCCCTTGTCTTCATTAACCAAATGCGAAATTCGAACCAGAGACTTATGCGCTGGGCACTCTTCCTGCAACCCTTCAATATGGAGGTCAGGCATATTAGGGGTAGGGAAAATGTTCTGGCCGACACGTTGTCTCGTTGTTAGATTCATGTGTGGTGTCGGAAGTGGGAATAACCTCCGTTGCACTCCCGTTATTCACCATCTCAGGGTGGGGGTGTTACGTGTGGCCCTATGTGTTACTGCACACCGCTAGTGGGTGTGTTTTTGTTTTCCTTCTGTCTTTCTCCCCTATACCTGCCTTCTTTTGTAGGAGTGGAGCACCTGGAGTCAATTGACCATAGACGTGCAGCACCTGGTTTCAATTGAGGATCAGTGATAAGAAGGGGGACGGGGAGGAGCAGGCGGGAAGAAAGAAAGGACCCACGGCTTGTTGGGGGAGACTTGTTTTCTCTTCCCGGACTGCTTTTTCCAGCATGTCTTAGAGTGTTGGGTTTTGTGTTTTCTTAGTTGTTTCGTTAGTTTGGGTTGGAGATCACCGGTAGTCTAGTTTTCGGAGTTTGTTTTGTTTTAGTTTAGGTTATCTTCTCTTTTGATAGGTTAGGGGGTTGAGCTGGGTGCGACGGCTCATTGCGTGGCTGGCTCAGTAGCTTCCCCATCTTTTGTTTTGTTTGGCTGGGATCTCCACCCTCCTACTTTTGTATTTTCCTTTGCAGTATATTGAGTTTTCAAATAAAAGTTGGTGTTTCTTTGGGTAACTCGGTCTTGGCGTCCTTTAATGTGTTTTCGGTCTCCGGTTGAGCCTTTGTATGTTTAGGAGGCCGTAACAGTATACTTGAGCAGTATGGTGTCGATTAAAATGCACATGCATCTATATATACATATAAATCTCTCTCTTTCTGCTTGTGTGCGTGTGCCTGCTCGTCTCTCTCGCTCACAGACGGTAAAAGTTTAGACACAACTCAGAAATACCATCAATCAGGATATTTTATTTTGAAATTTGTTTTACTTTGGAAATTGAACGGATGCTCTATGCCGTTCCTGTGTCTGACTTCCTGCCAAGCTTTACACATTCGCTCACGAATCGAGGAAATCTTAGACCTGACGCGGAAACGCTCGCTGCAGGCCGCGGCCATTCGGCGCCATTCGGCGCCCTTCCGCGTCCGGTGTGTTCGGCCACATTGGTTAACATGGGCGCGGAAAGAATTTTCCGTTCCGTTCGGCGCCTTCCGTCGCCGTTCCGCGTGCAGTGTGTTTCAGGCGTTATACAACATGCTTCATTTAAGAAAAAGACTAGCATCATCAAGCAGCTTGAGCTGGAGAAAAAAATTACCATAGCTGAGAATACTTTTATACAAAACACATATACCAATTTGACTGCCCTAACCAAACTCAAATATGAACTGAATACCATTTTAAACCATAAAGCTGAATTTGCATTGTTTAGGGCTAAGCAAAAATTCTTTGAGGAGGGGGACAAGGCCGGACGCATGTTGGCGAGATACATTAAACAAAAAGAGGCATTAAGCTCCATCCCAGCTCTGAGAGTACAGGGAGATGTACTGCTAACAGACCCCATT
The DNA here is from genome assembly GCA_034670385.1 of Hoplostethus mediterraneus. Lineage (NCBI taxonomy): Eukaryota > Metazoa > Chordata > Actinopteri > Trachichthyiformes > Trachichthyidae > Hoplostethus > Hoplostethus mediterraneus. The sequence goes on from JAXDDW010000064.1 coordinate 1,535,485, forward strand.
GAGATAAATAGAGCATTCAGGGATTTCTACTTCAGCCTCTATTCATCTGAGTCACAAGTAGATAGGCAGGAGATTGAGGCGTTTCTGACTCCCCTCGGTCTTCCCACCCTGTCAGGGGATCAGGTGGTTTCACTCGATCAGCCAATCACTACGGAGGAAATAACTGAAGCTATCCAAAATCTCCCATCTGGCAAAGCCCCTGGCCCTGACGGCTTCACGGCTGAATTCTACAAATCCTATGTAGGAGAACTCTCCCCATTACTCCTGGACATGTATAGCGAGGCCATGGACAGGGGCAGCCTGCCTCCCTCCTTGTCTGATGCTGTCATCTCCTTGATATTGAAAAAGGACAAGGACCCCCTTGACTGCAAAAGCTACAGACCCATTAGCTTGATTGGTTGTGAGTCTAAAATCCTTGCTAAAATCCTCGCAGCCCGACTCAATAAGGTGATAACTACGCTGATACATCCAGATCAAGTGGGCTTCATACTCTCGTAGCTCGGCCGATAATTTTAGACGACTAATTGATATAATGTGGGCCTCAAGCAGTGCAGACTCCCCCACAGCTGCTCTCTCATTAGACGCAGAGAAAGCGTTTGACAGGGTGGAGTGGCAGTACCTGTTCTCCACCCTGGAGTCCTTTTGGTTTCGGTGCTAAATTCATAGGCTGGATTAATCTTCTTTACACCCACCCCAGAGCATCAGTTCTAACTAACGGTGTTCTCTCACAGTCATTTGAGCTCGGTAGAGGCACGAGACAAGGATGTCCGTTAAGTCCTCTGATTTTCGCACTTGCACTCGAACCACTAGCGGCAGCCATATGTAAAGACCCTGACTTCCCTGGTATCCAGATAGGCAACTCCACACATAAATTGATGATGTATGCAGATAATATATTAGTTTTTATAACAGAGCCTGAACGGTCTCTCCCGTCTCTATTAACAATAATTGATCTGTTTTCCAAATTATCTGGATACAGGGTAAACTGGGCAAAATTTGAGGCACTTCCTCTCACAGCCTACTGCCCCAAAAATTTGTTTAAACCTGGAGATTTTACATGGCCCACCACTGGCATTAAATACCTAGGTCTCACTATCCCCCCACAGCTTCCAGACCTTGTACGTATAAATATCGAACCTCTCCTGGAAAAATTAAAGAATGACATCGAGCGATGGACCCCCCTTTATCTCTCTCTGTGGGGCAAGGCCAATGTCCTTAAAATGAATTGTGTACCAAAATTTAATTACCTATTACAGTCACTGCCCATCAACATTCCCCTAAAGTATTTTAAACAATTTGACAGATTGTGCAACACATTTCTCTGGAACGGGAAACACCCCAGACTGAGATTGAGTAAGCTACAGAGGCCAGTTGATCAGGGAGGACTTGGCATCCCAAACCTTTTGTTGTATCACTACGCCTTTGGTCTCCGGCACATGGTTCACTGGTCCCTACCCCCAGAACGTGCTCCTCCCTGGTATACCATTGAGAGCTCCTTGTGTAGACCTCTTCGCCCTATTCACTTTGTCACAACCAAGCTGACAGTAGAAGAACAGACTCATCCAATTCTATCCCACATGCAGTGGTTGTGGAGATGTGCTGCTTTGTGCAAATTTGACTCTCACCGCCATCTCTCAGCTTCTATTTGGTTAAACCCCAAGTTGTGTATAGGGCACTCGCCAGTTATCTGGAAATTGTGGTTGGACAGAGGAATTGGGGTACTGGGAGACCTATATGAGGGGGGCACTATTAGGTCTTTTAATGATTTACAGGAGTCTTTTGCGCTACCTCAACATCAGTTCTGGCGTTACCTACAAATTAGACATCTACTTATTAAAACATTTGGGTCCCCCTCCACGCCACCCCCCACTGCAGACTTCCTCACTCAGATACTTAAGGTATTTGGGTCAGGACACGAAGCATCTTTCTACTATTTATTGCTCCTACGCTGCTCAGACAATTCAGCCTCTGACCTCAAAGTGGTGTGGGAGTCTGATCTGGACACATCATTCACAGAAGGAGAGTGGAACCGCATACTAAGAAATTCTAAAAAGATGTCCAGAAATCTTAAAACCAGACTCATTCAATTTAAGATCCTGAACAGAGTTTACTGGACACCATCGAAATTACATAAGGCCAAGCTGAGGGATAGCCCTGAATGCTGGAAATGCCAGGGGGGAGAGGGCACTCTGAAGCACATGTTATGGGACTGTCCTAATATACAAGACTTCTGGGAGGGAATTAGCGCCCATATTGAACGTATTCAGAGATGCAAAGTTCCCTTCTCCCCTAGTCTGTTTATCTTGGGTGATCCCTCTCTTCTTAGTGATCTAAGTTCCTCGGATGCAGAGTGGATTCACACAGCCCTCATGCTGGGCCGCCAATTAATAATGTGTCAATGGAAGGCCCCTGGTGCTCCTTCTGTGAACTCCTGGTTTAGTCAGCTTGGGCATCTGGCAGCACTGGAAAAGCTGTCTTTCAGACTTATGAATAAGGTAGATCTATACCTGCTGAAATGGAATAATTGGGAAACCCACATTAGAGGACCCTGATAGAAGCTTGACTTAGCCTATCGTTAACTCTCTCGTACTCCAACTCGGTGTGTACCATTGTAAAAAAAACAAAAAACATTTCAGTGTTTATTATTATTTAAGTTTTATTTTCATTGCAAATATTTCTCATGCCTCCATATCTTATCTGATGTTTACTTTACTCATGGCATTTCTCTGTAAGGAGGCTGATCGCAAGTATATGTATGTCTTGTTTTGTCTTTGCATTGTATTGTGCTGCATATGTTGTATCTTGGAAAATAATAAAAACTATGAATCTCAAAAAAAACAAATAAGCTTGACGCAGAAATTTACCATAACCATGGCGGCCGCTCCAGAACACTGAGACAGTACATGTTTGAGCCGGAGCCTGACCCAGAATGGGAAGAGGCAGCTGAGGCGGTTCCACTTAGTTTCTCAATGATAACAATTCTGTGTAATATTGTTTTGTGTATGTGGGTGTGTGAGCGACACTCTCTACTGTAGCCGGTCTGTTTATGGCTCATGTCCATAAGTTATTGAATACAACTTGCAGACAAGCTAGGATTGACAATTTTGTTGAGCTAGTTAGCCAATATATTATTGGATGCAAGCTATTTGCATCCAAACAGCGCAGCGCAGCGCACACAACCAAACGCGATTGCACCAATGGTGGCTAAAGTTTACCGAGCCGGACACGTTCGACAGACTTATAAAACAGACACTGGTCCCAACAAATAACTTTAAGATGAGTCCTGACTCCAACCAATAACTTTAAAAGATGTGTCCTGACTCCAGCTTTAGTTTTCTTACTTCTTCCACACCCAACAAGCCTGTGGCTAGCCCCGCTAGCTCGTTAGCTAACCAGCAGTCAAATATACTAAATAAACTAACTACTGGGTCATGTACCTTATGAATTGCTCCATCTTTAAGCTTCAATTTAGATGCTAATCCTGCCATTGCTCAAGCAGTCCGAGGAGTGATCATCACACACAGAAAAAAATAGCTAACTGTAGCCGGGACGTTGCCGTTAAAAATAAAATGAATCCACTCTGTCCTGGCATTTTCATGTGTTGGGAGACTGCAGGGATTTATGTTGCTGCCTGCATCCTACAACAGAACAACCGGAGAGTTGGGATCTGGCCTACAATGACATGTTGTCGTTGTAGCTCCGCTGTTCGCATTGTACTCGGAAAAAACGGCGTCTGAATGTGATATGCGCCGATTCTATTCACTAATGGCGCTGTAGTAGTTGATGTAGGTCCCCTCTGAGAGGGGTTGGATTATGTTAAGAAGTGCCTGTTATTACGTATAAACGGGCTACTTTCCGAAATGGCCTGTTTTTGGCCCGATTTGGCACCGTGTTTGGAAAAAGGAAAATACAGAAAAAGACTTCCAGATTTCACACTTTCTAGGCTACTTAGGTCAATGATAACATTTGGAACATGTATAAAGGCCAAGAATAAGCCGTTTTCCATAATATGTCCCCTTTTAAATGTCTTTTATTTTTCTTTTGTAAGGACTGTTGTACTGCATGTGACAACAAAATGCACACCAATGCTGCAACAGATGTGTGAAGGCCTTGAGTTGTACAACCTGATCAAGGTCATGCAGAGAAAGCCGAATGAGTGTTCCAATCTTTTTGTCGTAGGGGATGATGACAAGGTATGTTGTAATTCAGCTCTGGGGATTTTAGTGAATTTTTGCCATTTAATGGCATAACCTTTCCTCAAGTGCTAAATGGTATTTCCATGTCATCAATACCCAGTGGCGATTTTAGGGGTTGAAAACAAGGTACAAAAAATAAATTGTTTTGTTTAAAATTTTTGACATTTATTTGAAAATAGTAATATTTACATCCCAACAGAAGGGGGTACAATTGCACCCGCGGTAATATTGACACTGTCAGTACCTGTGTATGAGTAATGTTGGATCAGTCTTGATCTGTTGGGCTGTAATTAGGTTTCAAACCCCAAAGGGACAGAACCCTTTTGAGTTTGTGCCAGTTTTTATTTTTTGTTGTCTTATGCTATGTCTCAAATTGCTGTGAGCTGGAATGGAATGAGGTAAAACCATAAAACTTGGCCCAATAACTGGAAATTATGTGCAAATGCTTCCCAGGAAACATGAGCCCAATCGATCAGATGGTGGCGCTGTATTTAAGGCCCAAAAGCGCAATTTTGGAAAGGCCACGCCCCTCACACTGTGATTCCGAATGACTTGAAATTTGAGTCCAGCTCTACAAAAAAGTGTTTTTGAAATTGACCAGTAGGGGGTGACTGCATTGTGTGAGCCTGGCACAAATTGTGCCATAAATTAATGAGTTTGTCCAATCATCACAAAGCCTAGATATGGTTTGTAAAATTATCTTAAAATTGTACAATAGAGAGCTTCCACAAGAATGGAAGCTCTGTCCTAGTGGCCTTACTTACTTAGGGGATTCCTTCATCCACCCGGTGCCCAGATGATTCCTGCACCTGCAGCCAACACATTGATGATTTTGGAAGCACAAGCCTATCCATGCTGGGATGGGGGACAATGCTGGGTATACACACCTCAAGGGGTGGTGCCTGATGCGGTATACCCTGTGGTATCCAAATCCGAAAAAAGGCAGTGTGGATCCTGAAACTGGAGAAGCAAAGAAAGAGATGGCGACCCTCGTGGAAGTAATGCTTCAGGCAGAAAAGGTGGTAAAGCAACAGGCCCAACCAGAAGAGGTTTCGAAGCAAGAATTCATTGAAGAAGGTGATTATCAAATTGAAATATCAGAAGAAGATGATGACGAAAAGCCTAAGAAAGAACCTAAGTGTGGTTGGAAGGGCAAAGGCAGGGATGTTTAAATCAGAGTAAGGAAAGAATGCCATAAACAGCTAAAGCATATATTTTGATATCATGTTATACCTAATCAAGAGTATTGAGTATGTAATAAATATGAAATATGTTTAATCATGTTATAATGAAAATGTAACAAATCATGATACACAGACATGTAACAAATGTTTAGAGGATAATGATTGTATGAAGTGTGATCTTAGGGACAGGGCCTGCAAGGCCACCACCAAATGGTGGAAAGTCTCAAGAAAGTCACAAGATAAAGAAGGTATCAGCATGATTGAGCTAAAAAGTTGGGATAAACAACAAACAACAACAACAAACAGATGGTCAAGTAAAATAGGGAAGTAAAAGAGCTGATTGACATGTCTTGGGACAATGTGGTACTTTCCATCAACAATGGGGAGTGACCAGCAATCTGAAGATCAACACGTTAAGAAGAGGAAGGACCAAATTAAGAGAAGACTAATGCATACGTAACTAGAAATGATATCACTGTCAGATGACTCATATGATTGGTAAACGGATGATTGATATGTGATTGTTGTAATATGATTGGTGAATGTCATGTATGAGGGAGAGAGAAATAGTATAAAGATAGAGGTAAAAAGACAAGATGTCAGGGAGTTGTTCAAGGGAACAGTTCGCCCACTGGGATGAAAGCCGGGCTTTCATCATTGAAGAGCACTGAAGATTTGATCAAGACTCTGAGGCTCTTATTGAGTGCCTTAGAACGGATTTGACTTCACTCCTTCCGGACCCTTCTGGTTCGTATAGAGGATTAGGTTAGGTGAGAAAAATCTCTCTCTCTGGAATTATTTGATTCTTTGTACTCATTATTATTTGACTTGTTGATTGACTGCTAAAGCCTAAATAAATACTTTACTGCACTTTCAGTAATTGTTTCTCTAGTAGTCCATCCTCTGCAGTGGGCAGTAGCGCTCCAGTGGGGGGTGTTATGCCTCTCCTTAAAGTGATGTAAAATAATGAGTGATTGTGTGGTCAGGTTCATAGCTGAAGGTTGTCCTATACTTACAAAGTAACATTCCCTTTACAGCAAAAGTATATTTGTTGTTTAAATCTTAAATTCCAGCAACCACATCAAGAGTGTTACGTTTATAGGGGAGCTGTTGTTAACTGAAGCGGCCTTATGCTGTATTTTTACATAGGCCTGTAAGAGTGCATATAGGGTGGTAGTAGGGAAGGCTTCAGGATAGAAAACAGTTAGAAGCTGGACGAGTGCCCCCCACCTTTGACCTAAGGATTCAGAATCTTGTACTGCTAAAGTTAGGTAGGCAAGCAGAATATAGTCCACCTTAGTGTGAGGGTCATAACTGGTGATTCCATATAGATCCCCAGGCAACACTGCATATATTTGTTTGTGGAATTTATCTTCTTCTGTCACTCTGCATGCAGTTTGCAGTATCACACCTTGCCCCAGAAATTAGCCCACATGGTTCAACTAAACACATGAAGGAATCCAAAATCTTGTAATACTTCCAAAATTTCCTGTTTGAAGTTGAGGGTATGTAAAACCTTAAGTTCAGATCCCCTAAGAAATTTTGATATAGCTACACTGATATGCACGTCATAGATGTATGAAATCCGGATTTTATGCCTGATATCCAGATTTGAAAAAGTTATCTTGGCTACTAAGTACACTGGTACAGGGCATTTTGCGACGTTTTCAAGTGATCCTTGAAAGAAATTGTATCTCGGCAGTAGTGTAACACATTTTCATGATCTAGATATCAAACTGGTTCCATAGATATTACGTGCTCATCAGTGTAGGATTTTGTTGGTGATTTGTGTAGTGAATTATTTTTCTATATTACAAAATATTGCTCTGCACTTACCTTATTGGTATATTTAAAAGCTTTGAAAGTTTGTCACTTCAAAAGAAGACATTGATTCTAACATCCCCTTTTCTTTCAAAGACACAACCAGAAGATGAGGTTGAAGGAGAGACACCCTCTGTGCCCATGATGATGCAATGGATGACTGGGCAGGTACACATTTGCTTGCTTGTCAGTGAGACAGAATCAAAATATCCATACTATTTGACCACAACTGTCTAGAGCACATGCCAGGCCACACTGTATGTTATGTAACTGTTGGTTACACTTCCAACAGCCCATCTGGGGGACTACAAGTCCTTTGAAACCAACTTGCAAACTGCCATTACATATGGTGCAAGCTTTGACAGAGTGTAGCTTGTAAAATAAATGTCCATTGTCATTAGTTAATCCAGTTAATTATTGGTTATATTACACATAAATGTTCTCAAGGTCTCACAGAATATGTAGGAGTTATATATTTTAACTTTTTGAAGGGATACACACATTTACACAGGCACTTTGTCCGACGTGAATGTGAGCGCCAATGGCGTTTCACCGGACCAACACTGAAACACCTCACTCTTAAAATGGCTCTTTTGAAGTTATTCCAACACATCTGTGTATCTGGTTAGGGACAGCACACATTTCTATTAACTTATCAAGCCATAATGTTAACTTACTGTGTTACTAACAACACATATTGTGCCAATATTTGCCATGAAAGTCAACATTATTGTCCCTAGCTGGACACTTATAAAAACTGTTAAATTTATATGTGGGGACCCAATAAAAAGGAGTCCAGAGTTAAAGGAATTATTTTTTTATTAACAAATAAATAAACTTGAACATTGACAATAAACTTGAACTGGCCATGTGGCTGTCTGGTCATTTCCCCTCTCTCCCCTGCTGTCAAAGGCAAAATAACAATGCTTAAAAACTGTCATTGAAAAACACTTCACACAACAGGTAACGTTATAATAATAAATGGATTTTATGTATTTATTTCATGAATATCAGATTTAACAACAGTAACGTTAACTGTTAAATTACAGAAATGCTAACAAATTCTAAATATGGATTCATGTCTTCTGTTGGTAACGTTACCTGTTAGGGAAGAATGTCAGGGAAAAAGCAAAAGTACAGCAGGGAGACACTTCAAGAAGCAGTGGAAGAAATAAGAGTAGGGGAAAGCATTAGGAAAGTCTCCTAAAAGTATAACATACCAAAGTCCACCCTTGGTGACCACAAACTGGGAAAGTTTGTGTGTGGTGCCCATCCTAACAGGGCTGGTACCCAGGAGGAGGAAGAAGCCCTGGTAAATTATATAATCTGGATGGTGGATCATGGATTTCCACTTACCAGAACCATTATTAAAAGCCTCACTTTAGAAATTATTAAGGAGAGCAGCCAGAACAGTCTGGAAAGTATTATTGAGTGTCAGTCTCCATGACAAGCCTCAGTTTATTTGGAACTGTGACGAGACTAGCTTAGGAGATAAGCCTAAATCGAAGGAGAAGGTGATGTGCCAGAAAGGGAAGAAGCATGTGTACTGCCAGCAGACAACCACCAGGGAGCACATTTCTGTGCACTTAGCTGTCAGTGCAGCTGGTGCAAATGTCCCTCCCTTCATCATATATCCCCGCTGCCTTCCCAGTGTGGTTTATGCCTTGGATGGTCCAAAAAACAGCCTGTATGGGTACAGCGAGAAGGGATACATGACCACTGTGGCAGCCATGTTATTGACATCTGCAGAGTTAATCAAATCGAGATTCTGGTGCTCCCCTCACACACGACTCACCTGCTTCAGCCACTGGACATCACCGTATACAACCCCCTGAAGGCTGTGTTCAGCACCCTGGCCAGTCGCATGGGCCTGGTGAGAGGAGACATGGTGGTTGGAAAGAAGCACTTCTCAGTCCTGAAGCACGCCCACAAGAAGGCCATCACAGCTGAAAACATATTGAATTCAGGAAGACCGGCATCTATCCTCTCAAGAGAGGCATTGGACATGACACAGGTTAGGTTCTTTATTTTATTCATTATAATTATTCCTATTAATTGTGTGATGCAACTTAAATCTAACTTAATGTGAAGAATACTAGTTTTTAACCAGAGCAATCTCTATCTAGATTGTAAAGCTCGTGCCCAGTGCAGCTGCTGTGGCCACCTCCTCCACTCCACCAGCTGCTGTGCCCACCTCCTCCACTCCACCAGTGGGTTTTATTTTATTCCCTATAATTATTCCTATTTATTGTGTGATGCAACTTAAATCTAACGTAATGTGAAGAATACTAGTTTTTAACCTGAGCAATCTCTATATAGATTGTAAAGCTTGTGCCCAGTGCAGCTGCTGTGCTCACCTTTGCTGTGCCCACCTCCTCGTCTCCACCAGCTGCTGTCCCCACCTCCTCCACTTCCTCCTCATCATCTGTCACATCCCCAAACACACCCATCAGCTCCTTGTCACCTGCCAGTCCAAATGCCACCTGTCCAACATGCAATAGGAGCAACAAAAATTACCTCGTTGAAACTGGCCTTATTTCATCCTCACTCGCCAACATCCTCCTAACACCCACATTTGGTCAGAAAGTGGGAGGGGTATGCCGTTGGGTGCCGCTTCAAGCCAGGGTCATGATCAGCGACGAGTATGTCGAACATCTGGACAGGCTTGAAGCAGAGAAGGAAAGAGAGGAACAGAAGAAAAAAAGGCGGAACAAGAGAAAAAGAGAGGAGAGAAGAAGGCCAGGCAAGAAAATGCAAAGAGAAAAGGCACCCCTGCAAAGGACAATGGCAGTCACTGTGCCATCTGCAAAGACACCACACCACCAGGGTCGGATGCAGAGTGAATGGGTGCAGTGTGAGCTCTGGTTTCACATGGTTTGTGTGGATCTGAATGATGTCCCTGATGGAGAGTGACTGACAATGTAGTGTGAATGTACATGTAGTTAGTGTTCAATTTACAATGTTTTAAAATGTATTAAATGTATAATTCTTCAAATTTACCAAAGTTGTGTTTATTAATCCTCCACGTGGTTTTAACATTACATGAGCAGTAGGGCTGAACGATTTGGGAAAATAATCTAATTGCGATTTTTTAAGTTAAGATAAAGTTCCTTATCTTCTGTAAACACAAGCAATAAATCATTCTATAGTATGACCAACACAACATTGGATACAGTCAACATATAAACTGCTCTTTCCTGTAGGCCAGGCCTACGTGTTATGATGAAATGAGATGAATTGATGCATGAATTGATATGAATAACATATCTTCATTTAACTATTGAATTGTAAAAAGAAAACCCTTCAGTCACAGTAGAATATTGACTGATTGATTTAACTTCAAGCCTTGTAAACATGCAATATAATTATCATGACTTACGTTTTTAATAAAATCTTAAAAAGGAACAACAAAGCACTGCAGAACAACCAGGCCTGGTATGAACATTAATATGAAAAATAAATCTCTTAAATCTTACTGATCTCCAGTCAGTAACAGTAACAAATCACACAAATTAAAGTGCAGAAATATAAAAAAGAAAAAAAAAGGGATACTTTCCTCAACTTGCTCAGTTGTGGAAAGTTGATCTTGTGCAGCTTCCACCAGGCCAGGGGATTTTCTTCTCCATCAATGGCAGGGGTCATTAGGTAACTATTCAACTCAGCCTCCATGACATCTTCAAGTTGTACAGGCAAACCAGGAGGTGCCACACTGATCTTGAAAAAGCTGCCGAGAGACTTCTTTGCCTTTTCTGCAGGGGGCTTTGCACTTTGAGGTATCGAAATGGTTTCAGTACGGGACCTCTTCTCCTGACAGATTAAAAAAAAAGTTTTAGTTTTGCAATGAGGGATGAGGATAACATTGTCAGTATCATATTCAAGAACATTATTATTATTATTATTAGACTTTATCTTAACTTGTCTTGCTGACTGTTCCATTTCAGTCTTCAGTCGGGTCTTAATGGCAGGGATGTGGTCTGCTCTGATGTACTGCGTTTTGAATCTCAGGTCCAGAAATGACGCGTCGTCCAAAAGCTCCTGGGTATCGGGGTCGCTATATTTGTCTTTGAGGTATGCCAGGTAATCAACCTAGACAGGTCAGTGTCCTCATCATCTTCAGCCAGGACTGATGTGGCCAGAAGATGGAGAACTGGCTTGAGGTGGGAGATGCTGACGTACTCCTCTCCAGAAAGAGCATCAGTAAATTCCTGGAGAGGATGTAGCGCCTTGTGAACACGTCAATATCCTGCCAGGTCGGGACGAGGTGGCGCGCATTTCGATCGCCTGACAATACCTGGGATATGGCCTTGGTCTGTTCCAGCACTCTTCCAATCATCATTTCTTTGGATCCCCATCTTGTTGGGCACTCAGTTATGAGGGCGTGCTCAGGAAGATTGAGCTCCCTCTGTGCCTCAGTCATTGCTGCCTTTTTCTTCCAACTGTGGGAGAAGTGCCCACCAGCTTCTTGCACAGCCCTGTTGCTCTTGACATTCTGTCATCTTTCATTGCATTTTCTGAAAGAAATTTGAAAAAAATTTAATTAGTGTACTTCATACAATTTAAGTTGTGTGTTACTAGGCTATCACAAGCGCGCACACGCACACACACACACACACACACACACTATCTACCCTGCAATTTACTATGGGCTAGTCCTGTTGTATATAGCTCTGCTGGTGTGACTGGAAGTTAGTTAGTTTTTTGTTTGGTCACAGCACTTATGCATCACTTTGACTTAGTTATGTTCTGTTTAGGTTGAGCGATATGATTTTACGGCTCTAGAGCAGTTCTTTAAATAAAAGTCTATGTTTTGTTGTTGTTACTTTGTTTCATTACTGGTTTTTGTTACCCATCTTAACAACTGTAAATACTTTGGGCTAATAAAGACCCTTATTTTCATATCACCTGCTCTCCCGGTCTTACTGCAAACCCCAGGTCCCTTGCAACATCTATAGGGCAGACTATGGACCTCTGACAATCAGAGACGGCAGCTTGAGTATGACGGCAATCACTGAAAGGTGATTGTCCATAAAAGGCAATCCACTTTTACACCTGACTCCAGAAACCTCAGACTCCGGATCAGCCCATCCACCTCCATGCAGACACTGTTGCCCACTTCATTGTCCTGTCAATCATAAACCAAAACACATTTTTAAGATGTTTTTATGTCTGATTGCCTAAGTCATAGAAAAGCTTCCACTCTTATCATGGGTGATATTATACCTGAACTACAATCTTGTCAAGGTCCATGATAGAATATGTCCCAAACCTTGCAGAGTGGCCACGACTGTCTGTTAGAATAATAGTACACTAGTTTAGTTGATTATATAGTATCCATTTTGTACCAACCACTTTAGATTACTTAAAGGAATTCTACTGGGATACAAAAATATAAATTAATAAATAATAAAAACATGCATGGGAAAGGTGCGCTGTGCAAGTGAGATTGTCAGTAGTTACATGTGGAACACATCTTGCTCCCTCTGTAGGAGGTCCTGGACCATATTTGTCTGGGTTGTCCTCCACTTGCTCAGAATGGATGACAGTATGTAGGACCTGACATGGTGGGTGTGAGTGGTCCTTGAACAGCACTTCACCATCACCATCTCTAGTTTTTCATGACAAAAGCAGACATAAAAGCAGAAATGATCATGAGCGGTCACTGACAATACAGGCAGTACTTCATGGTGACTTCCTCATTCTCCAACTCATTGGGCATCATCACTTACAAAGTCTTCATCAAACTCATTACATCACAATTAAATTTTGATAGCATGGTTGTAGCCAACTCGCTACTATACCGGGTTCGTGACAGACATATCAGGGGAGAGTGTTCAGGTTGGGCGACATGCCGGGTTAATTAGCACTAAATAACAATATGTACACACAGTTAAATGTGGCTCGCTCCGTCCTGTGTGTCTCCTGGAGACACGCTCTCTCTCTCCGTGTCCCCTGCTCACTGCAAAAGATAATACACACACACACACACACACACACACATTAGTCCACTCAGACCTGATCCGCCGCAGCTGGTACCTGGGCAGGGCGAACCCACCTGCCATCCCGACCCCGCCTCCCGCACCCAGCCAATGGCCCAACCACACCCCCCAGTCTGCTACAGGTTTAATAATATGTTCTTTAAATTGTTGGTAATTTCTCAAAACAAATTACATCTCATATGTCATTTTGAGGGATTATCATTTGAAGATTTGAGCATTGGTTTCACATCAAATTGCAGTTCAATGCAATGAACATCACTTGGAATATTTACTTTATGATTATGCATATGTGAAAAGAAACAGATTTCATCAAAAATAGATTACTGTGATATTAATCCCTTCCATATAGCCCAGGCCTAAAAAAGAGGTCTGTTTTTAATACTTTAATACTGTTTACTGTTTTTAATAAATAAAATAATTTTATCAAATGTCATGAAGTAACATGACTAGTAACATGATATACACATGTACGTACATGGACAAGACTTGTCTCTGCTGAACAGTTGTGTTGCCACTGTTTTGTGCCTCAGCTTGATGTCAGTCTGACATCCAACATCCCGTAAGAGAGGCTTATGACTAGGGATGGGGATCGTTCTCAAAACCCGGTAATCAATAAGGTCGGAGCTTATCGGTTCTGCTATCGAGCCTATAGCTAGGGTGACCATATTTTCAAACATTAAGATAATGGCGGAGCGTGTGAAATGGTCAAGTGCTTGGCTACATTTCACTAAAGTGAAAGATAAAGAGGAGGCGAAATGCCAACTGTGTTCGAGGGTCATTTCATGTAAGGGGGGAAACACCTCCTCAATGTTAAAACACCTCAATGTTGCCCATCAATTGAAGACAAAGTGCAGTACCTTTGACTGTCTTCGAGTAGGAACAGCATTGGTAACAACTCCAGCTGTTGCGGGACCATCCTCATCAACTCAAGGTATGCATGGATGGTGCATGCAGCCAAAGTCCCGTTCATTGACAATAATAATCCAATTGATAATAATCCAACAAACACGGATAAATTGAAGCCCATGGTGTTAGTTTAGCTAATTTAAGATGGCTAGAATAAGATAGCCAGGGCAGTGAGTGAAGTGGCAACAGCCTCTTGGTGGCTGGCTAGTTAGCTACTTAGCAGCTAGCAGGTGTCTGCCCGATCTCTTAAAGTGACAGTACACACACTTATGTGTGAAAACGAAATACTTATTGAAACAGGCCGACATGCTCATTTTCCTGCAGAAAAACTGTTAGTGTTAAGAGCTGTCAATTTGTTTTCCCTTTTTGTTTGTGTAAAGGATAGGCTATATTTATTTTCTTTCTATTTTCTTCATTGTTGGAATTTAATTTATTGCTGCTGATATATTATTTTACTATTCTTCTCATTTATGTTGATGGAGCCATGTGTGTAGGCTATTTCTTTTTCAAAATATGTTCAGAAATTAAAGTAACTCACACAAGCAATAAATGCAAGACCAGTTCTGTTAAAAATGTATTGCCGTCTGTCTTGTCTTTCCATAGAAAAGTATCGATAGTGGTATCGATGAGGACCCGGATCGTTAAGCAGGCTCGATAATGGTATCAATATCAATAAAAATGAATGATCCCCATCCCTACTTATGACACACAGTGGCATCCATCTGTCTTTTTGGACGAGGATTCGGTATGGGAAGGCTGAGGGAAAGAATGTAATATACCATTAGACCACAGATAATGAGCAAGAGATGGGCAAAGCTGGTGTGAACTGACTGAAGTCAAGGCAAACAACAACACCACCATAACATGAAAACTCAACGTTATCTAACGTAGAATGATAGTGATAATAGGCGAAAGTAAACCAACAGTGTCAGGCACTGCATACCACCAAAATTACCGGTGTATAATTTCCAGCTAGCGTGGGAAATTTAGATTTTTCAACGTTTAAAACCACCAGAATAAAATCAAGTCAAACCAAACTATCTTGTCTTGTATCTATGTCTTGTAGGGGTTTCACAGAATAGTTGACTAGTCAACTATCAAAACCACTAGTCGACACTATGTATCATTGTAGACTAATCGTTCATCTGTGGTTTTAGCACGGTGCAGTAATAAAGCAGTGACAATGCATCTACAGCAGATATGCAGCTGGGGGGACTGTGGGTAGTTGTTGTTGACAGGTCATAGTTGTCATGCGTGACTGCAGTGTGGGGAGCTAAAGCAGCAGTGATGAGAAGACCGACTCTTTTAACTAACTTGATTCTTTCGAGCCGTCCGATAGAAATGCATCAATTCTGAATCGATTCATTATGATTCACCAACCAACACATACAAACCCATGTGAGGTTTGAACCTACAATCCTCAGCATGAGAGTCTGATGCTCTACTAACTGAGCTAAATTAGTAATGGAATCACATGAGCGCCACCCCTTTCAAACCAGATGTGTAACCAACTGTAAAACACTAACTAATCCACAGGTTAATGACAATAATAATATTTATAGTATTTACACAGAGAATTGCTATTGATTTCATTTTATTTTGTGTGCTCTTGACTTTTTTTTTCTAATAGAGACAGTTTTGTTGACCAATGTTAAATGGCTTATAGTTTACCCAATTACCAGTTAATTTATTAAACAACATCTTAAACAACAAAAACTGTTGTCAATGTGTGCAGAATAGATTGCTACATGATTACATTGGCCTTTTTCACGATCCAATATGGGTCCTTGATCCGGCGGGTATGGGGAAGTAGTCTCTCTCTCTTCATTCGCGAATTGGCCATCACTATAAAGCAGCACACATGCAGCAAGATCAAGAGGCAGAAAAATGGATGTATGTCCCAACTCGACTTGACTACAATCAAAAGTGTGGGAGTACTTAAGCAGAGCAGATAAAACAGTCAGCTGCAATATATGTAAGTCTACCCTGAAGTACCACAACAGTACCAACACCATGCATAACCATTTAAAGCTAAACCCGCTAGCTAGCAGCAGCAACATTAGCGAGGAGAAGTGCCAACAGAGAAAACAAAGTAAGCAGGCGACAATCAGAGAATTCTGCAAACGTCCGATCTCTGACCACAGAAAAAGGAAAATAACAGATCTCTTAGTAAATTTTATTGTGAAGTATATTCGACCGCTTGCTGCAGTGTCTGGAGATGGCTTCAGGGCAGGGCCGGCCCTGACCAAATTGCTGCCCTAGGCAAGATTTTAGCTGGCGCCCCCTAGCATCAGTCAGTTTCACTACACTACCAATAGCATGCACTCACACTTTTGTCAAGATTTTACTTCATTGAAAATAAATAACCCACAAAATCAAACAGTCAATACAGTAAACAAGTGACATAATAATAATATTATAGATATTTATAATTTTCGATCTATGATCTATGATCACGCCGGCGTGATCAGATCACGTGATCAGATGACTTGACGTTTTCAAAGCACCGTAACAACTAGAGCGCATAGAGCGCTGCTGTCAACTTCCCTCGAAAATGCAGACTTGAAGCTTTCTTCTAGTCTTTGTTTGACGTTCCAAGGCCATGTAAAACCGGAGATATGATAGTTTTAATTTGATAGTAAAAACATATTTATCCGAGCGTATAAATAGGATGGGATTGGATGGCGGGCAGGCGTTCCATTTCTTTCGATATCTTCGTCATGTTTTGTCATTTTACAAAACGGAAAAAAGTGGTCGAATCACCTGACACTATTCTATACACAAGGCTGCAGGACTTGCCAATGCTGCCACCTAGTGGACAAAAAAAAGCATCTCACTCAAGTGCCAATCCTGCAATGTGGATCTGTGTCATTGTGGACAGAAACTGATTGCGAAGTGGCATTAAACTGTGCCCCATTGTATATAGTTTGAAATATGTGTATAGTGTGAATTTATCTTAATTTGACCTCTAATATGTTACATTTGCAGTAGCTGGAACTCTGGGACTACAAAGCACTGGTGTAACTCTCTGTGTAATTTTTCAGTTAGTTTTGAAGAGTTGCTGCTGACAAGGAAAACAACGCCTATAAATATACATTTTAATGGAAAGTTTTGTATGTAGTTTTATTATATTTCAATTTTACCTTTATATGTTCATATTTGCAACCTATGTTTACATTTTCAAGTTCCAAAACAGTTCATTGAGCATGTTTGTGGTTTTTATTGTAATAAACAGTATAATGTTTCAACTCGGATTTGATGATTTTTGTTTATTTTTGGGCCCAATATATTAATAAAGTACGTTAAAGTAAAACAATTATTGTCAGATCATATAGGTGAAGTTGTGCTGAAAAAAAACACACCAAACATAGGTATAATAAACATTTTTTTATGTGGTATATAAAAGGCAAAATCAAAAGTATTCAGAAAAGGCCAAAATAGGCTCAGATCCCTAAGGGAAGAAACCAGTAGCCTACTGACATAAATAAAGTAAAATATAATTACAATTAACTTAGCAAAATAAAGTAACATGAATAAATAATTGCACACTCTGCATTGAGTAAGTACTGCACACAAACACAATAACTATATTACAAAAAAATATTTACAGAAACAGTGGGAGCAGTCTACATTTAGAGTTGACTAAAGACTTCGACTTGTGGACTACTAAAGGCTTCGAGTAAAAAAAAAAAAAAAAAGGCTTTGAATTGTAACAGGTGCTATAGTAATAATAGACTTTGAAGCCATCGCTCATCAAGCTCACCTCACCTGCTACAGCCTTACTTTCCTGGCCTTTCTTGCAGCAAAGTCATCTATGACATCATCATAAGACAACTGTTTTGAAACCACATGATTTATGCTTATGATGGCAAGTCCACTGAGACGTTCTTGCACCATAGTAGATCTCAGGTAAGTTTTGATGAGTTTGAGCTTAGAGAAGCTTCTTTCAGCAGCAGCCACTGTAACAGGAAGAGTCGCAGAGATTCTCAGAGCAACCCACATATTGGGGTAGATTTCTGTCAGCTTCTTCTCATGCAGAAAGGTCAAGAGTTCCATGTTTGTTGTAGTCTTTGATGGCAATTGTGGAAAGTTCTGCATTTCCATTGCAAGTTCCTTGGCATCAATGTCTGGCTGTCCGTCATGGGTCAGAGCAGTGCTCAGAGTTTGACAGTGCTGTAGCAGCTCTTCTTTTTGCATGTTGGGGAAGTTGAGGAGCACTCCAAACTTGTCATTCACCTTTCCAAGGTTCTGAAACCTCTCATCAAGTGAAGAGATGGCTGTATCCACTACCACATTAAAAAATGTGGTTTCCATCTTTCTAAGTGCATTTTCTATAGGCTCATCTGGAGACTCGTAACCAAAGTGCCTTTTTGTGGTTCTCAACCTCTTTGAGTACAGCCTCCACATTCATCGCCTCACACATCTCCTTTGCAGTTGTCTGTGCATCAGAAAATCCAGTGTTTCTGTAGCAGGAGAGGGAATCTCTGGTCTTCTTCAGCAAGTTGACAGCCACATCTAGCTGCATGGAGGGTGACTGCATCAGTTTACTCACATGCTGGATCTTGTTGAGAATATCATACCATATGGCTGTACAAATGCAGAAGCAGTAGGATCCAACCTCCTCAGCCAAAGCCTGGGCTTCAACTCTCACCACAGGGTCTGCAGTTGTGTCCCTCACCTCCAGAAGAGCCTCTCTGACTTGCCCAGTCTGGTACCTTACAGCCTCAATGCTATTTATCCTGCTTTCCCATCTGGTCTCTGACCATGATTTCAGAGTGGTTTTCACATGTTTCAGGAGGATATCCCATCTATGAGTGGAGGCTGAAAAGAGCTTGAATAACTTTGTTAAATACCCAAAGTAGCCAATGGCATCTGGTGAGCTTTTAGCAGCATCAGCTACTACCAGATTTAAAGTGTGGGCACCACATGGGACAAAAAAAGCTCTTGAGTTTTGCTGAAGCAACCTTGCCTGAACACCTTTATGTTTTCCTTTCATGTTGGCACCGTTGTCATAGGACTGTCCTCGGCAGTCCTCAAAGGGGATGTTAAGCTCCTCTAGCCTTTTTAGGATCAGAGATGACAAATGTTCTCCTGTTGACTCCTCTGCCACAAGAAAGCCCAAAAAATGTTCTCTGACTTCGGGTATGTCTTCTAGTAGTGACTGTGACACTATCCTGACAATGACAGAGAGCTGTTCCTTATGACTCAGATCAGGGGTGCAATCTAAAATAATGGAGAAATATTGTTTGTATGTTTTGATCTCTTCCACAATGTTTTCTAGTATTTTTGAACTGATGCAGTCTATCAGTTCACTTTGGATTCTTTTGCCCAGATAATGTACGTGACTGCCAACTCCACTTTCTACCCTACTAACATGCTGCTTCATCACTGGATCAAATTTGGCCATAAGCTCCACCTCTTTTAGAAAGTTGCCATTGTCTGGTTTGTTTAATGTGTCTGTGGACCCCCTTAAAGCCATGTTTCTTTCAGCTAAGGACTGAATTATTGCCACTAATCGTAATAGAACGTCATGCCACCTTTTTCTCTCAGCCTCAGCAAGTGCCATCTCTTGTTGGTCTATGGTTAGCCCTTTCGCCAAACGGACCTCCAACTCCTTCCATGTTGCCATGTGGTGATTGTGCTCCTGGCTATCCTCATGGACCTTAAGCAAGTGGCTTGCATTTTTCCAGTCCTTTAGTCCTTCCCTATTCAGTTTGTAATCTCTCTTGGAAAACATTTTGCAACAGAAGCAGTGCAAGCTATCATCCTTTTTTGAGTACATCAGCCAGCTTCTTTTGATTTTTTCTCCGTTGACTAAGACTCTGTTGAAATAGTCATGTTGACACCTTCTCCCGTCCTTTTGTTTAGGAAATGTGAAGCTGTTTTTGATTTTAAATGGTCCTCTGTGAACTAACTCTCTTCTTACCTTATCAGTTAGAGGAGATGGCCAGTCAGCAGGGTCTATTGGTGCAGCCTTTATTCCTGATGCTGCATCACTGGGCTCTTCTGAGGTGGAGGGGACAGGAGAAGTGCGCCATGGTGCTGTGCGTTGTGGGCTGGGCTGTGCAGAGGTGGAGGGGACAGGAGAAGTGCTCCATGGTGCTGTGCGTTGTGGGCTGGGCTGTGCAGAGGTGGAGGGGACAGGAGAAGTGCTCCATGGTGCTGAGGTGGAGGTGTCTGCAGCAGGTGGCCCAACATTTGCAGGAGTGGGGTTAAAATATTTCCAAAGTGCATCTGAAGAGAGAAGAAGAGTATGTGTGAGTGACCATTGGATGTTACAGTCTATTAATAAAAAACGATAATAACAAGAATAAAGATGGAAAACTTAAAGAGATGCATGATGTATACTAATGGAACTTAGATTAGATTAAACTTTATTGTCATTAGGCCTACAATGAAATGCAGATTCACATTTAAACAAATATCCAAATATAGCATAATGGGAAAGCTAAGTAATAACATTAATGATGTGGACTTTAACACTGATGTAACTTTAACAATATAAACACACTTTATTGATTATGAACTGTACTGTAACACAATAAACCAAAGCCCTACTGCACCTATTAATTATAAAGGGGATGAAAAGGAATAGTATTTTGATTACAAGCCGGGCAAATGTTAGCTAACCAGATGTCAATAGAAATGTAGCCTAGTAACGTTACAGTAGCTTATGACACAGGACACATTAGGTAACACCTGCTGAATAGACCTAAATCTTACCAAATTTCCCTGATGATGAGTAGTAGTACTAAAGTTAGTTGTATAGTTGTATTAGTTGTTTTGAACTTTTATTTTATGTATCGTCCAAAAGTGAGCTAGCAAGTTAACTTACACATTCTGCTAACTACACCGATAGACAATTCAGAATCATTTCATCACATTAACTTTACTGTACCTCTGTCTTTTTCCTGTTTTTCCTCTTCTTCTCTTCTTCTTTTTCTTCCCTTGGCACCGGAGACCTTAGGTCGTTTCGACATCACGACGTCACGTCAGATAGCCTAATTAACTCGACTCGAGCATCGAGTCACCAGAGTCAGTGCAGGTAACGTCTAATTAGCCTGGAGGCAGGGGTGCGCAGGTGGCATGAACTTAGAAAAAAGCCTCTCTATTATTTAATATGCTATGGAGTTACATTGTGGGGTTATTTCATATTTCGAAATGATATATTACTAACTAGTATTAGTAAAAAAAAGTGAAAGTATTTTTTTTTGTGTGATTTTTTTTCCCCCCCATTTCTGGCGCCCCCTCTGGGCGCACGGCGCCCTTAGCATTTGCCTATATCGCCTATGCCAAGGGCCGGCCCTGCTTCAGGGACATCATCCATTTTTTTGAACTGGGCTACGTTATCCCCTCACATACTACGCTGTGGAACACCATCACACACCAGTACAATGAATTGCGATTAGCAATTAGCATACGATATGAAAGATCAGAGTGTTTCATTCACCACAGACCTATGGACTTTTCCCACCATGGAGCCATACATCACTGTGACAGCGCATTATCTACTTGGGATCAAGCGGTTCCACCACTTCCTCTTCACAAGAGAAAAGCCTGGTGTCGTCCCGGCCAGGGAATTCCATTATTCACCAGATGAGGAATTTGCATTGCTGCACCCTGACAGAAACATTAGTTGCGAGGTTCCGCCATGTGAGCAGGAGAAGCCAGGACTGGATGCAAAAAGGCAGTGGTACCTCTTTGACAACATCAGGGAGTTTTGCACTGAGGAGACCAAAGACATTACATGTCCCAGACCATCTGTTCCCCGGCCAGGTGTATGTGTGTTATATAAATACTACATCATATTTCCACATTTCAATATTCATGTTCTGTTCTATTAATCTGTTCTATTGATTCTATTATCAAAGTTCTGTTTTATTAATGTCTAGATGAATTATTGCATAATTTAAGGATTTAATTAGTGATATGTGCAATATGGTTATATAATTTCTTGCAATATTACTTTGGGGTTTAATACTTTGGCACTTTTATTTGTTTATTTACTTACTTAATTGTCCCTTTGACCTATACATTGCTATAGATTGGTATACATCTTCTATATTCACTATAGACTGTATAGGCTACTGTATACATTAAGCATATATCTACAAATAAAGAATGTGTTTACATAAACACTTTAATGTACATCAGTATGTTTTTATGCAATTGAATTATGTGTAACCATAATTGTGGGGGTTTGGGTCAGAATTTTCACAACATCTTCAAGGTTCGTTTGAAAGATTCATATTTGTGTTTTATATAACCTTAAAGAGCAATTTCTCCTCATTACATAGGTGCCTAAATGTTATTTCTGTTATTTAAAATAATCACTCAAGAAGCATTTGTTTGTGAGATGTCAAAGTGGGAGCCCCCAGAAATTATTAGAATGTTCAGAGTCATAATGGAACGTTTTTTTCTCAAAACCATGCTTTTGTATTGCTCGTTTTATAATTTCTCAGTGGAGGAGTGACATAGTTTTCATCTCAGTGGAAAGCCTATATTCTCCTTTCAAGTAATATTAAAACCCTAAAATGTGTTTTGGGGTCAATGTGACTGATTTTGTAATAATAATAACAAATAATAATAACACTGTTGAAAATGACCCCTTCACCCCTTGGCCCTACCCCTTGGACCTTCCCCTCCATTTTGCGTGTTCACGTGAAGGGGTAGGGGTGTCCCAATTCTCTTGGGATCGAGGGGTAGGGCTAAGTGCTAGGGCTACATGGCCCTCCAAACGGAGATTTTTCAGCGGCACACTACAAACCGAGGGCTAGGAGAAATCTCCCAGAATGACCTGCGAATCAACTGGAAGATCATGGCGAACGCTACACTACCATCAAAGTGAACCACAAATGTAGTATTTTCTTGGTTAATAAAGATTTTAAAAATATTCTAACCGTGGTATTATCTTAGTTTAATGTTGTTTCAATGTATTACAGACCGTTTCTTTATAACAAGCATAACAAAAAATTGGTAGTATGCCGATGTCTCTACCTCGCTAGTTAACGTTACAACATTGTTTTTAGGCTGATTTGTGCATGACAGTCCCGCATTTTGACATATTTCCATGTAGCATTTCTCCCCTTTGATGGCATATGACGCCCGAAATATAACTAAAGTCCAGCAGCGAAGTTGCTGCACTTGTTACGGCTCCTCTAATATCAGTGCAGACTATAGAGCACCGCTAACGCTATTCTGTCATGAAGTGGACTGGTAATGAAGCAGTGGTCTTTTTTATTTGATGACTTGTTTGATCAATTGGTAGCGTGAAACGTATAAATTGTGAACGAATCGCGAGCGTCCATGCTTTTCTATCTCCATCAGATGACAAATGTCACTGTGATAATACCATTATTGCCATAGTCTCCGATAACAAACTCATCCCGTCTCTTTATGTAAACGTCATCGATGACGTATCAGGGTCTTGAAGGGTTGTCCCATTTCTTAGGGAGAGATTTCTACCACTACCCCTTGTGACTTTGTTCCGAGGGCCAAGCTGAAGGGCCAAGCCGAAGCCGTAGGGGTGAAAATGATAATTGGGATTCGGCCTAAGTATCCTACATGTAGTATCCTACAACTATTTCTGCCCCATTACTTGGACTATGAACTGAAGGCATTTATGACTTAAGATATTTATTACATTGGTACCCACATTGCAAAAACCTAAATCCATATTTGACAAAAAACAATCTTGGTTTAAAAATGAAGCTGACAAAATAGATGAAGTTGAAAAGACGTTTGAAATAAATGGTGAATTGGAAGATGCATCGGATCAGATTTGTCCAGAAACAGAGCTTGAACGATTGGAATGTAAAAATTTCATTGCAGTGATGAGAACATTCCAGACCTTCAGTCATTTTCAATAAAATCCGAAATGTGTGTTCAGAGAAAGTCGGCAGTAAAAATCCTCAGTCTATTAAAGTATTTATCACAGATGGAGCCAAAGTGGACAAGAGTCATTTAATCAAAGCTATTTCTTATAAGTCTAGTAGACTATAGATTTCATCCAGATAAACAGCCCAAGGGTTGTAGCTGCTTACAACATAAATGCAAGTATCATACACAATGCATTTCACTTGGAACAGATTTGTCTCTACCAATCAAGATCTAACTGAAGAGAAAATCGGAATGATGCGGATTTCGCTCATGCCTTGAATCGTTTGCACACTCATAAAAAAGGTGAACCTTCAAGATAGAGACGTTGCAATGCTGAACAATTATGAAACTGAGGAAGAGACAGATGCATTACATATATTTGCAACAAATAATTGCTGATTTTAACCTGCAAAAGTTGTACCACTTGCATCCACAATATGTCACCATTACAGTGTGACTAAATAAATCCTGAAACTGGCAGAGTAGAACCAAAGGCTGGGCATCATACCAAAGTCTACAATTCATGTCTGAAAATTTCTGTCTAAGTGGGAATTGAAGCTTGCATCATGTTGCTGAAAAATATTGATGTGTCAGACGGCCTTGTGAAAGGTGCTTTTGGGACTATAGTTAATTAACAAAGTGAAGAGGATTATTTCCCATTTTCCATTCATGTGGTACGAGACAACCCCAAGGTCGGCCAAATTCAATGTTCAAGACCACACACAAATTACACTGAAGGAAGAAATATTACATTATACAACCAAAGGAGGACAAATAGTGGAGGCATCCAAAGACAATTCCCAATAAAATTGACATGGACTTGTACTATCCACAAAGTTCAAGGGCTGACAGTTGACAAAGCTGCTATATCATTAAAATATTTTCATCTGGACAAGCATATGTTGCTGTTACAAGTCTCAGTGGCCTTACAATTAAAGGCTTTAAAGAATCTTCCATATATTGTAATTACGGCTCCACAATTAATCGTATATTAATCAAGATTACGGTCACGGCGATATGGTAATCATGAAAAGTCGCGTTTACTGCATTCCATTTAATATTCCGCTGTGTCAAAGTCCAATTTCGCTAACTTAGTTTCAAACTACTCTAAACAGCAAATGAGCGTTGTAACCGGCCCAGTAAGGTTAGGCCAGCGACACAGACACCATTACTGGTTCACTCTGTAGTGCAACCCCGTATCCAGCAAGCTCTCAAATGCAAAGTTCAACCTGAGTTCAAAGTTGGTCAATGTATTTCTATACATTCTATACATTGATACACTGATCTATACATACATTGGTCTAAATCTGTAACGCTGCACCCGAGGTGCGCATCATGCTATGTTCTCTGTCACGCCGGAGACAAATCTCGCGTGAAATCAAATGTGGGAACATTCACATGTGGTTTACATGTGGACAACAACATGTAAATGTTCCCATCTCAATCCCATACCAATTGTACAAATAGGTTATATACAATCTAACATAAGATTAAGCAACAAACAACACATGTACAAGCTAATACTTCCAAAACATTGTGCCATTTATTGAATACCACCATAACAACTTATAATCCTTAAAAAATGACAGAAATACTGTACAATATAACTAAAACGGTATATCTGCAGGATTTAGAAAGTCATATTTTAGACTTTTAATGCTATCTAAAATGATACAACTGAATGTGTTCTCCTACTCCTTGACTACAACTGTAACTTTAAATTTGATGAAAAGTCCATATTTTTATGACATCATTATTAAAACTCTGTGATTGAATAGTTTGGACAAAATACAATTGGTTTATGGATTCTGAAAGCTCAAGCCCCCCTGTTTTCAAAACAGTATAACATTCATGTCATCTATACAAAAGTCTTTCAGCGTTTGAGCCATGCAGGCTTTGATGTCCATGGTGCTGACATGCTGAAATGTACCTCTTACT
Source organism: Hoplostethus mediterraneus (assembly GCA_034670385.1). Lineage (NCBI taxonomy): Eukaryota > Metazoa > Chordata > Actinopteri > Trachichthyiformes > Trachichthyidae > Hoplostethus > Hoplostethus mediterraneus. The sequence continues at coordinate 1,561,405 of JAXDDW010000064.1, forward strand.
TGGGCTGAATCTCAATTCTAATTTTCACCCTTACGGCTTCGGCTTGGCCCTCGGAACAGAGTCAGAAGGGGTAGGGGTAGAAATCTCTCCCTAAGAAATGGGACAACCCTTCAAGACCCTGATACGTCATCGATGACGTTTACATAAACAGACGGGACGAGTTTGTTATCGGAGACTATGGCAATAATGGTATTATCACAGTGACATTTGCCAGTCATCTGATGGAGATAGAAAAGCATGGATGCTCGCGATTCATTCACAATTTATACGTTTCAAGCTACTAATCGATCAAACAAGTCATCAAATAAAAAAGACCACTGCTTGATTACCAGTCCACTTCATGACAGAATAACGTTAGCGGTGCTCTGTAGTCTGCACTGATATTAGAGGAGCCGTAACAAGCGCAGCAACTTCGCTGCTGGACTTCAGTTATATTTCGGCGTCATATGCCATCAAAGGGGGGAAATGCGACATGGAAATATGTCAAAATGCGGGACTGTCATGCACAAATCAGCCTAAAAACAATATAGTAACGTTAACTAGCGAGGTAGAGACATTGGCATTCTAGCGATTTTTTGTTATGCTTGTTATAAAGAAAAGGTCTATAATACGTTGAAACGACATTAAACTAAGATAATACCACGGTTAGAATATTTTTTAAATCTTTATTAACAAAGAAAATACTACATCTGTGGTTCACTTTTCACCAAAATATTCACTGGCCAACCTAAAACTGCCTATTGTACTCAAAAATTACCATTAGTTTTTCTAAGCTACATCAGCATAATTTTGTTTTGTTGAAAAAGAACATATGAATATAGAAAAATGTCTTGTGATAAATGATAAATTATTCGTCAATGAAGTATGTTTCAGTTTTTCATCTTATATCATCAAGGTAATTTTTGCCAAGATAGTTTTCAGTTTAGTTTGGCATTTTCATATCAGCACATGATTGCAGTCTTTTTACTTTAGTATGTGTGTTTTGGGGGACTGTCTATATTTACCCAACAACAATTTGAAACAAATATCTTTTTATCTTTTTAGTCCACTATATTTATTTATAACATCTCTATAGTGGTCACATTATGGGCTTTGTTGATATGTAAAGAGTGACATGAGTTCTTACCAATAATTGATTTAACTTTCAGTGTATCCAGTGCAGGCCTACACTCTCCATCTTGTTGTTTCCTTCCTGTGACAGAGCTTTCCATTAGAGTTTCCACTGGAAAGGAGTTTGCGTTAGTTTCTTTTAAGTGGAGGCCTTTCTTGCAGCAGACCTGGCATTCCAGTTAAGCTGGAGATCATTGTCATTCCCAGAGGCTGTTTGTAAACATAACGACAAGTGGAACAGTTCAAGTTTAAATGTTAACATAATAAATCCTCCATTGGTATTACACTGTTGTTACCATAGAGACGAAAACTCTGTGCTTGTTACTGGCTGTAAAAAAAAGAATCAGAATAATTTTATTGGTCAGGTATATTTGTACATACAATGAATTTAGCTTAGTTTAGAAAGATTTATTCCTGCATCTGCCATAATGCCTGATTTAATTTATATGTAAGTTTGCCCCCTCCTACCAATAATATTTAATTATGTTACAATGACCATTCGCTGTCTGAATTAGGCTAGATCAAATTGTAAGGAACTGTTGCATTCAATTTGGACAAGGGAAATCATTTTGTGGGACTAATGTGTGAAATACCAAAAAAACCATTTTGCATTGTAGACACTGTGGTGTGGAGAGGTGACAGACAGTTCACAATCAGAGACAGAAAAATAAAACAGCAACAACAAACTATTGCCAACCAGTCTGTGGGCATGTGGTGAGGTAATAATTACCTTGTCATCACTGCTTGATAGCAAGTCTGTGACCTAGAAAGATACAAAGATTTGACTTGAAATGTCTGATATATAAATGGTCAAGTTTTAAGCTATTTTTTAAAATCTCCCTACGAGGAAATGAATGGTGATTTCATTTTGGATTAACGTAATGAGCAGGGCTATGTTGACACTTTGCCTTCCTATACTTGTTTACATGATAAATACAGATATTTCGTCTAATCTTTCACAGTTTGATTTAGCCAATGAGCTTCTCCCATGAACAGGGTAGAGACACAAGGATGACATGTGATGCACTTACATCATTAAAACACCAGTAAACAGGATAAGGTTTGCATGCCAACTGTCTACAAATCAGGATATGACCATCAGCGATCATATCCTGATTTCTCAAATCCAAGACATGAGTTTATCCCGACTATGGTAAATGGAACATGATGTTTGGATGCCTCAATTTATTGACAGTATACTCAAATATCCTGATTATAATCTGGATGTTAATGTGCACGTAAACACTCTGAACACACTAAATCTCACTGCTCCACATCAATTACCTTCTCATTACTGGCTGCTCTGTGAACTTAATGTTAAGAAGCACAGATCCTGTACAGACCCTGCACAGATGTGTTCAATTCAATTCAATTCAATGCACTGAAGCACTAGTTCCAATAACATTCCTTAATCCCACAAGGCAAATCACTTTACCCACAGTTGAAGTTTGTAGGGCAGCAGAAAATGTGTTATCATGTTACTGTTAATATCCTGTTACTAACACAGGCCCATTTGGAGCAAATTGTGGAATTTCAAATTTAATTTTGTTTTCACAGCAAGTAACTGTGGATTGAGTACAATGCTGTTGGTCTGTTGGTATGTATACTTAAAGGGGTCATATTATGGAAAACAGCTTATTGCTGGCTCTTATACATGTTCCACAAGTTATTGACCTAAGTAGCCAAGAAAATGTGAAATCTGGAAGTCAACCCCTTTTTCTGTATTTTCTTTTTTCCTAAAACGGTGTCCATCAATTAATTATCAATTAGATAAAAAAAATAATAATATTCTACCACTTGAGATAAGGGAAAACACTCATGACACACAGGGCCATATGTATAAACCATGCGTACGCACGAAAAGTGTACTTACGTCACTTTCCACGCAGGTTCCAAATGTATAAAAATCCACGGGCGGCGAGAATGTGTGTACCGGTACGCATCCTTCACACCATGCGTACCATACACATTTTTTTAGTTTTTATGCAAAAAAGGATAATAAAACTGTGAATTTGGGTGACATTTTATTAATGGCTGTGCCAAATGTACAATGGCTGCTTTGGCGTTGCTGGAAGATACTGCGATTGTGCAATTTAGGCGAGAACGAGTCTTCAGAGACCGTACTGGTTTTCTGGTCCATGATATTGACTGGCTAATGTGCTGCTTTGGATTTCCAAGAGCTCTTCGAATTGTGTGTTGAACTGGGCCCTGTGTTGGAACGGCACTCTCGGAGAAACCCTGCCATCCCCATCCATCTACAGGTATTGACAACAATCAGATTTTTAGCGATGGGGACGTTTCAGGGATGCGGACAGATCAGGGATATGCTGAGCTGCCCTGAGCCGGGTCATGCACATGGCGTGGGGTGGCATAATTTCTTTGAGTAATAGATACATCAGGTTCCCACACAGCAGCTGAACAGGCCAACATCAAAATGTAATTTGCAGCGATGTCCGGTTTCCCAAATGTAATATTATGTATATAATATTTTATACCCTCAGGTGACAATGGGTATGCATTGAAGCCATGGCTACTTATGCCATTTACAAACCCCCAGAGCCACAACAGACGTGCTATAATGTGGTGCTCTGTGGTAGAGGGTCACATTGGGCTTTTAAAAGGGAGATGGTTTCGGTTACTTTCTGCCATTCAACTTGTTTCATTTGGTTGGTAATGCCAGAGCTTAGGCTTCTAAATAATACGCGTTTTCTTCTGTCATTTTGATCAACCATTATTTCAAGTTCACAGTCGTAAAATTGCACTTCTTCTTCTTCTTCTACTTCTATTGCTTCTTAAATGCTTCCGCCGTTTGTCCTCAAAACTAAACTAAATGCTGGCCCTTTATATGCAAACCAGGCAATTGGGGGTGTGTTGGAAGCCATTTATAGCAAGAGCTCTTATATAAAAAAAACAACACAATATATACAGTAAGAGCACTTTGGAAATGAAAATATAAAATAAGAGGTAGGTAGGGGAAATCGTATTAGTGTAATATACTATAAATTATGTGTAGTCATTACCTAAGTGTGTGTGTGTGTGTGTGTGTGTGTGTGTGTGTGAGTGTGTGTGTATAAGAGGGGCAATGTGTGGGTCTTGGTGGGGGCCCTGGTGAGGTCAGAGTTCACAGTCCTGATGGCCTGAGGAAAGAAACTCTGACTCAGTCTCTCTGTTTTGGCAGCATGACTGCGGAGGCGCTTGCCTGACAGCAGCAGCTGAAACAGTCCGTTGTTGGGCTGGTGAGGATCCTTCATGATCCTGCAGGCATACATACATACATACATACATACATACAACATGGTTATGACAGGTTATGTCCCTTTGGTTAATGTCAAGTTGTCATGACAGAGACATCTAACAGTGTCAACTTTGCATTGAAAGTGACATTAGCAACTGAATGACGTCATAAACACTGATAGTTTAATTCATGTTCATGTAAATTGAGTTCAGTTGACAGACCTAAATATGAAACAGCAAATGAAGAAAATATGCCTATTTATATATTGATCTAACCGTCTTTGTTTTCTGTGGCTTATTCCCATCCACAACCTCATCCTCCTTTGTCATTGGCCTCCACCTCCTTGGAGTGTCTTGTGTCTCCAGTTGTGAATCAGTGGCATTTAGCCAATCCCTTTCTGCTTTTTTTATTACTTCGACATCATCTGTAAGTTAAACAACATGTGTGACAATATGATTATGGTGATGACACAGAAATGCACTTGACTGTTGAGGAGAGAAGCTCTGAATCCACAAGATTTAATTTCCAGATGTGGTTCAACTTTGCTTGTATTTTTTTGAAAGCTGGAAAATATGGTCAAATATCGAAGTTGTCAAAATGACAGAAAATATCAGAATGATTTTTTGCCCATATCCCCCACTCCTAAGTACATCGTAGTTGTGCTGGAGATATTGAAACTACTGTACATTATATACGATATATATTCTATATATTGGTATACTATTGGTGGCACGGTGGCGCAGTGCTTGCACTGCTGCCTCACAGCTGTCACGCCCTCCACCTCTGCCTCCTAGCAGTCTCTACCTGTCTGTCTCTGTCTGTGTGTGTGTATGTGTTGGCGGGCGTGGCTCCAGTCTCCGGCTCCTCCCTGCATCATCACCTCATCCCGATCACCTGCTCTACCCTGCACACCTGCTATCCATCATCTCATCACCACCAGCTTAAGAACCCCGGCTTTTCATCCACTCATCGCCAGATCGTTGTTTGTACTATTCAGTCAGTCTCGTTTCTCGGCCGCTTTGCAGAGTTTCTCTTAGAGTTCCCCTTTGCCTGCTAGTCCTAATATCCTCTATACAGATCCAGTCTCCTTCCCTGCTCCCATCTTCTGACCTCACCACCGCCTGTCTACCCTGCCTGTCTGTCTGTCTCTTGGATCCTTGCTTGTCACCTGTTTGCCTGCCTCCCTACTCCGCTCCCCCGCTCCTGCTCCAGCCCTGCATTACCTTCCTGTGTGAACTGTCTCCTAGTAAACCTGGTTTTGTTCCTAACTCCGTCTCTGTGGTTTGCACTTGGGTCCTGTACACGATCGTAACAACAGCAAGAAGGTCCTGAAAAGGTGATGAAAACTAAATAAATAAACAAATAATTAAATTGCAACCACATTGTTATTTACAAAGGGCAAACTTTCCATTGGAAAATATGCCCCTTGTTAGTGGGATTGCTGTGTAACAGCAAACCCACTATTGTAATCCGACCTACTTATTATTATTCTTGTGTATTTTTTTTTTGCTCACCTGTAGCCAGAAAACCGATTGTGCCACATACACTATATTGCCAAAAGTATTGGCTCACCTGCCTTGACTCGCATATGAACTTAAGTGACATCCCATTCTTAATCCATAGGGTTTAATATGACGTCGGTCCACCCTTTGCAGCTATAACAGCTTCAACTCTTCTGGGAAGGCTTTCCACAAGGTTTAGGAGTGTGTTTATGGGAATTTTTGACCATTCTTCCAGAAGCGCATTTGTGAGGTCACACACTGATGTTGGACGAGAAGGCCTGGCTCTCAGTCTCCGCTCTAATTCATCCCAAAGGAGTTCTATCGGGTTGAGGTCAGGACTCTGTGCAGGCCAGTCAAGTTCATCCACACCAAACTCTCCCATCCATGTCTTTATGGACCTTGCTTTTTGCACTGGTGCACAGTCATGTTGGAACAGGAAGGGGCCATCCCCAAACTGTTCCCACAAAGTTGGGAGCATGGAATTGTCTAAAATCACTTGGTATGCTGAAGCATTCAGAGTTCCTTTCACTGGAACTAAGGGGCCAAGCCCAGCTCCTGAAAAACAACCCCACACCATAATCCCCCCTCCACCAAACTTTACACTTGGCACAATGCAGTCAGACAAGTACCGTTCTCCTGGCAACCGCCAAACCCAGACTCGTCCATCAGATCGCCAGATGGTGAAGTGCGATTCGTCACTCCAGAGAACGCGTCTCCACTGCTCTAGAGTCCAGTGGCGGCGTGCTTTACACCACTGCATCCGACGCTTTGCATTGCACTTGGTGATGTATGGCTTGGATGCAGCTGCTCGGCCATGGAAACCCATTCCATGAAGCTCTCTACGCACTGTTCTTGAGCTAATCTGAAGGCCACATGAAGTTTGGAGGTCTGTAGCGATTGACTCTGCAGAAAGTTGGCGACCTCTGCGCACTATGCGCCTCAGCATCCGCTGACCCCGCTCCGTCATTTTACGTGGCCTACCACTTTGTGGCTGAGTTGCTGTCGTTCCCAATCGCTTCCACTTTGTTATAATACCACTGACAGTTGACTGTGGAATATTTAGGAGCGAGGAAATTTCACGACTGGACTTGTTGCACAGGTGGCATCCTATCACAGTACCACGCTGGAATTCACTGAGCTCCTGAGAGCGACCCATTCTTTCACAAATGTTTGTAGAAACAGTCTGCATGCCTTGGTGCTTGATTTTATACACCCGTGGCCATGGAAGTGATTGGAACACCTGATTTCAATTATTTGGATGGGTGAGTGAATACTTTTGGCAATATAGTGTATGTGGTTCAGGTATCGAAATGTGGGTAATTTTGTGGAGCATTATGGAAATTCGTAACATTTGCAGAAATTCGCACGATTCATGAGTAATTGCAGAAAAACTAGAATTTTTAAAAAACGCAGTCGCCGCGTAACTTGTCCCAGTTTTCGAGCGACATGCACGTGTCATATGTCAAATTGTCCAGAATTACTTGTAGAAGTGTGCTATGTCTTTTCTAAGAGATATTAGTAGTACTTTTAGGAATTATTAAGTACTTTGTATCGCTGCTGAGCAAGCAGAAAATGCCCATAGACTTCAATATATTTTGTACTCATAGACTTCAATGTATGTGGAATGCAACTGCATTCAACTTCATTCAACTGTCTACTACAACTACTAGTCCTACTACACATGCTGCCATTTTGGATCCAGGCGGCCATTTTAGATCCAGACCACCATTTTAAATCGAGCTAGTGCACCTTAGCAATTACATAGACATCGATGTATTTGGAATGCAACTGCATTCAACTTCATACAACTTTCAAGTACTACTAGTACTACTACAGATGCTGCCATTTTGGATCCAGGTGCCCATTTTGGATCCAGCTACTACATGTTAGCAATGACATATTAGACCCTAGCAACAACTTATAAACAACATAGGCTCCACCTAGGACACCCTAGCAACCGCCTACGACACCCTAGCAATGGCCCAGGACACCCTAGCAAAGGCCTGGGACACCCTAGCAATGGCCCAGGACACCTTAGCAACACCCTAGCAACTGCCTAGGACACCCTAGCAACGGCCCAGGACATCCTAGCAACCGCCTAGGACACCCTAGCAACGGCCCAGGACACCTTAGCAACACCCTAGCAACGGCCTAGCATACCCTAGCAACAGCCCAGGACACCCTAGCAACACTGTAGCAACGGCCTAGGATACCCTAGCAACAGCCCAATACACCCTAGCAACACTGTAGCAACGGCCTAGGACACCCTAGCAACAGCCCAGGACACCCTAGCAATGCCCTAGCAATGGCCCAGGACACCCTAGCAACGGCCCAGGAACCCTAGCAACGGCCTACGACACCCTAGCAATGGCCCAAGACACCTTAGTAACACCCTAGCAACGGCCCAGGACACCCTAGCAACAGCCCAGGATACCCTAGCAACACCTTAGCAACAGCCCAGGATACCCTAGCAACACCTTAGCAACGGCCCAGGACACCCTAGCAACCAGCTGGCACACCTTACTGACCACCCGGTACAACAGAGTAATATATACTTTGCAGTTTGCCCATTTTCTGTGGGAAATGCATTTCTAGTTGTTTTTTTTTTTTACAGTTTATGACTTCAAAGGACAAAGGAGGCTGATGCTTTACCTACCGAGTAAAACTCAGTTTTATTGAGGAGAAATTCCTATTGTCAAAACCGTAAATTCCTGTGCTTTTATTTTGAAGGTGAAACCGTTTTTATAATAGCATTGTTTCAACAACATGGAGTGAAACTATTCTATATATATATATAAAAAAGCAGAGCAAGTTTGATTTCCGGCCAGCCAGGGTTTCTTCCGCCCAAAGGCGTAGGGCACGTTCTGTGAGGTGGAAATAGTATTGGCGCGTTCTGCAAGGTTGCAGCTGGATACCACTCCACTTGGCTTGTGCATTTCTCCAGGCTTATCTGTTAGCCGTACAGTTGTTGAAATGTTTTTTCTGTGTGTGATGATGACTCCTCAGACTGCTTGAGCAATGGCAGGATTAGCATTGCTCATCTGCAAAATTGGAATCTGTAAGTGTCACCATGTTTTGATTTAATTTACCAAATTAGTCTGGTTAGTATATTCGACTGCTAGTTAGCTAACAAGCTAGCGGGGCTAGCCACGGGCTTGTTGGGCGTGGAAGAAGTAAGAAAACTAAAGCTGGAGTCATTAAAAGTAAAGTAAAGTAAAAGTAAAGTTATTGGTTGGAGTCAGGACTCATCTTTAAGTTATTTGTTGGGACCAGTGTCTGTTGAACATGTCAGGCTTGGTAAACTTTAGCCACCATTAGTGCAATCGCTTTTGGTTGTTTGCGCTGCGCTGTTTGGATGCAAATAGATTGCATTCAGTAATATATTGGCTAACTAGCTCAACAAAATTGTCAATCCTAGCTTGTCTACAAGTTGTATTCAATAAGCTTATGGACATGAGCCATAAACAGACTGGCTACAGCAGAGTGTGTCGCTCACATACACAAACACAAGGCATGAAAGTACAATATTACACAGAATTGTTATCATTGAGAAACAAAGTGGAACCACCTTCAGCTGCCTCTTCCCATTCTGGGTCAGACTCCAGCTCAAACATGTACGGTCTCAGTGTTGGTTCTGGAGCGGCCGCCATGGTTATGGTAGATTTTTGCATCAAGCTTATTTGTTTATGTTGAGCAGCATGAGCACTCTGCTCTCCGTGGAGGTTGTATGTAATGAGCACTGCTCTGATTGGCTGCCTCACTCACAGAGCAGTGCTCATTACATACAACCTCCACGCCCTCAAAACAGCCTGTTCTTTACAATGGAGAAAGTGAGAGACTGAAACACACACCACAGAAGCTGGTTTTAGGATTTTTGTTTTCTTCTTCACAAACGTCTTGTAAAGACCCACAGGAACAGTTTAAATAGCCCAAAATGAGTACAAATAACAGAATATAAACACACATACAGACACAGTACACAGGCACAGCACGTCACACACCAGACCTACCTTGATGCATGGTTCGGTGATTTATTGACTGTATTTGGGCAACTCCCCCTATTTGGTGGACAGCAGCCAAATACATAGCAGGATAATAAAAGATATCAATCAATTTGATTTGACAGATAGCCAATAGTAATTTGGCTTACAAACCTTTTACAAAAATGTCACCCATATCAAGAATTATTCATGTTATTCCTGTGCGCTTTGGCAAAATTCCCTTTGACATTGAATGTTTGACGAAGTTGTCATAGACATCAATGTTCAGTGTAAGACACTCAAGAGAGATGACGGTTACAGCATAGTGTCATACTATTCTTATACATATCCATGAAGTTGTGTTGCATCAAATATGATGAAATAAATTTGAAATTGTGTGTAATTTGTCTGCTTCAATCACCATGACGCCATTACCTTCCTACTTTTCCACCAATTATTCATGATGGAACCATCCACTCCTAGGATATCACCATTATGTAACTTCGGGCCATTTCCTATGATCGTCTTATCTGTATCTGCGATGGATGTGGTAGTGTTACACCATCTGATCTCCTTAAAACCGTGGACGCATGTTCCCAGGTTTTTGACATTTTAATAGTGTTTGTTTATGTGTCCGCTCGTTGCCAATAGTGAAACCGGAAATGAAAGGACAAAGGTGTTCTCCACCCGAACGGAAAAATGTATGGTAACGCATTGGTTTGAGGACTGCACTGTATAAATCTGTCATTTAATTACTTGAGCGGTTAAACTTGCTTGTGCTTCAGGGAACAGCTGTGCCACTACATCTGGTCTTTCTCTTATAAGCCTGCCTCCTTTAAGCCCTTGTGGATTTGTTTGATTTGACAAATGATCCGGCGCAAGATCTGTAACACATCAAGAGTCAGGGTCCGCACGGCTAAAATGACCTAAAATCAGTGGACACACCCCTTTTCAAATGTCTGTGTGGCTGTCCACATCCACACTGTGTAGGCTACATCCCAAAAAATGTAGAGAAGGGGACTATAGAAGATTCCATCCTCAACAGGTTAGAGAGGATTGACCAGGACTGAGCACATCAGCAGGAGAGCAGCTCAGGAAAACAATGAGGATGTGGAGTTTGGCACTGTAGTGGACGATATGCTCAGCAAAGTTACCCCCCAAAGAAAGTCAGCCGTAAAATTTGGAATTTATCAAATCCTTTACGAGGCTGAGGGAGATGAGGTTGCGTCATAGAGTCATAGATGATAGTATATAGGCCATTGTATTATATTTCTGTTAAAGGTCCCATATTATGGAAAACGGTTTATTCCTGGCGCTTATACATGTTCCACAGGAAATTACTTCCCTAAGCAGCTGAGAAAATGTGAATTCTGGAAGTCAATCCGTTTTTCTGTATTTTCCTTTTTCCCAAAACGGTGCCAAAGACATGAGAAAAACGGCCCGTTTCAGAAAATGGTTCCTTTGGACGTCATAAGGTGCAAATCCAGCCCCTCTCAGAGCATGCCCACACCCAGTTGAACAACCAACCCATTTACGTCGTCGCAAAATGTAGCTATTGCTTATGGTGCATTCCTTTGTACTCGGAAATTGTACTCAGCTAAAACATGTACGGTCTCAGTGTTGGTTCTGGAGCGGCCAGTTATGGTAGATTTCTGCATCAAGCTTATTTGTTACCTTGAGCAGCATGGGCGCTCTGCTCTCCCCCTCCGCCAGGTGATTCCGTGTAGGTTGCTCATTACATACAACCTCCATGCCCTCAAAACAGCCTGTTCTTTACAATGGAGAAAATGAGAGACTGAAACACACCACAGAAGCTGGTTTTAGGATTTGTTTTTATATAGACTTCACAAACGTCTTGTAAAGACCCCCAGGAACAGTTTAAATAGCCCAAAATTAGCACAATACCCCCCCCCTTTAATGTTCCTGTGTTGTTCAGTGTGTACTGTTCATTTCTAAAAGGTGCACATTTCCAAAATACACATTGTGACAGTTTGGTTGTTGGAATGGTTTTCAAATAAAAACCCAGATTTCAAGAATGATAAACTGTTTACTAACACAAATACAAAAGCAAACAGTAGGACATAAAGCAAACACTCAGTGTAGCATACCTCTCCTAATCACATTTTCTGTTGTCTTTGTTGGGACAAGAAGAAAGACTTGAAGTCATTCCTGGCTCCAATGGCAGCCCTGGATGCCCGTGCCCTGCTGAGCTGCCCAGGGTCAAGCAGGTTGTTGTCCTCTCCAACATGCCTCCTCCATTCAGCTGCCATCACATCAAATCAAATCACATTTATTTGTATAGCCCTTAATCACCGTTACAGTCCCTAAGGGCTTCACAATGCCCAACATGTGAAAATAATAAATGATTAGTACACGACATCCCCCAGCCTTAGACCCTCACAGAGGACAAGGAAAAACTCCCACAAAAACCTTATTGGAAAAGTGGGAGAAACCTTGGGAGGGGCTACTCAGAGAGGGATCCCCCTACCAGGACGGTTGGGCGTGCAATAGATGCCGTGTTTGGGCAAACAGAGTATACACAATATGACACATCCCTTGTTGCTGTAGCAACATCAGTGAAGCTGGGTGGGATGTATCGACTTGCTGGTGTGTTGGCTGCATTGGTGTGTGCAAGATAATTGTGAAGGGCAATGCAAGCCTTCACAATCTTAACAGCCTTGTCGGGGTGGAATTCAAGGGGCCGGCCAAGAATTCGCCACCGTGCCGTCATGATGCCCAAGGAGTTCTCTATGACTCTCCTGGCATGGGAGTGACGATAGTTGTATTGATATGAGGTGAGCAAATAAGCAAATAATAATATCATTAGAGCAAATAAATGGGCTGTCAATATGAACATAACCAAAGGGGGGTAAGTGTAGTATAAAATGTGAAAATGAAAAGGGCATTTTTATAGGTTATTCATCAAACACAGCATATAAGAATGAATAATGAACAAATGCTCACCAGGGTATGGTCGCATCAGGTTGCTATGGAAGAGAAAAGCTGCTTCGCCCAAGAACACGTGGGCAGGGAAGGTTGACAGGGGTAGGGGAAATCCAAGGGCCCACGCAGCAGGCGCTCCCCAAACTTGCTGTCCTTGAAAACTCCACTGTTGATTTGTCAGCCGTAAGCACCAATATCCACCAAGATGATTCAAGATTCAAAAACTTTATTTGTCACATACACACACACACAGGGTGTGCAGTGAAATGGAAAGTGTCAATGCTCAACAGTAATGTGCAAAGGGCAACAAGTTCACACTATTTACAATAGAAAAACCCATGGTGAAGCGGTAATTGGCATCACAAACAGCCAGCAGGACGAGGGAATGTGTCCCCTTATAGTTAAAATAATCGCCATAGAACCACCAGCCTCCCCTCTGAAAGCCAACGCCTTGGATGGAAGACTCCTGGCTCAAGTTACGCACCAGACCAAACCCTTGCTCCTCACCCACTCCGGTAATCACCGGGAACAAATCCGTTTCCACCATCGCCCCACGCCCCAGTCGTCCTTGGTCAAAACTGGTTGAAGCTGCACAATCCCCACATTGACTGGTCCTCCGGCAAGGTAATTAGCTGGAGCCCATTCTGTCTTTCCTCATGCCTACAATCAGATTTACAGTGCCCAGACAGAGGGCACTGTAGCTCCAGCCTCATTTCAGCAAACAGCAAGCGCTCTCTCTGCCTCCACATCGCCCATATGATTGCGCTATAGACCTCCTCCCTGGAGCTACCCTACCATCCAGTCGACTATACAACCTTTCCTGTGCGGAAAGGGAGGCCATGGAGAAATGCATCTCCCTGGCTGCTGGCATCATTCGGCCACCCTCATCTCCTGTTGGTGCTGCCTTCTTCGTGTCAAAAAAAGATCTCTTCCTCCATCTGTGCATTGATTTCCATGGTTTGAACAACATCACCGTCAAGAACAAATACCCCCTGCCCCTCATCAACTCTGCCTTTGAACCTCTCCAGGGAGACATCGTCTTCTCCAAACTGGACTTACGGAACGCCTACCACCTAGTCAGGATATGGGAAGGAGATGAGTGGAAGACAGCCTTTAACACCCTCCTAGGCCATTTTGAATATCTCGTGATGCCTTTTGGTCTAACCAATGCCCCTGCTGTCTTCCAGGCTCTCGTGAATGATGTGCTCCGAGACTTCTTAAACCGCTCCATCTTTGTGTATTTGGACGACATCCTGATCTTCTCTCAGGACACCAAGGATCACACCCTACATGTCCGGCAAGTGCTTCAGAGGCTCCTGGAGAACAAGCTATTCGTGAAGGCAGAGAAATGCGAGTTCCATGTCAGCTCGGTAAGCTTTCTGGGATACATCATCGAGGACGGGCAGGTGAGAACAGATTCCGAAAAGATCCAGGCAGTAGCAGCATGGCCCAGACCCACCTCCCGGAAGCAGCTCCAACGCTTTCTGGGTTTTGCCAACTACCGTCGTTGTTGAATAAATTCAGATCTAGACAGAAGTCCTTTCAATCAATCATGAATCACATGAGCACATTTATTAGCACACAGAATACAATGCAACACAATACAATACAATACTGAGCGCTCAGGAGAGACACACACACACATGGGTATGGTATGCAGCTCTCTGCCAGAGGAGCCTCTGGACAGAGTTTATAAAGCATAAGGAAAACAAAAATGGTGTGGGGGGGGGGGGGGGGGGTAGGTTCTAACACACTAGCAAAGTATTACCTAATAAGGGGGAGGAACAGGTGATGGCGTAGCTTTTACACAATCTGCAAGGCCATGTGGTTATTATGGTACAAGGCGTAACATTCTGGGCAAAGGCAGATTGGGGCCCTAAAGTGGTTCCATCCTTAACAGTGTCACTACCACGACATCTTGACGCCACACCAAATGTGCTGCATCAATCATAAGACACAACGTAAGCAGGAATATACAGAATTATAAGATACATAATCATAAGATACATAAGGGTGTACATAAATTCTTCCACAGTCGTGTTGCAGCTCCACTAACCCAACTCACCTCTCCATCCAGACCACAAAAACCTTGCCTAGCCTGGCCCTGGTGAAGGAGGCGCAACACACTCAACCAGACCCAGGTGATGCCCACGCTAACTGACTTTGTGTGCCTGGTTCTGCTCGCTCCCAGGTTCTCCAGTGGGGGCACACGTCCCGTTTTGCCTGCCATCTGGGGGTGGGCCGCATCCTGACCCTCCTCAAGAGATACTTCTGGTGGCCGTCCATGGAAGCTGACACTCGTGCCTTTGTTTCTGCCTGTACCGTGTGTGCTCATGGAAAATCTTCCCACTGGCCACCTGCTGGTCTGCTTCGTCCCCTACCTGTCCCCAGCTGTCCCTGGTCCCATATCGCCCTAGATTTCATCACTGGCTTACCTCAGTGCCAAAGTAACACTACTATCCTCACCATAGTCGACCGCTTTTCCAAATCGGTGCATTTTGTTGCTCTCCCCAAGCTCCCACAGCCCAAAAAACAACCGAGCTTCTTACCTACCACATCTTTCGCCTCCACGGGATACCCTCTGATGTTGTTTCTGACTGGGGTCCACAATTCATTTCGCAGGTGTTGAAGTCCTATGTCAAGCCCTGGGAGCATGGTGAGTCTCTCCTCTGGTTTTCACCCCCAGATTAACGGACCAACCGAACAGGCTAACAAGGACCTGGAATATGCTCTCCACTGTGTCCCTGCCAGAAACCCTACCTCCTGGAGCTCACTACTACTACTTCTCAGTCACACTGTCAGTCTCTCACCCCAACGTGCTCTCTCACAGTCACACACGCAGGTTAAAAGGCCCGGCTGTAATCAGCCTTAATTGGCTGCAGCCGGTACCGGATCCAGGGTAGAGTCAGTCCACCAACTCAACTCTCCCCTGGATCCAAGCTAAGCCTCACCCGACCCTCCCCCCAGCTGCCACAACCTCCTTTCCTCACATGATATAAACTCTCTCAGTTCTCTCTGGACCGGCCAAAATCTAAGGAGCCCCGATGGGCAGGTGGACAAGTCCAAGAAACTCATGCGGTAAAACATCAAGGAACTTCTAGAAATGCAATTTAACCGTCCTGTAACCTGTCCTGTAACTGAGTTTGAACCTGGCCTGCCCAACTGACTTGCCTGACCTGCCCTGGTGCTAGTCTATAGGGCAGTGAAATGAACAGCTCCTTCTTACGTCCAGGCTATGGCAGCAGAGTCACTGCCCATCTTTCGCCACAGGCTGAAAACCCACCTCTTCAGGAAACACTACCCTGACCCTTCCTCTTAACCTTGCCTATTTGTCGTCAATTATGTGTCTGAGCTCTTGTTTATTTGGTTCACTTATTTGTCTTAGCTCTTGTTTATTTGATTCTCTTATTTGTCTCATTTGTTTAAAGGGGGGGTATTGTACTAATTTTGGGCTATTTAAACTGTTGCTGGGGGTCTTTATAAGACGTTTGTGAAGTCTATATGAAAAAAAATCCTAAAACCAGCTTCTGTGGTGTGTGTTTCAGTCTCTCATTTTCTCCATTGTAAAGAACAGGCTGTTTTGAGGGCGTGGATGTTGTATGTAATGAGCACTGCTCTGAGCAGGCCAATCAGAGCATTGCTCATTACATACAACCTACACGCAATGAGGATGTGTGAGCAACACTCTCTGCTGTAGCCGGTCTGTTTATGGCTCATGTCCATAAGCTTATTGAATACAACTTGCAGACAAGCTAGGATTGACAATTTTGTTGAGCTAGTTAGCCAATATATTACTGAATGCAATCTATTTGCATACAAACAGTGCACCCAAACAACCAAACACGATTGTACTAATGGTGGCTAAAGTTTACCAAGCCTGACACGTTCGACAGACTTATAAAACAGACACTGGTCCCAACAAATAACTTTATGATGAGTCCTGACTCCAACCAATAACTTTACTTTTACTTTACTTTTACTGACTCCAGCTTTAGTTTTCTTACTTCTTCCACGCCCAACAAGCCCGTGGCTAGCCCCGCTAGCTTGTTAGCTAACCAGCAGTGAATATACTAACCAGACTAATTTGGTAAATTAAATCAAAACATGGTGACACTTACAGATTCCAATTTTGCAGATGGGTCACGTACCTTGTGAATTGCTCCATCTTTAAGCTTCAATTTAGATGCTAATCCTGCCGTTGCTCAAGCAGTCTGAGGACTGATCATCACACAGAAAAAAACTGTAGCCGTTGCCATTAAAAATAAAATTAATCTACTCTGTCCTGGCATTTTCACGTGTTGGGAGACTGTGCAGGGATCTATGTTGCTGCCTGCATCCTACAAAATAATAACTGGAGAGTTGATATATCTCCTAGATATATTGTTGTTTTAGCTTCACTCGTCGGAAAGTAATGGTGCATTCCAGTGTACTCGGAAAAAACGGCGTCCGAATGTGATATGCGCTTCACTTCACTAATGGCGCTGTAGTAGTTGATGTTGAGTTTAGATTCTTGTAACACTCTGAGACTTACCATACAAACATGAGTTTGCTGCGGGCGATTATGTTTTCCCGAGCAGATGCACTGGAACACATTTAGATTGGAAGTTAGGAATACCGACTTGGAATTACCGATTTCCGAGTACAATGGAATGCACCATAAGCAACGGCTTGCGGCACTGCCGTGAGCTGCATTTTGCAACAACGTAAATGGGATTGGTTGTTCAACTGGGCGTGGGCATGTTCTGAGAGGGGCTGGATTTGCACCTTATGACGTCCAAAGGAACCATTTTCTGAAACGGGCCGTTTTTCTCCTATCTTTGGCACCGTTTTGAGAAAAAGGAAAATACAGAAAAACGGGTTGACTTCCAGATTTCAAATTTTCTCAGCTGCTTAGGGAAGTAATTTCCTGTGGAACATGTATAAGCGCCAGGAATAAAACGTTTTCCATAATATGGGATCTTTAAGATAAAGTAGGTTGCTAAATTATTGCACTCTTACCTTTACACTAATTATGCTCTTAGTTGCTTGTTTCGGAAGGAAATGCACTTACGATTTCTGGTGACTAGTAGTTTTCTTGCCTACCTATGTTGAATGCACTTATTGTAAGTCGCTTTGGATAAAAGCGTCTGCTAAATGACTGTACTGTAATGTAATGCTTTTACCTCCAGGTTTTGGGCAGCGACTCTGCTGCCATAACCTGGAGGTAAGAAGGAGCTGTTCCTTTCACTGCCCTATAGGCTAGCACCAGGGTCTTGAACTGGATGCGAGCTGTTACAGGGAGCCAGTGTAGAGAATGGAGAAGGGTAGTTGTATAGGAGAACTTGGGGCGGTTGAACACCAGACGAGCTGCAGCTTTCTGAATAAGCTCCAGAGAAGCTCCAGAGCGTCTGCTAAATGACTGTAATGTAAAGTTATTGGGGCAAGCTTCAAGGTAGGACCAAATATTTAAATTTGGTCTCTTAAAGTGTCACCTCTTCCAGCAGCATATTGGTGATGGATAAGTTTGTCAAGCACACTCATCTCAATGTTCAATCATTTTATGAATCAATGTCACACAACATGCAACTTGAATTTTCATTAATTTACTATAAATAACAAACATTAACATTAAAAATATCAAATCAAATTGAACACAAAACATAGATAATGGAAATGAATCAACAGTTAAATATAAAGTCCAATTCAGAATATGTAGTCAGACATGTCCATGGAGCAGTGTCTCTTAGAGAAGCAGTCGTCTTCATCTTCCTCCTCCTCCTCCCTGCTCCTCTTTCCACAGACATAGCAGATGCCTCTGCTGAGTCCAGCCATGGGACTGGGGGACTCCCATGTCAGAGTCCAGATCAGACTCTAGGGGAGCTGGGTCCTCATCCTTGTCTTCATCATCAGCATCGTAGTTGAGGTAGAGATGTGAAGAGTTGAAGATGGTATGATGGCAATATGATGGAGCAACAGCCCACAGCACATCTTCCTCCCCCTCCCCCTCCCCCTCCTCCTCCTCCTCACTGTAAGATGAGGTCAGGAGGGGTCAGACATTTCTCCACTATTTCTTCTTCCTCCTCTTCCTCCCTACCCCTCTTTCCACAGACTCTGGCCAGTCCAGAGCAGATGCCTCTGCTGGGTCCAGCAATGGGACTGGGGGACTTCCAGCTCACAACAGGGTTGTATGACTCCATGTCAGAGTCCAGATCAGACTCTAGGGGAGCTGGCTCCTCATCCTCATCTTCATTATCAGCATCATAGTTGAGGTAGAGAGGTAAAGAGGTGAAGATGGTATGATGGCAACTTGATGGAGCAACAGCCCCTAGCACATCTTCCTCCTCCTCCTCACTATTCTCCTCCTCCTCGCTGTAAGATGGTAAGATGATGTCAGATGATGTTAGATAACTAAAAATGTTGAAATCTCACCACACGGTGGATTTAATGAAAGGTTGGGGCTCATTTCAACAGTCAGAAAGAAGTATTTCCAGTCAAAGGTAGTTCAAGGTAGTTCAATAGTTCAAGTGTCGCTGTTTCAGGTCTTGTTTGTGATTTTGTCTCTGAGATGAGAAACTGCAACACTGGATGGAGTTCTATAGAATGTTCTTTGTGATGTCATAATGTGAATGTTCAGGCTGTCAGGATTGGTGGATTAGATTTCTAATGCCATGATCAGGTTATCATATTGATATAGAGCATAATAATATGTGGTATGGCTATACATCTCCATTTGCTTTCTATATCAATGCTACTTTCTGGCCAACTGTACAACTGGGACACTATAGATCCCTCTATGTCAGAAAGTTACTGACTGTGATGCTTCCAAGTGTGTTTTGAAGTCCAGTTAAACAGATAACGGCACTGAACCAGGGGCTTTGGAAGATACACTTTATTAATGTACACAAAAGCATGAGACAGAAATAAAGTCTATCTGTAAAAACTGTCAAAACTTAAGGTAAACGTAAGGTAAACTGGAATAGGCATAATAATAATTTTAACTTTGGCTACCGTCTTCTCTACAAAATGAACACCATACAAAGATACCAACTGGAAATATGAAACTGGCCACCCAGAATATATATTAATCTTGTCAATGGAAAATAACATTTATCTAGCATTAGCATTTAATCCCACCGATCCTCTCAGTAAGGCCTTCCTAGATATTATTGATACTTGCGGCCTCACTCAATTTGTTAATGAACCAACCCACCATGGTGGCAACACCCTTGACCTGGTTCTAACCCGTGGCATTCCTGTTTCTGCTTTAGTGGTCTCCTCTTATGTGCCAGCCCTATCTGATCACTATCTCATTAAATTTGAAATCAAATTGATCTTCCCACGCCAAAAGTGTGAAGATACATATATTAGCCATCGTATTAATGCCACTACGGCCTCGTTACTATCTGAAAAACTGCCCAGTTTTCTCGCACCACTCTCTGGTCATGTTGGCTCACTCGACAATTTCACCAACAAACTAAACGCTAGCCTTACCAACGCGCTTGATTCAATTGCCTCATTAGTCACTAAAAAACACCACGCTAGGAAGTTTGCACCATGGTTTACCCATGACACTCGTGCACTTAAACAAGCCTGTAGAAAACTAGAACATAAATGGCGATTGACCAAACTTGAAGTCTTCCGGCTTGCCTGGAATGATAGCCTGCTAAATTATGAATGTGCACTCTCGTCAGCCAAAACTGCACACTTCTCTAGGTTAATCAGTGCAAATAAAAACCCAAAATTTCTATTCGACACTGTTACTAAACTAACACAGAATCCCTCCCCCTCTGATAGCTTTCTGTTTTCTCCAAATAATTTCATGTCTTTTTTTAGTCAGAAAATCACACTGATTAGAGATGAGATCACCAGTACCCTCTACTGGTGGTGCCGTCGCACCCCTGAAAAGTCCACTTGGTGTTTCCCGGGCTGAATCTCTTTTCTCACAGCTTGAGTTAGTTTCCTTAGACTCTCTCACCAAGCTAACTGTCTTTGAAACCCACGACCTGCATGCTAGACCCTCTGCCTGCTAAAGTTTTCCCTATCCTAGGACCCTCCATTCTCTATATGATCAATCAGTCGCTCTCCACTGGCACTGTGCCCTCCGCCTTTGAAATGGCCGTGATCAAGCCACCACTGAAAAAAACGAACCTGTTACGCTGAGGTACGATCTGGACCCAAAATGCAGACCACAGCTATGAGACAGATAGGAGGTACGGAAAAAAGGGGATTTATTAGTGAGGCAGCAGGTGGTGGAGAGGTGAGGGGTGCAGGGGCCAGGCTGGGGGAACCGGGGTAGCGACGAGGCCAGGGCGGAGGAGGCAGAGAGGGAGCAGGCAGGTGAGGCAGCTGGAGATGGAGGGACAGGAGAGACCGGAGGGAGGACAAGGAGCCGGGGTGCAGACTGGGGCTGGAGCAGGCAGACGAGGAGACACGAGGAAGGAGGCACACAGGGGAACACTGGGGACAGAAACACAACGTTAAACATATACTTTCACAAGGAAATTGGTTTTCAAGTAGCGAGGCCGAGAAGGTGTCTACCACGGTAGTTTGCAGAACAATCTGGCGATGAGTAGATGGGAAGCCGGGGTTCTTAAGCTGCAGGGTTGATGGGTTGATGAGCGACAGGTGTGGAGGAGAGGTAGGGCTGGGCGAGGAAGCCACGCCCAGGACAAACACACAACCACACGGAGACAGACAGAGACAAACAGGGGGGGTAAAAACAAGGGGAAACTCCGGGGGTAGGGCTGGGACCATAACAGAACCTTGACCCCGAAGTACTCCAGAACTATAGACCAATCTCAAATCTGCCGTTCCTCTCCAAATTACTTGAACGAACAGTAATGAGTCAATTTACAGATTTTTTTGTCAAAAAATAACCTACTTGATCCCTTCCAATCTGGCTTTAGATCCTTTCACTCAACCGAAACTGCACTCACAGAGTGGTAAATTACCTTTTGTTACCTATTGACTCCAACTCAACCTCAGCACTATTGCTACTTGACCAGAGTGCAGCCTTCGACACAACTGATCATACGATACTCTTGAACCGTCTTGAACATTATATTGGTATCCAGGGATCAGCCCTTTCTTGGTTTAGGTCTTACCTACTTGATAGATCACATCGCATCTTTTACAACATGACCTCAGAGTGTTGCAATATGGTGTCCCACAAGGCTCTGTCCTAGGACCACTGCTATTCTCTATCTATATGCTACCACTTGGTGGCATCATTCGCAAATTTGGCATTAACTTCCATTGCTACGCCGATGACACCCAAATTTACATACCAGTCAAACCAACCAATGACACCCAATTCCAAAAACTAGAGGCCTGCCTATCAGAGGTCAAGTATTGGATGTCCCTAAACTTCCTACTTCTTAATGGCAGCAAAACTGAGATGCTGATTGTGGGACCAGCTAGACATAGACACTTATTTGAGAATACTACTCTCAACTAGTTGTGTAATCTCCCAGAGCCCATATGTTAAAAATCTTGGGGTAAAATTCGACCCTACCCTCTCATTCGAGTTGCACATTAAGGAGATCACTAAAACAGCGTTTTATCCTCTTCGTAATATTGCCAAAATTCGACCCATGCTAACAAAGGCAGACGCAGGAAATTTAGTACATGCCTTTGTATCATCCAGAATCGATTACTGCAATGTTTTCGGGCGTACCTACTGGGCGCACTAAAAAACTACGACTGGTCCAGAATGCTGCTGCCAGAATCCTGACCAAAACTACGAAATTCGACCATATAACTTCCATTCTATCCTCATTACACTGGCTACCAATTCAGGCCAGGTGTGACTTTAAGGTGCTTTTACTTACATATAAATCATTACATGGGATGGCACCGTCCTATTTATCCGATTTGATTAAACCATGTAAACCGCCACGTGCCCTCAGAGCTCAGGACGCTGGCTACCTGTCTATCCCAGCAGTTAAAAAGAAAACTGCAGGTAACAGAACCTTTTCTTACCGGGCTCCCTATCTCTGGAACAGTCTGCCTGCCTCAGTCAGAGAGGCAGGCTCTATCGAAGTCTTTAAGTCAAGGCTAAAAACCCATTTATTCTCTCTGTCATTTGACCAGCCTTGAGGGAGTGGCTCAGTCTCATCTCAGAGTAAGGCTAGACCTAGTTAGCTCATCCTAGCTCAGGGTCCTGCCGATGGATATTAGCATCCTGTCTACATGTCCTATTCTCCTGGTCTACCTGCTCCTGTCCACTGACGCTGGTCATGTTTGTCTGTGTGAGTGACAGTGTGTGTATGGGTGTGTGTGGGGGTGTCTCCTATCTGTTCCAGGCTGCAGCCCGGCAGAGTTGGCGTCTGCGTGGTCCCGCCTCCTAGGACGATGCTGACTGAGCAGGCGTTGCGTTCTCCTATCTGGGCAGTGTAGGCGCCTGCGTGGTCCCCTAGCCCTATGATGACGCTGACTGAGTTGCCGTTGCTGTGATTCCCCATCAGATCTGGATGTCCCACCAAAATGAACTTTCATATATTGTGTATACGCTGCTTGCCCAAACTCGGCATGTATTGCACGCCCAACCGTCCTGGTAGGGGGATCCCTCTCTGAGTAGCCCCTCCCAAGGTTTCTCCCAATTTTCCAATAAGGTTTTGTGGGAGTTTTTCCTTGTCCTCTGTGAGGGTCTAAGGCTGGGGGATGTCATGTACTAATCATTTATTATTTTCACATGTTGGGCACTGTGAAGCCCTTAGAGACTGTAACGGTGATTAAGGGCTATACAAATAAATGTGATTTGATTTGATTTGATCTCTCTCCACATGTTTGAGCCGGAGTCTGACCCAGAATGGGAAGAGGCAGCTGAGCGGTTCCACTCAGGAGAACCCAGCAGAACGTTTCTCAATGATAACAATTCCATGTAATATTGTACTTTTGTGCCTTAATTGTGTTTGTGTGTATGTGGGTGTGTGAACAACGCTCTCTGCTGTAGCCTGTCTGTTTATGGCTCATGTCCATAAACTTTTTGAATACAACTTGCAGACAAGCTAGGATTGACAATTTTGTTGAGCTAGTTAGCCAATATATTATTGGATGCAACCTATTTGCATCCAAACAGTGCAGTGCAAATAATCTTAAGCGGCGATTGTACTAGTGGTCGCTAAAATTTACCCAACTTGCAAATAATATCAAAACATGGTGACACTTACAGATTCCAAGTTTGCAGATGGATCACGTACAGTGTGAATTGCTCCATCTTTAAACTTCAATGTAGATGCTAATCCTGCTGTGAATGGCCCGCCTTGCTCAAGCAGTCCAACGAGTGATGAGCTAACTGTAGCCAGCTAACGGTGCCGTTAAAAATAAAATTAATCCACTCTGTCCTGGCATTTTCACGTGTTGGGAGACTGTGCAGGGATCTATTTTGCTGCCTGCATCCTACAAGAACAACTGGAGTGTTGGGATCCTGCCCTAGACATGTTGTTGTAGCTCCAAAGTTCGCAAAGTAATGGTGAAACCTCAGAAAATACTATGTCTGACACAGAAAAGTGCAATAGAACAGTCATTCAAGTCGGAATTCCCAGTCGGAAACTCAGGCAAGATCCTACTGGCCCAAGTTCGCCAATATAAACATACCTGACGTCACTACTACACGTCAATATAGCGGCGCACACCGTGAACAGTCAATTTTTACTTCATATGTTTTAGTTATGAAAACGAGAAAGAAAAATAAGATAGAAGTCTTTACTAGCGTGCGGTACTAGCTTAGATGAAACACATTTAGATTGGAAGTTGAGAATACCGACTCGGAATTATCGATTTCCGAGTACAATGGAATGCACCATAAGCAATTGGCTTTTTAACCAATGTAATGTTTCTTCTTTTTTTTTCTTCCTTTTTCTCCCCAATTGTTCATGTCCAATTCCCCCTGCCTAAGCAGTCCCGGTCATTGCTCTGCCCCCTCTGCCGGTCTGGGGAGGGTGTAGACTACCACATGCCTCCTCCGATGCATGTGGAGTCGCCAGCCGCTTCTTTACACCTGACAGCAAGGAGTTTCACCGGGAGGGCATAAAGCGTGTGGAGGAACACGTTCCCCTCCCCGCTGAACAGCTGCCCCGACCGACCAGAGGAGGCGCTAGTGCAGCGACCAGGACATATACCCCTCCAGCTTCCCACCCGCCGGAGTATTCGGTATTCCCAACTTCCAATCTAAATGTGTTCCAGTGCATCTGCTCGGGAAAACATAATCGCCCTACAGCAAACTCATGTTTGTATGGTAAGTCTCAGAATGTTACAAGCATCTAAACTCATCAACTACTACAGCGCCATTAGTGAAGAGAATTGGTGCATATCACATTCGGACGCCGTTTTTTCCGAGTACACTGGAATGCACCATTACTTTCCGAAGAGTGAAGCTAAAACAACATATCTGGAGATATATCAACACTCCAGTCATTATTTTGTAGGATGCAGGCAGCAACATAGATCCCTGCACAGTCTCCCAACATGTGAAAATGCCAGGACAGAGTGGATTAATTTTATTTTTAATGGCAACGGCTACAACGGCTTTTTTTCTGTGTGTGATGATCAGCCCTCAGACTGCTTGAGCAACGGCAGGATTAACATCTAAATTGAAGCTTAAAGATGGAGCAATTCATAAGGTACGTGACCCATCTGCAAAATTGGAATCTGTAAGTGTCACCATGTTTTGATTTAATTTACCAATTTAGTCTGGTTAGTATATTCACTGCTGGTTAGCTAACAAGCTAGTGGGGCTAGCCACAGGCTTGTTGGGTGTGGAAGAAGTAAGAAAACTAAAGCTGGAGTCATTAAAAGTAAAGTAAAGTAAAAGTAAAGTTATTGGTTGGAGTCAGGACTCATCTTAAAGTTATTTGTTGGGACCAGTGTCTGTTTTATAAGTCTGTCGAACATGTCAGGCCTGGTAAACTTTAGCCACCATTAGTACAATTGTGTTTGGTTGTTTGGCTGCGCTGTTTGGATGCAAATAGATTGCATCCAATAATATATTGGTTAACTAGCTCAACAAAATTGTCAATCCTAGCTTGTCTGCAAGTTGTATTCAATAAGCTTATGGACATGAGCCATAAACAGACCGGCTACAGCAGAGAGTGTTGCTCACACATCCTCATTGCGTGTAGGCGTGTAGGCCAATCAGAGCAGTGCTCATTACATACAACCTCCATGCCCTCAAAAGTTGAATGAGGCATAGGCTGGAAAGACTTGAGTCAGTGGACTGACTCTCTCTGGATCCAGCACCAGCTGCGGCCAATCAAGGCCGATTGAGTGCCTGAGTTCGACAGGAGATCGGGAGGATCAAGTCAAACTATGCAGCAGGGAGTGCGAGCGGGACCCTCCATTGAAGGCCTGGAACTGACTGTATTTATACAGCAGATAAAGGTTCTAGATTCCTGTCCCAAAGACATTTTTCCAAAAATTAACTGTTTACTTTGGGCACTCATTACTCTACTGATAACAAGCTGTACAGTTGAGCTCTTATTTTCCACTGTTAACCGGACCAACAGGGCAACTGTGCTCACAGGTCGACTGAACAATTCATCCATTCTTTCATTTAAAAAGGAGTTGGCAGACATTTTGGATTATGATGAAATAATTTCATTGTTAAAGACAATGCACTTGCACTTTTTGAAATGGGGCCTGCTGGTGTAGCCTATTGCGTTCCCGGCTGAGGGACTGTGAATCGTTAGCTTATGAATTGTTGAGTCTGGGGTGCCCAGGTGGGTTATCTCCCGGGCCTTTCTGGAGTTTGCATGTTCTCCCCGTGTTCACTTGGGTCTCCTCCTGCAAAGAACCCCATCTAATAACATGCAATATCCAGTCGACTGTCCCTGACGAGGATGGTGACAAAACACCTGGAATTGGTCCCCGGGCGTGGCCGTCGTCTGCTCCCTGGCTGGCTTGGAGGAAGATCGGTGGGGATGGGATAATAGCAGATCATTCATTCAACTTGGACACTCTAACCTGCGTGTGTGTGTGTGTGTGTGTGGCCACTTCCCCCCTGCATGTATTGTGGACAATGTTGCAATTAAAGTCGTTGTTCTTAAAAAAAAAAAAAATGTCATACTTTTCTATACTGTTAATATACATAATACATAATGCTTCCTCAGTTTATTCAAGTGGCATGTAGTGGCATTGTGCAAATAGCATATAGGCTTAGGCCTAACTAAAAATAAAAAAAACGTACGATTGTGAGGTTAGTCTTACTGTTAGAAAAACTGTGATGTGATGTAGTTGCACATTCAAGGTGGCAGATCGTCAGTGAGTAGGTCATTGCAGTATCTACAACTTTACTCTTTCAACTGTCAGAATTGATGAGTTTGTTCTCTCTCTCTGGCCATGTTCCAATTATTGGAAATTGTGATGTTATATTGGTCAGTGTCACTGAGAAAATGAGTGGAAAGCTTGAAACCAGCACTAAGTGAGGTTTAACTTGATAGGGTTATTCCGGGTGAAATCACCTAAAGAGTTAAACCCGACCACCTCAGATTTTGATGAAACTTGGTGTACTTGTACTTGTACTTGTACTTGTAAATCTCAAATTTCAGGTCAGTCGGACCAGTGGTTTGGGAGATATGGACCCCCAAAATTTGAGATTTTGTGCAAAAAGGGGCATGGTCGCCAACCTTTGAATCCTCATATCTCAGGAACTACTGGGCCAATCTTCAAAAGAATGGTAGTGTTCGAAAGGGAACTTGTTTATATATATAGTATATTGGGGTACATTGATCTCTTGACCTTTGCTATGACCTTGAAATTGACATTGTGTATCACGTGACCTTGAGATTACCTTTCCTGGAACCCACATGTTAACTAAAATATACAGAAGTTTCAGATATGTAATATTTTTTGTTTAGCAGCAATACAGATTCAAAAAATGCATACCCACAGAGATGATTGATAAAATGCATTATAATGTATATTTTCTACATGCATAGATTCCTCTCGTGACCAAAACCCATCTTGGCTTGAAGGATATGAAAAGTTTACCTGGGAAATTGTGAACCGATGGTTTACCTGAGGAATTGTGAATTTAGTCCAACCATATATCTTTGTATATTCTGTATATTAATTTTGCATTTGTATTGTACATATGTTCGCTGTTACATACTAACAATGTTCAGTGTAATATGAACTATTTCAAGCTACTGAACGACAATGAAAACAGGTAAAATATTGCCTATTGTATCCTTTCAGTATAAATAAAAGATAGGGGTGCCGCAATCGATCGGCCAGCAATCGGAAATGGCCGATATTCAGTATAAATATGAGATCGGGGAATTCCGATAATGCTTTACAGTCGCCGATTGCGAAAACCGATCGATGACGCAAAAAATGTGAGCCTATTCTCATCAGATTCGGTGTCATTGTGGCATGCTAACTAACCTAAAACATGTCGGCGGTGTGAAACTTTTACAAAGTGTGTGAGACAGATGCAACAATTGCTATCTGCAGTGTGTGCCAGGAAAAATTACCTCGTGGGGGAAGCAAGGTAAAAAGTTTCAACACAACAAATTTAATAAGGCACTTGAAGTCGCATCACCCAGCAGAGCATGGCGAGTTTGTTAAGCTGGCCGCGGAGAGTGAAAAGAAAAAGGCAGAGCAAACACCAAAACGGCCACTAAGAAAAAATAAATAAATAAATAAACAATTGGTATCACAGTGTATCAGATCGGCCGATATGGCTCATAGACAATCGGTGATCGGCGATCGGCAGCAAAAAACGTTATCGGGGCATCCCTAATAAAAGATTAATAAGAAAAAAAAGAAACCAAATGGCATCACATATTTTTACACAGGCATGTTTAGTGATGCCATATCGTATAACGTTGTACATGGGAATGTGGTGATGAGACATATGCTGGGTGCCAATTGTCATGTCATAGAAAAACTGGGCACCAATTGTTACACCATAGACAAGCTTTGAAGTTGGACACAATGGCAAATGTTGATATTTAAGTATCAATGTTTGCCTCATAATACATATTAGGTCATATAGCCTCATATAGCCTTGCCATTGGTTTTAAATGAGGTGGTTGATACTTAAAAATATATTAATATTATATATTATATTAATATATATTAATAAATAATATATATATTTTTTTCTTCAAGGGCTATCCATATTGATCCAAGATGGTGCGGCTGTGTCTAGACGCCGTCGTGGTAGCTCTGCGGACATTGTGCGTTTTCTTATATATAATATAAGAAATATAATATAATATATTTTTTTGCACAAACACATCGGCACTAACATCATACGAATGCAGCACACTTTTGGACATAAACCTTTGCGCAAAACAAAGGTTTTTGTCCACTTTTTCAATCGACCCAGCATGGCCAAAATGTTGCCATCAACACCATCATACCAGAAAGAAGTCCTTGCAAAGTGTATGGAAAACTGAAGAAGTTGAACTCCTTATTCTTTGAAGTGGGGCCAGAACATGAGACATCAGGAACATCTGTTCACATCATGAACAAGAACTTTTAACCAAGTTTTTAACATTGATCCCTTTAACCGTCATCCCAAGAAAGCACGCACTAGATCTTTAAGAATTGTTAGCATGGACACTTACAAAGGCTTAGTGAATCTTCCAAAGAGTGCCAGGAGAAAAATTGTGCTGTGACTGTCTGATTAGCCTTCAGAAATCAAAGGTCAAAGCCCCTGTAGAGGAGAGCTGTAGTATGGGTGGGAGTATGGGAGAGGTTGATGATGACATCCCAGTCGAACCTCTGGTTGTTTCCCCAGCAAAGGATAAAAATAAAGAATATTACACCTTTGAAACTTTTATATGTTTTAGTTAACGTGGGAGATTAAATTTCAGGAAAGCCAAGATGGGTTTTGGTCATGAGAGGAATCTATGCATGTAGAAAATATACATTATAATGCATTTTATCAATCATCTCTGTGGGTATGCATTTTTTGAATCTGTATTGCTGCTAAACAAAAAATATTACATATCTGAAACTTCTGTATATTTTAGTTAACATGTGGGTGATTAAATTCCAGGAAAGGTAATCTCAAGGTCACGTGATCCACAAGGTCAATTTCAAGGTCATAGCAAAGGTCAAGAGGTCAACGTACCCCAATATACTATATATATATATATATATACACACACACACACACACACACACACGTTCCCTTTCCAACACTACCTTTTTTTGAAGATTGGCCCAGTAGTTCCTGAGATATGAGGATTCAAAGGTTGGCGACCATGCCCCTTTTTGCACAAAATCTCAA
The DNA here is from genome assembly GCA_034670385.1 of Hoplostethus mediterraneus. Classification (NCBI taxonomy): domain Eukaryota; kingdom Metazoa; phylum Chordata; class Actinopteri; order Trachichthyiformes; family Trachichthyidae; genus Hoplostethus; species Hoplostethus mediterraneus. The sequence goes on from JAXDDW010000064.1 coordinate 1,591,396, forward strand.
ATTTTGGGGGTCCATATCTCTCAAACCACTGGTCCGACTGACCTGAAATTTGAGATTTTGTGTTGTGGGATCCCAACCAACAAGTACACCAAGGGTACACCGGGTTTAAAATGTCTGTTATTTTGGGTGTTCAGCATTGTAGGAATAACACATATGAAAACTATTTTAGGGTGCATTTTCATTAATAGCCCCAATCTCATGTCCTTGCTCTGCATATGAAGTCTCAACCTTCTGTAAATGTGTCAACACAGACAAAGCATAACATTTTTAATAATGAACAGGCTATGATTGAGGGTGTCCTCCACTTTTAACTCAGGCATACCGTACATTATCATTTTGTATTTATAGACTAAGTGTGGCGACACGAGCATGGGATGCTTCAAGGCAGTATTGATGAATTTAATTTATTGTTGCCAGACAACGCCACCCTGGGAATTTCACCCAGGGACTTCTTTAAATGGACTACCCCAATGGGAAGGCACTCAGGTCCGTTTTGCAATTAAGGCAGAGACGGCAGTTCGATAGTACAAAAGTATTTTTTATTTAGCTAGGTCACTGTTCTTTTAAAATTCGGTCAGTAAAATCACTCACATGGGAAAATAAAGAAAGGAACCAATCAGGGCTGAGACCTACTGTGACGGATGGGTCCAAAGGAAAGGGGGATCCCAGGAACACCACACGTGAAGCAAATAATAAAAAGTGAAACAAAAGTCAAAGTGCAAACAAAATATAAAGGGGACACCACCACCGGGACACCGATCCACCACCGTAGGCTCAGCACCTGAATGGGGAAAACCAGAGAACAGGTTGAGAATGAAAATAACAGAATAATCCTATTTATAAGTTGCAACAAAACCAATTACTACAAAAGAACACACACACACACACACACACACACACACACACACACACACACACACACACACACACACACACACACACACACACACACACACACACACACACACACACACACACACACACACACACACGGCTGAATAAAGAACTGGCGTTACTGAGCCACAGCTTCGCCCAGGCAACAACACAAACACTTAGCCAAGCAAAGCAAGCAGTCTGGAAGCAAATTAGTTCCGGGCGAGGCAAAGCCGTTTCAAGGCTTGCAAAGCAGTTTCAAGGCTTGCAAAGCAGCAGTGGTCTCGTTAGCCGGCGCTGCGCCGTTACACGGTCGTCTTTAGCCCTATAATAATAACAAACACAACATGAGTAATTTACAAATGGCTGGAGGAGGAAGCTAAGGCCACTGCACTACATACCGGTCAGGCCGTCCCGGACAACACGGCGTGGAGCGGGGGGGACGCGTGGAAGCAGCGCACCTACCAGCAACGAACAGCGAGCGGCATACGGAGTGGTGAGCAGCCAACAGCAACACCCAAGCAAACTTCTATAAAACAAAACAAACATTTGCACTGGATGGGCAACATGCGAGAAACTGCAGCCGCTGCCAACAGCCTACCTGCCATCACACGGAAGCGGAAGTGACTGACGCCAGGAAGCAACGTGACCCAGCCCTCAGCAAGCAGAGGGAGACAGGTGCTCTCGGCCCGCCTTTATGCAGCCTTCTCCCGCAGTGATTGGCTGAGACCGCAACGCAGCTGAAAGTCACCAGGACCAATGAGTACATCCTGCTACATAAGCACATTTTAATGAACATGCTTTGATGTCATTAAACAATAATTCATGCCTTTGATATTAGCTTATCAAAATGTTCAGTGGGATCTGTGAAGATAACACATTGTATACCAGTGTGAAGTTTTGAGGCTATGTACTGGCTCATAATGGGCTAGTTAAATTTAGATTTATTCAAACATCATTGGTAAAGAGCAAGTGCAAAATGAGATCTGACGTGCTTTTTTCACATTCAGCAGCCAATTAAAAAAGATATATTGTTTTAAAGATTGATAGTCCATGAGATATGTATAAAGCATCAAAGTAATCACACCTTGGAGGTTGTAATTGTCCCTATGGCGAATCCTGCCCCTAATGTTATGCTATGTCCGTCTCCTGGGAATGCATTAAGTATTAAAACTGTCAAATGGCAGCGTGAATGCCCATAGCTGCTGATTATAAATGCTATTTATTCTTACTTGGTGTGTCTGTGAGTGTGTGTGCTTATGTGTGTGTGTATCCTTGATTGTACAGAATATGGATGTGTGAGCATGCAACCTTAGTGAGAACATATGCCTATGTGTATCATTGTTTGTACAGAATATGATGTACTGCCAATATGAGAATCAAAGACAGAAGAGAGAGAGCGTTTCTGTTTACTTGCAGGGACAATGACACCTCCTCTTCTTATTGCTAGGATGATGACCGGGGGCCTGTTCCAAGAAGCGGGTTTAGTGAAAACTCTAAGTTTGTTAACCCTGAGATGAGGGAAACTCTGGGTTTTCTGTTCCAGAAAGCTGGCAGGTTTTCTTGAACAAACCCTGACTTTCTCCCTGTCTCCTGCCTCTGCTGAACCTGAAGCAGCTGTCGGACATGGCGTGTCCTTTCCTCGGTAACCCAAACGATATTCAAGCGGAAGTAATTCGCATAGCCTTACATTGGGAGAGGATTTTGAGACCCCGATTAGATGTTCTATGTCCAGGATGGAAGAGCTGTCCGAGATATAATATGCCATTTACAGTTCACGGATTAAGCTACCACCACCCCGAGCAGTCAAATAAAGACAGTATTTTTATATTGTTCCAACAACACATTTCACCTGTGACCATGCACCCACCTCTAACCTATGTTCCAGTAATTACATTTCTAGAGCTGCCTTTCTAATTTGCCACCCCAAGTACACCATTTGAAGTTTGTCCGGCCCAGACAGCTCAGTTGGTAGAGCATTAGACTCGCAGTCTCAGGGTGGTGGGTTCAATCCCCACACAGTGTTAACTATCACCTTTGTAAGTTGCTTTGGATAAAAAATGACTCTATTGTAATGTTTTTATATTTCATTTTCAGCTGCTGCCAAGAGCACTTTGCGCCCATGGGATTGCACCTAAATGAAAATATTTTTTTTCCAATACTATTCCACCACTTTCTCACATGTAGGTAATATTATAAGAAAGTGTGGTTAAATGTTAAATTAATACACTACTGCATTCAAACGTACACACTGACTCGGGCAGCGATTCTCTCCCACGCCAATTCCCTCTCCTATACGACCCTTCTGCTTGCTGGTTGCCATGGTGAATCGTAGTATCGGACCTCCATTGATGATGGCTTTTTATTGTTGTCACACGCGCTTAACTCAAGGTGAACATACTCAAAATTGATTGAACTAACTCAAATCAGCCGTTCTGGAACCAAAAACTCAGACTTGGCCATCTCGGAATGAATCAACTCAGAGAGCAGGGTTAGACTCAGAGTTTGCTGAACCTGCTTCTTGGAACAGGCCCCTGAAAGGAACAGTGATTGGATGAGCCTCTTCCTCTCCTCTTCTATCACCTTCAAGCAGCAATTTTGAAGCAGGGCCACAGCCGAGTCAGCCCATCACTGCCACACTCTAACCAACAGAAAGTGCACTGGCCCCATCAAGGGGACTTATTCCACACTCTCATCTGGAATCACTACGCATGAGAGACAAACAGCCTCATATTGACATGGCATGGCATAACTTTACCCCTGACTGCTCCCCCTTGACCATCAATCACCAAGGCGGCCCATCTATCAAGTGGCCCTGTCAGACGGCCCCCTTGTGATTTTGTGATGTGATTGTCATTTTTCCAATTTAAAATCTGATATTGATGGAGCACCTGATCCTGCTGCAGCTTCTTTGAGGTTTGCTGGGACTCATCCATATCTGCATGGTTCCCCACTTCCTACAGTCATAATTCAAAGCATGCTGTTTCCATATGCAATCTCTTTGTTGAGTAATCACTGTGACTAAAAAAAGAAATATCTAATATCCTTCAGCTTCTTGTTTTGATTGATTGGCGGAGTCTGGCTCTAGTCGAGCTCTAGAGTCCATGGGCCAGGCCAGAATTTGGTACCACCTAAGGTGGCAAAATCTCTTTGGTACCAGTTTGTTTGTAGGGTCCATACAAGTACTTTGAAACATGATAACTGTTTAAAATGAGTAGTTTTACAAATTTTTCATGTTTTGGCCATTATCGTGAAAAAAGTGAAAGGCCCTCTCTAGAGCCAGTGTTTGGTTTGTCTGTTCTGGGCTCCTGTAGAAACATGGTGGTGCAACATGGCAGGCTCTGTGGAAGAGGACTTGCTCACTCTGTAGATATAAAGGACTCATTCTAAGGTAACGAAAACACAATTCTTATTTTCAGGTGATTATACATTACACTATATAATGAAAACATACTTATGAGTATTATATTCTATTTCTGCCAATATTCCCGCCAATACAAATACCAAGCCAATACGCAGTAAATACATATTGAGTTAAGACCAGAATCTGATTTTTTGACATCTGTTTTACTATATAAAAATTATGCCATAGAAATGTATAATTTCAGTGAAAACAACATGTGAAAATACAGTTACACAGCTCTGCCACAGAGACAAGTTAGACTGCTAAAACAAGATAGCTATATGTGAAAGCTAGCTGGGGAGACTGCTAGCCCTAGCTAAAGCAATGTACTTTTTTCCTGAGCTCTTTTTGTAATTGAACAATATCAAATTTGATGAAAAGACATCTTGGTAATTCCTAACAAACATAATTAATGGGGCAGAACGAGGAAAAGTCAGCACTCTCAAACTTGCCAAAGGAAACAGGACATTCCAAGAGGCATTCAAATCCCTGGGAACATCCTGGGATGTATCCGAGGAATTTTACAGCAATATGGATTCATTTGTCTGCAGGATGTATGCACCATCATCTAGCATATGTGATGTCAATAATCTCCGTTACCTGCTGTTCTGCACCAAAAGGGGTGAAGTGGATTCCAACCTACTTCCCCCTTGTAGGGACTGCTTACAGCTGCTTATACAGCGTGCCACTTACCAGGCAGCAGTCTGGAGGCACTGCCTAGAAGGACAGCCAGACATGGACAGACATGGAGCCAAAAGGACATGGACAACTGATGATAAAGGAATGCTGATAATAAATACAATAAATACAATTGTGAGGTTGACGGGATAGTCACCTCCAGAATTGGGGATGAATGGCTGGCTAGCAACAGCATTTGGTGAAGGTGGAGAATGAGGGAGGTCCAAAGACAGAGGTCCGGATGCCAAAACAGAAGATTAATGGGGGAAAATAATCTTGACAAGAACTGAACAAAACACCATGGCTTGAGAACAAAAAAAAAGGCACTCTACAATAAAGAATATGAAACCATATTTACATACGGCCTGGCAGCAAGCTGTTAACCTCTCCCCCCTCTCTCTCTAGGCCCCTAATGGCCAGCTCTTAAGCCTTCTCAACATCCTCCCAAATTGGGAACTACAAACCGGGCAGGTAAAGGCGGGGGAGTTCAACACAGGTGGGTATTTAACAACAAGTAAATGTACCGTGGTGTAAAATGCATTATTAATAGATTAAGTTGTTATCTTTAGGTTTAACACAGTTTTACAAATAAAAGGTTGATCAAGTCTTTACATACAATACTGCTATGCAACTATTAAATTACTCGAGAAAATACACCCCTCCCCTTTAAACTAGTAAATGGTATCGCCTGTCCCCTGCTACTAAAATGGGACGGCCGGGGCGCACGCTCCATCACACTCCCATGCCCAGGAACCCAGGAAACCGTCTCATGTCGGGTAAGCTGCAAGACATCTGCAATGTTAGATGTAAGATAAATGAGGTTATTTCAATAAATGCAAATTGTTTCAACAACATACGTAGTGAGAAGCACCGGGTTTAGTGAGAAGGCATGATAAAGCCTTCTCACAACAATAAATAAATGTTCTTGCTCTAATAATAAAATAGTATAAATATGTATAGGTAATTTGTAGCCATTTAGGCTCCTCACCGATATGGATGAGAAATATCGTCCACTTCTTCTTACAGGTATGCTGATGTTAGACTGGATGCGGGGACCCCCAGCATCAATGGGCGTCCTGGAACTTATGGCCTGCAAGTGAGTACAGACCTGCAGGCTTCCAGACTGCTCCTGCCTTGCCAACAACTTAAGTGCACAGAAATGTGCAAGCTACAAACCTGCAGCAATCAGAGGGAGGAGGAGGAGGATGTAGAAGTTGTCGTGAAACTGGTTGACTATGATGATAATAATGATGATGATGATGATGATGAATAAACAGAATATGAATACTTGAGAATGGATATTAGTATGACAGTATAATATGATGTTTGTGATGAGCTACCACTTGGGAAGGGTTATGTTGAAATATCATCTAGAGATATAGAATTTTTCAAAATACCAAACTAGTATTTGCCACCTTGGGTGGTACCAGTTAGTGAAACTTCTGGCCTGGGCCCATGGACTATCTGGGGGTCAGTGTGATTATGCCACAGGTTATTTTCACCACTGTTATCAGAGAAAATGGCAGATCTCTATTTCATTCGATGGATGATCTCTTAGCTTTCCCCGCTCATCCTAGTTTGGCCTTGATCACTCAGACAATCTATCCAGACATTAAGGTCCACTCTTGGCCACATAGCTTTTGGAGAAGTACTGTTAAGCATTCATCATTAGTGATCCCTGTAAGAAATAGAGTCACTGCAATCATGCATGACTTGCATGCAATTGAGTGCACTTGAGAAATGAAGTAGGAGCAAGACAACTCCCATGGACCTTACTTGCTAAGGACAAAGCGTTATTTGTGTTCCACAGTTTAACTTCAAGTTAATATAAGTATGCTTATTGTTGTTGCTGCCAATGTTCCAGCTAGAGTAAATATATTTTCTTCCGAAATGCAGGTAAAGCAGAAAAAACAGCTTCCTGTTATCTTTTTGTCAGTCCATGATGCAGTCTAAGGTCTGCTGTCATCATGAAATCAATGCAGACATTGCTTGATATATCACTGAGAGGTCTCTGAAAATAACATTGTATCAACAAAACCTTACTCTGAGTTCAGAATAGCACCACATCGCTGTGCTACTGCCCATTGGTGGGTTTGATACGACGGTGTTTTAGGGCCACTGTTTAAAAATAAGATTTCGAGAATAAAGTCCTAATATTACGAGTTTAAAGTCTGCCCTGGCTGCATCCTCCAGGATGTCGGTCCCGCTCTCTCGCCATATGCCTCTCAGTATTGTTGTGTTGTCTCAGTATGTTAATAAAAACATGATATTCTGCTTTTTTGGGATAGGGTTTACATCCTATAAAGTATGATCCTAAAGTATGATTTAACTAAATCGTCCACTTCCATTTTAACAATGAAGCTGCTGCTTGCATTACGCTACGCAACACTTTTCTCATTATATCATAACTTTATTCTCATAATATTACGACATTATTCACATAATATTACGACTTTATTCTCGAAAAATTATGACTATTTTCATAATAACACTATGAGTTTCTTCTCAAAATATTAGGACTTTATTCTCCTAATATTATGACTTTATTTTCGTAACATTAGGACTTTATTGTCGAAAGTTTATGACGTTATTCTTGTAAAAGGCCTATTAAGATATTGTTATCGAAATATTATGACTTTAATCTTCAGTGGCCTAAAACACCGTTGTACTTTGGCCCAATCTCATTTCTTATTTTGACCCCTACCCCTCTTTTTCGAGTGCCCCTCGCTTTTCAACTTGCCCCTCTGAACAGAGTTACAAGGGGTAGTGGTTGAAATCTTCCCCCCTCTTAAAATGGGACAACCCTTCAAGACCCTGGTACGTTATCAGTAGTCGTCAATGGCGTTTACGTACTCAGACGCAATGAGTTTGTTGCCGGACATTACTATGGCAATAATGGTATTATCACAATGACATTTGCCATTTATCTGATGGAGATAGAAAAGCATGGACACTCGCAATTCGTTCAAAACTTATACGTTTCACGCTATCAATAGATCAAACTAGTCATCAAATAAAAAGGAACACTGCTTCATTACCAGCCCACTTCGGTGCTCTGTAGGCTAGAAACCCATGCTCCTACCCTGCCAGTCTGCACTGATATTAAAGGAGTGGTAAGTGCAGCAACTTCGCTGCTGGCCATCAAAGGGGGGAAATGCGACATGGAAATATGTCAAAATGTGGAACTGTCATGCACAAATCAGCCTTAAAACAATATTGTAACGTTAGCTGTCAGCATACTAGCGATTTTTTGTTATGCTTATTATAAAGAAAAGGTCTATAATACACTGAAATTACATTAAACTAAGATATGATGGTTATCATAATTATCATAATCATATCATTTTTTAAAAATCTTTATTAAGAAGAAAATACTATTTGCTAGGCTAATCCAGCTATATTATTTAGCTATGCTAAGCATCTATGCCTCTATAGGCCATGCCCCTTTTTTTTTTTTTATTAGCCACAACCTGACCATTGTCTAGGTGGGTATCTAATCTATCTAAATAATGTCAGGAAGCTGGCTGCTCCGTTTCTCGTGGTTTCTCCCCATGCCATGTTTCTACTGAAATTGATGCACCATCCAGGCTGTTATGGAATAAAGACATGGTTAAGCATGTTTATGTCTGTTAAGTGTGTTTAGGGCCGAATCCCATTTCACCCCTTGGCCCTACCCCTTAGCCCTTCCCCTCCGTTTTGCGTGTTCACGTGAAGGGGTAGGGGTGTCCCAATTCTCTTGGGATCGAGGGGTAGGGCGAAGTGCTAGGGCTACATGGCCCTCCAAATGGAGATTTTTCAGGGGCACACTACAAACCGAGGGCTAGGAGAAGTCTCCCAGAATGACCTGCGAATCAACTGGAAGATCATGGCGAACGCTACACTACCATCAAAGTGAACCACAAATGTAGTATTTTCTTGGTTAATAAAGATTTTTAAAATATTCTAACCGTGGTATTATCTTAGTTTAATGTCATTTCAATGTATTATAGACCTTTTCTTTATAACAAGCATAACAAAAAATCGCTAATATGCCGATGTCTCTACCTCGCTAGTTAACGTTACAACATTGTTTTTAGGTTGATTTGTGCATGACAGTCCCGCATTTTGACATATTTCCATGTCGCATTTTCCCCCTTTGATGGCATATGACGCCTGAAATATAACTAAAGTCCAGCAGCGAAGTTGCTGCACTTGTTACGGCTCCTCTAATATCAGTGCAGACTACAGAGCACCGCTAACGCTATTCTGTCATGAAGTGGACTGGTAATGAAGCAGTGGTCTTTTTTATTTCATGACTTGTTTGATCGATTGGTGAAACGTATGAGTTGAAACGAATCGCGAGCGTCCATGCTTTTCTATCTCCATAAGATGAATGGCAAATGTCACTGTGATAATACCATTATTGCCATAGTAATCTCCGATAACAAACTTGTCCTGTCTCTTCACGTAAACGCCATCGATGACGTATCAGGGTCTTGAAGGGTTGTCCCATTTCTTAGGGAGAGATTTCTACCACTACCCCTTGTGACTCTGTTCTGAGGGCCAAGCCGAAGCCGTAGGGGTGAAAATGATAATTGAGATTCGGCCTAGGTGTCACCTTCCATTAACAACTTTTTACCAAGGAGTGCAATATGTTCCATTCATTAAATTTTTGAATGAATGAATGAATTTTGTTCTACATTTTCATAATTTAATCGACTGGAATTTTATAATCATAAATCATAAAGCAACTTTCACAATGTCTGGTGTATTATTGGGTGACTCCACTGTTTATGCAGTCACGACTTCAATGATTCCTACAATTCTAAATGTGTAATGTGTAAAAACAAAGTCACAGACAGTAAATAACAATCTCAGATTGAATCTAAAATCTGGCTATCACAATAACAATTACACAGTGATTGTGGTAGGAGGCTTTTTGTGTGTGTGTGTGTGTGTGTGTGTGTGTGTGTGTGTGTGTGTGTGCGCGCGCGCAAGAAAAGCGATTGTGCTTTTGTACAAACGGCCATCATCTACAGTATAACTGGATAGAACACTGAAACCTTCTCACACCATGAATAAAACATAGCTGTTACTCTCACTTCAGCAAGCCAAGGCTTGCAATAAGTTTGTGAGCTGCAGGGTAAGGACATCTTTAGTCTGTGGTCGTTCCACATGATTTAGCATTTACATATTAAAGCATGAAGTATGCATGCCACCACTATGCAAAACAATTTGCTTTGAATATTTTATTCAGCAAGGAAGCATGATGTTCTTCACATGAATCTGAATTATTCACCAGTTTAGATATGGAAATTGAGCTGGAAGGGGATACATAATAAACCACAGTGAATTTATATTGAGAATGATTTTGTCTCTGTTCAAAGGGCCAAAGCAATATCTTTTTGAAAAGGGGTGCGTTCGCAAGCAACACACACAAGTTACTGGAAGTCCATTAATTTCCTATAGAGTTGAGCAACCAGGAAGACTTGGTCCATGTCTATGTCCACAGTTGAACTTTTCACAGTCATTGGCCATCAACAGCCAATCCGATTTGCACGCTTCCTTGTTTGCATACCAATGTGATTTTATTCTATGAACAACAGTTCCGTCTAGGCCAGGGGTGTCAAACTGTGTGCCATGGAGGGCCGAGAGTATGCAGGTTTTCGTTCCAACCCAAGAATACAGCAGGTGATTTCACTGATTAGTCCCTCCTCTCTGGTTGAAGGTGTGGTAATCAGTGAAATCACCTGCTGTATTCTTGGGTTGGAACGAAAACCTGCATACTCTCGGCCCTCCATGGCACACAGTTTGACACCCCTGGTCTAGGCATTGCAAATTGGGCGAGAAGTTGATTACAATCATTTAAACGTTGCAGTTCTTTCTCAACTTTTATTTGAAAGACAACAGGAATAAACGGCTCAAGCTGTTGAGCTTGAAAATAAGTTGATTGATTTTTTTTCTGTTTATTTTTTATTAATGCTAGCTAATTAGTGCTTGCCAGCTAGCTGTGTTAAATTATGTAATGTTATGAGAGGTGCTACCAGAGCAGCGAAAAATACACGATTGCCTGTTCAAAACTTTATAGCTGAATGAAACCACTACATAGATGCAGTCAGAGCCTCTAGCACCACCCACAACTGAGAATCAGAATAGAGTGACCCATGCTCGCAGTATGCACAAACTGTGACGCCTGCCATTGGACAGCTGCCTTAATGGACAGGTGACATTCCGCCCCTAACTGGTTTGGCATCTTGTTGCCATAAATAAATGCTAGCAGGGATCCTCTATTAGGCTAAACAAGGCCAGGAAGTGCCCTCCTAATGGTACGCTAATGCCTTTATTGGATTACTCCACCATCTCCTATTCCAATGCGTCACAACTAAAGCATTCTGTAGGATTTGATGGAATGGAGACAGTCTGGGTGGGATTGACATCACGGAGGCCCAAGATGACTGCAATTAAGATTTTTTCCAGATGAAGATTATAGTCATCTCCGATTGCTAAATGCTTTATTCACCGACGGACATTGTGGGTCTTTTGTACACGTGAGTCAGATACAAGAGATGTGAGGGCATAACAGCATTTTATGAACAGTTGGGACTGATATCATGCTTATGCTATTAGACTTTCGCGTGGCACTCTCTGGACTGCTACTTGGCAAGTGTTGCACAACATCAGACTACTGGAGAAGTACTGTTGAGTATCATGTTGTTCACCAAACCACACTCAATTTAACAAACTTTTTTCCCCTTAATAATAAGTAGTAATAGTATTTCTGCATAGTATAATGGGTAGAGTAAGGCACAAACACGTAGGGGTTTAATTCCCACTGAGGTCACCTTTACTAAAAATGTATGCACTCATGACACTTTGTATGAGGGCATCCACCAAACTGCCCTCATGATTTTTTATGCCATAGTGTAATACTCAGAGGATAAATACCTTCAGCAGAATCAAAATCTCACACTTTGAAGCTAAAATCTGCATGGAATAAATGCCTCAAATACCAATTAATTTTGGTATAGCTACCATAAACACATATTCCTTTGTGAGGATGAAAGACTATTATCATTTTCCCATCATTTACATGGCCCTCGAGATTGCAAATTTTAACCTGCAGACTACGGAAGCAATTACTGTGCAAATTACGTAAATGGTGCAACAGACAAGGTACTTAAGAAAATGTTTTTTCCATTAGCCAGACACTTTGGTCTGCATAAGGACCTTGGGGTGTGTGTCAAGTATGTGTGTGCGTGTGTGCACGATTCTGTGAGTGCGCATGCACATGCTGCGTGTGTAAGGCCATTAGTGACTCTTTCCCAACCTCCTGAGTTCATTAAAGAGGAATCTTAAGAAGCTCTTGGATAGCTTTTAGGGGCCAGGCTAGGTGATGATTGAACTGGTGTGTGTCACACAAACACCCCTCTTTGTGCAATGTGTGTTTGTCACATATTTAGATGTGCCAAAGCAGGCATCCACACATGCATGTAACTTGTACACACAGACACAATCACTATCACACACACATACATCCCATGTGTTTTACTGCTCTCGTCTTGCATTCTTAATGCCCCGTCCATTGGTAATGGATCCATTGAGTGACCAATTGAGGAGGCCTCTCACACCCAGAGGAGTTGGCTAGTGGTGATAATGAGAGTGGGGGTTGATGCCTTCAATATCTGCCATCACCATAAATCTTGCCATCCTAGCCATACTCCTCATTCACCCATCCCTTCAATTCAGCACTCAACAGGGCAGTGCATATCACTTCACACTGCTGAACTTTTTTGTGTTGCTCCCTTACTCTTCAGACGGTCTTTCAGAGCCACTTGACCAGATGCTTGTGTATTTGCTCACCCTTTTTTTTCAAGTATGGACAGGGCCATGTCACTTGGCTCTCCCCCATTCATAAATTAAAAGGGCAATTTGTCAGCCTCAAGGCTAAACTGTGGTTCACAAGATGCTCAAAGAGCAACTTTGCTAATACGTGCAGTGTTATGATGGTTGGGGTCAGTATGCGCCACTTCACAAATATAAAGCACACTCATCTTGTTACTCTGTCAGCATCCTGTTAGCTTAAAAGGCTGTAGTCAATTTGGGCCACCGATTAGGGTTAATTGTAAGGGCCATTATAAGCCTTTATTTATCTAGATTATTGTTTTGTTGAGCATGTACATGTACTCTTTTTCAGAACCACAGTGCTTTACATTCATAAGTGTAACATTTGCACCTTGGAACAATGAAGTACATCCACAGTCTGCTATTGTTGCCAACTTAACAGTTCCATTGGAGCTATAGGGGGTTGAGGGCCTTGCTCAAGTATACTTTCACAGTGGTTGTTGAGGGGAGGGGAGGGTTATTCAATTTCTCCTTTCAGATTTCCTAGCCGGTGTAGGGATTTGAACTTTTGACCATTCCTCAAACTTGCTTCTTTAACCTGGAGGCTACCAATTCCCTCAACCCTTTCCCTGTGCCCTATTATTTCCTAATACAGAGCAAATACAGCAAAGATATTATTTGCCCTGTTAGCAAATACGTTTTAGACAATGTCTCAGAAGTATAGTGAGTTATTTCTGAGAGAGTGAGTTTAGGTAAAGGAAAGGGGGCAGAAAGGGCCAATGCCAAAGTACGGTAGCTGCTACCCTGAGGTTTTCTGAGGACTTCTGGGTAAACTTGTCCTAAATAACTGACAGTAGAGTGATGGGTGTACAACAGAGCTGGGGCTATTATTGGACACAAGGTGACTTCTACAGGGCTATTTTCTCAGTCCTCTTTGCAGGAGTATTCTCATATCTGGTGCATCTGATGAACAGAGGAGATGAGACCTCTGAGAGAGCCATCCATAAATGGCTCAAATGAAAGATTAGCACTCAAGTTGAAAAAAAAACCTCAACAAGAAATCAACCAATCAAAAAAGTTCAAGCTTCCAATCTGAGACCATGATTGGTTCTTAACAAGACTCGGATGAGCAATCTTTTCTGGGGCATTGAACTGACTTTGTGATGCTAGTACTTTGAGCATGTGGGTTGGTGTTTCTCAAGGGCTTGAATGCATGACAAAAATAGATCTCTGTTAAACTTTGTTGCTCATGAGGCATCATAAGCACACTGGGAATGTATTCTAATTGAATCATGAAATGCATGATAGCTTAGTATACAAGCTGCTCAAAATACAATTTTTGATAAAGTTGCAATAACCAATGGACTTTTGCACATTGACGTTTAACTCAACCAATTCAAATGTGATTGTTCTGGCAAAGTTCATGACATGAATATCTGATTATATTAGTTTTATCAAGTAACATAAGGCAATGCTTGACTGGTTGGTAAGTCCAGAACACTAAAGCTCCCACATAGGTGTAAAGAGCAAAAAACAGGATTTAATTCCTCTTCAACCCTTCTGAGCATATGCTCATGACTAATCATTGATTAATCATTAAATTAAATTTTATCTCATTAATCTCTATGTATGAACCTCTCATACACATTGTACACCTTGTACTGTATGTGTGGTAAATATCCATTGTCATTGCACAGTGTCTACATTTTCCATTTCCATTTTATTTGCTCTAATCCCTTGCAGTGGGCCAGAGAAGAGAGGAGCAGAGGGCGAGTTGAGGGAGAATAATACCATTTCAGGATAGACCTTATTTAATTTACTGCAGGTCGATGGATGTTCTCCAATTGCCTCTCCTGGATTAATAAGTAACCCACACGTGCTGTCCATCACTGTCCATCTCCCATTAGGCCTCTGAAATGGGGGCCCAAATTGCCTGGCAAGGTTGACTCTGATAGAAAACGCACTCTCTCGCTCCTTTTCTCTCTCCATCACCATCCATTTCCCTCTCCCTTTTCCCTATTTACCACAGTCTGGCTCAGCCTTGTATCAGGTTTCATTTTCAAGATCTACTTGCAGGAAAAACAAAACAGAGCTACTGTATTAAAAACTCACGTGATATAAGTGTTATAAATGCATTGTGAGGCTGAGAAGAAAAGTTCACGAGTCATAGTTTTGATGCCAGTTAGGCCATTTCTCACCCGTACCTCTCAGCTTTTTGAAATGACATTTCATGATCAGCATTAAATGTACTCAGTGTAGGAGAAAGGACTAGGGTATTGTAGATGAATTTAGCTCAAGCTTTCTCCAGAAATCAACAAAACAAAACCCCTGTCTGTCATGTCTCAACAAAAGGTGCTATCTATATCTGGAAATGTGATGACTGGGTATTTTGCCAATCCCTGAGGTACAGTAATGTTATTGTAGAAGCAGCATCTTTTCACTGTTGTATGGTCACTCTTTCGCTGCTCTATAACCACACTGCTTGAGTGGATGCTCCCAGTGAGATTGTTTGGAATGTCAATTACATTTTCGTTTCAGGCCTCAGGAGGTGCAAGGGATGATTTTACGGATTTTTTATCAGATGACCAGCCATTTGAGAGAGACACATTGATTAATTCTAGGACAAAATTGTCAAATAATTAAGGTTTATGCATGCATTACAAAAAAATCAAATGGCAATGCCAGGGTTCAAGCCCAAATGCCTTTAGTTTTTGTAGCATATGCGGAACAAATTGTCTAATATAACAAAGTAAAATTATTTATCAGTTTTCTTCTGACCACAGTGTGGGGATTGAATTCCCCCCTTCTTATTTAAGTAAATACATTTTCCCTGGGCAAATTATTCCTTGCAATGAAAAGAGATCAAGAGGAAATGGAAATGATCAAAGACTAGGTTTTGACACTCACAGCAAGTGCCATAATGATAATGTATGTAATGTTTCAAAATACGTTTGCAGACATACTCAACAACAAATGGTAAATGAGTCATATTTTCAATATGGCTTACCTTAGTGACCCTTGAGGTAAATGTCTAGAGCAAAGACAGCTTGATAAGCTTGATCAGCTTGATCAGTCCGTCAAGCTCCTGAAATTCGCGGACGACACCACCCTCATTGGGCTCATCTCTGGTGGGGATGAGTCCGTCTACAGGTGGGAGATTGACCATCTGGTGACCTGGTGCGGTCAGAACAACTTGGAGCTCAATGCTCTAAAGCAGTGGTCTTCAACCCTGGTCCGCGGGACCCACAGCTCTGCTGGTTTTCCTTCCTACCAGGTAGTTAATTGGATTCACCTGGTGTGCCAGGTGTTAATCAGCCCCTGATGAGACGGCTGGAATGAAAACCAGCAGGGCTGTGGGTCCCGAGGACCAGGGTTGAAGACCACTGCTCTAAAGACAGTGGAGATAGTAGTGGATAGCTCATTACATGGGATGGCACCGTCCTGCTTATCTGATCAAACCATATAAACCGCCACGTGCCCTCAGATCACAGGATGCTGGCTACCTGTCTATCCCAGCACGTGGACGCTGGGCAGTGCTCCCAGGCTGCAACTGGGCAGTGTTGGTGCCTGTGTGGTGCCCTAGTCCTACTATGACGCTGACTGAGCTGCTGTTTGCTGTGATGCCCCACATCAGATCTAGATTTCTCACCTAAATAAACTTTTATGCATATGCTGCTTGCCCAAACTTGGCATCTATTGCATGCCCGACCGTCCCTCTCTGAGTAGCCCCTCCTAAGGTTTCTTCCATTTTTTCCTAAAAGGTTTCGTGGGAGTTTTTTCTCATCCTCTGTGAGGTTCCAAGGCTGGGGGATGTCATGTAATAACCATTTATTGTTTTCACATGTTGGTCACGATGAAGCCCTTTGAGACTGTAACAGTGATTAAGGGCTATACAAATAAATGTGATTTGCTTTAATTGAGCAACCATGTCTGCAGGTATTGGATGTGGCAGGAGACATCCAGGCACTGCCGAAAATGCAGAGGGAACACCTCACCTCAGCAGTCTTCCATGTCTAGCTCCACCAAGTGCAGAAGGGCTGTTTTCAGTGGATAGTTGAAAGCAAACGTTGGTTGTTGACGTCGTCAACTGTGTGTTAATAAAAACACACAGTTAATAAAGTTAATAAAAATATATATAACATTAACTTTCATGAGGTAACCAGAATTTTAGAAGTTTATGAATAGACTTTGGTGTGGTCACTTCTGCAGTTGTTGTTACCAGATTAAAAAAGATACCTGTAGCATGTATTCTGAGCCAAGGTGAATATTATAGTTAAATGGCATGTTTAGCTTAAAAGCTGTAGGAGTAACGGTCCAAATTTAGGCAGAAAGAAAATGAGTTTTCTTCTTGTTGTTAAGTGCCTTGGGTACTCTGAAAGGTACTCTTAAATTAAAGTTATTATCATTATTAATAATTACTGCAGGCCTGGTGGATGAAAAAGTCCATTTAAATTTGTGCCACACATATCAGACTTAATTGGTCTTAATCAGTTATTCTCAGCATAATGTTGTTCTTTTTGTCTTTAATGTTGGTGTTCAGCGTTTATTGTTTTGTCACACACATGCTTTGGGTAAACATAAAATGAATAAAATTGCCCAAGTAAAAACGGGGCGGGACAGCCACTGTCTCAAAGAAATGGCTTCTTGCTGAAGCCATTGACGGCTAAAACGTGGGATGACCCCAAACATAGCCAGTTTTTCATTTTGGTCCAAGTGAACCTTGTGACCGATGTACTCAGCTTGATGGGGTATGGGGTTAAGGTTGCAAGCACCCTTAAAGAGAAGGTAAAGTATATATTAGATTATTTGGTCAAAAGCTTACAATACAACTCTCTAACTTTTTAAAATCTGATAACAGTTTAACAACTACAAATAACTGTTGAAGTAACCGCACTTAAGTATATTCATAAACTTTACATTCTAGTTTCACATATATAAATAGTTTTTGATAGGCAAAAATAGTTTTTTATATAAAATAGTTTTTATATAAATAATGTTTTTGTGAGTTTGATGGAGTAAAATATAAAAAGCTGACAGAATAACATACATGGCGCCTTGCTTCATGGTAAGGCTGATGCAGAGTCCTAAGCATGTGAATGTGATTCTCTGCAGCATGTACTCCTGTCATAGAGAGATACTCCTTCATCATCCTCCTATATGTTGGTCCTGTCTCGAAAATATAAATTACGTCAGAATGTAAAAGACCCAGAAATAACAAAACATTTCCACATACCAAAAGAATACTAGCTGGTATGTGTTTATCCCTAATTTAGTCAATCCGTGTGTGTGTGTGTTTGTTTGGGGGTTTATGTTGATATAATGATTACTAATACAAATTACTGTAGGTCTAGGCTTACCATTAATGTGATCTGTCAGCTATTTACTATTTATTAATTAATTATTGTTATCGTTCTGACTCGGTGGCATATAAAAACCATGACGAGTCCTGTAATAAGGTTGAGGAGACATGGCAAAAAGAGATGCGGTACACAGAGAGACGTGTGCGTGACACTCACTCTATCTCTTTCACACACACACACACACACACACACACACACACACACACACAGACACTGATCAAAGTAGGGAGGGGGGAGATCTAGCTCTAGATCTAAAGTTCTTACCTCGTTTATAGCTTTTGCCACCTCTAACTCCACATGTGCCTCAGAGAGTCTACTCGAGCCATGTTCAGCGCAAAATCTTGCTGAAAAACCTCTCGCAGCCCTATACTCATGTGATATACCCACACAGATTTCTGTGGATGACAGACCTTGTTTTGTCATGTCTAAAATGATATCCGAATATGGCTTCGATACGACTATTGTAATGAAAGTTTACAGTAATTCACCAGCTCTCTTCTCCCTCGTGTCCGGCCATCTTCTATATCACGTCTTTCCAGTGGTTGGCGCAGGCGAGCGCAACGGCATTTGGTTCGGCCAGGTCATCTCCGGTACATTGTGGAGCTTGGCTACATGTCATGATGTGTTCCATGGTTTGGGATTCGCCACACACACATGCATCGGAAGTTGTTATCTCTAAATTCACTTGATTATAGCACTCTCCGCGACCTTGTCAATGACAATGTTTTTTGTTTTCTCATGATTTTATGTTTTGTTTTACAAAGGAAAAACAGGAAAATCAAGGAAAAGAAAATCAAATCATTTCTATATTTTGCATCAGCTGTTTCTGACCATGAAAAAGAAAAATATATTTGTTTTTCATATTTGGATTTTTTCATTTTTTTCAGTTTCTGTAAGGAAAATAGAATGACCAAAAGGGAAGGGAACAATACCAGAGGTTTCTGTGACATGTGTAATTACATAGAGCTGTGTCTAATTGCTAGGATAATTGCCAGTGAGGAGCCTTTCTTGAAAGGAGAAAACAATTTCACCCATTACTTAAGCCTAACCACAGTTGTATGGCCTATGAAACAGGGCCTCTAATGGCATTCTACCAAGTCTGTTCTGTTGCCCCTTGGTTCAGAGATCTGCATGTTATGTTATTGCAAGAGCACACTGTTCTCTACTCTGTGTCTGATGTGGACACTTGTGGGAATCAACAAAAGAAATGTAATTTCCTTTTTTTGCCCAAGAGATTGCAGAAAATCACCCCAATGTATTCCAAGCATGTAATTTGACTGTATCACACTAGAGTCTATTATTACTGGTAAAGGAGACTCTGGGAGTGAAGAATTTCTTGTGGTTCGAAAAAATCCAGTGCACCCTCAAAACAGTGTGACATTGGGAGTTTTTCTCTTCTCTCTGTGAAATCCCCAAGTAAAAACTGATATTTATGTGCGTGATATTTATATTTATATGTGGGTTGGCTTCAGCCTTTTGTGCAAGTACTGCACAAGTTTGTTTTCACAGATGCATCCTGTAAACATATTAACACTCATAATGTCAGCTATAAAACAAACCATATTGTTCTTAGTGCTCTTTTACGCTAAATACAGAATGACAATAGCTTTTACTGTAAACAGTAATTCATGCCCACTTGAAGGTATGCAAAAACCTTGGCCAAGCTTTATGGTGAGTCTTTGTGATGCAAAAAGTAGAAAATGAAAGCCACTGCACAAAGCACCTAAGTTTTATCTTTTGTAAGACAGCCTGGCTGGAAATGGGGTAAGACATTAGAACAGAATGACCCAAACTATCACCATTACTTCTTGGGTCCCATTTCTCCTTTTCTACTGATTGATCTAACTGAAGAGTTCTGTTCAAAATTAAAAAAGAAAATAGAAAAAAATGACCTATAAAATTGTTATGCCAAACAAGGACTTAAAGGGTAATTCCGGGATTTTTCAACCCAGTCTCTATGTCCACAAAATTGCCTAGTTTACCACATAATAGATCCTCGAAGTTTGGGATTCACTCATTGTCGGATAGAGGACGGTTGTTTACATGATCCTCATCTTGCAACAGTGAATCCTCTTGCTTTCATTAAACAGCTTTGTCAAAAAAGGTCTATTTCTGTAGCGATCCTTTCGGTAATGTTGTCAGACACTTGTCAGACACACGAATAACAATCTGAGCCCGTCCGTGACAAAAACAAGCACTTTTAGTGGACGTACTTTGACCGGCCGAATTTGCCCTTACGGATTATGTTACCGCCATTGAGCCGCCGTTACGCGACTGCCGGTTGAGCCGATGGACCGGAGCAGCTCCCAAACTTCGGGGATCTATTATGCGGTAAGCTAGGCGATTTTGTGGACATAGAGACCGGGTTGAAAAATCCCGGAATTACCCTTTAAGTTATATACTCTCCTCTAAAAAGAACTATCAATAGTTTTAAAGTTGCACAAGGCAAAATTCTAATGTAAAAATTTACCCATATCAGCCTAAATCAAGTAACAAGGACCCAGCGGATTTGCCGTATTCATCCAAATTAAATTCTGGTAGGCTAGGTGTGTACACTTCCCCACCTACAGGAACTGACAAATTGAAACTCCCATACAATGTAATGTCTCCTAAACAGCAGGGAAAGCTGGACTCACCAGCATTAGATCTTTTGCCTCTCTCATCCCTTTGGCACCCTTGGGTCTAAAGCAATCACAGACCAACTGGCTTGGTAAAGGTGCATGCTGTGTGCAGTTTACTGACATCATGTTATATGATTTCTTGGTATTGACGTTTACATTTTTTCAGCAACCTCTCGCTGCCATTTGGAGTTGCCAACATGTGAGTTGCCTAGTGCAGCTTTACATTTTTACTCTCAATTACTTGTAAGAGTAGGTGTCTATTAGGGTTAATGTGACAAACACATTTTTTTAAGCTCTCAGGGCATGATTGACGTTTTTACAGTATGTTTGTGCAGTTCACTGGTTCAGACTCATTGCAGTTAAATTATGGAAAGTCTAATCATGGATTGGTAATGCAAAAAGAGCCACCCCTTGTCAGCTCTTAAGAGTTTGTCCAGTAAAAAGAAGGAGGATAATGGGAATCATTGTTTTTCATTTGATTCAGTAGGCTAAGTCTTAGGGACAGTGTACACTGACAGATTTTCAATTTACTTCTTGCACCACACCATATCATATGGAAATTATATATTACATGCAAGATAATATGAAGATGCAATATGATGAAACATCCACTTTTTGAAATAATGGAGGCCTACTCATAAAATGTTTGGTGGCGTAAAAGTAAAGCACATTATGTGTAACAATCAAAGTTCATTTTAAATCAGAATCAGAAACAGTTTTATTGCCAAATATGTTTTCACATACAAGGAATTTGACTTGGTGTTTGGTGCATAACAATAAACATAGCAAGAGAAGAATAAAAACAACAAGAATAAAAGCAAGTACTGTAAAAGGCCAAGAATACAATATAAAATGGAAAAATTCACACTAAAATATATAAAAAGATATAAGAAATAAGAAAATAATAATAATAACAATAGAATAAAAAGAACATATGCCATATACATATACATATGTGCCATATACTTTACATTACATATACATTACAAAATGGATGTTTTTCTGGATAGAATCACCTGGATGGATATATAGTGTTTTGCAATGAAATGGACATACAATTTATATATATAATTTTAAATGATATAATAGCTGGTGTAATTGCACAAATGGTCGCAGACTTGGCATAGTTTGGAAAAGTGATCCTCTTTGAAACCAATGGGATGCTCTCTAAAGGAAGCAATCTATTAACAACAGCTTCAGCTACCAAATTCCTCCAGCCTCAAGTAATCCACCTAAGGTCAACCATTCATGCCAAAGGTTGATCCCTGACAGCTTGGCCAATCCGCTACCTTCAATATATAACACCTCAGCCCCCACGTCCCACTCATGTCACATTCAGGAGATATTGAACACCTGACACGCACTGGGGCTGAAATGTCACTGTCCTAAGCAGGGCCCTGTCAATACCTTCCTGACCTTTCTCTGTGTTTACCTTCATAGGATATTGGGCTTGGTGGTACAGAATGAAAGGCATACAGAGTTATTCTGTGCGGAGTTTGGGGGTTTGTCAGGTGGGGGCCAGGAGAATTAATGACAGCCAGCAGGGCCTACTGGGGAAATAAATGTGATTCTCAGTTTCCAAGAGCAGCAGTTTGAGTCCTTTTGATTTTAATCAAAGAACAGTCAGTAATTTAGTCAATTACGAGTCTATTAGGAGGGCAGATGTAGAGCAGCACAATTTGACATATGAACATGTTTGTTCATATCGCATGTCATCTGATTTACAGTTCAAATGGTTACTAACTGTTTTAGCTAACAATTCAATATCTTCATTCTCTTTCTTAAGAAAAGTCAGCACAGTTCTGTAAATAATTCTGCATATTTTGCTGTGTGAAACGTGTATGTAGTATAAAGACTGTGGGACAAATAACACACCTACATGGTAAAAAACAAAAACATGACAATCTGGAATAACTCATGTATGCAAAACTTTGCATATTATATGACACAATTCTGTATGTTTTGGTATGAATATGAATATGAACCATATATGTCGCATAAACGGTTTTTGAGTTACAGGTGAGCAAAACAATGGCACAGAAGAATAAGAGTAATAGCTAGCTAGATTTCTTTAAGAAAAGTGTTTGCTTCGGCTTAAAAATGTTGAGTTGAATTCATCAGAAAGATAATTTTAAGTGAAATCAACATAATGGAAAATAAAACAGTTCTCTAGTAGTAGTGGACCAACAGCTGAAACTTGATCATGAACAGAATGCTCAGAAATGATCTAAATTACAAAATGCGTGGTTGTGTGGGTGTACTCGGTGGTTGGTAAGGTGTTTCTAGATGGTTGCTAGGATGTGCTATGTGGTTGCTAGAGTGTGCTAAGTCATTGCTAGGGTTTTTTGTTGTGGTTGCTAGGGCATTTCTTGGTTGTTGCTTGGTTGTTACTAGGTGGTCGCAAGGGTGTACTAGGTGGTTACCAAGGTGATTCTAGGTGGTTTTGAGGATGTACTAAGTAGTTGCTAGGGTGTACTAAGTAGTTGCTAGGGTGTATGGGGTGGTTTCTAAAGTGTTAGTAGGTTGTTGTAAAGGTGTTACTAGGTGACCGCTAGTGTGTATGGGGTGGTTGTTAGGGTGTTTCTAGGTGGTTACAAGAGTGTACTTGGTGGTTGTTAGGGTGCTTCAATATGGTTATTAGTGTGTTACTAGTTGGTTGCCAGGGTGTACTAGGTGGTTGCTATGCACCTAGTGAGACCCTAGCAACCACTAGTAATGACCTAGTAATCACTTAGTGACAACCTAGCAACCTCTTGCAGTGATCACGTAGTCAATGAGACTCTTGCATTGTAAGCAAGCACGGTCACATTTCCTATAGAAACGTTACCTAATCCAGTACATTTTTGCTCTTATACTAGTGTTGCACCGTTTAAGCTATCAATGCCATTCAAAATGTTGAGCATATTTGGGAATCATGTTCTTTTCTAAGCAGTCCGATTTATAGTGTTTAAGTTTACTAAGTTAAGTTTATTTTTTTTAGCTATTTCTCACACAGCACAGACACATGCAGCTCTGTCTCTCCCTCTGCTACTGCTACTACTACTGCTGCTGCTACTTGTACTTCTTCTACTGCTAAGACTACTACTCCTACTGCTTCTACAAGTGTTATTAATACCACTATGGTGGTACAACTATGGTAAATGGTAAATGGACTGCATTTATATAGCACTTTTATCCAAAGCGCTTACAGTATATGCCTCTCATTCACCCATTCACACACACACACACCGATGGCACTAATACTTCTGTTACTACTAGTACTACTACTTCTGCTACTATTACTACTACAACTACAACTGTTACTTCTACTACTACTTTCACTACTACCAGGGTGCGATTTGTGAAAAAAATCAGAGGTGGGGTAGTTTTTGAAACGTTTTTATTCATGAAAATAAATCACAAACCACTGTGGGCCTATATAGACTATGAAGCCTGTCAGGCTATTTCTTGCAGCTGTTAAAGTAACATTTATAGAATAATACAATTTTGGAACTTGAAAATATATTTCAAATTCACTCTCATTCTCATGCCTTGTCCTTTCCTCATGCGGACACATAGGGGATTCGATCAGACACAACAAAAGAAAAAGGTTAAATTCTACTTTAACATGCCAGAATTAATTAAATACTTCTTTCCTATTATAAACTTTAATATAGAAAATAATCACAAAATGCAATAGCACAACGTGCTGTCAACATAAAATAAATAAATATGCCTACTTTTCAGACTAAGAAAACAGTCTGCTTTGATGACAGACTTCCGTCTTCTTTTTCTGCTTTCCTGTGGAGGAGTCATCTGCGGCATGTCGTCCCTGTTTCACCCACATATCTGCAAATCTCCAGGCAGGGAAGGAGGCAACCTCTAGTCCATTTACTGAGATGAACAGCAGGCTGTTCAGCGTGGAGAGGTTCATTCTATTTCTACCGTCTGTGAGAATATGGTTCATGGCACCGAACCCTCTTTCACACTCGGCTGTTGACACTGGGAGCGTGGAGACAGTAGTGAGCACTTTGCGCAGATTCTCTCCTGTGACCATGACACTTGAATTTGTGGAATTCCCTCAGGAGTATGGGACTGGTTGCTGCCTCAATAGCGAGAGTCTTGATCAAATGGCCAATTTGACGGATTTAGAGCAGCTGCAGCAGAAATAATTCCATTGTCATCAAGACTGCGCTCAATGTTGTCAGCCAGGGAAACAAAAAATCACCCCCTTGAACACGTGGATACTTTCAAAATCCTCCTTTAGGCATCTTGCGTTCACACCATCGGCTTGCCTCATAGCCCTCAGTGTTCTCAGTGCAACACCCACCTCAGTATTG
The DNA here is from genome assembly GCA_034670385.1 of Hoplostethus mediterraneus. NCBI lineage: Eukaryota > Metazoa > Chordata > Actinopteri > Trachichthyiformes > Trachichthyidae > Hoplostethus > Hoplostethus mediterraneus. The sequence continues at coordinate 1,616,471 of JAXDDW010000064.1, forward strand.
GCACTGACAGCTGTGGCATCTCTCCTCTGAAGAAACAGGGACAAGGCCTGCAGGGTCTCCAGCGCAACTTTTATGAACGCCATCTCCACCAAAAATAGCCAGTGTCATTTTAGCATGAATACCCCGACATCTGGCCCTCTCCATGGTAGATCTGGATTTGTCTTCTGTCAACGCTCCAAAGAGCGTGCATCCCCAATTTGGAAGCCGCAGACTCAAGCTCTCGCATCTCGTTTTGGACTTTGAGAGAAAATGACTACAGAGTCAATGAACATCTGAAAATGACTCGCCTCTGTAGTATGTTTTACAGCATCATGGACCGCAAGTTCTAACTTGTGATTCATACAGTGAATGACGGTTAATCTTCTCATGGAGGAGTGTGGCTGCTCCTCTGTATCGGCCCATCATAGCAGTGGCCCCATCAGTTGCAAAGTCAACAACCCCAGTGCACAACTGCAGATCAACAAGTTGAAAGAAGAAGTTGCAGATCTCATCTTCATATGGTAATCTAATGTAGATGATCAGGCATGTTTTGTTTGACACTGTTGTGCTCTTATCAATGAGAATGCTTATCAACTTATCAGATGAGTTGAGTTGCCGCAGTTCCACCAGCTGTGGCTGGATTTTGAAAGAGAGGTAATTTTGGCAGATCATATAGGCTGTATGCATGCAATTCTCAGTTGCTTTTATACTCTTTTCATTGTGTTCATTCATCTGAGCACAGAGCTGCACCGTTATCCACTGCTTTTTCAATTGCAGTCTCATCTTCTCTGCAAAATTTCTGTGCATTTCATGTGGGACTGGCACTTTCCATGTCCACTTTCCATGTTTACTTATTTTGTCATTTAATTTTTTTGCCGACTTTGCTTTTATGCCATTAATGAATGCAGGGTCGATATGGAGCCTCCCTTGAGTATATGGACCTAAATCTCTAATGTCAGAGCGAGCTGTACACTGAACTGACCCGTCTGTGACAGAAAGCCACTCTTGACCCGCTCTCCATTTAGCAAAGCGTCCCAGCTCAATGCAGCCTCCAACCATAGCCTCAGAAGGCAAGACTTTAGCTTGTAAGCCTGTGTTCTTCGCCACATCGTTTGAGTCAGCCTGGGAGTTCCCCTCCATCCTAACAACAGTAGCTCCTGTAGTCTCATTCTCAGTTGTAATATTTCTAGGATTCCTCATTTGTGAGGGTCCTGTAAAATACGATATGCTGCTGGGTCATTCCGTGTCAAATCACCCAAAATAACAGACATTTTAAACCCGACCATCTCAGAATTTGATGAAACTTGTAATTGTTGGTTGGGATCCCACAACACCAAATCTCAAATTTCAGGTCAGTCGGACCAGTGGTTTGGGAGATACAGACCCTCAAAGTTTGAGATTTTGTGCAAAAAGGGGCATGGTCGCCAACCTTTGAACCCTCATATCTCAGGACCTACTGGGCCAATCTTCCAAAAAATGGTAGCGTTGGATGGAGAGAGATTCAAAGTCATTGTTTTTCAGATTCGAGTATATTGGAGTACGTTGACCTCTTGACCTTTGCTATGACCTTGAAATTGACCTTGTGGATCATGTGACCTTGAGATTACCTTTCCTGGAATTTAATCACCCACATGTTAACTAAAATATACAGAAGTTTCAGAGGTGTAATATTTTTTGTTTAGCAGCAATACAGATTCAAAAATGCATACCCACAGAGATGATTGATAAAATGCATTATAATGTGTATTTTCTACATGCATAGATTCCTCTCATGACCAAAACCCAGCTTGGCTTTCCTGAAATTGAATCTCCCACATGTTAACTTAAACATATAAAAGTTTCAGAGGTGTAATATTCTTTATTTAGCAGCAATAATTGGTAATTGGTAACTGGTCGTTTCAAATTCATTAATAGTCCTTTCAATGGTAAAGGGTGACAAACCAAGGAGCACTGCAGAATAAAACCTCGGCATCTCCTACTATCCCTGGAAAAGGGCTCTGGATCTGAAGCGTAGGACTCCCGGGACAGAGGAGAGATCAGCGATGGAACCGGGGTGACGGGAGCGGCAAGCTGGGTTGCAGAGACTGGCGGAATAAGGTGAGCGGTTAGCGATGCTACCTGGTTGCTCATGGCCTGGTTGCTCTCAGACAGGCTCCGGAGGACCTGTTCGTGTTGTCCAAGGAATTCTCCCTGGCTGGCAATCGCTCTCCGAAGCGAGGCAGGCTCCGATTCCGGGTCTACTGGGTCCATATAGGCCAGATCATACTGTTACGATCGTGTTACAGGACCCAAGTGCAAACTCCAGACAACAGAGACGATGGTAAGGAAAAAACAGGTTTTACTAGGGAATAGTACAGAGGGTGGCAAGGTAGGGACGGCAAGCAGGGAAGACGGGCTGGTGCAGGAGCGGTGTGAACGTAGCTGGGAGACAGGACGACAGGCAGGGAACCAGGAAGACAGACAGGCAGGCAGGGTAGACAGGCGGTGGTAGGTCGGCAGGCGGGGAGTCAGGGAAGGAGGCTGGATCTGGGTACAGGACAACAGGGTTAACAAAGGTGTGGCAGAAACTTTGAGAATAAATCTACAAAGCGGCCGAGAAACGAAACTGACAGGCAGTACAAACAACGATCTGGCGATGAGTGGATGGAAAGCCGGGGTTCTTACTGGTGGTGATGAATTGATGGATGGCAGGTGTGCGGGGTACAGCAGGTGATCGGGATGAGGTGATGAATGCAGGGAGGAGCCGGAGACTGGAGCCACGCCCGCCAACACATACACACAGACAGGGAGAACTACTAGGAGGCAGAGGTGGAGGGCGTGACAACTGATATTTGTTAGAGCCATTTCTAGAAGCCTCTTATAATTTCCTATTTTGTATTTATTTCAATGTAAATAGTTTGACAGCACCTAGTGGTAGTTTTTTGGTGCTAAATTAAGTGCACAGAGGCACCTGACCTCACATCGCAGGAACCTCCTTAATTAAGACAGGTGTGCTGAAACTAGGACGGCGGAAGACGCCAGGAGATACAGTCTTCAACCGCACCGTATATTTTGGTTACTTTGTTTGGTTTAATCTCAGTTTCGTTTGGTGAATTTGTTTATTCCCTGCTGGTTTTGATTTATTTAAAAAAGGCCTTTTTTATTTTGGTGAATGTTTGTTTGGGTTTTTCTTTGACCTTGTTTATGCTACGACCGTCAACCAAAGCAATTATAGTCTAAACCATGGTTACTCATTACGCGGCTCGCCAAGCTTTAATTGGTGGCTCGCATGGTAGTTTATAACAATATAACACAGCCAATACATTTTTAAAAAATGTGCTACATAAATATACAATGAACACTACACTACAAACACGCAAACATCCGCATTATATTTCTCCTTTCACCTCAATTAATGTTGTTTCCAAAAGGGGGGTAACTGTCAAACCTGGCAACGCAGCACGCTTACAGCATTGTTTACAACACCGGCTTACTTGACGGCAGTGCACGCTTGCAGGTCATGATAGCTCAGCTAGCCAGCGTGACATGCACAGGGCACAAAATGGATCGATTTCTAATTAAAAAAAAGACAAAAACCAGACGGACAGACACACAGCGTTGTAAGGAATAGTGAAGATAAAGAGTCTGAGGAAGCAGCAAACGAAAATCAACATGAAGACGCCAGAGAGGGGACGAGCAATAAATATGGTCTTAATTGAAAATGTATTGGCTGTGTTGTTTCTTTTTTGTGGGATGACCAATTTATACTGTATGTAGAAATGCTCATCTGTGTGGGTGACTTGGTATATTGTCGTAAAAGTGGCTCTCCCCTTGACTTTGCTCTGCCAATGTGGCTCTTGTGAAAAAAATAGTGAGGATCACTGGTCTAAACCAACAACTCTCAGCACCCATTCAAACTCCTGGTGTGACAGGCTGGTGTGATTGGCTGAACTTGAAAGAGATGTCTGATAGGCTACAGAGAAAGGCCCTTTAGAAAAAATGCATTTGTGAATCTAACCACGTCAGGAAACTCTCAAAAATCCACACACAAATGTAACAAGGTTCACAACTCATCTGAAGGTTTCTAAACGCAGATTCGACAATCTGTATATAAATGTAACAACATTGAAATATGTTTTAGATGAACACTGCAGCTGTTTTTAACTAAGTATATTTGTGGATTTGTTTTACATTTATATAAAACGAGACGTATTTGTGTGTGCATTTGTGAACAGAGACATTTATATATAAATCGCAAAATACATTTGTGAATCGTGTTGTATTGATTTGTGACTTATGAGTAATCTGACCCCATAAAAGTGATTAAAAAGTGACGATTGTTGCTTTTTCTGAGCGCATTATAAAAACAGAAGTAAGCAGTGTGTTAATTAGTTACTGTTTTACAGTTGTGGTATATGCGGTTATTTGCACATCTGGTTTGACGGGGGAGTAGGTGAAACCTATTATAAGAAAATGGTCATCCATAAGTTTTCTCCCTCCTGGCCAAACTGTACTCAGTGAAGTAACAGTGAAATTAAAATTCCTAATTTGCTGGAGGTGCTACTGGCACAGTTTTATAACAATATGTAATAGGCTACATTCTGTTTTTGTACAGCAACCCAAGCACCTGCAAATAGGACAACTGGAGTTTGGAGAGTAAAGCTCTTCCTGTTGCCAAATTCGGATCAAGTTGTCCTTCCACATGGGTTAGGATGTGAGCATGCACTTGAGTTTTATTTATTTATTTATGTATTTACACAGAAACACCCATCAACATTACTGTTGATTTGCAATTGTTGGATAAGAAGATTATTTATATCTATGTGCAGGGTACCCGCGGGGTCTTAAGAGTATTAAAAAGCATTGAATTTAATATTCTCAAAATAAGGCCTTAAAAGTATTGAATTTAGTTTACAAAGTATTGAATTTCGTTTACAAAGGTCTTTTTTTCTTGTCCTTTTGTAGAATGAAATAAATACCGTAACATCATAAATAACTGTCAAATGTATAAAATGTTTTGTGTGTAACATTACAATTTACTTGGTGTGTCTTGGACATTACGACACTACAGGTAATGTTTACGTCAGTGTATTGACGCTCTTGACTGTGGAGTGTGCTGCTAACAAGCTAGCTCGTCGCCTCAGAATGGGCAAGTGTCATTTTAAGGCGCTTTCACATGATCCGCGCAAAGCGTCGGCATCACTGTCAGGTTGGACGAGACTCCTTCACATGATCAGCATCACCCGCATCAGCCAGTGACCATAGCTAACTACATCGCCAATGATCATAGTGAATATAGACTGGCTGCATATACGTCTAAGCTGTACTAAGCCATCAACTAACCTGGTAGTACCATCTGTAAACTGACATCATTCCATGATACAGACTTTTGAGTCAGATCATGGTATGATTTAAGCGTCATGTTGTATAATTCGGGATGCTCCGACACACATAAAACAAGTTTCTCTTCTATATATTTTTTTTAATTTCGTGGCTATGATATCAAATGCCTGTATTTAACCTGATCACTAATGAATAGCAAACTAAGAGCTATATAGATTCCAGTGATTGGTTGTGCGTCGCGAAGGTCAAAGATGAATATAGTTGAACTTGAGCGCAGCACCAGGGGTCTCCCAGTGTCTGTACCCAGGGCGCAGAACGCCGAGGGCGGCGGCGATGCTGGGTTCGGCAGGAACGCTTGCCAAACATTATTTCTGAGATCTTGATGGACAAAATAATAATAATGGATATAATAATTTAATTACAGAAAACAATCAATCAATACAAAACAATACCGTACATGTATTTGGTATTTAAATTACATCCCTCTTGTGCTTCTGTAATGTTAGCCCCTCCCTAGTCTCGGAAACCCAACTTGAGCGAGTTCTGCTTAGTTCTCGCATACAGGCTGGGCATGAGACTAGCCCCTCCCCGAACCAAATCTTCTCACTCACAAACATCCACTGATGCGCTAAGTTACTGCATCATGTTACCGTAACGTTACTTTGTCATCGACTGAGGCAAAATGGGAATAATAATCAAGCACCAAAATATTTTGTTGTTCACTAGTTAGTCGTAGCTCGCATACGACGTGATTAAACTCGTTACGAGACTTAAGGCTACGGTGTGATAAACTGATAACGTAGCAAATAATTCCTATTATTGCAGCCAGTCACCCAACCAGCCTTGCAGGTAGAGATACTTGTCATCATGATGTCCGATGACGACGAGGATACTGACACTGAGAGAGAGAGCAGCAGACCTAACGTTACTAAAAAGAAGCGAGTGCATGCGCCCCAGAAGTTCCTCACTAAATATCAGTAGCAATGGCCGTGTCTCCGCCCCTCAAAAATGCCTCACCGTGCATTTTGCACATTGTGCAATTATGATGTTGACATCAGCCACCAAGGAGCTTTAATTTAGCTAAAACCTATATTCCTAGTTTGTCAATTGAATACCATTTTTTCATTATATGAAGCTTAGCGTAAGTTCAATCAGGAAGACTACCTATCCATCTCTTACTATCATCGCTACTCCAGGCGCTCTCCCCCACTGGCCTAGCTCGTTATTCAATCAGCCCTTTAAGCAAGGGCACTCCCCATCCTCCCTCAGAGGAATCAATGGCCAGCCTCCACACCCTTTTATATATACAGATATCTGCCTCACCCATCTCTGTCATTTCAGGTGCATCGCTGCTGCGCCGATGCTCATTCTCTGCTGCCGCTACTTGCTCATAGTGCTAGGCTATCACCGTTCATGCATTCTGACGATGCTAGCCATCGCCTTCATCACGCCACACGCTTTTCCAATCCGGGACGAGGCAATATATCTGGAGAAAATCTGCAATCCTGCTCATGCTACCGGCTAAACCGATGTCATCAACCCTTGGCGCGTCAGCCTGGTAGTAATCGTCCACCGGCCGGATTCGCTCGCCAGACGGAAAGAAAGCACCCTACCCAGCAACCACCGGCCCCCCAAGCGATAGCACACCCAATAGGAACCGCAGTCCCGGCCTTCAACCGGCATCCCTAAGGTAAGTATTATGTTCATAAATAAACTAGCGACAGCCATTAACGGGCTACATGTCAGTTTCTCAATAAGTCAGGCTATGCCCGCTGTTGGCTATTACGTTCGCTGGTTGCTACTGCCCGGCATATTCAGGAGTTCCTTACCCGGCAATGGATAGTGCTCACGGATTGCTGTACGCGTTGCCGTATTCTCTCGCGACGACTCCCAATTCTATACTCTCCGCCGCGTTTACCGCCTTATACTTGTCTGTTACTTTCAGTAACAGTCCTCGTCGTCCTTCCTAACAAGACTTATCCGCTTACTTGGCCATTTCTGTGGCTAAGTAAGCACAACGGTATTTCTGCACTAAGCAGACAATCCGCTTCCTGTTTACACCGGCACGCGCATGCCCAGTACAGGTGACCTCCCCCTTCTTTCGAACGAGGTTTTTCATCTGCCTTTGTTATAAATCGTTTTGGTCTAAGTAACTAAAGAACGCGGTTCACGTTTCTTAGTTGAATTAGTTTATAGATCAGTTAAATGTTAGATCAGTGGTTCTTAATCCAGTCCTCAAGGAACCCCTGTCCTGGAGGTTTTAGCTCCAGCCTTACTCAGGCACAGCTGAACGAATTAGAGGCTTCAGGTTTTCCATCAAACTTTAATTGGTTCAGGTGTGCCTGAGTAGGGCTGGAGCTAAAACCTCCAGGACAGGGGTTCCTTGAGGACTGGATTAAGAACCACTGTGTTAGATCATACTATTTACACTAAATATGTGAGAAATATATGTTAACCTGCTAATGCTAATGATTTCAGTGTTACTATGGACAGTGTCAACAGGAAGTGCTTTTATTTTGAAACGCAAGGAAGCAACCTGTTCAGTGTTTTGTCACTAGTTTAGCGATATTATGAATACAAGACGTCGGGTCCAAGGTCCGTTTAGTAGTGATGGCGAGATGAAGCTTCTCGAAGCTTTCCAGCCAAATGGGTTCATTTCTCGAGGCTTCAAGTGCACATTAGGGCCACCTGCTGGTCTAAAGAAATTAGAGCAGGCAAGACTGGCAGCACAGCGATGTGTGCAAAGCATGGGCCACTAAAGGCGAATAAATTAAAGCGCTGATTTGATCAACATATAAATTAAAAAATTACTGCATAATGTATATATCCATATTATGCTATAAAACCTTAAATTAACAAAAATCATCGGTTCAATAATGCCATAGAAATGTCTCCACGCGCTGTCTAAATTCATTTACTTTGGTGGTAAAGCGTGTAGCTGTACCGCTCCTAGTGCACTTCAGTAGACATGACAGTCATGGGTTCGAATCTGGCATGTGAATAAACTGTTACTTATTTATGATGCAGCATATCAAGATATGGCTCATTATTATAATGCTATGATTAGTAAAGGGACAAGTGTACCAGTTGTATAGTCCATTGGTGTAATTATCAGTACGATAAGATTTAAATATAGCTACCGAAGGACAAGGCAACCCACAAATTATGGGGGCACTTTCTTTCCTTATATCCGTGATTCAAAACTGCCCACCAAACCCGAATTCATTCCTGATGCACGTACGTGAATGAGGCTTCAAACGTCATCGATGACGTAATGACGTTAAAATGATACACGCCTCGATACATAGGTTCACGAGAAACTCCCCTACGTTCTCGACACGTGCTTCGAAGCCCCGGTATCAAGCGTAACATCACTACCGTTTAGTTTACCTTGTTGTTTGTGATACCCTCGCAATACCCTCATTTAACCAAAGGGTGGCGCCCTAAGATGTGAGTTGCAATGCCTATAGATACATTTCACGCCCGTAGGCTTGACCATAGCCTCTCCACCTCTCCAGGAAACACTACCCTGACCCTTCCTCTTAGCCTTGCCTATTTGTCGTCAATTATCTGTATGAGCTCTTGTTTATTGGCTCTTTATTTGATACACTTATTTGCCTTTGCTCTTGCTCATTTATTTTCCTACTTGTTTAAGAAAAGTAGGTGGCTAACCTACTGCACTTTTACCTTAACACTAATGATTTCTAGTGACTAGTAGTTTTCTTGCCTACCATGTCGAATGCACTTATTGTAAGTCGCTTCGGATAAAAGCGTCTGCTAAATGCCTGTAATTTATGTTCGAATGAGTCTGATGAGTCTCTGCGATTGGAAGCTCACAGGCTTTCAGTTTCTCCACAACTACAAAGTTGGTAGTGTACTAACTACAACACGCAGCAGCGATCCTGTGGAAGCTGTGTAACGCTTAACATCCACGACTCCAAATCCGTTGTTTGGTTTTTGCGAAACGAAACACCTGAGTGCATAGCCCGTGGCGGATGCTCAAACACTCTTCCCACCTCTTCAAGCTCTATAAGACCCTGCCAGAGTCTGATCCTGAATTAGCCTCAATGCTGAAAGTAAATTAGCACAGAATGCAGAATTTATCATTTGTGTTTGTAATACTGACGCTGGGTTGCCATAGACGTGTGGTATGTGCGTCATGAACATGAGCGTTGTAGAGTAAATTAGTGAGGCCTGGATTCGAGGCCCTATAGGGCAGTAAACTGAACTTGACCAGACCACTACTATGTGGAGAGAGCCTATAGGATGAACCATGTTATCTAAGCATAAGTGAACCAATCATGTGATTTATTCGTAAAGAAACTCTAAGATTGTAGCTGGCTGGATTTCAGTGAGAGAGAGCATGCAGTGATTCTGACTTCTGTGTGGCCTGGTTCAAGGTTTTCTCTCCAATATATTTTATACTTCAACGTGCCATTGATTATCTCCCACACAAACAGGTAGAACTCTCATCCCATCTGTGGGTTTTGGGGGGTTCCCAGACTGGCGCTGCACTCCAGTCGTAACAGCTATCCGAAGAATACTCTGCCTCGATCATTTGGTGATCAGCTTGCATATCTCTGGTGGTGGTGATTCGTGCTCAGAAAGATCAGAGGCACATTGATATTTAGAGGCGTTTTATTATCAGTACTTAAAATAAGTCTATTCCCACATTTTATAGCGCGCTGCTGCCAGCGTCTAAATTCGCCATCGACTAGCCTCGTTCAGCTACGTATTTGATGCGCCGACAGTCGGCGTATATATCATACGTGGTCTGTAGCGGTTTCTGCTGTCAGCTTGTCACCCCTTATGTACGTCATCTAGCCTGCCAGCTAGTTGGTAGCCGACTCCCCAGTCGGCATGTCTATGTCACGTGTTTGTCCCGTAGCTGTCGCTGCACAGCTCCTCAATGTTATATGTGCATCATCTAGCCTCCTGTCAGCTAGCGATGCGCTGACTCCTCTGTCGGCACGTCTACATCATTGTGTTCATAGCTGTCGTTGCACAACTCCTCAATGTTATATGTGCATCATCTAGCCTCCTGTCAGCTAGCGATGTGCTGACTCCTCTGTCGGCATGTCTACGCCATTGTGTTCATAGCTGTCGTTGCACAAGTCTATGTTATATGTTGTAGCTGTCGCTGTTGTCAACTCGCGCCAACTCGCACATAACTTCCCTCATCATCATCCCTAAAATCTATCTGTTTTTGGGGGGAGTTCCTGCTCGCGGGTTTCGCCTCTAACCCATTTGATCCCAACCGGAGCTACCGCCAAACATTCTCATATTTGTTATCACAATAAATCTTCCTTTTTCGTACAACTAGTCTCTCCTGACTTGAAATGAAGCTTAGCGTAAGTTCAATCAGGAAGACTACCTATCCATCTCTTACTATCATCGCTACTCCAGGCGCTCTCCTGCACTGGCCTAGCTCGTTATTCAATCAGCCCTTTAAGCAAGGGCACTCCCCGTCCTCCCTCAGAGGAACCAATGGCCAGCCTCCACACCCTTTTATATATACAGATGTCTGCCGCACCCATCTCTGTCATTTCAGGTGCATCGCTGCTGCGCCCCATCGCCTCCCCACCACCACCAGTGACAGGCTCCAGTTGGTCGTCAGCGAATCTACCCCGCCATGGAGAACGGCCTACGGGGGAGGAGTTCCTGCTCCTCAGAGATTCGCGGGTTTCGCCTCTAACCCATTTGATCCCAACCGGAGCTACCGCCAAACATTCTCATATTTGTTATCACAATAAATCTTCCTTTTTCATACAACTAGTCTCTCCTGACTTGAAATGGTATGTGTGCTTATATAAGCTGATAATCATAAGTGAATTGCATTCAATTATTTAATTATTAAATAAAAATGGAAATCACGCCCAGAAACTTGGTTTTATTCATCATTGACAATGTTTTAAATCGCAACACAAGTTTCTGTAAATACTTGACAATGAAAACATGTTACAATATACAAAATAAAACATAAAAATGTTTTATGCAGGTGTACTCAAACATTTGACTGATACTGTACATGATATCCAATTTAATAATTAAATAATTGAATGCAATTCACTTATGACTATCAGTTTAAGCACACATCATATAATGAAATATTAGGTGTTTATAGAAAGGTTTATATATATGTATTTTTAATCATGAAAAAAACCCTTTTTGTTTTAAGTGTTTTTACTGTTTTTAGCAGGTGTACTCAAACTTTTGACTGGCACTGTAATATCATAGCCAAGTGGAGTGCAAGTGATTTAAGAATCGGGTCAAATTATACAATTGTGCCTGATCCCTTCAACAGTCAAAACTAGAATTATGAAGAAAGACTTACGTGTGTGTGTGTGTGTGTGTGTGTGTGTGCGAAAGCGTGTGAGCGTTACACTATTGTGGTACTTATTTTCCCAAGGTTGGCAGGTCTGTGATACTTTTATTCCCCAATGTAGCATCAAATTAATAAAAAATAATGATGTTAAAAATTACCAGGCCAGAAAAAAAGCTGCCAGCTGAGGATCAGTTGGGCATTTGTTTCTTGTTTGTCAAATTAGAAACAGATATACTTGTCTGTCCTGGTCATGGCCGCTGAAACCGGCAAGCCGTTGTAAACATATAATTAAGAAACAGTGATTTCATCCAGTAGTAGTGCTTTGTAACATTAAATAATTATAATTTTTATCATTATAATTTTTGATCCAGTTATTCAGTCTGTCCCCCCAAAAAACAAACCAAAAAAAATTTCAATCAGTGATTCCAAACTTCTGCAGGGTAATGTTTTAATGTTCTATCTCTACATGTTTTATCTCTGTTGGTTTATAGAACAGTCAAGATGATGAACCAATTCACTGAGGGAATTAACAAGTTTGGGAATCTGTGTTTGTGTGCCTTTGTTCACGAACATGCAGGGACCACTGTCAAAGGCAGCATTCAAGGCAATCTTCAGCTACAACTACAGCAGTAAAGGAACGAACAATCGTGAGGCAGAGGAGGACACCGTTGACAGCTGGGAGATGGTTCTGAACATGATTGAAGGTACATTTTATTCCTTTATGAAATATTTTACAGCATGAATGATGAAATCTTAATTAAATTGCGCACTACACAAACAATGTACTGTGACAGAAGGCAAATACTCAAAGTGTAATTGTGTGATGTTATGGAAGCCCATAGGGGACTTTATTGACCTGCTGTGCAGTGGACAATATCCAAATGCAATAAGCGAAACAGAGCCCCCTGTCTATTTCATTTACATTTTCATGTCACCACGCTCTTTTGGTGTCACAATGAAAATGAAAATGCAATCTGTCAGTCCTCTCATCAAGGCGGGTCTTCAGTTAGGACGTCACTTCCTCGTTGAGTGACTGACAGATTGCATTTTCATTTTCATTGTGACTCAAATCAAATGTACCTTTTGTCTCAAAAGTGTACTCTTAAGCCAGTCATATTTACATACCCTGAATTTTTTGATAAACGGCTGGCTTGAAATATATATAGTCCTGATCTTGTAAAGTTAGACATTTAATTTTAGAAATAAATGCAAGTGTTACTTAGATGTACTTTTTTCTTGGCAGACAAAGTGACAGAATTAAGTTTTGAAGAACTTATTTTCATCACGGGAGGAGATGAGGTCCCTGCCCTGCATCGACTTTTATGACCAGGAGGCAGGCCTGCGTCGTTTGCCATATGCATCAACCTGCATGATGTGCCTGTACCTTCCAAGAGGCGTCTCAGAGGAGGACAAGCTGCATTCAATTTGTTGCCAATCTTTCTCTCTCCCTTTATTTATGGCAATCATATTTCGATTTTCATTGTAATATGGCTTGTGAAATTAATCTCTTTTCTAAACCTGCTTTGTGGAACAGCCCCCCCCCCCCCCCCCCCCCTGCACACACAGGTTAAAAAGGCTCAGCTGCAATCGGGTTTCATTGGGTTTCATTGGGGAGATTCATTGTTGTTAATAGAAAAAATAATTAATCTGACAGTACACGCATTGTGCTGCTTCATTCTGCATGGATAGTAAGCAAGGAGCTGGCGGTTCACGGCAGTGAAAGCTCACCAGGCTTGAAAGGGTTAAATGTTGGCCGGGTGGAGTTCTTGCTGGAGAGCCAATAAGAAGGTCCCATTGATGCCCCTTCCCCGCCCCCTGATTAGCATTTAGTGCAACTAGTTCAGCTAGTAAACATTTTGGCTCTCACTAGTTAACTAGTACAGAAAATTGTAGCTCAATAGGTAACTAGTAAGACTTTCAGCATTACTAGTTCGGTCCAGAGCGCCACTAGTGCGTCAAAAAGCGAACTAGTTGGGTCTTTGGTGCTACTAGTGTGGCGCCCGGCATCACTAGTAAGGCTTTTGTTGGAACTAGTTGGAAAAAAGTGCCACTAGTTGCTGAAAGAGTGACTAGTACGAGTTTTCGTTCAACTAGTACGACAAAATGCCGAACTAGTGAGACCAAATGTCCAACTAGTGCTGACAAAGACCGAACTAGTGTAGGAAGCTGACACCTGATATCAAGGATATGGAATAAATGCTCAAACGGCTTGCCATACTACTGTAACTGTTACTACTATTGCTACTACAACTGGCACTAATACTACTACTATGACTACTACTTCTGCTATTACTACTACTACCTGTACTATTGCTACTACTATTACTACTACTGCTAGTACTACAAGTTTTACTACTACTACTGCTACCATTACAACTACTAATACTGCTGCTTCTGCAACTACTACATCTGCTATTACTACGTCTACTTCTGCTACTGTGGCTAATACTACTACTGACTTCTGCTACTATTACTACTTGTACTTCTACTGCTGCAACTACTACTTCTACTACTGCTACTTATATTGCTGTTACTGCTGCTACTACTACTGCTACCCCTACTACTACTGCTACCACTACTACTACTGAAACTACTACAACTGCAACTACTGTGACAAAAAAATCAACATTAAGATTGTTCATTAAAAGGAAACAAGGACAAAATGTAAGGCAACTATCACATATCATGGAGCTGTTACAATAAAACCAATGACCCGTGTAATTCGCAGAAGGAATCTTCAATCTACACGTGTGAAGCAGACAAGGACAGGGAGGGTGCAACCTTTGGTATGGGGCACTACGTAAAAGTGTCACAGCTAGTCATGCTCCATCTCCTCTGGGCTTGTTATGGCAGGACACAGACTGTCAGGTGTGTCATGATTGCTAGATTGTGAGTACACACATACAAATACACCACCATATATGCTCTTTAATTAAGCAGTTCATTAATTCATTTATGAGATTATGTGACATGGCAGTGCCTTCTATTGCTAAAACGACTTCCTGGTGGGCTTACCTGAAAAGAATATGCAATGGTTGTGTGTCTCTAGTCTATAGTCCCAGACATAGTCCCATTTAGTTCAATGTAAATAGACTAACCAGGCTACTTCAGGCCATTGAGTGAGGCAAAATGTTGCTGTGGCTGCGGGGTGGAGGTTGGACGGGGGTTGGGTGTCGGCTGGACGTGGAGAGCCAGGAGTGGCTCTGCCGCCTCAACAGACACAACTGCAATGAGTAAGGTATTACTTAGGTATGTATATGCTCTCTTGCAGTGAGGCTTGCTCGAATGGCACAGAACGAGAGAAGACGTGACTACTGGACTGCCCAAAATAAGCTGATTGTTCTGTTTTGTATGACAGTAGAAAATGAAGACTGTGTAAGACCACAAGAGGTCTCCGGAGACACGTCCATACCGCTCATACAAATCCCAAATGTGTTACAGTGGTGCTCAATGTAGGGCACTGAAGGACACTGCCAGAGGGCGCACGATGCACTGATTTGACCAAGGGCTACTGGGACATTCCCTTGTCCCAGACTCAGGGTTGTACCAATTTGTTACGCTTCCCTTTGGGTTGTTCAGGGGTGTAACAATGCGCTCCCATATCATTACTACAACGCCACACACTAGACTCTTCCCCTCCCCTCATATTCCCTACCACAGGATTCTTGACTGTATTTGCACTAGCCTCATCGGGGTGCACACTTTTTTCACACAAAAAAAGGAACAATACAGACGGATCAGTTAAAATTGACATAATTTTACTAAATTCAAAAGACACAAACTACAACCCCTCCCCGCCTAATTCTACTCACTTCTTTGTTGTGACCAAACAGATGGAGACGTTTGAGAATGTCTCTAACATAATTCACCCTCTTTACAGCCAACTTTAAATACAACTCAGAGTAATGCCACTTACAGAAGTTTTTGGATGACTCTGCAATTTTTGGATGTATTAAGGGGTGTCAGGCAGGGATGTACAGAGGACTGGTAGGTTACTTTGTTGAGTGGTGCAACCAGAATCATTTGCAGCTCAACGTGGAAAAAAACATAGAGCTGGTGGTGGTTACAGGAGGACTAAGGCACCAATCACCCCCGTTTCCATACAGGGTGAGGACTTAGACTTGGTGCAGTCCTACAAGTACTTAGGAGTGCACCTGCATAGCAGACTGGACTTCAAGTAGCTATACATTTATACATGTTATATATATATATGTCAATCGAATGCTTTAGGCTTCACACTATCTTCACCTAGATTGAGGTGTGACAAGGGCCCCCTACATTTCCCCTCCATCCAACATACAGTGTGCGGTTGGTTTTGTTTACCAACTATCTCTCTCACAGGATGCAACGTGTGAGGTTTGAGCAACTTCTCTCTCATCCCCTCCCTGTCACTAAGGGTATCTTCCAAGGCTCCATACTCCCCACACTCTTCTCCATATACAGAATATCAATAATATCCCTCTGGCCGCAGGCAACTCTCTCACTCACCTTTATGCTGACGACAATCCTTCATGCTACTTGTCCCTCCCCTGACACTGCACGGTCATCACTCCAGGATATCTCCCTCCAGGTTCAACAGGCACTAACCAACCTCAAACTCTCTCTTAACACCACCAAGACAAAGGTTATGTGGTTTGGTAGGAAGGGTGCCGTGCCCGCTCCAGACCTCTACATCACCACCAATGAGGGAGCTATCGTGGACCAGGTTGCAGTTTATAAATACTTGGGCATCTGTTTAGACAATTCATTCTCCTTCTCCCGCCATATTTCTAAGCTGCAGTCTAAGGTTAAGGCCAAACTTGGATTTCACCTCGTCTGCAGTGGCGGCTCGTCCATAGGGACGCTAGGGGCGGCACCCCACTTGATTGGATGGAGAAAAATAAATATAAATGTTTGTTTTTCAATCTGAACACATTTCATAGATTGTATTTATCATTCATATAAATGTGTTCTAGTCAATACATGCATGTTGAATAATTGGCTTTGGTTGGTTTGCAGACTTCATTACCGTCTCTGTTGCTCTGGGGCGCCGAGTCGTACATCCCTCACACACTACATTGACATGCATTGTCACCTAGCGGTTGTTGGAAGGACTGCACTTTAGCTTGAGGTCTGTGACAGCATTTGGGGCGCTGCGCACCCTGGCCATTCTCATTTAACCCCAATCAAACAAACATTGTAGTCATGGTCAGTAGATGGCACAAGAGAGCATAGAGACGTGATATACGTCATATTTGATTGAGTGCGCTCCGGCACTAAAAAAAAAAACAGCACTACAACTGTAGCAGTTAAAAGACCAAAGCCCTGTTGCTTGTGCACTCTAGTCGGCTACAATGTTACTCTATGATCTCCGTGTCTGTCATGACACGCCCCACTTAGTCAACCACTCACCGGCCGCCACTGCTCGTCTGCCCAACTCACCCTCATCTAAATGACTATCCTCCCCATGCTCTACTACGGTGACACAATTTACAGGTCTGCATCCAAAGGAACACTCCACAAAGCTTGACTATCTTTACCCCTCTGGTTTACAATGGTTTACACTCATTTACAAAACCCTACCCACCTACCTGTGTCACCTGCTGTTCCCGATGTCTACCACATACAATATCCAGTCCTCAGCCTATATCCTCCTGAAAGTCCCTAAAACCAACACTTCCCTTGGTCTCACATCATTCCAGTCTGCCACTGCCAGTGGCTGGAATGCTCTACAGAAAACATTTAAACTCATCCATATTTCCACTTGCAAGGATTTGATCATAGATATTTTAGACACCTACAAGTGTTTTACTGTCAACTAATATCTGGACCATTTTAAATAAGAATCTGTTCCTAATAACTTGTCAGGCAAAATAACAGTTAAATAAAATGTAATTAAAAAGGCAGTATATAAATTAATAAATGAAAACATACACAGAATGACAACAGTCAAAAACATTCACTTTTTATTACTCACTTTATGCTTTTCAGGGCTGTCTATCACAGCATAAACTGGGTGGAAGGCAGGGAGACACTTTGAACAGGTCACCAGTCCATCACAGGGCTAAGACTACAAAGACATATTTGTATCTTTGGAATTTCTTTCAAATGTGGGATGAAACCAGTGCACCCACAAAAACCCCATAGAAACTCCACACAGAAAGGACCAGGGCCAAATTATATAAACCTATTACCCTGTCTATAAAAATGTATTTTAAGAACCAATTTGTAGTTTTTTTTCAGACTAATTTCCTCAGGCAGGGGCACAGATGACAGGCCTGATCAGTTGAGGGCCATTAGATAGAATTCCTTGCCAGTGTTGGTTAAAGGCAGAATTACACTATGCAGTTTATATAATCTAAGGTGAAAAATGTAATTGTTTCCAAGTGGCACATAGACTGTGGGTATCAATCTTTCCCACAGTGGTGATGAAGTCAACAGTGACCACTCTCTTGGTCTGCCTGGCCGTGCATGGACTCATAATTCATGCTGCTCCTTCATTACCTGTGAGCCAGGACCATTTTTATTCTACACTGGAAAGGCTGCATTAATCTCACACTGCTATCATCTCTGCTATTTTAATGATGACACTGCTCGCCACCAAGAAAGAGAGAGACAGCGTGAAGGTGGCATATGTTTGTGTGTGTGGCTATGTGTGCTGGTGTGTGTCTGCATGTCTACAGTAATAGGGAGAAACAATGTTTTTGGAATTCTTAAATATCCTTAAACCATGTTGAATACTTGGAAAACTTTTATCTTATCATTTATTAGATCAAATCAAAGCCTTTACGCAGATAGATACTTACTTACTTACTTGACCTAATAAAGGAAAAAAAAAACACTCTCCAGCGTCATCTCGTTTTCTGTTTTTATTGGCACATGTCCTCAACACAAACGCGTTTCGGCTACGCCGTCATCAGTGTGTCTGGTGTAAACAGGAACAGGAGGGTAACAACAGGTGTGTCAAATCTGGCTGATTACCCAATTAACTAATTGTTTGCAGCCTAGGATGCATACAATAGGCTACATCAATGACAGAAGAAAATCTTAGAAAAAAGTAGACAAGGTGTCAACAGACCCTCATAAGTGGACACAAACATCCACTAGTAACATGCAATATAACTAAGTATACAATATTTCTTTAAAAAGTATACAAAGATAATCTTAAGAGTCGAAAATGGTGACAACAGTGCCACCGCCCTGTCGACCCATGCTAGAGCAACCTGATCAATAGCCTACATCAGGGCTATTCAATTACAAATTCAATTGGGCCAGATTTTAAAACCAGGAAATGAAGATGGGCCAGACATTTTCAGCAGCCTTTTAAAACCTTTTTTAGCTTTTGGTAATGACACATTTTAAACAAACGCAAATTAATGTAGTAAAAAATAACAATGTTTATTGTTTCACTTTTGAAATAAATATTTATATTTAAAAAAATATATTTTAAAATATTTAATAAAATATTTAAAATATTTTTGGTCACATATCTGACCCAGGCACATCACAAAGTGCAGAAACAGAATAAAAGAGCCATCAATGCTATCAATGCACAGAACCATAACAAGTGACAATAACAGTAATCAATAACACACACACACACACACACACACACACACACACACACACACACACACAGAGGCATAACACAACGCCTCCTACTGCACACTGAGGGAACATAACAAATGCGTTTGTTTTAAATCACCAGGACATGTGTGATTAGGCTTGTTTACACGTCCCACATTATGTTGATATGTACAGTTAACAGCAGGTTTAAAAAAGAAAAAACTTGCATTTCTAAAATAAAATAAAATGAAACTACAACAAAGGGTAGCCTACCTGCTGACATGACTTTCTTAGTGGGAGAAGTGACATTTTTTGTGACTTTTGGCTCGTAAAATGTCAACACAATCCGAAGGCATTGGTGAAGAGTGCTGTCAGTCAGGGAGCAACGAGAGTTGTTTTTTATGTGTGAAAAGCTTCATTCACATGTGTATGTATGTGGCAGCTGGGAGGAGGGTGGGGTGAGGCTTAACGTGGATCCAGGGGAGAGTGGAATCTACCCTGGATCTGGTGTTGTAGTTTTTCCCGACCCCCCAATAAAATCCGACCCCCCTTCACGTGAACGCGTGCACACTTAATGCGTTACATTCTGTGGTCAATTTACGTGTTTTCTATGGTAAATTTTCGGGTTTTCGGGTTAAATTTGATTCGGTAAACAGTCAGCTTCAGTTTACTGCATGATATATGAATAATGAAAGAGTATTACATCGGCAGGAAGACGATTTTATGCGGGATTTCGTTTCACTTTGTTTTGTTTCGCAAATGTCACTGAACGAAGTTCACATCTCTTAGGCTACAGCCTAATAATCAATTCATGGTTATTTGCTGACATATCTGGACCTGTTTGTCCCTAGAGGTAACAGGGAAGAGACTGGCCTCACGAGAAGCCTCCTCCTCTGCTCATCCAGATCTCAGCACTCTTCATCTATCGCCACCAGTGTCCAGTCGCCACCGGGGGATATCCGACTCTACTCTCGGCTTCACGACCCCTTTTATAAATATGAGGACGTCAGGGTGGAATAATCATATTTTATCATTGTTGTGCACGTGTCAAAACAATAATTGTTCACTGAGAAAAATGAAGTCTCTCCTAATTGAACTAAAACCTGAATTCTCTAAGAATGCAAGATGTGACCCTCACCAAATTCACTCAGCAGGCATATATTGACCTCTAGTACTTATGTATAAAGTCTTGTGTAACTAGTCAATACAGGGGAGAAATTAGGGGGGGAGTCCAATTTTTATGGGTCAGTTTTAACATCCAACAAAATATGACCCCCCTATTATATTAGGTATGCAAGATGTGACACTCACTAAATTCACTCAGCAAGCATATATTGACCTCTACTAGGGTGAGTGGGGATGGGGGTCATAATGCGCCACACTATTATACCATTGCCCTACTGATCATAGTAAGTACTTGCCTGTACTTGCCTGTTGATCAGTTAATTTTTCAGACCTCAAACACTGAACTAGGCAACTGTCAGGTGAACTGTTGAAAGGAGCTGTTGTTTTCTGTCTTCCTTCATTCTTGCAACTGCACTATACTGTTTATTAAACCATAACAGTCAAGTTTGTTTGTCTTACAATGTGAGAAGTTGCAATATGTTATTTTGGAACTCATCTCTCTCCCTCTCTCTCACACACACAAATACTGTATATACACACATGAGGGCTATAAACGCTGGATTGAGAGAACTGGTGTCTTTGACTGGGCCATAAGGCACTAGCCACAACCCTGCCATCGCCCAATACATGGACTTCCACACTTAACCATGTGCCTTGTTAGAGCCTGAACATACACTTCATATTTGGACATCATGTAACATGTCTGGTGGTGTCCTTTATATTTTTATTTTTATTTGTATTTAAACTATTGTTTGTAAATAGTAATTTGTGTGTGTGTATTTATGTGTACTATGTAAATAGTTTTGTAGGGCAAGGGTCAGCAGTTTTTTTCTTGTTGTTTTAGTGTAGTTTATTGTTGTTGATAGTTTATTGAGCTGTTTTACAGCAGGCAAGTAAAAAAGCCACTTTCACAGAATTTGTTTGCTTCCTTCTTGTCCTTTGGAGTGCGCCTGGTCCACTGATTTCTATATTATGTCATATTTATTTTCCTTTGTCATTCAGATGGCATTGTGTTACGTTTTTCATATTTTCCACCAACAAAAAATGAACAGCTCTCACCAGATGACGTACAAGGGCAGACATCAAAGTAGAAAATTAAATGACATCAAAAAACAATCTTCCGCACTCAGCGGGCAAAAAACGTGTGGCTACAAACCAAAGAACTCCGAGTTATCAATCAGCTGATCTACATGAAACCTCAAGGCATTCAGCTATCTCCCCCTTGACAATCAGCTGTCAAAGGGGAGCTTCTTCACTCAACGTTCCAACAATAATTAATTTACAGTCTACTTCCACCCCTCATATTTCATTGTTTTATGCCTCATTTTTCAAATAAGGGTTAATATCTAAATCATAAAATCCTAATTCTGGCTCCAACAGCAATGCCAGCTACATGCTAATACACATCTGGAACAAAAAAGACTTGTGAACATATCTTCTGTGTTACACATCAAGACTAGAAATATTACACTTCAAGACTAGAAAAGGCCTACAGCAAATTATGCTGTGTGCCTGTTCTAATAATCTTTTGAGTGTATATGATGTTACGGTTTAATATTTAGCAGAGTGTAGATGAGCCTTATGTTTACTTTATTATGGTGAATCATGTATAATGTTTGATTTATGTTTAAAAGGGAAAACCTTCATAAAGGGGCCAAATTTTATTTTTTGATGGCCGGATTTGGCCCACTGCCTGATATTTGCTGTAGGGGTTGGGATTTAATAGTTTTGAAATGTTACTCAACATGAAGTAAGCCTTGTTGGAAAAATAGACTTGGCTTTACTCGTGTCACTGACACATCAAAATTTCACTCCCCCCATAATTTCTCCCCTGTATTGACTAGTTTCACAAGACTTTATACATAAGTACTAGAGGTCAATATATGCCTGCTGAGTGAATTTGGTGAGTGTCACATCTTGCATTCTTAATATAATAGGGGGGTCATATTTTGTTGGATGTTAAAACTGACCCATAAAAATTGGACCCCCCCCCCCCCTAATTTCTCCCCTGTATTGACTAGTTACTAGTTACACAAGACAAGACTAGTCTAGTCTAGTCTAGTTACACAAGACTTTATACATAAGTACTAGAGGTCAATATAGAGCGTAAATGGCGATTGACCAAACTTGAAGTCTTCCGGCTTGCCTGGAATGATAGCCTGCTAAATTATAATGTGCACTCTCGTCAGCCAAAACTGCACACCTCTCTAGGTTAATCAGTGCAAATAAAAACAACCCAAAGTTTCTATTCGACACTGTTACTAAACTAACACGGAATCCCTCCCCCTCTGATAGCGTTCTGTTTTCTCCAAATGATTTCATGTCCTTTTTTAGTCAGAAAATCACGCTGATTAGAGATGAGATCACCAGTACACTCTCTACTGGTGGTGCCGTCGCACCCCTGAGAAGTCCACTTGGTGTTTCCCGAACTGAATCTCTTTTCTCACAGTTTGAGTTAGTTTCCTTAGACTCTCTCACCAAGCTAACGCTGTCTTCAAAACCCACGACCTGCATGCTAGACCCTCTGCCTGCTAAACTGCTTAAAGAAGTTTTTCCTATCCTAGGACCCTCCATTCTTTATATGATCAATCAGTCGCTCTCCACTGGCACTGTGCCCTCTGCCTTTAAAACGGCCGTGATCAAGCCACTACTGAAAAAACCGAACCTTGACCCCGAAGTACTCCAGAACTATAGACCAATCTCAAATCTGCCGTTCCTCTCCAAATTGCTTGAACGAACAGTAGCGAGTCAACTTACAGACTTTCTGTCAAAAAATAACCTACTTGATCCCTTCCAATCGGGTTTTAGATCCTTTCACTCGACCGAAACTGCACTTATGCGAGTGGTAAATTACCTTTTGTTAGCTATTGACTCCAACTCAACCTCAGCACTATTGCTACTTGACTTGAGCGCAGCCTTCGACACAATTGATCATACGATACTCTTGAACCGTCTTGAACATTATATTGGTATCCGGGGATCAGCCCTTTCTTGGTTTAGGTCTTACCTACTTGATAGATCACATCGTGTCTTTTACAACATGACCTCAGAGTGTTGCAATATGGACTTTGGTGTCCCGCAAGGCTCTGTCCTAGGACCACTGCTATTCTCTATCTATATGCTACCACTTGGTGGCATCATTCGCAAATTTGGAATTAACTTCCATTGCTACGCCGATGACACCCAAATTTACATACCAGTCAAACCAACCGATAACACCCAATTCCAAAAACTAGAGGCCTGCCTATCAGAGGTCAAATATTGGATGTCCCTAAACTTCCTACTTCTTAATGGCAGCAAAACTGAGATGCTGATTGTGGGACCAGCTAGACATAGACACTTATTTGAGAATACTACTCTCAATTTTGATAGTTGTGTAATCTCCCAGAGCCCATACGTTAAAAATCTTGGGGTAAAATTCGACCCTACCCTCTCATTCAAGTTGCACATTAAGGAGATCACTAAAACAGCGTTTTATCATCTTCGTAATATTGCCAAAATTCGACCCATGCTAACAGAGGCAGACGCAGAAATGTTAGTACATGCCTTCGTATCATCCAGAATCGATTATTGCAATGCCCTTTTTTCAGGCTTACCTACTGGGCGAACTTAAAAATTACAATTGGTTCAGAATGCTGCTGCCAAAATCCTGACCAAAACTAGGAAATTCGACCATATAACTCCCATTCTATCCTCATTACACTGGCTACCAATTCAAGCCAGATGTGACTTTAAGGTGCTTTTACTTACATATAAATCATTACATGGGATGGCACCGTCCTATTTATCCGATTTGATTATACCATACAAACCGCCACGTGCCCTTAGATCTCAGGACGTTGGCTACCTGTCTATCCCAGCAGTCAAAAAGAAAACTGCAGGTAACAGAGTCTTTTCTTACCGGGCTCCATATCTATGGAACAGTCTGCCTGCCTCAGTCAGAGAGGCAGGCTCTATCGACGTCTTTAAGTCAAGGCTAAAAACCCATTTATTCTCTCTGTCATTTGACCAGCCCTGAGGGAGTGGCTCAGTCTCTTCTCAGAGTAAGGCTAGACCATAAACCATAAACACCAAAATGATCCAGGGCTAGAATAAGGGCCAACGCCTCTTTCTCTATAGTGGAATAGTGTTTTTGATGCAAGTTAAATTTTTTTGAAAAGTAACACACAGGATGCTCTACTCCCAAGGAATCCTCTTGGAGGAGAACAGCCCCAACACCAGCATCACTTGCATCAACCGCCAATTTAAAAGGCCTGCTAAAGTCAGGGGCAGCAAGAACAGGAGTACTAGCCAACAGTGCTTTCAGGCTCTCAAAAGCGAACTGACACACCTCTGTCCAAACAAAAGGGACCTTAGGGCTAAGCAGATTAGTCAAAGGGGCCGCAACAGAAGCAAAATTCTTGCAAAAACTCCTGTAATAACCTGCCATGCCAAGAAAACGTTTCAGGTCACGTCTCGAACTGGGCACACCAAAGTTCACAATAGCCTCCACTTTGGCCTCAATAGGACAAACCTTTCCACGACCAACCACTTTTCCCAAATACGTTACTGTGGCCTGTCCAAATTCACACTTTGCTAAGTTCAAGGTCAAATTGGCAACAGCAAGCTTGTGGAATACCTCTTCCAGCTGAGATACATGCCGAGACCAGGAAGAACTGTAAATCACCACATCATCAAGATAGGCTTCACAATCTGCAACTCCCTTCAATACCTTATTTACCAGTCTCTGAAACGTAGCTGGTGCATTCCGCATTCCGAAAGCCATGACAGTGTACTGGCAGAAATCATCTGGTGTCACAAAAGCAGAAATTTCACAGGCTCGCTCAGTAAGAGGGACTTGCCAGTAACCTTTTAAGAGGTCTAATTTGGTAACAAAAACAGCAGATCCCACCCTGTCAATACAGTCATCCAATCGGGGAAGAGGGTAGCAATCCGGTTTGGTAACAGAGTTAACTTTGCGAAGGTCAGTACAAAAACGGGGTGTATGATCTGACTTCTCAACAAGCAGGCACGGGGAGCTCCATGAGCTAGCACTAGGTTCAGCAATACCATGTTGCAGCATATAATCTACTTCCTTACGCAACAGCTGTCGCTTAACAGGATTCGCTCTGTAAGGATGCTGCTTGATAGGAGCAGCATCACCTACATCAATGTCATGCTGAAGAACATTTGTGCGTGTCGGCACATCAGAGAACAGGGCAGGATGTTTATGAATCAACTCAGTGATGTCAGAGCGTTCGGGAGAATCGAGATAAGAAAGATGAACATCCAAGTTAGTCAAAATTTTTGAATTTGGCAATCTACCCTGAGAAAATTCTAGACCAACAGTAACATCAGGATCCTCTGGAACAACATTACTGTCCTCTGAAACAACGACATCAGTGTCTTCACCTACATGAGTTAAAGTGTTCAGCACAGCAACGGTTTTCACATCTGAGAGCATGGGCTGGTTCCTCTCACAGTAAGATTTCAACAGGTTCACATGGCATAAGCGCGTCTTTCGTTTACGATCTGGAGTCTTAACCAAATAGTCACACTCACCAACCTGGTGGTCAATCACATATGGTCCACTATATTTAGCCTGCAAAGTGGAACCAATAAGTGGCAAAAGTACCAAAACTTTGTCCCCTGGTGAGAACACTCGATGCTTCGCCTTCTTGTCGTACCATCCCTTCATCTGTACTTGAGCCTCCCCCAAGTTTTGCCTAGCTAGATCACATGCCTTAGTTAGCTTAGACCGGAAGTTACACACAAAATCTAGGAGGTTAGTAGGAGGAGACTGATTTGTCAACCACTTCTCTTTCAACATTTTCAAAGGACCTCGCACCGTATGACCAAACACCAGCTCGGCTGGGCTGAAACCAAGGGATGTTTGGGTCACTTCCCTTGCTGCAAAAAGGAGCAAAGGCGTCCCATCATCCCAATCTTTCTCAAACTCTTTACAGTAGGCCCGCAACATTGTCTTGAGAGTCTGGTGGAACCTCTCTAGGGCTCCCTGAGACTCTGGATGATAAGCAGACGAAGTACAATGCTGGATCGACAACTGCTTGAGCACCTGAGAGAAAACACGGGACATGAAATTTGACCCTTGGTCTGTCTGAACAACCCTGGGAAGGCCAAACACAGTGAAGAACTTAATTAGAGCCTTAGAAACTGCTGAAGCTGTAATCCTGCGCAGGGGAATGGCTTCGGGGTATCGCGTAGCTGTACACATGATAGTCAGTAAGTACTGGTTACCTGACTTGGTGCGGGGGAGCGGACCAACACAGTCGATCAAGATTCGCTCGAAAGGCTCCCCGATAGCCGGAATAGGGTGTAAGGGTGCAGGTGGGATTTTCTGATTAGGTTTACCAACAGTTTGACACACATGACATGTTCTACAGTACTGGGTAACATCATTTTTCACACCAGGCCAAAAAAAATGCCTCAACACACGGTCCAAAGTCTTCCTGACTCCCATATGTCCCGCGAGACAATGATCATGAGCCAAATACAAAATGTCAGAACGATAAGCGCTCGGAACAACAACTTGAAACACACTGCTCCAATCATCCTGACAAGACATCTTAGGAGACGTCCACTTTCTCATCAACACTCCATCATCCACAAAATACCCACATGAGACAGCTGTAACTTCATCTTCGGAAATAGCCTCCCCAAAAAGGGAAGACAGAGTTTCATCCTTCTCCTGTTCAAGCTTAAGCTCTTCTCGAGAGGGGAACACTTTACCAAACCCTGGTGTCTCAAGCTTTACCAGGAAGGTGTCAGAAAGGACAATCTCAGGATCAGCGTTTTTGCCTTGGTCTTTCCTGGACATGGCCCGCGTAGCAACACATACTGGGAAAGTGTCCGGAAATTGCTCCGCAAGCTCATCTGGACTTTTGATAGCTACAGGGGATGGAACTACTTCAGGGGCAACAAGTACTCTACCCCCAGCCAAGTCATTCCCTAGAATGAAGGACACACCTTCAATTGGGAGGTATGGACAAATAGCCACAACCACCTCTCCTGAGACCAGAGCTGTTTGAAGGTTAAGGGTATGTAAAGGACAAGACAGATAACCCCCACCAAACCCCTCGACAAGGACGCTAGAGCCCAAAGCAGACCCATCAGTAAACTGGAGGAAGTCTTCGAGGATCAAAGACTGAAAAGCTCCAGAATCTCTCCAGATCTTAATAGGCCGCCTGTTTGAAGGATCAGAGTCAAAGGAAACAAAACCATCCATAAGAAAAGCTGAAGAGCCAGCTAACCCTCTCTTTTGAGTTGGATGCTCCATAACTGGGGTTACAGCAGAACCTTTTACAGTTTTTATTAAAGCTACAGGCTTACTGGACCTTTGTTTCCTACACAAGACAGGACAATCAGCAATGAGATGGCCAGGTTTCTTACAATAGAAACAAACCTTCTCTGAAGTGCTCCCAACAGCTGGTTTATTAGCAAAGGAGGCAGAAGAAATGGACACAGGCTTTGAAAAACGAGATCTGTAAAACAAAGCTCTTCCCTTTTGCTCGCCCTGTCTTTTGTCAAAGTCGGTCTTATGGGTCAAGATAAACTCATCTGCCAGAACAGCAGCTTTATCAAGAATGGACACTTTTTGCTCATTTATATATGTACAAATGACCTCAGGCAGACAGTTTTTAAATTCTTCCAACAGGATCAATTGTTTGAGATCCTCTTTTGTTTCGGCCTTCTGAGACTTGCACCATCTAGTAAAAAGGGCCTCTTTTTCTTTTGCAAAATCAACATAAGTTTGCTTATCAAGTTTACTGAGACTCCTAAAGCGTTGGCGGTAAGCTTCAGGAACAAGTTCATAGGTTCTCAGAATAGCCCCTTTAACTGTCTCATAGTCTGTACTTTGCTCAATGCTTAAAGCAGAGTAAGCCTCCTGCGCTTTCCCCACCAAAACACTCTGTAAAAGCAACGTCCATGTATGCTCAGGCCATTTTGACAGCGTAGCCACACGTTCAAAATGAGAGAAATACTTTTCAACATCTTTCTCTACAAAAGGAGGAACCAATCGAATGTTTCTAGCTGCATCAAATGCAGGCGACTCAACGTGAGAGGGATGCAACAAAGCAGCTTGTTTAAAATCCAGTTCTTTAAGGAAACGCTCATGCTCTAAGTGCATTTGCTTCTCCTTTAGTAACCGCTCCTCTTGCCTGTCTTGTAGTTGCAATTCTTGTAAGGCCAGTTCCTTAAACCTCAACTCAAGGGCAACATCTATTTGAGGAGGTTTTGAGACACCTAGAGAAGCTGATGGAGGCACAGGCTCTAACACACCCTTCTCGGTCAACATAGCCTTAAGAGCCTCTTTAATGCTCTCCTTTAGACGCTTCTCACTGCTAGCAATCTCAAAATCGTAGTAGCTGGCGAGTTTTAGGAGCTGATCTTTAGTAAACTGCTCAAGCAGCTCCTCTGAAGGTGCATTAATGAAGTCGTCAAGCGTTGCCATACTTGATAGCTTCCTCACATTTACACAACTGGTTAGCTGCACCTTACGCTACCCAATATACACACAGTGCACACAGCACTACTAAGTGTCCCACACAAAAACAGCCAAATCACAAATGCTCTCTCTAATGACCCTCAAAGCCATAATCACAAATATGTAGGCCTAGAAATAACCCATCAAGCTACTAATGTAGCACCGAATATTACTCAGACAAATACCATTAATCGAATGGCACCTGCTAGCAATCAAAACTAAGGCAACTATCTCAGGGAAAACTAGCCTACACAAAGTCAAGTTACACAAACCACAACCTGACAGAACAACAGACTGCACAACACAAGTTAGGGGACAGGACACATCACCACAATGGTACCAAACAAAACACCATCTTTAAACACCCCTAACTTAACAAACCCCCCCCCCAGTGAGTAAAGCAAGCAAGCCCCTGAGTGTACCGACAATCAAAAGCAAGCCCCCTGGTACCTGCCTAACCTTCACTCAACCCTAAATATCTTCTGAGGCGTGCCGGGCTCGAGGCACCTTTAAAAGCAGAAACTCAGTGAACCACAGCCAAATGGCCAGGAACCTGAATGCTTACCCCCGCCAGAGAACATGTCTCCACCCAGAATTACCTCAAAAATAAAAAAGGCAAAGAAACAAATGAGTGAACCGATGGAGGAACTGATTACTCAGTCCCGCTGGCACACTCCCTACCTAACCAGGGAGATCACTGAAACTTCAACAACACTCAGACACTATACTCACCACATACTCACCAGGAGGACAAACACAGCAGCCCACAGCCACAATGCCACACAGCACACCACTCAAGGTATTACACAGTCTAGGAGAAAACAAGAAAAGCACTCATTGGGACCGAACCTATCCCGGACGAGCCCCCAATTGTTACGACCCTGGCTCTTGGGGAGCAACACAGGAGTCAAACCACAACCAATTGCGGATAGAAGTAATATTTATTGCACAAAGAAAAACAAACCAAAGGTAACAAAGAAACCAAAGGTGGAGGCTGGTGGCATTGCAGCAGGCCCAAGCTGCAGTGTGAGAGCGAGAGAGAGTGGGTGGAGCTATCCTGAGCTCTTAAAGGCCTCCCAGCAGGTGCCAGGAACCAGGAGGGAAGTAATGGGGAGGAGTCTGATCACCTGAAAAGTTGGAGAGGTTAGCCTTGGACATAACAACCAGTTAGCTTATCCTAGCTCAGGGTCCTGCCGATGGATATTAGCATCCTGCCTGCATGTCCTATTGTCCTGGTCTACTTGCTGCTGTCCACTGACGCTGGTCATGTTTGTCTGTGTGAGCGCGTGTGTGTGTATGGGTGTGTGTGGGTGAGTCTGCTATCTGTTCCAGGCTGCAGCCCGACAGAGTTGGCATCTGCGTGGTCCCGCCTCCTAGGACGATGCTGACTGAGCAGGCGTTGCGTTCTCCTATCTGGGCAGAGTTGGCGTCTGCATGGTCCCCTAGTCCTATGATGACGTCGACTGAGTTGCCGTTGCTGTGATGCCCCATCAGATGTGGATGTCCCACCAAAATGAACTTTCATATATTATGTATACTCTGCTTGCCCAAACACGGCATCTACTGCACGCCCAACCGTCCTGGTAGGGGGATCCCTCTCTGAGTAGCCCCTCCCAAGGTTTCTCCCAATTTTCCAATAAGGTTTTTGTGGGAGTTTTGCCTTGTCCTCTGTGAGGGTCTAAGGCTGGGGGATGTCGTGTACTAATCATTTATTATTTTCACATGTTGGGCACTGTGAAGCCCTTAGGGACTGTAACGGTGATTAAGGGCTATACAAATAAATGTGATTTGATTTGATATATGCCTGCTGAGTGAATTTGGTGAGGGTCACATCTTGCATTCTTAGAGAATTCAGGTTTTAGTTCAATCAGGAGAGACATTTTTCTCAGTGAACAATTATTGTTTTGACACGTGCACAACAATGATAAAATATGATAAATCCACCCTGACGTCCTCATATTTATAAAAGGGGTCGTGAAGCCGAGAGTAGAGTCGGATATCCCCCGGTGGTGACTGGACACTGGTGGCGATAGATGAAGAGTGCTGAGATCTGGATGAGCAGAGGAGGAGGCTTCTCGTGAGGCCAGTCTCTTCCCTGTTACCTCTAGGGACAAACAGGTCCAGATATGTCAGCAAATAACCATGAATTGATTATTAGGCTGTAGCCTAAGAGGAGACGTGAACTTCGTTCAGTGACATTTGCGAAACAAAACAAAGTGAAACGAAATCCCGCATAAAATCGTCTTCCTGCCGATGTAATACTCTTTCATTATTCATATATCATGCAGTAAACTGAAGCTGACTGTTTCCAGTTGGCTACCGAATCATATTTAACCCGAAAACCCGAAAATTTACCATAGAAAACACGTAAATTGACCACAGAATGTAACGCATTAAGTGTGCACGCGTTCACGCGAAGGGGGGTCGGATTTTATTGGGGGTCGGGAAAAACTACAACACCGGGACCGGCTGCGGCCAATTAAGCCTGATTGCAGCCAGGCCCTTTTTAACGTGTGTGTGAATGTGTGAGCGAGGGGAGAGCGCCAGGGTGAGAGACTGGTTGACACGGAATGGTTGAGGAGCCGACGTGGACGGAGGATCCGGTCGGCTGGGATGGAGAGCGGAGATGGAGCCAGCGACGGGAGAGACGGAGCGGGAGCGGGCCGCCTCCTGCCGCGGCGTCCAGCGGAGGTCCGGGGGCAGTCGGGAGCCGCCTGCAAGGGCTGACTAGCCGGGGTTGGAGCGAGAAAGCGTCCTGGAAGCCTGGCAGGCTGGGGCAGCCTTGGGGCTTCGCGGCTGGCCCACCGGGAACGGGCGGGCGGCCGGCGGAGGAGACGTTCGGTGGCCGTCAAGACCCAGGCCGTTGTTATTGCTGGGATGTAATAAAACGGCCGTGCTGGCCATTAAACCCCGGTGATGTGGCACCTTGTCACAATGTTGATCCAAACATACTGAGCACAACGATCGCTACCTTCTTAACGTTAGGGAACTGGTGCATGTTCACATCACTCCAAAACTTCACTGTCAATAGCCAGATGTTTTGAAAAGCTACTAAGCGTGGTCGGAATTGCGTCACATGAGAAAACATTGATTTGTGAGCGATATCCTGATTGGCGGGATAAGTTTCTCATGCTGGTTTTGCTTCGTGATCGGAGGAAAACAAATCTTCCTGCTTATGGATTTTAGACTACGCTGACAGTGCTGTAACTATTTAGGCTACATAATAACATTGCTATTAACAAATATTTTTCATAAAATATTACAATTAAAATAGCCTATTTAATGCAAGCTCTGGGCCACTCAGAGGTTGCTTCTGGGCCGCATGTGGCCCGCGGGCTGCCAATTGAATAGACCTGGCCTACATTTTTACAGAAACACAATAAGCAAATCCCATTATCGAGACCCAATTGTAAATCCCATTACCAAGACCCAGTTGCGCACAGAGTTTGCATGAACAAACTATAAAAAACAATTTAAGACGAGTTCTTCATTAAATGCAGCTTTTGTTATGTTGGCAAAACAACAAGGGAACTGAGAATAAGAATCAATGAACATAAAAGTAATATACGTACTCATGACATCAAATCATCTGTTGCTAGACATTTTAATGAAGTTGGACACGATATCTGTACCTTGAAATTTCAAGGCATTGAGACAGTAGGTCATCTAAAACGGGGTGGGGACAGGGAGCGCTACCTCTTACAACGGGAGGCTTTTTGGATACATTCACTCCAAACTGTACACCCCAATGGCCTTAATGAAGAACTCGTCTTAAATTGTTTTTTATAGTTTGTTCATGCAAACTCTGTGCACAACTGGGTCTTGGTAATGGGATTTGCTTATTGTGTTTCTGTAAAAATGTAGGCTATTGATCAGGTTGCTCTAGCATGGGTCGACAGGGCGGTGGCACTGTTGTCACCATTTTCGACTCTTAAGATTATCTTTGTATACGTTTTAAAGAAATATTGTATACTTAGTTATATTGCATGTTACTAGTGGATGTTTGTGTCCACTTATGAGGGTCTGTTGACACCTTGTCTACTTTTTTCTAAGATTTTCTTCTGTCATTGATGTAGCCTATTGTATGCATCCTAGGCTGCAAACAATTAGTTAATTGGGTAATCAGCCAGATTTTACACACCTGTTGTTACCCTCCTGTTCCTGTTTACACCAGACACACTGATGACGGCGTAGCCGAAACGCGTTTGTGTTGAGGACATGTGCCAATAAAAACAGAAAACGAGATGAAGCTGGAGAGTGTGGTTTTATTTCCTTTATTAGGTCAAGTAAGTAAGTAAGTATTTATCTGCGTAAAGGCTTTGATTTGATCTAATAAATGATAAGATAAAAGTTTTCCAAGTGTTCAACATGGTTTAAGGATATTTAAGAATTCCAAAAACATTGTTTCTCCCTATTACTGTAGACATGCAGACACACACCAGCACACATAGCCACACACACAAACATATGCCACCTTCACGCTGTCTCTCTCTTTCTTGGTGGCGAGCAGTGTCATCATTAAAATAGCAGAGATGATAGCAGTGTGAGATTAATGCAGCCTTTCCAGTGTAGAATAAAAATGGTCCTGGCTCACAGGTAATGAAGGAGCAGCATGAATTATGAGTCCATGCACGGCCAGGCAGACCAAGAGAGTGGTCACTGTTGACTTCATCACCACTGTGGGAAAGATTGATACCCACAGTCTATGTGCCACTTGGAAACAATTACATTTTTCACCTTAGATTATATAAACTGCATGGTGTAATTCTGCCTTTAACCAACACTGGCAAGGAATTCTATCTAATGGCCCTCAACTGATCAGGCCTGTCATCTGTGCCCCTGCCTGAGGAAATTAGTCTGAAAAAAAACTACAAATTGGTTCTTAAAATACATTTTTATAGACAGGGTAATAGGTTTATATAATTTGGCCCTGGTCCTTTCTGTGTGGAGTTTCTATGGGGTTTTTGTGGGTGCACTGGTTTCATCCCACATTTGAAAGAAATTCCAAAGATACAAATATGTCTTTGTAGTCTTAGCCCTGTGATGGACTGGTGACCTGTTCAAAGTGTCTCCCTGCCTTCCACCCAGTTTATGCTGTGATAGACAGCCCTGAAAAGCATAAAGTGAGTAGTAAAAAGTGAATGTTTTTGACTGTTGTCATTCTTTTAATTCAAATTAATTCATTACATTATCCAGCAGTTATTACATTTACTAAATAAAGTTAAGAGAAATTATTTTTTATTTACCCCTGGTCATCAACACTGAGTCCAAAGACAATAGTTTTGTTACTTTATATTAAAATGTACTCTTTGTTCTAAAATGAGATATCCCTATTTGAAAAAAGTGGTACAAAGTGGCACAAAATTAAAACAATGTTTGGTACTCTTTAAAGGATTGAAGGCATCCTAACAAAATGAACCAACAAACCCAACAAAGTGAAAAAACTTGAATCTTGTATATTTTATTGAATGATAGACTTCAGTTGATGACTTTCATGTTTAAAATGGATATGTAGAGTTTTGGAAATGAACTCATTTCAACCTTTAGACATCTGTGTTTCACAACACAGCCACACATAATACTGAAGAAAGAATGTGAGAACCTGAGACAGAGTGCTCTGCTTAAAATGTTTTTATACTTCGGTGTAGTGTATGCAGGAGACATCATTATGTTTTCCGAACCTGAGCTGGAGTTTTAGGGAATGGTAATCACCGTTCATCAGGTTGTAAAACTGATGCATGCAAATGAGGGAAACATCTACCCACCTGACATACCACACAGTGCTGCCGTGATCAGGACCAGCCTGATCCCTGACAGCGTGATGTCCCCCACAACACAACTACCACCCTGCCTTGGCCGTACCGACACATGCTTGTGTTTACAAGTCCACTGTGACTGTGCGACGGCCATATCACGAACCAGACGGTAACCAACTTTGTTGATGCACGGGTGATGCAAAGTTAGTGTTGAACTTGTGAAATTGAGGTTAGAACATTCTCTGTCACTTCTATCATCTGTCCCTTCTATTCTGTCCCAGTGTAGAATGTAAACTGTCAGCTGTCTGCCAAGCCTTTGCCTAAAAAAAACCTATTTTGAGGTTATAATTTTTGTGGATTAATATCTTATCATTTTTGCTATTAATAGGCCTACGTCTTTTTGAACGATCAGAAAACAGCGAATATATTTTCATAATGAACACATTTTGAATTATAAATTCTAAAAGTAATTTGCTCAACACTGATTCATATATTGTAGCCTACCAAATACCAATCTTTACAGAGGACGGTCAGATAAGCCATACGTAGTTACATCCAGCCCCACAACAACGCCTGCAAATCCTGGTGTTTTCTGCAGTTTTACACCATTGACACAGATGCACGCATCAGCTTTTTCTGTCTTTATTGAAAATTATACAATACAGTATTCTGACACTAAATTTCCACTAACAACCAGAGGGGGTGCTGCAGCACCCTCAGCACCCCTACTTCCAGCACCTATGCAAAGAACTGACTATTGTGTGTTATTGATATATCCTGGACATGATGGTAGAAAATCACTGAAATGATTAGACTGATATTATTATAAAGAGTCTATTCCAGTGTTGTGGTGCCCCACAAGTGTTAATTAATAAGATATTGATTACCAAGAATAACTATAATTTATAAATATAAAAAATAACTTCATAACGAAGCAACACACTACATCGGCATAATTTAGTTACATCTCGCCAGCAATCCCATACTCATGCCATATGGGCAGCAACATTTTACATTACATTACAGGCATTTAGCAGACGCTTTTATCCAAAACGACTTACAATTTCTGGTGATTAGCAGTTTTCTTACCTACCTATGTTGAATGCACTTATTGTAAGTGATTTTCCTTCCTAAACAAGCAACTAAGAGCATAACTAGCGCGAAGGTAAAAGTGCAATAAGTTAGCTACTTTTCTTAAACAAATAAGACATAAGTATCAAATAAACAAGATCCAATAAAAAACCGCTCATACAAATAATTGACGACAAATAGGCAAGGCTAAGAGGAAGGGTCAGGGTAGTGTTTCCTGAAGGTGAGTTTTCAGCCTGCGGCGAAACATGGGCAGCAACTCGGCTGTCCTGACCCACCACTGCGGGGCCAGAACAGAGAAAGCCGTGACTGTGTAGATCAGCCGCAGGGGCCTCTGAGCGACGGGGCAACCCCCTGAGGAAGGGGCGAATCCTCCTGATGTTGTAGAGGAGGAATCTGCAGGAGCGTGTCACTGATGCAATGTTTGCAGAGAATGACAGTTGGTCGTCTAGGGTCACACCCAGATTCCTCGCAGTCCGAGTTGACGTCACCACAGCATTATCAATGGTGATGGCCAGGTCTCGGTGCGGACAGCCCTTCCCCGGGAGGAACACCAGCTCAGTGTTGTCCAGGTTGAGCTTCAGGTGATGCATCGGCATCCACTCCGAGATGTCAGCCAGACACGCCTCCACTTGTGTATCAGAGGGGGGAAATGACAGGATCAGCTAAGTCGTGGGAGTGGATAACAGAAACTTTAAATAATTATGTTAATTGGTAAAAAATAGAAAAAAGTACATTTATTTTGCTTTGTTCAAAATGTAAAATAAGCCTACTTTTTAGGTTAATAAGAAAAATAAAGAACGAAATTAACTCTGCATATGGAGTTGAAAGGATCGCGGATCCAGTCAGTCTTCATTCTTCGAAGCGGCATTTTTTTTTTTAATATGAACGATTTTGATGTTTATTGCTTATTTCTTCTGTTTTCACATTGACATGTTTCAAATGTAATATAAAATGTAGTTCAAATGTGGCCTATTATGTGATGAAATGTTATTAAATAGACAATAAAATATGGAAATTAACAGATCTTGTGGCACCCCTGGCCAGTCATTATGGCACCCCACGGTGCTGCGGCACCCACTTTGGGAACCACTGGTGTAGAGGGAAAAAAGAAGAGGACCCAGAACCGAGCCCAGTAGTGAGCCTGCGTGGTTCTGACACAGACCTTCTCAGAGTCACCTGGTAGGAGCGATCCGTCAGGTAGGATGCAAACATGGAGCGTGCAGAGCCTGAGACACCCATCCCCTCAAGGGTGGAGAGGAGGATCTGGTGGTTCACCGTGTCAAACGCTGCAGACAGGTCCAGGAGTATCAGGACGGAGGAGAGAGAGTTCGCTCTAGCTCTGGAGGTGAGGGGACAGAGATTGTCCAGAGAAGAGGACAGAGTAGAGAGAAGAAGATCAGTGGCAGTATCGGGATAGAAAAGAAAAAGATTCAGGGGCAGGGAGAGCAGAGAGAACAGAAAAGGAAAGATCAGTGGGGGAGAGCGAGCGGAGAAGAAACCATGTGGGTAGGGGAGGATGTGAGGGGGGAGAGGAGAGAGAGAGAGTGTAGGACATGAAGTAGTGGTCAGAAAGATGAAAAGGAGTGACGGAGAGGTTGGCAGTAGAACAGTGTCTGTGAAGATTAGGTCCAGTTGGTTGCCAGCCTTGTGGGTAGGAGGAGATGGGGAGAGGGCATTACATTACATTACATTACAGTCATTTAGCAGACGCTTTTATCCAAAGCGACTTACAATAAGTGCATTCAACAAAGGTAGGTAAGGAAACTACTAGTCACCAGAAATCATAAGTGCATTTCCTTCCTAAACAAGCAACTAAGAGCATAACTAGTGTTAATGTAAGAGTGCAATAAGTTAGCAACCTACTTATCTAGACAAATGAGACAAATAGAGAATCAAATAAAACAAGAGCTAAGACAAATAAGTGTATCCAAGAGCCAGTAAACAAGAGCTAAGACAAATAAGTGTATCCAAGAGCCAGTAAACAAGAGCTCAGGCACATAAGTGACGACAAGTAGTCGAGTAGTCGAGTTTAGGAGGAAGGGTCAGGGTAGTGTCTCCTGAAGAGGTGGGTTTTCAGCCTGCGGCGAAAGATGGGCAGCGACTCTGCTGTCCTGACATCAGTGGGGAGTTCATTCCACCACTGCGGGGCCAGGACAGAGAAAAGCCGTGACCGTGTAGATCGGCCGCAGGGCCCTCTGAGCGACGGGGCAACCAGTCGCCTCGAGGCAGCAGACTGAGAGGGCGAGGTTGAAGGAGACGAAGAATGAAAGAAGAGGGTCAAGCTTCTCAGTCTGGATGTTGAAGTCACCGAGAAGGATGAGTCCAGAGCCATCGTCAGGGAAGTGGGAGACTAGAGTGTCGAGCTCCTCCAGGAAGTCACCAGAAGGGCCTGGTGGGCTATAAACCACGATGGTGAGCTTGACTGGATGAGAAACAGTGACAGCATGAAATTCAAAGGAGGAAGGAGAGAATTGTGACAGAGAAAAAAGAGAGTATTTCCATTTGCTGGAAATTAGCAGGCCAGTACCACCACCTCGCCTCGCAGCTCTGGGAGTGTGAGAGAAAGAGTACACATCTGACAGAGCAGCGGGCGTGGCAGTGTTTTCTGGGGTGATCCAAGTCTCAGAGCAAGAAAGTTGAGGGAGAGCAAGGTAGCCTGAGATGAACTCAGCTTTCGGCACAGCCGACTGGCAGTTCTAAAGCCCCCCTACCACCACTTGCTCAACGCAAGTTGAGAGGAGGATAGATGAGATTATTGAGGTCACACCATCTGGGTGTGAAAAGAGGAGAGGACAGGAATAGGTGCACATGGTAGATCACAATACAATGATACGATTTATGAAGGGAAGAAGCACCTTATCTTTGAAGGTTGTTTGGTTCGAAGTCGGGCTTGAAAAAGTCGCCTGTTGCCTTTGTTCGCCTAGCCTTCGTTTGCCTGACGCTTTCAAAGCAACAGTGGTTTAAGACTGCTTCCACTGATTGCTAATTATCTGCCAGGAGTGCAGCCCCCCGACAATTAACAAGGCCTAGCTTGGGTGAAACTACCTTCAATAGGGGCTATGACACAAAGACAAACTGACCAAGTAGCAGCTAACAATAGACTATTGATTTAAGCACTAATACTTAAGCAATCAAAGTACAGCTACTAGCAACCTGGTAAGCAAGAAAAATGTACTCAGACTATTCTAGATGAGTCAAGTAGTTCAAAATCCCTCCAGAAGTTAAATACACAATAACATAATAATGGCTGGCAATAACATAATAATATTTGATGTGTGCTGTTGTGATATAATGTTCTGCCTAAAATTGACTCCCACTCCGATTGCCTTTCACTCCATCTCCAGATATGAGAAATTTATTTGGAAGCTGTGACTGTGCAATGATGAGTGTGAATAGCGGTGTTTGTAAACAGACAGCAAGGCAGTAAAGCAGAGGAAGAGAAGCATTGGTTGTAATGTTTTGTATTGTGCCACCGTTCATGAAAATGCTCTGACACAAATTAAAAATTATGGCAAGACAGACTCCCTACAGCTAGTTGTAGTTGATCCAACCATGTGGAGAGCCAACACACTCAATATGTTCAGCCACGGGGAGTTCAATTAACTTCCACATCTGTTTCATTTGAAGCACTCTTCAAATTGATTTCCCTGGACATGCATCACCCCAAACTCAACATTTAACGCTGAAGATCTATTACATTCATTTTCACCATCATTGCCACTGTGCTCTTTTTGGAGACCAGTCGGAGTGAAGTGAAAAACGAACTAGAAAACCATAGATTTCATTTTCCTCAGTTAATGAAGAAGGTTGAGAATAATCCAAGTGCATGACAATTACATTTTCCCACTTACTTTTAAGTCTTCAATCCAACATTGTAATGCCACAGCACGACAATTGTAACACATCCCATAGCTGGCACAATCCCAAGAAGTTTTGACTATGGGGAGAACATTTGGGAATATGTGCTGTTTAATTCAAACTCAATTAAAAAAATTTGAAAGGATTGACAGAAAAAATGTTTTACAGACTCATTAATAATGACTAAAACATTCATAATTCAGGATCATTTCGGCGGGGGGAAGTTTTCTTATATCATATCATCACATTTTGTGAAGGGAGAGAAGAAGGAATGGAGGGAAGGAAGGAGAGAATGCTAAACCAGTTCTATTGGGTTCAGATTTGGTGATTCTTTCAGTCTTCTCAATGTTGTTACCCTTGTTCCCAATATCAATTATTGAGTCATAAGCCCCAAGCACTAGGCCTGAGCAGAGGATTTTATGTTTCTCTCTACACAATCAAATAAATGGTTTGGTGAATCAATACCACTGACCTGTTATTCACAAAAAATAGTTTCCTGGTTAATTGTAAGGCTCCCTTGCTGTGTGTCGTAGTTTACAGACCCCACCCCCACCCCCTCCTGTCACATATCATGCCTAATATGATAGGAAACAATAAATAAACAAGCAATAAACCTGTTTCTGAATTTTAATACTTGATTTTAACATTCATGTCCCATGCACGTTACCAAGTCACTTGTTACTTTATGTTTTATGCAGCTAATTGAGTCTTTTAACCTTGTTCAAACTGTGAGTGAGTCTACTCATCTAAAAGGCCATACTCTTGACCGAATACCCTCTTTTGGTCTGCCCCTCAATAATATTGACAAAGGATATTTGTGTGTCTGACCACAAGGCAATTGTATTTAATACACCACTACATCAGTGTACCTCAAAGTCTTGCTCACCTCTCTGCTCTCACATAATTAACTTAACCTCTGCAACCTCCCTGAGACTTTAATTTTATGCCCATAGTTGACACTGTTGCGCCCCTCAAAAAAAACAAAACCACAAGCTCTGCCAGGGGCATTTTTTGGACATGAGGTTTGGGGGGGCTGAGCCCCCTTAGAGAAGGGTGAATTTGTTGTGCGCAGAGTGAATTAATTAATTACATTTTATTTAATGCGTACTGCGCATGCACATTGATTTACTAAATGTACCGAATTAGAGTAAAACTAGTAGGCCAACAGCTAGTGACCAGAACATCTATAGACCTGCATAGAGCCTTTAAGAGGTATGGATACAATGTATTCAAGAAGAAGACAAGAAATCCTCTCCGTGACACTCAGGTTTCACTGAAACCACTGAGGAGCAGGTACCAAAGTATCTTGGAACAGACTTTAGAAGGATACTAGGTATACAAATATATAGATAGAATACCATAGCAGATTAGAAAATACAAGTAGGATTAGGTCACTATAAACTCACTGCTGAGGAGCACAGACGTTCCTATAGGAATATTATAGGAATATTATAATGGTTTTTCCTCATGAATTACTACAAAAATTCTACAAATAGGGGCGCTGTGGAGCAAGCTATGGAGTAGGACGTGTATCGTTTAACAAACAATTAAATAAGTAATTTAAAGGCATTTTACTCAAGGTTTACCCTGTGGCATAGTTCTATCCTGCTTTATAGCTAAATTATCAGATCTCTGCACTCACCATCTGGTTTTGGGAGGTGACTTCAACTGCATGCTGCACCCAGGCCTGGAAAGGTCCAGACCTAGACCTGATATTTCCAAATCCGGTAAGGTTGTTCTGTCATTTATTGATTTATACAAACTTACAGACCCATGGACAAATGTAAACCCTGCAGCTCATATTCAAATTTACTTTTTTCTGCTTGATGATGGATCTCTCCCATTTGTTACAAACTGCCAGTATCACAGCATTGTTATCTCTGACCATAGCCCGGTCCAGCTAGATATGCGTTTCCCCAATAGTTTAGCACCACAGTGCACTTGGCGACTAGATCCTTTGTTGCTTTCCAATAATAAGTTTACTATGTTTATAAATGAACAAATAGACACTTTCCTAGACATTAACTCGACCCCGGGCATGTCATACACTATAATCTGGGAATCCCTCAAAACCTACCTTAAAGGCCAAACAATCTCTAACTCAGCTTTTCAGAGGAGACAAACAGGTTTTATACCAGGCAGGCAATGTTTTTATAACATGTGTAGACTGTTTAATGTGCTCTGCTCTTCTCATTCTGCTCAGCAAGCAGAAGTTGTACTGTCCTTAGATGCCGAGAAAGCCTTTGACCGGACGAATGGAAGTACTCTGCTGGAATGTTATTTGTCTAAGTGTGATTTCTTCATTTCATTTTAGTAGTTCAGATGTAATGTCAGGTGTTTGGCACCGCCTAGTGGTCATTTAGTTTATGTTTAGTAACTACCAGACTGAAGTAATGTTATGTGTGCAGTTCACGTTCATTTGTCCTTGACAAAGTTTTGAGAATATATGCCTGTAAGTACCTAGTAGCTTACTTTGTTGCATGTTAGATTGATGACAAAGTGTATCATTTCGCATTGGTTTTGTATACATTTGAATATGTTTGCCAGAGCTAACTAGTTGTTGCTAACTTGATTAGGCTGGTTGCATAGCTACAGTATGTGGTTCTAGTTGAACTGATATGGCTTAGCAGTGTAGGCTATTTGATTGCTTAAATCGTTTGTACAGTAGTTTATATTGAAATGCTATAGAGAGCTGATTGTAATTTGATTATTTGTTCTGTTACAGTTTTACAAAAAATAAATGAGAACTGGATTCAATGGCAAGATCAGATGGAAAAAACAAGGAATCACAGAAATCAACCTTAAACTTCTCCAACCTGTCTTTATTGGATCTTCTCAGTGTTCGCTATCTGTCTAGTTTGACATTGACTCATCAAGCGAGGACAGAATAAGTACCTTCTCGCTGTTCTGGATTGGCCCATCAGCCCATCATTAATTACTTGGATCAGACTATTTTATGCAACCCCAAAGGCGTCAGTCCAAACCAACTCCATATGCTCAGACTACTTTCTCCTACATCACGGCGTTAGACAAGGCTGCTGCCTATCTCCTTTAATATTGCTATTGAACCCTTGGCTATAGCCCTTAGAGCAGACGAAAAGATAGCTGGCATCATGAGAGGGGGCTCTACCACATGACTTTATGCGGACGACCTCCTCTACATATCCAATCCAGTAGAATCCTTACCTCGGCTTATAGACATGTTTCAACATTTTGGAAGACTGGAAGCTATAAATTAAAGTCTGCTTTTTCCTATTAATCAAATAGCATTAGATCTTAACTACAATAACTTTCTGTTTAAGCTGGAACATCAGTCATTTACATATTTGGGAATTAATGTCACGCGATCTTACAATGATTTATGTGGCCATAACTTATAACCAAACTATTAGATCGTACAAAACTGGATCTTGTAAGATGGTCATCACTACCGGTTTGTTTGGCAGGCAGGGTTAACGCAATTAAAATTCAAGAAGTTTATTTGTCACATACACACACGAGGTGTGCAGTGAAATGACAGTGCTACCTCGTTTCTTGTATCTGTTTCAAATGATTCCTGTCTTTTTACCTAAATCTATGTTTCGAGGCCTGAACAGCCACATCTCTGCATTTATTTGGAATAGATCCAACCCACGATCAAAAAGAAATGGAATTGAAATGCCTATGTCAACAGGAGGACTAGGACTGCCTAATTTTATGTTTTATTACTGGTCAGCCAATATAGCTACAATTACTTACTGGATCTCAGTGTTTGAAAATAATTGTAGCCCCACCTAGGCTCTTATGGAGACCCTTTCTGTCCAATATCCATACTGAGTTCTCCACTACCCGGGGGAACTATTAAACATGTTAATAATCCTGTGATAAAAAGCTCTCTCTGAATTTGGCGTTAATTCATAAAACAATAGCACATGGCCATATGCCCCTGACACATAACCATCTTTTTCCTCCCTCCCAGACTGATGCAGCATTTCAAATGTGGCATAAGAATGTTTTGATCTTTTTTTAGCGACCTATTCGTAGATGGCACTTTGCCTTAGGTATATTATGATCCTGTAGGAGAATTTCAAATGAAGTAACACTTCTTTAGATACCTCCAGGCCCACAGTTTCGCCAAAGAACACTATCCGTTTCCTGTCTTGCCGGTAAAGAACATTTTAGACACCATACTGGACTGGGATCCATATACCAAGGGAAATGTTTCTAAAATATATAAGTTTATCCAAGTTAACAGTTCGCCTTCCTTGGGCAAAACAAAATCAGCCTGGGAGCAGGATGTAAACATTGAGCTCACTGAAGAGATATGAAAACGTCCCTACAGTGCATTGACACCACCTACCTTTGTCTTAGGCATTGCCTTATTTAATTCAAAGTGTTGCATCGATTACATTTCACAAGAGAGAAACTGTCCAAAATACATTTCCAATTACTGCTATTTTTGGTGTTCCCAGTGAGGGTGTAGATTTCAATACACCCCAAGCTAACTCTATAGAATTCGCCTCACTTCTGGCTGGGGGTGTGTGCTTTAATGTTTTTATGTATATATGCTGAAAACTATATAAATAAAGTTGAAAAAAGAATTGCCTTAAGTTCAACAATATTTTCCTTATAGCGCATATAGGCTATTAGGAGGTTAAGGATACAACATATTCAAGAAAAGGACAAGAAACCTGTGATAAATTTAGCCCAGGAAACAGATTGGTACACCATGCAAAGGACCTGGTTCATTTCACTGATTTGTTTTAGTGTGTTAGGTTTAAATTAAAGGATCCAT
The DNA here is from genome assembly GCA_034670385.1 of Hoplostethus mediterraneus. Taxonomy (NCBI): domain Eukaryota; kingdom Metazoa; phylum Chordata; class Actinopteri; order Trachichthyiformes; family Trachichthyidae; genus Hoplostethus; species Hoplostethus mediterraneus. The sequence goes on from JAXDDW010000064.1 coordinate 1,660,732, forward strand.
TGCCTTTGCATCTAATATCCAGCCAATCCAGCCATCTGTTCTATTGGGGTGGCATTGTAATACATTTGGGCAATAAGCTTAGAGCTGTTGTAGTCTCATGGTGTATCATGGTGAAAGAATACTACTTCAAAGATCTACTCTCATCTATCTTGATCACTTTCTTAGTTTAGTTTAGTTTATTAGGATCCCCATTAGCCATTACCCATTAGCCATTACCCAACAGCTACTCTTCCTGGGGTTCACATTGAACACAAATTACAATACAAATTACATACAAAATCACGATACAATGAAAAGAAAATAACAATAGACAATTTTAAAAAATGCGTACAAAATACATACAAGAAATCATGATACAATGAAAAGAAAATAATAGACAATTTTAAAAATCCTAGCCTTAGGAAATTCATTAATAATTATTTAGCTCGCTCTTAAGCTGTTTTTTGAAATACTTTCTGCTCTTAATTTCTATGATGTCTATAGGTAAGGAGTTCCATTCTGACATAGCTCTATAACAGTCTTCTTCATTGCATTAGATTTCGGCATTGGCACTGTAAAACGCTTCATTACTACCTGTCTGGTAGAATAGTTATGTCTGTTACCAGTGTAATTAATCAATTTATACAAACAATTAGGTTTTTTGTTAACACAAATATTTCTGAAAAATACACTCAAACTAGCAAGCAATTGTTGGAGGAGAAGAGTCCAGGTCTGGGCCAGTGTGGTAGAGTGGACCTCCTCGCCAATACTTAATCTTCTTCACGATTTTGTAGTTACTGGAGTCTCAAACAGGTTCAAAGAATTCACTGGAGATGATCAGAGTTCGATGCATAGTTTTATTCTTCAAAAGAGACAAAACCCGAGTTGGTCCCGGAACCAGACTGAAGTACAACTGTCTGTGCTTGCTCTTATATAGCCCAAGAACTGGGTGGAGAATACTGATTTCTTTTTTTTTTCTTTGTTTCAGATAGGTCACCATTAAAAAAACACTTTCTGTGTTCTACTGGATAAATAGCTTTTTATCCAGGTAACTGCAGATGATGCGAAGCCATAGGCCGTAAGTTTCTCTAACAATAATCCATGATCAATAATGTCGAAGGCTGCACTAAAATCTAGTAAAACTGACCCCACCAGTTTTTTATTATCAATTGCTATGCAGATGACACCCAGCTGATTCATTTCCCCCCTCGGACACACAAGTGGAGGCACGCATTGCTGCATGTCTGGCAGACATCTCGGAGTGGATGTCGATGCACCACCTGAAGCTCAACCTGGACAAGACTGAGCTGGTGTTCCTCCCGAGGAAGGGCTGTCCGCACCGAGACCTGGCCATAACCATTGATGATGTTGTGGTGACGTCAACTCGGACTGCGAGGAATCTGGGTGTGACCCTGGACAACCAACTGTTGTTCTCGGCAAACATCGCATCAGTGACATCGCATCGATTCCTCCTCTACAACATCAGGAGGATTCGCCCCTTCCTCACTGACAAGGCAGCGCAGGTGCTCATCCAGGCTCTTGTTATCTCCCGCCTGGACTACTGCAACTCCCTCCTTGCTGGTGCCCCGGCGTCGGCCATCAGACCTCTGGAGCTTGTTCAGAAAGCTGCGGCTCGACTGGTGTTCAACCGCCCCAAGTTCTCCCATACAACAACCCTTCTCTGTTCTCTACACTGTCTCCCTGTAGCAGCTCGCATCCAGTTCAAGACCCTGGTGCTAGCCTACAGGGCAGTGAAAGGAACTGCTCCGTCTTACCTCCAGGCTATGGTCAAGCCCTACAACCCCGCCCGACCACTTCGTTCTGCTGCCTCGAGGCGACTGGTTGCCCCGTCGCTCAGAGGGCCCTGCGGCCGATCTACACGGTCACGGCTTTTCTCTGTCCTGGCCCCCGCAGTGGTGGAATGAACTCCCCACTGATGTCAGGACAGCAGAGTCGCTGCCCATCTTTTGCCGCAGGCTGAAAACCCACCTCTTCAGGAGACACTACCCTGACCCTTCCTCCTAGCCATGACTACTTGTCACTTATGTGCCTGAGCTCTTGTTTACTGGCTCTTGAATACACTTATTTGTCTTAGCTCTTGTTTATTGGGTTCACTTATTTGTCTTAGCTCTTGTTTTATTTGATTCTCTATTTGTCTCATTTGTTTAAGATAAGTAGGTTGCTAACTTATTGCACTCTTACATTAACACAAGTTATGCTCTTAGTTGCTTGTTTAGGAAGGAAATGCACTTATGATTTCTGGTGACTAGTAGTTTTCTTACCTACCTTTGTTTAATGCACTTATTGTAAGTCGCTTTGGATAAAAGCGTCTGCTAAATGAATGTAATGTAATGTAATGTCCATTAGACAGTCATCCACCATTTGTGTCAGTGCTGTACCAGTTGAGTACCCTTCCCTATATGCATGTTGAAAGTCTGTATTCAATTTATTTTCAGTAAAATAGCGCTGTATTTGATTAAAAATTATTAGGGTTATGTCAATGCGGTCAAAGTACATCCACTAAAAGTGCTTGATTTTGCCACTGAATGAAATGAAATTAAAGCAAGATGGTTGACTTGTTGCAGGAAGTGGACGGTTGTTTACACGATCCTCTTCTTGCAACAAGTCAACCTTGCTTTCCTCTTGCTTTCATAGACCACCTTTGTCAGAGTTGAGAGTTCAAAGTTGTTGTTAAAAAAAGGTCTATTTCTGGTTAAAAAAGGTCTATTTCTGTAGCGATCCTTTCAGTAATGTTGTCAGACACACGAATAACAATCTGAGCCTGTCAGTGGCAAAATCAAGCACTTTTAGTGGACATACTTTGACCGCATTGACATGCCCGCTGGATTACATTGCAGCCATTGAGCCCCGTTTCGCGACTGCCGGCTGAGCCGATCTACCGGAGCAACTCCAAAACTTTTGGGATCTCCTTAGCGGTATGATAGGCGATTTTGTGGATATAGAGGCCAGGTTGAAAAATCCTGGAATTACCCTTTAATGGGGAGTACATTCCGCCACTGTGGGGCCACGACAGAAAAGAGCCATGACCGGTAGATCGGCCGCAGGGTCTTGGAGCGATGTGGCGTGACAGGTGTGTAGGGCTTGACCATGGCCTAGAGGTAGGAAGAGGCTGTTCCTTTCACTGCTCTGTAGGCTAGTACCAGAGTCTTAAAACTGGATGAAGGCTGCTAGAGAGAGGTTGTGTGGGAGTACTTGGGGTAGTTGAACACCAGACGAGCTGCAGCTTTCTGAACCTGTGCCGTCTTGTCAGTGAGGAAGGGGCAATTCCTCCTGATGTTGTAGGAAGTAGGAATGTACAGGACTGGGCTACCGCTGTGATGTGATGACAGTTGGTCATCCAGGGTCACACACAGATTCCTTGCAGTCTGACATCACCACAGCATTGTCAATGGTGACGGACAGGTCTTGGTGCAGGCATTCCTTCCCCAGGTGGAAAACACCAGCTCAGTCTTGTCAAGGTTGAGATTTAGGTGGTGCATCGACATCCACTCAGATGTCTGCAGCAATGCGTGCCTCCACCTGTGTGTCAGAGGGGTAAATGACAAGATCAGTTGGGTGTCATCGGCATAACAGTCAACCTGTCAGAACCCGAGACACCCAGCTCCTCAAGGGTGGAGAGGACGATGTGGTGCTCCACCGTGTCAAATGCTGCAGACAGGTCCATAGTATCAGGAGAGAGGAGAGAATGAGCGCTAGTAATGTGGAGCGCCTCTGTTACTGCAAGGAGGGCCATTTTGGTGAGTGACCCGCTTTGAACCCAGACTGGTGCGGGTCCAAGAGGTTGTTCTGGTGGAGATACAAAGACAGCTATTTAAAGACAGCAAGTGTTTTAGGATAGGAAGGGAATAAGGGAGACCATGTTGTTTTTTTCAGAAGGGGGGTGACTGGCAGTTTTGAAAGCAGAGGGAAAGCATCCTGACACTAGAGATGTGTTGATGAGCTGGGTTAGGAAGGGAAGGAGTTGGGGTTTAACAGATTGAAGGAGAGGGGAGGGGATGGCTAGATGTAACAAGGTTGAGGACCTCATTAGGGGAGAGAGAGAGAGGGTAGGGTGGGAGAGGGTGGAGTGGGAGAAGATGGGGAGGGTAGAGGGGGCGAGGGTACGGTGTAAGGTCAGCTGTGTTTGATGTGTGGAGCACCAGCTGGTGGGTGAGGGAAGGAGGATCGGATATCATTAACCTTCTTTTCAAAGTAGGCAACAAAATAGTAAGGGAGGAGGAGGTGGGGTTGGAGGAGGGATGAATATTTTTGAGTTTCTGAGTTTAGGGTGGAGGCAGATGTTTGATTTTTGGAGTGGAAGAAAGCAGATTTAGCAGCAGATAGAGAGGAGGAAAAAGTAGAGAGAAGAGATTGGAAGTTAAGAAGGTCCACCGGGAGTTTGCTTTTTCTCCATTTATGCTCAGCCGCTCTTAGGCTTTGTCTATCAATACACACTGAGCACTGAGTGACAGAGAGGTTAGCAGTAGAACAGTGTCTAGCAAAGATTAGATCCAGCCAGTTGCTCGCCTTGTGGGGAGGAGAGGGGGACAGGGAAAGGTCAAAGGAGGAGAGAAAGAAGATATTCAAAACTTCTCTGTCTGGATGTTAAAGTCATTGAGAAGGAGAGTACAGAGCACTCATCAGAGTAGTGTGAGACTAGTGTGTCAAGCTCCTCAATGAACTGGGCAAGGGGGCCTGGTGGGCGATAAACAACAGCAATGGTTAGCTTAACTGTATGAGTAACAGTGACAGCAAGAAATTCAAATGAGGGTGGAGTGAACTGTGGTACAGGAAAAAGAGTATTTCCATTTGGGAGAAATTAGTAGGCCTGTGTCATCACCTCGCCTTGCAGCTCTGAGAGTGTGAGGAGACTATGTCCAACAGTGTGGGCGTCAAGGTACAACGTGGTTCATAATTTACGGTTCCATTATGTGGACATTATGCAAGATGATTGTGACATCAAACAAACCTCAAGAGCGCACAGAGGTCACTGGGCTGAAAAAGACCATGGAGAGAGTTTGTTTTAAAGGTCCCATATTATGGAAACGGTTTATTCCTAGCGCTTATACATGTTCCACAGGAAATTACTTCCGTAAGCAGCTGAGAAAATTTGAAATCTGGAAGTCATCCCGTTTTTCTGTATTTTCCTTTTTCCCCAAACGGTGCCAAAGATAGGAGAAAAACGGCCTGTTTCAGAAAATGGTTCCTTTGGACATCATAAGGTGCAAATCCAGCCCCTCTCAGCATGCCCACGCCCAGTTGAACAACCAATCCCATTTACGTTGTCGCAAAATGCAGCTCACGTTAGTGCCGCAAGCCGTTGCTTATGGTGCATTCCATTGTACTCGGAAATTGATATTTCCGAGTCGGTATTCCTAACTTCCAATCTATATGTGTTCCAGTGCATCTGCTCGGGAAAACATAATCGCCCCCAGCAAACTCATGTTTGTATGGTAAGTCTCAGAATGTTACAAGCATCTAAACTCAACATCAACTACTACAGTGCCATTAGTGAAGAGAAGCGCATATCACATCCGGACGCCGTTTTTCCCCCCCGAGTATCACCTCTCCAGTTATTATTTTGTAGGATGCAGGCAGCAACATAGATCCCTGCACAGTCTCCCAACACATGAAAATGCCAGGACAGAGTGGATTCATTTTATTTTTAACAGAAACGGCTACAGTTTTTTTCTGTGTGTGATGATCAGTCCTCAGACTGCTTGAGCAACAGCAGGATTAGCATCTAAATTGAAGCTTAAAGATGGAGCAATTCATAAGGTACGTGGCCCATCTGCAAAATTGGAATCTGTAAGTGTCACCATGTTTTGATTTAATTTACCAACTTAGTCTGGTTAGTATATTCACTGCTGGTTAGCTAACGAGCTAGCGGGGCTAGCCACGGGCTTGTGGAAGAAGTAAGAAAACTAAAGCTGGAGTCATTAAAAGTAAAGTAAAAGTAAAGTTATTGGTTGGAGTCAAGACTCATCTTAAAGTTATTTGTTGGGACTAGTGTCTGTTTTATAAGTCTGTCGAACGTGTCAGGCTTGGTCCTTGATCCGGCAGGTACGCGGAAGTAGTCTCTCTCGTTCATCGGTTCAGTCTCTATCGGACTTCGAACCGGTCGATGTCCGAGAAGTCCGATAGAGACTGAGCGGTTCATCAGCTCTCTCGTTCATCTGCTCTCTCGTTCATCTCGAACCGTTCAAGAACAAGAGAGCCGATGAACAAGAGAGCTGATGAACGAGAGAGACTACTTCCGCGTACCTGCCGGATCAAGGAGCCATACTGGATTGTGAAAAAGGCCAATGTAATAATGTAGCGATCTATTCTGCACACATTGATAAAAGTTTTTGTTGTTTAAGATGTTGTTTAATAAATTAACTGGTAATTGGGTAAACTATAAGCCATTTAACATTGAACGAGATGAACAGAGAGGGCGATGTCCGAGCGCCAAACAAATAAATAACAGCGACTTCACCAGCGATTTGACTTTTTTTCTCTGCAGATGCAGAAGGTTCAGTGCAAGCATTCTAGTTCAATAATCCAATTTAGATTGGAGGAATTAAAGAAAAAAATGTAACGTTATACAGTTGCAAACGTCTTTTATTAAAATGGCAAACTATATCATATAAAAACAAACAATGAAATAAATATAAGCATGTCTGCTCACTGCAGGGCATGACCAAATATAACAATCAAAGTGTCACAGTGACAAGGGCCTTAATATAAAACAAAAGAAACAAACCAAGTTGTAAACATATTATAACAAATATAAATACAAATATAAAAAAAGAATCAAAACTCGATTCATTTACATGTATCAACTCGAAGGAATCGATTCTTTGAAAAGATTCGGTCCGCCCATCACTACTTCCTCGTCCTCGATTTGAAAAAGGCGCCACCAGATGTCAAAATAAATGCTTCTTTCAACAAGAGGTGAAATGAGATGTCAATCAGCATCAAACTGCCAGTGACAGCGAATTAAATTTTAGGGTGGCACCTGGGGTGGCCAATCAGATATCAGGGGTGTCCAGTGCCACCCCGGACACCCTTCTGGCTCCACCTCTGCTGCTGTAGCCGGTCTGTTTATGGCTTATTGAATACAACTTGCAGACAAGCTAGGATTGACAATTTTGTTGAGCTAGTTAACCAATATATTATTGGATGCAATCTATTTGCAGCCAAACAACCAAACACCATTGTACTAATGGTGGCTAAAGTTTACCAAGCCTGACACGTTCGACAGACTTATAAAACAGACACTGGTCCCAACAAATAACTTTAAGATGAGTCCTGACTCCTACAAATAACTTTGCTTTTACTTTAGCTTTAGTTTTCTTACTTCTTCCACGCCCAACAAGCCCGTGGCTAGCCCCACTAGCTCGTTAGCTAACCAGCAGTGAATATACTAACTAGACTAATTTGGTAAATTAAATCAAAACATGGTGACACTTACAGATTCCAACTTTGCAGATGGGTCACGTACCTTATGAATTGCTCCATCTTTAAGCTTCAATTTAGATGCTAATCCTGCCATTGCTCAAGCAGTCTGAGGACTGTTCTATTTCATATAGGCTTCGCCCTCTAAGGCTATCGCTAGTGGGTTTATCCCTCGCGTGCATGCGCAGCACTGAAAGAACTTTAGTCCACGCCCACCTGTAGTGTGGGCCCCACCCAGGTCCTCACCCCCTCTATAACTCGGGTGCGGACCTGGCAGTCGGCTCCCATTTTTCTTCAGCAAGCATTGAAGCAACAACTGACTGAACTGATTAGGAAGATGACTTCACTCAACGCCGGAATCCGAATTTGCCCGATCTGCCAGACGGGCTACATCTTGGGTTTCGACCCCCACGGCCGATGTGAGGCATGCCTGGTACCAGAGCATGCCAACCTGGCCATCTCACCGCAAGCCACTTGTCCATACTGCGCCTTTCTTCCCTCCGGCGAGAGACAACGGCGAGTAGATTTTTTCACCATAACGTCGGAGGTGTGGCCAGACAAGGACCGGTACACCATTGATGAGGCTGTGGATATCCTGGCCGACGAGGAGGAACCAGAGTCGGCTGATTCTGTTTCCTCCACCCATGGATCTCCATATGGGTCTCATATAACCCCTCTTCTCCGGCTGGAGGAGCAGGAGTTAGATGACGGCCCACCGGGTGCATGCTCAGGGAATCCTGAGATCCCCGTTCCGGTTACAAGCGTCCCCGTCTCCGCTGTAACCGCGCTGCCGGCAATAGGTGGCCTTCTTCGAGAGCTGCCTGAGATCATCGCGAGAGCGGCGGCGTATAAGAACCTCGTCGTCCCACCGGCACAAGCTTCCGCACACCCGGACGACATGAGCGGCGAGTATTCTTCCGCCCAGACGGTGAAACGAGACCCGGCATGGCCACGTTTTCCGGCCATAGTAAAATACCAGTCCGGGGTGGCGCTGGAACCGGGCAAATTAAGATCACCCTTCTCCACCTACACTCCTTTAACAAAGGTAGAGGGCTTCACCGACCACGGCTTTCCTCCAGTTCCCCCGTTGGAGGCGAAGCTGACGACATTCTTCGGGGTAAAGCCCTCTAACACCGTGGCCGGACGGCGTCCGGGCCCTCCCTCCATGAAGGACCAACTGGCGAGCAGGCTTCAGGACCAGTCCCACCAATGCGCCTGCCAGGCATCGGTGGCAGCGAACAACATAAGCCTCCTGGCATATTCACTGTCGAAACTGGCGATCCAACCGACTCCTCTGATGAGTGACCAGATGGCTGAGGTGAGTAAGGCATCGAGCGCAATCCTGACGCTGTGCGCCTCCATCGCCGTGTCCACGTCGCGAATCGCGGTGTGGCAGACACAACTCGCCAGGAACACCTGGCTTCACCTGTCCTCCATACCGGACACCATCAAGAGGGAGCTGCTGGACGGCCCCATCAGTCCGGACGGTCTATTCGGACCTCTATTCGACACGGTCGTCAGCTCCGTCAAGTCCGCGGCGGAAGAAGCAGAGACACTGAAGAAGCATGTCCCATGGTCCCATCCTCATCCGTTGCGGACGCAGCACCCCATGAGTCAGCGGCGGGATCGCCACGATCACCGGGACCAGGGCAGACGGAGACGCCCTGCTGCAGCTGCGGCGTCTCGACCTGACCTCAATTCCACCGCCGCCTCAGTTTTCCCGAGCGCCACGTCAGGTCCCCAGGACCAACCGTGTTGCCTGTTCCTGGTCCAATCCTCCCCTGGAGCCGCCGAGGAAGCAGCCCAGGAAACAATGATTGGTTGGGGACGCAGCGCCCCGTGAGTCGGCAGGAGGGCTGTCTCTTTTTTCCCTACTTCCCTCTTTTTTGCTCCTCGCTGGACTGTTACAGTGCGTAACCTTCGTCTCCGCTTTCTTGTAGGCTTTATTGTTCCCAGCCTTCACCTCATCATAGAGAATGTGTATATTCTACTATGCTGTGCTTGGGCACATTTGGGGTTTCTGTGGTGTGTCATTGCGTATGACACTGGCTGGGCATGGAATGTTTTTTGAAGTAGGTGTGTTTGTCCTTATGGTACCGGATGGAACCAGTGTGGCATAGACTAAATCCTGCTTCGCCCTTAACCCACTAGCGATAGCCTTAGAGGGCGAAGCCTATATGAAATAGAACTTAAGTTACGTACTGTAACTCGGATTCTATGAATATAGGCGCAGCCCTCTAAGCTCTGGGCCCCACTGGTTCTTTAAAATAGCTGAAGAAAAAGCTGTTTTTTGGGGGCCGATTGCCAGGTCCGCACCCGAGTTATAGAGTATAGAGGGGGTGAGGACCTGGGTGGGGCCCACACTACAGGTGGGCGTGGACTAAAGTTCTTTCAGTGCTGCGCATGCGTGCGAGGGATAAACCCGCTAGCGATAGCCTTAGAGGGCTGCGCCTATATTCATAGAATCCGAGTAAAAATAAAATGAATCCACTCTGTTCTGGCATTTTCACGTGTTGGGAGACTGTGCAGGGATCTATGTTGCTGCCTGCGTCCTACAAACTGGAGAGTTGATATATCTCCAGATATGTTGTTTTAGCTTCACTCATCGTGAAGTAATGGTGCATTCCAGTGTACTCGGAAAAAATGGCGTCCGAATGTGATATGCGCCGATTCTCTTCACTAATGGCGCTGTAGTAGTTGATGAGTTTAGATGCTTGTAACATTCTGAGACTTACCATACAAACATGAGTTTGCTGCGGGCGATAATGTTTTCCCGAGCAGATGCACTGGAACACATTTAGATTGGAAGTTAGGAATACAGACTCGGAAATATCAATTTCCGAGTACAATGGAATGCACCGTAAGCAACGGCTTGTGGCACTGCCAGCTGCATTTTGCGACGACGTAAATGGGATTGGTTGTTCATCTGGGCGTGGGCATCCTCTGAGAGGGGCTGGATTTGCACCTTATGACGTCCAAAGGAACCATTTTCTGAATGTTTTTTTCCGTTTTTCTCCTATCTTTGGGAAAAAGGAAAATACAGAAAAACGGGTTGACTTCCAGATTTCAAATTTTCTCAGCTGCTTAGGGAAGTAATTTCCTGTGGAACATGTTTAAGCGCCAGGAATAAACCGTTTTCCATAATATGGAACTTTTAAGATGTCCTCTCCAATTCACACAGATAAAAAAGGAAATACAAGTATAGTGATACTGTTCAATGTTTCACAAACATAAAACGCTGAAGAAACATTTTGGATAATTTGATAACAAAAACTGACGCGCCACAAGGTACATGGACCCTTCTGCTTAGGATACACTTTGCAGTTTGTCATTTAGAAATCTAGAAAGAAAGATCGAAATAAGTTCAAAACCAAAAACAAGTGGGCTTTCAAATCTCCATCTCACTGCATCTCTCTGGCAGAGTGTTTTCCAGAGGGGCTGTCTGTGTGCGAAAATTGTTTATGTTTGTGTATAGACTGTATACATGTGTCTGCGTGTGTGCATTTGCCTGTGTGTGTGTGTGTGTGTGTGTGTGAGTGTGAACACAACTGGTTGGTATAGTGTTGACAAGACAGGGGGGTCGAGGGCCAACAGGGCAGCGGCTGAAGAAACCATTGGAGCACGATGAAGGACACTTAGCACCTCTTTCCTCTGAAAAGTGCAAACAGCTAACCCAGGGAGCAAGGAGGGGAGGAGAGGGGAGGCAGTGGAGGAAGTTGTCACACTGGGCTCATCTCAGCACCACCTCAACGTATACAAACAAAAGACTATGTTGGAATCAATGATAATGAAAGGCTGGAATTAAATTTGAATTGAGATTTCTTTCTCTCTCAATCTCTCTAGCACTGAGTCAGGCTGTGTTTGTGTGAGGTTGAGAAAGAGAGAGGTAGTGAGTCATGTGTCGTGGAAGAATCAAGGAGAGACCAGACCAAGGCTGTCTTTGTGGTATTTTATTGAAGCTTCAACAAAATGATCTACACCGTCAGTGGGTTTCACCAAAGTGCAGATGAAGCCCACTCTCAACATGAAGCTTTTATACCTTATCTAGGTGAGGGAGTATCTAGGTAAGGGGGGGCTATGTTATTTCAGGCCTCCTCCGTGCTTAGTTTCCCTGTACTTCAGCAATGACGTGATGGAATGTATAGGTCTTCCTGTTTTCTTAGAAGACCCTAAGCGAGTCTCGCTCCCCTCTCATCCTGGGGGCAAAGGCTGTCTCGCTTTGGTTAAAGTGTCAGGTCAAAGAGAAGGTTAAACAACCACAGGAGAGAAGCTTAAACAACCACAGGAAACCTGCACAGAACAGCATCTGCTGCACGCACAGGAAACCTGCACAGCACAACATCTTTGCATCTTTTAACGGGTGACTGACTACAACAGCATACGAGGTTAAATAATATAGCAGCATATGACATTACATGATATAGCAGCATATAAGATAACAACCATAAATGTAAATTTCCACTACATCATGCAGTTTCTTAAAGTCTAGCTCCAGGAGAACCCTAAAACCATTGGGTTCACTCCAGTATACCCAACCACACACTCTGTGGCAGCACCTGGGCTCAGACAACCACATAGCAGGGTGGTAAGTGTCCATTTAAGCTGGGGAAAGTAGTGAATCACTGCTATTTCCCTGTCCACGCCCTTCAGCCAATGGGTACATGGGCCTGGACACACCTGCTGTCAATGTACTGTAGATTACTGCCAGTTCTGTATTTAAGCCTTGCTAGACAGAGCAGCAAAAGAGGATCACCAACACTAGAAGAGAGCAGTCCTACAGCCACAACTGGTGCGATACTGGTAAAGCCGCCCCCTGTAGACTAAGCAGGTGAAATCCTAAACAGCTTAGTCTATAGGTCCCCCCCCCGCCATAGTTAAATTAATTGTATTAAGAGTTCAATCGCACTCAGCTGCCACAACTCATAGAATTATGTTCACTCTGTTATGACCCCAGGTCATAGGGAAGCAACATAAAGAACATAAAATCAAGGGTTAAATGCAAAATAGGGACACTGCTCCTGCAATGTCTGCTGAGAGAGAGGGGGAGAGAGAGGTGGAGGAAGGGCCTTTTAACCAACTGGTGTGGCACACCACTAATCAGCCAGGGGTCTATACTACGAAGCAAGCTCACCATATCCAGGATATCTGTGTGGCAGCTGCCTTAAGTTACCCTAACATCCACAATCACACCTAATCGGTATCATGAAGGCATAACCCACGGGAAGTAGGGGTGCTGTTGGCACAGCAGCCTGTCAAATAGCTGTCAGAGAGCAGTGATTAGAATAAATAAATAAAATGATAATGAATTTAATTCAGATTCATTGTAAACACTAATGACTGCAACAGTATGCCATTAATGACTGCAACAATTTGTTGCTATAAAGATACAAAGATTTGTTGGCAACAAATCTAGACATGGTTACCATTACCATGACCTTACTGATGTAGCTATTGACCTTATTGTCACTTATGTAGCTAGCTGACTGTCGAAATGGCGCAGAAACACATTTCATACCTACGAGTTCATACCTATTTCAGTTGCAATCCAAGCAGTTGTAAAAGTATGTGTGATATGGAACAAACATAATTCAAAGTTTTTTTATGTACTTATTCTAATGTAAGTAATGTAAGTATTCATGAAATAACCTGCTTGAAGACAACTGGGGGGAAAAATGAGCAGGAGTCCTGCACGGGAGTTCTCTCCAATAATCTTGGTCGTCCCCTGATGGAAGGGGTGATAAAATAAGATAAGATAGACTTTATTAATCCCGCCGTGGGGAAATTCACATGTTATGGCAGCTCACAACAATAGAAAACAGAATAGAATAGACAATATAGTGCAAAAAACAAGTGTGCAAACAATAGAGTGCCATAAGAAAAAGAAAAAGATAAACAAGGAGTATTAACAAATTAAATATTAAATATTAAAAGACTGTATGCAGCTTAAATAACAAAAAGTGTATTATGGGAGAGACTGTAGGCCTATAATATATTGCTATGGCTATATACATATTTACAAGGTGGTGGAGGGGGAGATGATTGACTGGTTGTTGGGGGGGGGTATTGCACAGTTCTATATAAGAGAGGAAAGATGAGGACTAGACTGTTGAGTTGAACAGTCTAACAGCGGTGGGGATGAAGGACCTGCGGTAGCGCTCCTTCCTACACTGAGGGTGACGGAGTCTGCCGCTGAAGGAGCTGCTCAGGGCCTCCACTGTCTGATGCAGTGGGTGAGAGGTGTTGTCCCTGATGGAGGTCAGCTTGGCTAACATCCTCCTCTCACCCACCTCCTCCACAGAGGGCAGTGGGCAGCCCAGGACAGAGCTGGCCCTCCTGACCAGCTTGTTCAGTCTCTTCCTGTCCCGGTCAGTGCTGCCCGCTCCCCAGTGATTGAGATCCCGGTGGTGGTAGTAGCAGCTCCAATCAACCTCAGATCAGTCCTCTATCTAACAGGCAAGTCTAAAGCCTGCAGGACGGGCCCAGCGCCACGAGGGGTCTTAAGGGGGCTTAGCCCCCTCAGTTGTATTATTTGCCCCCTCTGTTTAAGCTTTATGTATCTATAGAAACATAGCAAAAACAACAAAATTATTGGAAAGGTAAGAAAGAATTTTGCTGGTTTATCTTGTAAGAATTCTGCTGGTTCGGCGTGTCAGAGAATTACTTTGCCAGTATAATTTTAGGCTATTTGCATAGGTGTATGCTAGGGCACTGTCCATAGTACTGAAACGGAGGAGTGGAGGAGATAGATAGACAGGCAGACACATCACTTAGTTCAGTTTCTTAGCCTGCTTGCTTGTAAATAGAACTTTCGGCCCTAATTCCATTTTCCCCCCATTGTAGCAATCCACAGACAGAAGGGAAACGACAGGGAAGTAAAGGGACAGTCAATGAGAGAGAGAGAGAGAGAGAGAGCTGCAGCTTGCCGCAAACAGCTTCAGTTCAGCTACAGTTTCTACGCACCTCCCCCTACTGATTTTGACAGAGAATCGTTATCGTACATAAATTCAAAAAATATTTAGCGCTCTGCTAGTGCTACGTTCTTATGGGAGGGCTCTGATTAATAAATGTATTCTTTGATTTTGAAACAGTAGCCTTATGTTATTGTTATTTAGCCTTTCTAAGGCTATCGCATGGTTAAATCAATGAATTTTATTTTATGAAATAATTGCCCCCTCAGTCACTTCATCCTGGCACCGGGCCTGCTTCAGGATAATTCACCCTAACAGGATTCTAAAGAATTTAGACTGATTAGTGAGACGATTCACCTTTAACTGGTTAAGTCTAAGGTGACTAAGGCCTAAAGCCTGCCCCTATTTCATTTTCCCCCAATTACCGGCCTATACACTGGGTACTTGCTAAATTCACCTTAGTTAACACGTTTAGTGGACCAATTGTTCCACGCAAGTCTAGAGTAACCTGTAAAAACCTTATGTCGACAAAACTTCTACAAAACGATCTACCAGGAGAGAGTAGCTAATCTACTGAATGAGAAATTCAATATCCCAGACAGGAGAGTAACTGAAAGGACAATGTTACTGTAAGTATAATTTGAATTAGTTTATTTAGATTAGCAGTATGGAGTCAGTTAACTCTCAATAGTCACAGATGAATACAACACGATTCACAAATGTATTTTGCGATTTATATATAAATGTCTCTGTTCACAAATATATTTTTCAATGCACACACAAATGTGTATCGTTTCATATAAATGTAAAATAAGGTTCACAAATAAATTAGTGTTCACAAATGTCTGTTTCCGATGCACACACAAATACGTCTCGTTTTATATAAATGTAAAACAAATCCACAAATATACTTAGTTAAAAACAGCTGCAGTGTTCATCTAAAACATATTTCATTGTTGTTACATTTATATACAGATTGTCGAATCTGCGCTTAGAAACCTCCACACGAGTTGTGAACCTCGTTACATTTGTGTGTGAGTTTCCTGACGTGGTTAGATTCACAAATGCATTTTTTCTAAAGGGCCTTTCTCTGTAGCCTATCAGACGTCTCTTTCAAGTTCAGCCAATCACACCAGCGTGTGATTTCAATGCTGCGTTCAATGTCCGAGTTTGGCGTCCGGTAGCAGTACTCCAAGTGTAAATTAAACATAACATGTTTAGCCAATAATCCCCTTGTTGTCCGTGATTGAATACATTTGAATTATGATCGTGATCGAGGGGTAGGGCGAAGTACATGGCCCTCCAAACAGAGATTTTTCAGGGGCACACTACAAACCGAGGGTTATGACAAATCTCCGACAATCATCGGCAAATTGGGGGGGGGGGGGGGGGACGCTGCACAAGCAACAAATCGAAACCACAAATGTAGTATTTTCTTCGTTAATAAAGATTTAAAAAATATATCTTAGTTTAATGTCGTTTCAATGTATTATAAACCTTTTCTTTATAACAAGCATAACAAAAAATCGCTAGTATGCCGATGTCTCTACCTCACTAGTTAAGGTTACAACATTGTTTTTAGGCTGATTTGTGCATGACAGTCCCACATTTTGACATATTTCCATGTCGCATTTCCCCCCTTTGATGGCATATGACACCTGAAATATAACTAAAGTCCAGCAGCGAAGTTGCTGCACTTGTTACAGCTCCTCTAATATCAGTGCAGACTGGCAGGGTAACGTTAGGAGCACAGCTTGCTAGCCTACAGAGCACCGCTAACGCTATTCTGTCAAGAAGTGGTCTGGTAATGAAGCAGTGGTCTTTTTTATTTGATGACTTAGATCGATTGGTAGTAGTAGAGTCGCGAGCGTCCATGCTTTTCTATCACTGTGATAATACCATTATTGCCATAGTAATAGTTGTCCCATTTCATAGGGAGATTTTTCAACCACTACCCCTTGTAACTCTGTTCCGAGGGCCAAGCCGAAGGGCGAGGGGCACTCGAAAATGAGTCGTAGGGGTGAAAATGAGAAATGGAATTCAACCTTAATGTAGAAGAGACTTTGGCATTGTTTCATGAACTGGGTGAAGGGGAATCTGTTGGTGAACGTTCCAGTACGTGGGACCTTCGAGGGAGTAACAAGGGGGGGGGGGGGTTGAAGACAGTCAAAGACTGTCGCGGATGTCATAGAGCTGTACTACCCAAGATACACTATATTGCCAAAAGTATTGGCTCACCTGCCTTGAATCGCATATGAATTTAAGTGACATCCCATTCTTAATCCATAGGGTTTAATATGACGTCGGTCCACCCTTTGCAGCTATAACAGCTTCAACTCTTCTGGGAAGGCTTTCCACAAGGTTTAGGAGTGTGTTTATGGGAATTTTTGACCATTCTTCCAGAAGCGCATTTGTGAGGTCACACACTGATGTTGGACGAGAAGGCCTGGCTCTCAGTCTCCGCTCTAATTCATCCCAAAGGTGTTCTATCGGGTTGAGGTCAGGACTCTGTGCAGGCCAGTCAAGTTCATCCACACCAAACTCTCCCATCCATGTCTTTATGGACCTTGTCATGTTGGAACAGGAAGGGGCCATCCCCAAACTGTTCCCACAAAGTTGGGAGCATGGAATTGTCTAAAATCACTTGGTATGCTGAAGCATTCAGAGTTCCTTTCACTGGAACTAAGGGGCCAAGCCCAGCTCCTGAAAAACAACCCCACACCATAATCCCCCCTCCACCAAACTTTACACTTGGCACAATGCAGTCAGACAAGTAACGTTCTCCTGGCAACCGCCAAACCCAGACTCGTCCATCAGATTGCCAGATGGTGAAGTGCGATTCGTCACTCCAGAGAACGTGTCTCCACTGCTCTAGAGTCCAGTGGCGGCGTGCTTTACACCACTGCATCCGACGCTTTGCATTGCACTTGGTGATGTATGGCTTGGATGCAGCTGCTCGGCCATGGAAACCCATTCCATGAAGCTCTCTACGCACTGTTCTTGAGCTAATCTGAAGGCCACATGAAGTTTGGAGGTCTGTAGCGATTGACTCTGCAGAAAGTTGGCGACCTCTGCGCACTATGCGCCTCAGCATCCGCTGACCCCGCTCCGTCATTTTACGTGGCCTACCACTTCGTGGCTGAGTTGCTGTCGTTCCCAATCGCTTCCACTTTGTTATAATACCACTGACAGTTGACTGTGGAATATTTAGGAGCGAGGAAATTTCACGACTGGACTTGTTGCACAGGTAGCATCCTATCACAGTACCACGCTGGAATTCACTGAGCTCCTGAGAGCGACCCATTCTTTCACAAATGTTTGTAGAAACAGTCTGCATGCCTTGGTGCTTGATTTTATACACCTGTGGCCATGGAAGTGATTGGAACACCTGATTTCAATTATTTGGATGGGTGAGTGAATACTTTTGGCAATATAGTGTATGTTTGATATCAGTCAGGTGTTTGAAGATACTTCGTTGTTTGTACTTATTGCTATAATCAAACACTTATTGAAACAGTGGAGAGGTCTCAGACTTGAACGAGGAGGAATGTTTGTCTGATTCTGGCTATGAGCCAGATGGACTGTAGTCCGGGTAGGCATAGGTTATTATTTTTTTTACGTAGGCCTAATTTATGTTATTTCGGGTTTAGGGCTAGGTTGAATTAGTTCGCCGTCAATCGGATCGCGCCTCTGTATGTTTGCCGAATAGCCCCAGAACAGGCCCGATTTAAGATTATATACTATTCCCTTTCCATCCTCACGGAATTCTTTAATTCCCTGTAAACAGTCTAAAATAACTAATTTTCTAAAATATACAACACAGTTTAACAAACATTTACATTCATACAATATATTGTATAAAAGCACAAATATTTGATAATGAAAATTTGTGGTATTGATTGACAGCAAACACTGAATTGCACCATTCTAATATTTATTATAAACAATTTCAAGAATATTGAATATATACACACAATTAAATAATTAATTGTCTCACTGGTCTTTCCTCTCTTGCCTTCCTTCTTCCATCTCTTAATGTATTTCTTGATCTCCTCATCCACTGCCTTCACACAAAGAGAAAGAGTCAAGGGAAGGAAACAGAGTGAGAGACTAGACAGACAGATAGACCCATACACCCACTAGAGATGAACAAACTTAACAGTAACGCACAAGTCCGCACACCATGATAGCCACCCACTGGTCGGAGTACAGCAACCACAAATATGAGAAAATCTCTTTCCAAAAGGTTCAAAATCAAGTTTTGCAGCACCAAATTATAATTCTCCGTTTTTTTTTCCATATTTATTCTGTGGCTTTGGTGGCTAACAGAAACATTTGAAAATGATCTTTCTAAAAACTAGCTTAAATGCATTTGTCCATTCAGAGACCCCTTTGAAGCTACACACATGACTTAAAATACATATTCTCTCAAAAAGTGGATGCAAAGGACTCAAACTAAAGTCAGGTTAGACTTAGTTAATCTTTAAGAGTGTAAATATCAGATTAATTGACACCCATTAGCTAGTCGCGCTAGCGTGCTAATGTTGCTGTATCGTTAGCAGTCGCTTCTACCAGATTTATTTTTAAAAGATTTGAGTGCAACAACAGTAAAATCACAGCATAAATGGCAATTTTGTTAGTTAAACTACACAAACCTATGATGGTGACGTTACTCACCTGGAATTACTAATAAAAAATACAACATTTCAACATTTAGAAAATTAGAGAGGATTGCAGCAGCAGAGTCAAAACAGCAAGTGAAAACTGAAGCTCGAGCCCTCTACTCAACCAGATACGTTTCATAGTGTTGCTAGGCAATGAAATATAGTCATCTGCTGAATATTGACCAGAGTTGGTCCAAATTCAGACGACATGATCTGGGCCATATCCGGCAAGCTACAGTCGGGCCAGACTCTTTCCGTGACAATAAACCAGTATTCACCCAAGCCCTCCACTGCCGGAGTCGGCATGACTCTGGCTCAGCTGACAGCAGCCGAATCTGACGCTCAGCCGATTGTGCCGTCAGTGAAGTGGGTGCTGGCCCGAGTCTCATTGCTATCTATGGTTCAATTACCTAGCTAACTTTTCTAGCTGTGTAAATAACACATTGTTAGAAAAATCAGTCGATCATAATTCAAATGTATTCAATCACGAACGACAAGGGAATTATTGGCTAAACGCGTTATGTTTAATTACACTTGGAGTACTGCTACCGGACGCGAAACTCATCGGGATTAGGGACGTTGAACGCAGCATTGAAATCACACGCTGGTGTGATTGGCTGAACTTGAAAGAGACGTCTGATAGGCTACAGAGAAAGGCGCTTTAGAAAGAATGCATTTGTGAATCTAACCACGTCAGGAAACTCTCAAAAATCCACACACAAATGTAACGAGGTTCACAACTCGTGTGGAGGTTTCTAAACGCAGATTCGACAATCTGTATATAAATGTAACAACATTGAAATATGTTTTAGATGAACACTGCAGCTGTTTTTAACTAAGTATATTTGTGGATTTGTTTTACATTTATATAAAACGAGACGTATTTGTGTGTGCATCGGAAACAGACATTTGTGAACACTAATTTATTTGTGAACCTTCTGTCATTTATATATTTATATTTTTTACATTTATATGAAACGAAACACATTTGTGTGTGCATTGAAAAATATATTTGTGAACAGAGACATTTATATATAAATCGCAAAATACATTTGTGAATCATGTTGTATTCATTTGTGATTTATGAGAGTTATCTGACCCCATATAGCAGGAGTAAATACAAATTATTCATGCAAAGTAGATTAAAGAATTAACAGTACTAACAACTAAATTAAGATCAAATATAAAAAGGACTGAGGGGGAATAATATTGGTAGATTAGATTAGAAAAGATTAGTCCGCCCTTACAACACATCCTCCCATCTTTTTTGGTCCATTGGCCATGCAAGGCCAGGGCAGACTAAGAAAAACTCTCCTGCAGTAACTGTAAAACATTAATAGTTAGCCAACTGGCGTTAAAATGTCACATCCCCATTGAAAATTTTAACAAAACACTACGCAATAAAAGTTAAAATAAATACATGCAGACACATGCAGTCTATAACTTACAAACAAACATTAGATTCCTTACCACTCAAACCTACTACTCATCCTCCCACAGAAAGATCAAGCCTACTTAAGTGACACACCTATACACCTATACCTATATACACTCCATTTCCAGTCAGTGAGCAGGTGAGTGCAAACTAGCTGCCAGGTGCCACATTGTTACAGGTGTTACATTCTCAATAGTGGAATAATGTTGTTGATGTCAATCAAAATCTTTAGAGAAGTAGCACACAAGATGCTCCACTCTGCCAATTAAGGCAGATTGAAGCCAGGTCCTTTTAACCTGTGTGTGTGTGTGTGTGTGTGTGTGTGTGTGTGGAAGAGAGTTGACAGAATGGAGAGAGCAAGCGGGACCGATAGCGGCCTGTCCCGGAAGACATAGCTGGTGGAAGACCTGAGAGCTGGTCAGTCAGGTTGGAGCAGAAGAGCGTCCAGTTATGAGGCGCCGTTAGGGACAAGAGTGTGTCCAAAATGCACAAGGGAAGGATCCAAACTGGAGGTAGTTGTGCAAGGGAAGAGAAGAATGAACTGCTAGGCACGTGCGGGACATGTTGAAATCTCATGCAGGGACATTTCATCTTTTCTCGCACAGAGCCAAATGAATGGATCATGTGGAGCCCATGCAATTTGACCGCGCAGAGACTGTTATAACATGCACGCAGAAAAAAACAATGAAAGAGCTGAAATACACATTCAAATGATAGTTAATAGTGCTAAACCTTCTTTTAGTCAGAAAAGCCTGGCTGTTCACATGCCTTATTTGAAGAAATTTTATCATGCAACAGCAGGATCAACCATTTAAAACATTTAAAAAACAATTAAAACCATGTTGGAGACAATTCTTGAAAGCGGCAGTCAATCAAGTCATCTTATGTTGCGGTTGTGTGCAGGCCTGCAGGCCTGTGAACTCTGCCTCTGCCTATGCCTGTCTCTGTCCAACACAAACAACAAGAAACAAAGTGGCTTTGTACGTGAGGGAAAAAAGGTTAGGAGAGAGGCGTGTTCGTGCAGGCCCATATGGGGCAGCTAAGAGTCGGCGAAGATTGGGAATTGAGAATGACGGTAGATTTGTTTGAACAGTTAACTGTGCCAATGGAGATAGCAAGCACTAGCTTAAGACCAGACTTGCTGCTGTGGTCAGAGGCAAAGAATATTTTTAATTATTTTATTAAGCTTATTGTCCCCTGGGAAGATCTAGTAGACAAATAAAACAAGCAGAGGAGATTTAGATATGTGGAACTGGCAACGGAGGCAGAACAACAAGGTTGGAAGGCTGTGGAAGTCTGTTGTCAAGGGTCCATTTTCACACTGCTAGGTGAGTTGGGCATTCACAGACTGAGCTGAATGTGCCAGAGGAAGTAACAAGTTGTTATGGATGAGAAGAAAGCACATTAGCTGGGGAGGATGCTAAGGTAAGCAAAACTTTGTTGTATTGCGCAAAGTTGCGCATTGTTTGTCATTGGGTCTTGGGTATGTATGCAAGTGAATAGCCCTGATAATTGACAGCATTGGACATGTTCATAAATAGTGGCTCACAAATTGTAGGCCTATCCATAAAGGGCCAAAAACTATTAATGATTATTTTCAGTCTCTGCAAGCGAGGCAGTGTGATGAGTCATTGTTTATAATTACACAGTCCATGATCCATGTTGAACCTTTATAATACTGTATTCAATTTGGGTGTATCATAAATAAGTGGATGACATTTTTTTTTTAAATTGGGTGTATCATAAATAAGTGGATGACATTTTTTTTTTAAAATTGGGTTGTATTGTTTCTGTATATATCTGTTCACTCTGTTTCCCTCTCTCAGCAGTTGATGCCATCCACATCCATGTGTCAAAAGTGGCCTTCAATATGACTTCATGATGGGCCATTTCTCCACATTCCACGTCCCTAAACGAGTTTGGCTTTGGTCTGATTCCCCCCAGGGAGCCTGACAGTGGGGCCCATTGTGATGAATAGCCTTTTAAAACTATGAAGTACAGTTCCGCCATTGTTTTCTTCACCATCTCCTCACCAGCCCCATTCCCTCTTTTTCTCCCTCCCTAACCATTTGTCCTGCGTGATGGATTGGTTTTCAGCTGCCGAGCATCAATGCCATTAGGTGGGGGAGTTGTCTGATGCTGCCGCAGCAGCATACATGTGCCGACACAGATCAGAGAGGGAACCAGCGTTTCCAGGCAATGGGCCTTGGATGCGCGCAACACAAAACCAGTAATAGAGGTTTCACTCAAAACAGCTATTGATGTATGTTGAGATTGTATGACATGGAAGGGACACACAAAGACACTTGTACTTTCAAGTTACACACCACTTTGCACATGTTTGACAGTGTTTTTTGCAGTAACAGAAGCAAGGCAAAGGATGTTTATCAACTCAAGGAGCTACTGCCAGTCTGGAAATAATAATAATAACATATTTATTGACAGAGCAGCAAAACAGAGTTACAGTGCTTTACAATATAAATAAAAATGTAATAAGCATTAAAACAGAAACATGAACAATAACTAAAGAAGAAAAAATAATGGGTAAATGCAGAGTATAATTAAAAGCAAGTCTAAAAAATATATTTTTAAAAGTAAAAGTTCTTGAGTTGGCTACCCTGACGGAACAAGCTTGATCATCCTTAGCCTAGACTGTGGATCGTCCAAGATAATGCTGCCTGAGGATCACAGGCTGCACTGATAGGGGGTTAAAAGCTCAGAGATTGGCTGGAGCATTTTGGACTATTTGCAATATGGAGATACTCTGCTGGCTAAGACAGATGTACAGGGAGTTACAATATTAAAGACGTGAAATAGCAGCACAGTTTCCAACTGTTTAAAAGGGAAAAAAAGTCTTCTGAGTAGAAAATATACCTGCAAGAAGTCAAAAATGACCAAGCTTCCTACAGATTGAAGATACTTTGGGCCAAGATGGTTTTGTAATAGAGCACTAACAGCAGTAGGTCTAATAATAACAATTTGCATATTAACTCTTGTTCTTGTAAAAATCACAAGGAAAAATTTCAAGACATCCAGCTTTGACCCTCAAATGTTTAGGTATAGTTAGTATGTTCTTTTAGGCATAGATTAAAAAACTTTTGAGCATATGTTAAAACATAGGCCTGTTTTTTTTTTTTACAAACATCAAGTGTAAATATTTGTACCATACACATGCAAACAAATATTTGTAAAATACAATTTCAGAGTGAAACTCTGAAAGTAGTGTAAAAATACACTATGTTGGTAGATAAAAAGAATTCTCCTTTTTATATTCTCCTCTCCTCTTTGAAGCCATAAAGTAATTCTTTGCCTGTTACATCCCGACTTTCTCATCACAAATCCCTCCTAGTTTCACTGAAGAAGAAGAAGAACACACTTTATTAGTCCACATTTTTTTGTTGACACAATGTTGGTTGACTTTGCTGCATAAGTATGACAATTGCAATAATCTAATCAAGTGAATGTCATGTCTTCTCATGGACTTGCTTTTTACCACTAGCACTTGCACCAAATATAACCTTGTGAGAATTAGATATTTTACTTTGATTATAGTGTGTTGGAAGTGGTAGTGAGAAACCATGTTTAATGTCATGTTAAGTGTTTATTCTTTTGTAAGGGGTTTGTTTTGAACTAATTTGCATGAATGTATATATGCATGAAGCATTGTAATTTATATTCATATTCATATGTTTAAAATTAAAAACTATGATAGCAAATGGAAGAAGACAGGGGCCTCTCTGCCAAATGGATCCTGATGCTCTAGCACACCACAGGCATCTCAGGAAAGCTATTTTGCTATGTCGGGCAACTGTGTGCGGGAGTCAAGAGGTACATCTTTGGAAAGAGGAGAATGTCCCGCGGTCGTTTCTAAGGACCACTAAAATCGTGGATTTTTCTTTTGCTGGCATCAACAGTTTCCAAACTGGACATAACTAAAAACAAGAGTTGGGCATGTATACCTATGAACTGGACACCCTACTATGGTGGAGTATAAGAAAGGATTGGTGTTAGTTTACCTGTCCGTCTCTATATTAGAACATTGAACTATGTGCTTGAGAGAGGGGTTAACATCTGGTCTGTGAGAAGAGCTGTGGGTGGGGCTATATGACTTAGTGACTCTGGACAAGATTTGTGTCATCCAATAAACCTATTTCTATCATATGAGGTATATGATTTGTGTTTAACCATTTATTCTGATACTTGAACTCCATGTTGCATTATCAATTTAAGGATAATTTAATGCAAATATTCTATTCTGGTGTTATTCTGGGGTTCTATCTTCATGCAGGCATAGATTCAGAGTAAGTCTACACTAAGCCGTTTACGGCGTTTTCGAAAAGCTTGCTGCCCACTCTAGACCACCAAAAACGGATACCTCCTTCCATGGGCATGCGCAGACCACTCAGCCACCAGCAATCCAAAGTTTTCTGGGATGAGAATAGAAATAGCTTCTGAACATTTTTCATCTCAAATCTGCACACTGCCACTTTGAGGCCTCTAGGCTCTCATTTTACACTGTGTTGATAGCAAATCAGCCTTGCTATTAAAATTCATAATAAACCTGATGGAGAACCTTATCACTGATGCTGGATCAGAGCTCTTACTCTGAGATATGTTATGAGTACTGGCTCTGGTCTCTCATTATGTGAGAATAGCCATGTTTTTTAAAAGACAGCAGGCAGTTTATCCCATTCTCTTCAATTTTGTTTTTATCTGTACACAGGAAAAGGAAGAGAAAAATGGTTTAAGTACCAAACTGGATATGTGGCCTACGTAACTACAGTATGATCTCCATGCAGTTGGAATAAAATTGAGTATTTGGGGCAATTTTAGCAATAAAAAAAAAAGCTATTTTGCAGCAGCTCCCCCTTGTGACAAATCCCATGACTAGGTTGGCCACCCCACCCTTTAACACAGAATCATAATGAAAAGTGGGTGATAATGATAATGTTGCGTTCCTTAAGTAGTCCATATTGACAAATATGCAATGTGATTTGTTCCATATTTCCTTACTTAAAAGTGTAAATTATACAATTATGAATTATGAAACCTCACACAACGCATGAAACCCCATTGGCTACCCATGAGTATATCAACCCTTATAGTGAAGCACTTTTTACAATGTGACATTTGGCATTATTGGCAGTACACTACAGGACACTTGGTTGCAGAAGGCAGGGCAGGCAGTTATGATGCCAGTTATCATGGGTGCCAAAATTCAGTGGGGTAGAGTCAGGCGTTAACTTGGTAGAGTAGCAATCGCAAATCTATGCTCTATTAAAGGCAAGGATGCAAGTTTTAATTTTCCCGCTCTCCTGTGGTGAGAATTTCTTTTATCTAGGGCGAGTTGAAAATGTACTAGTCCAGGTGGTGAGTGAGCTTTTCAGAATAAAAAAATATTTAAGGTATTTCCAATGCGTGTGAGAAAAGGTCCAGTTTTGTTTTGTTGTGTGTGAGACTGTTCCACCTTAAGACTGCGAGTGTCAGTTGTTTGTATGTGTATTTGTGGGTGGTTGCTTCCAATGACTGTGCAGCTGCCCATTCTTCACAACCAACCAACTCTGGAGGAGTGAATGACTGATAACTCAACACGTGTTGTTGGGAATTGAATATTTGGCCAAGATAAGATTGTCTTGCTTTGGCCAGACACTAAATTACAATATACTAAGGCCGTCTGAGGCCTCTTATACAACACAATGCAGACCCTTTTGGTTGCCATTGATCAATTGGAAATTAGCACAGGAGACGGTGTTCCCAGGTCTAGAGGAAGGAGGGGACAGAGCTACACCCACTTTACTCAATTAGCACACAGATAACAGACAAAAGGTTGAGGGGGGATGTAAGGGACAATGCTAATTATCACATGGTCAAACTGTATAAATGAACTATATCATTGTGAGGTTCTTGAGAATATCTTCACAGGCAGAGATGCTGCCCGATATTTCTCCCTTTCAGCGCTGAACTGTATTAAATACTCATTCAATCCTCGGACGTAGTTTGTTGCTGCTTTCTTCTTACGTTCATCACCACGACGATTGAAATACTGATATGCTTGTTTATAGCGCTCTTTATGTCTGTGTTGTTAATCTGTATCCACTGTAAAACAAATACCATAATGAATTCTTTGAATCTTTCTTTTAGTACAATCGCTTTATAATGGCTTTAAAAATTGTGTTTCCTACGATCCTGTGTGTTTATACAAATAGTCACAATATCTAGGGAATTAAAAATTAATGCTGGTCTCGAGACTGCATAGCATCATCAATTAGTGGCAGGCCTTAAAATAGAACAGTATAATTGTCGAGTTTGTTGCATCGGCATGGCCTCATTACAAGTCCTTTTTTAACCATCTCTGTTGTGAAGATTTTCTGAAAGAAGATGATGAAGACTTCCTTGCAAACCCTCTTTTGCTATCCAACAATAGGGAAAACCATACAGAGAGAAAGAAAGAGGCTACAGAGAGATCAAGAGAGACAAAGAAAAAGACAAAATTAACTAATACCTTACTCTTAACACAAATGAAAGACAATTATTTGTTCCCATGAAAACACTCTTCTCACAATTAATAAATGCAAATAATGAAATGGATACTTTCCACAACCAACAGAATATAAGAATTAGAAAATACATTATGGCTTCTGCCTCACAACTGAACCAACTGCTGCTTTTTTGAGTGAATATAACCCCAGCTCACTCTCTGCTAACACTAAAAGCTTTGTGGGCTCACTAAAACAATCAATAATTTTGAACATGAGAACTCAAAAGAGTAGCACATCTGTCACAGATATAAATGACTTTCTCCGCCCCCCCTCTTTTCTTTTTCCTCTTGTTCAAGCACTTTCTTCCATCAGCGAAGGCTCTATTAATGACTTGAGATTGGCAGGCAGCCAGATAGCTGCCGGATGATGGTCAGCGATCTCTTTGTAATGAGCATGCGGTGGAAATTTATGACGTCGGAGGAGGCAAATTGAAGATAGCCTTGGAGGTAGACTATGGGCATAATTATGATTCAAACTCAACAGAAAGTGAATTTAGTAATTTTTTTAAACTTTGATTGTGTATGTGTGTATGTGTACATGCTGGCGTGTGTATGCATGGGAGCAAACAAATGCATTTGGAGATTAACCATCATGCTGGCATTGTGTACTGTAGAACTTTGCAAATAGTCAATATGTCTATACATCAATTCATGTTTTCAATATGTTAGTGCTCCAATGTTATCAAGGCATATTCCTATGCATTTATTAGAAGCTTAAGTGATTCTTGTAAGTAAAAGTGCGCGCATGTGGTCTGTGTGCATGTGCTAACCTAGCATCACACTCATACCCTGCCTGACTTAAAGCTAAATGCGATCAAGCCCTCAGGGTCAACGGCTCCCCACACCCACCTCCAAACTCCTGTCTCGTTAAACATTAATGGCCAATATGAAACTGGATCCCCCTTGGTCTGAATGGGAGATAACTGCATTGGCAGGGCAATATGATAGTATAATCAGAGGATGACAGCTCCCATGCACTGACAGCTAGCTAGCTAGCTACACCACTGGAACTGGAGAGACAGATGCCTGAAACTAAAATGAAGGACGGGTGCGGTGGGTAGACGGGGTGGGAGATAGGGCCTTAGGGAGGAGCAAGAGCAAGATGTAAGAAGAGGAGGGGAATGTCAATGAAAAGGGAGAGAAAAACATGAGGGAAGGTGAATATCAGAGTCAGGGTAAGAGAGTAGGAGTTGGGCAGAGACTAAGCAGCTTTGTAAAGGGTGGCAGGGAGGGTAGGAAGAAGACAGCAGCTTGGTGGGAGTGAAGTAGCACACTACGCAGCAGATCTGCATCTGTGTTTATTATGTGTTTATTATGAGTGTTCTAGTCATTCAGAAAGCAAGGGAGAGCCACTGCATTCCCAAATGCTTATTAAAATAGAAAACCCAGCATATTGATTCAGCTCAATGAGCTGCATCACCTTATCTGATGCAATCTTTATGAAAATCTGTCTTGAATCCCCTTCTCGCAGACCTCACACTGTCTCTTTTTCAAGGGCATTCATGGAAAGTTGATGTGCTTGTTAGCAAATAAAAACTGGCACTGGCAAGCAGTCAGTCAAGCTGCAGTGATTTCATTCCATTGTTGTCAAACAATGTGGAATGCCAGCTCTTGTTGAATGTATCCCTAAAGCCTAGGTGTGTACTGTGGAGCCCGTCAACCATGCCTTTCTTCCTCTTGGCCTTCTTCCTCATTATTTCCCCCCTTTGTTCAGTGCATGACCTGCTCCAAAACATATGGTGGAAGGGAGTTTAGGGAGAAATAAGTTACAAGGATGTTTGTGAATTTCAGGGCTGAGAAAAAAAAGCCTGGGAGACTTCACATCAATGGAGGAAGGAAAGGAGAGATGGAAGGGAAGGTGGATGCAAGGAGGGCGATGGATGCTCCTCCAGCACACAACATCTGTTAGCTTGGTGTCTTCAAGCATTGAGTCTCAAGTGCATGGCGAAACAATACCTATGGTTCCCAGAACAGACTGATAGTTCATTTTATTGTGCTGTTTGACAAAATACAATGTCTTTCAGTCATGTTTCTTTGCTGGTTTCGACAGCTTAGCAAATGAGGCAGAGTGGTTATGGTTTAATTGGGACATCAGAGCTTTAATTTGCCACATTTGAATCAGAATAATTTTATGTGGGATTATGTTGCTCAAAAAAGATTTTGTTCAAGTGGTAATTATGGAATTAAAATGACAAAACAAATGTGAAGCTGCCCACTCTCTTGATACATTTTACCCCCAGACATGATGAAGGCTGGTCTGTTTGAATAATTTCTAGTACTAAGTATAAATCAACTACTGTATGTGTGATTTTAGACACACTTTAGGCTCATTGTATGTTAGTCTTCAGTTATCTCTTTCATATAGAGACCAACCCTCACAATTATTGACTTCTATAACTATTGACTCACTCCCTCTCAAGTCCCTCAAATCCAGAATATACAAATAGCCAGACTTTATCTAACAAACTGAAGCCACAATCCACTTTGCATATGTTTTATAATATTTCAGCCATATGCATTTAGTTGTAATCTGAAAATCTGATTTATTAAGCAACGGGTGCCCTATGTTGGAGGATAATGAAGGAATATCTTGTCCTTCACAGGCGGGAAGAGCTTTCTTGATGGCTGATGAAAAAGCATTACATAAATTGGTGGAATGGCAAACAGGGCTCTAAATGCATGCTAGAAACCCTTGCCATTGCTGGGTTGTTGGCCCCAATTAGTACAAATGTGCTGCAATTAAACGAGGAGAGGTTTCTGTTTTTTGTGCCTGCCCCATGATTTATTCATCTTAAAATGCACATACTGTACATCTCTGGTCACAGTCTGTCCTGAAGCCTGGAACACTTTGACCAATACACAGGATCTGATGTAGCTGTCCTTTCTGCTATTTAACTAGGGTAAGGGTTTATGTAGAAACCTGGATTGGGATTTCAGAAGGGGTGGTGTGAGTGAACAATAATTTCTGTCAGAAAATAAATTATGGCAGTACATTTTTCCAGGAACACCCCCTCTATACCTACAGTCCTCTCAAGCACTCAACATATCCATCTTAACAAGACATTTACCCTACAATTGTTTATTTTTCTTTAAAAAGCTCAGTGGAGTGAGATAATTCCACTTAATT
Source organism: Hoplostethus mediterraneus (assembly GCA_034670385.1). Taxonomy (NCBI): domain Eukaryota; kingdom Metazoa; phylum Chordata; class Actinopteri; order Trachichthyiformes; family Trachichthyidae; genus Hoplostethus; species Hoplostethus mediterraneus. The sequence goes on from JAXDDW010000064.1 coordinate 1,690,823, forward strand.
TAAATACACCAAAATGTCTTTACAGAATTTTCTTGAGTCATGTGACATTAGGTTGATGCTAGTTAAGTGATCTGCTTTGATTAAAGATGCTGTCATTCATTTCAAGAAAATTCTTGAAAGATGTGAAGCTATTTGAAACAAGTGAGATTATCTCAGCCCAGATTGTTTCTGATTTGTTACAAGAAAAAGAATAAAGAAAGAAAAGAAAATTTTGCAGATTTTCCCAATTGTTTTCCACACTAACACTGGAACTTGAGACACAATGACCACAATGATCTGCTTTTCACTCAGACTGTACTTCTAAATCACACCTTAAGTGACAGTCAGGTAATGGTTCTTTGTTTTGTCGCATAAATAAATAAATTACATTATCAGAGCAAAAATGGAGTCTGTGTACTACTACTTTTGCCCTTCACATTCAGGATGAAAGTAGCACAAGCGGGGGTGGTCATAATGGACTAGATAAAAGGTATAAATACCTTTATATTTATGCCATTTACTCCTCATTAATTCTTAATAAAATTATTTTCAACATGATTTATAACTGAACTTTGACCATCTTCCAATGGTATAATCACTATTTATCATATTTTATGCTGCTTATCCAAACTTAACTGAATAAAATGTTTCAAAATACCAGTTTATTGTCACACTTCAATTATAATGTATTTTTACTATGTTAATTATTAACATAGTATTCATTATTCATTATTATTATTTGAACATCGGCATTCATTTCAGTTTTCAGTTCACTTTGGCAAATTGATGAACTTTTACACAATATTTTAAGGAGTATTTTCCATGCTACTTTCGTCCCTGCTGTCTCTCCCTCAAGTTGACATTCACTAACACCAAAGCTAAGATGGCATGGTACTTGAAACAATCAGTGATGTTTAGTCTTAGCATAGGTCTAACAGACAACATAAGTTTGTAACCATAATACACACTATGAAAAGTGAAAAACACATTTAGATTTTTTTACAATCTGCAGGGCGCTCAGTGGCAAGCAGCACCTTGGTGTTGGATCAAACCCTTGAGGCCAATTTGACATGGTGGCTGACTGTGGTATTGCAACCTCAAATAGCCCAAAAAGCTATTTCCACATAGACAACCACAGAAAAAGACACTTCTCTAAAATGGTTAAGAAGATACCTTCAATGTCCAAAAACGCAGGTTTCAGATTAGGTATATGTGTTTTCTGTGCTTCTCTGTGCTCATGACATTAGCCCTTAAAGGGTAATTCCGGGATTTTTCAACCTGGCCTCTATGTCCACAAAATCGCTTTTCATACCTTTAAGTAGATCCCAAAAGTTTCGGAGTTGCTCCGGTCGATCGGCTCAACTGGCAGTCGCGTAACGGCAGCTCAAGGCTCCAATGTAATCCAGCAGGCATGTCCAGGCGGTCAAAGTACGTCCACTAAAAGTGCTTGATTTTGCCACTGACAGGCTCAGATTGTTATTCGTGTGTCTGACAAGTGTCTGACAACATTACCGAAAGGATCGCTACAGAAATAGACCGTTTTTAACCAGAAATAGACCTTTTTTTAACAACAACTCTGAACTCTGACAAAGCTGTTGTATGAAAGCAAGAGGATTCACTCGTTGTCGGAAGAGGACGGTTGTTTACACGATCCTCTTCTTGCAACGAGTGAATCCTCTTGCTTTCATATACAATCTTTGTCAGAGTTCAGAGTTCAGAGTTCAGAGTTGTTGTGCGTAAAAGTTTATTTGGGTAGGAAATCCAGATGTAATGTGTGGTACCACAGCAAACAGCAGCTCAGTCAGCCTCATCATAAGACTAGGGGACCACGCAGACGCCAACTCTGCCCAGTTGCAGCCTGGAACAGATAGGAGACACACCCACACACACCCATACATGCACTCTCGCTCACACAGACAAACATGACCAGCGTCAGTGGACAGGAGCAGGTAGACCAGGAGAATAGGACATGTAGGCAGGAACCTGAGCTAGGTTAAGCTAACTGGTCTTGCCTTATTCTGAGAAGAGACTGAGCCACTCCATCAAGGCTATGTGCGGTCAAATGATTGTTGAATTGTACTGGTGAAGGGAGGAGTGTGGGGGAATTAATCTGTACATTTGTGTCTCTAGGCATGTTTGTTTTGCCATGTATATTTATTGTTTAGCTTTTACATCATATGTCACTTATATTTTTGTGTGCGTGTGTGTGTGTGTGTGTGTGTGAGAGAGAGAGTGAGTGTGTGTCTAGACCTTGGCGGCAAAAGCAATAGCCATAAATGAGCTGACACTGATGGATAGCTGGCTCCTGCAAATCCCATATTATTGGGGAAATGAAAAAGAGAGACAAGTCAATAAACATTATGAGATCTGGGGCAATAGACCAGGTGCACAGTACAACACTGGCCCTCTCCTGTGTGCTTGTGTTTTTGCTTGTGTGTGTGTGTGTGTGTGTGTGTGTTAGCCTTCAAACCTCTGTTATGCCCTTATACACACCAGTTATCAGTTACCATTGTAAATAATGCCATTGTTGCCAGAATTTTATCAGCTGCAAACCTTTGTGGCAAACTATTGGCTGACTGTTTAGCATTAGTGGCAAATAATGCCATTGTTGCCGGAGGTTTGTAGTAGCTTCACCACTACTGGCAAACTCTGGAAAACTTATGCCTGATCACTCCGCCAGCAGTGAGCAATTAAACAGTATAACACAGTGAACATAAAAAAAGAAAAGAGAAAAGCGATATAAAGAATATGTACATAATATCAAGTCCGTCATGATTGTGTGAAATATGTAATTAATAAATATATCTGTAAATCTGTCAATATCTACAAGTATGTAATATAGCTATGAATAAAATGGTACAGTGATCAGTATGTAATAATATAAATTGTAATCTATCAATATATCTGTAATATAACTGTGGTCTCAAAGTGATACAGTGCTACCTTGAGCTGTAAAGTTACGTAGAGGGAGTTCAGTAGGTAGTCCAAGGGGATGAATGTGGGGGGGTGGGGGGCGAGAATATGAGCACCGGTCAGTAAGCAGGCTACTAGCGATCCTATGTCCCAAACACCATGCAGCTGTTAGTGGCCCGCTGGGAAACCAATGAGCAAAATGACAGTGTGACAATGCCAGCTGTGCCGCCAGATGACTGCAAGTCGTCCACAAACTGTTTGCTATTTGTGCTAAATTGATCGCAGGACTATATATGTGTGATTCTAAGTTTTCAGATTTTGAACAGAAAATTACACCATGTATGGTCTAATTATGTCACATAAAAAATTCACTGTTTAAATGCCACTTTATGGAAGGTGGCCGTGTCCAGCTCAAAGCCTTACATTTATGTTGATCAAAACAATACCAAAAACAATAACCTTTTATAACAATACATTTTTCAATATAACATCTCAATATCTTTTAAATGAAAGTTGAAAAATTCTGTTCTATTTTGTAGATTTTCTTTTAAATTGGAAAATTTAAGCTAAAAATGTTGTCTCCAATGTTCATGTCACTACTGTACCGTCTCCAAAATGAGCCTGATTTTAGCCACACCCAGGAATCTGACTGCATCACTGTCCATCATTTCAACATTTTGTAAGTAGTAATCACATGCCTAAAGTCAACTTTCTGTGTGGCAAGGTGGCACAGTGCTTGCAGGTCCTGGGTTTGATTCCCGCCTTGGGTGCTGTTGACTCTGGGGTGCCCAGGTGGGTTATCTCCTGGGCCTTTCTGTGTGGAGTTTGCATGTTCTCCCCGTGCTCACATGGGTCTCCTCCTATAAAAGAACCCCATCCCTGCATATGTGTGTGTGTTGTGTTCGGCAGCCACTTCCCCCCCTGCATGTGTTGTGTGTGTTGGTGCATGTTTGTGCATGTACCACCGAATTGCAAATAAAGTCTAATCTTAATCTTCTTCTTCTACAATCTGCGTGAGATTAACAGGTGTCATTACTAAATACAGCCCAAATACACTGTCTACTGTTATAGAGATATATAGATTGTAGTCACAGGAGGTGACTCACTTTTTTGCATACTGCCTTCTTCGTTCTTTTGAGTTTTTATTTTATTCTTCATTATAATTATTCTTGTCAAATGTATTACTGTGAATGTATTCCTCCGTGAAAAATAAGTTGGCTTCAAGTTAAAACATGCAGTATTTTAATCTACTTAAATTGAAATGTTAATTCTACAAAATAAATGGTTGAATTGTTAACCATTGTTTGTCTTTAATTAGTTGCAAAATACATTAATTATACCCTCATTAGGCATGTTATCAATTACATTTAAGATAAACAGGTAACATTGTCATCTCCTCAACATTGTAGTCACTAGGATTTTTACTCATTTAATCTCATCTTTTCTTTCTGTTACGGTAGTGACAAATCTTTGGAAAGGACAATAATTCTGGAAAATATGTAAAAATGTGTGACTGTACCTTTGTGTATCTTAGACTTGGAATAACACGTACTGTATATGAATGTTGGGAATTGTATATTTGGCCAAGGCAAGATTGTCTTGTCTCGGCAAGACACTAAAATACAATACAATGCAGGCCTTTTGGTTGCCTTTGATCAATTGGAAATTAGCACAGGAGACAGGGTGTTCCCAGGGCTAGAGGAAGCGGGGGACAGAGCTACGCCCGCTCTACTCAATTAACATAGGGACGACAGACAAGAGGTCGAGGGGGATGAAAGGGACAATCACATTGTCACATGGATATCTGTATAAAGTGACTGTATCTGTTTGGTGTTCTTCAGATTATCCTCGTAGGGAGGAGATGCTGCCGGATATTTCTCCCTTTCAGCGCTGAACTGTATTAAATACTCATTCAATCCTCGGAAGTAGTTTGTTGCTGCTTTCTTCTTACGTTCATCACCACAACCATGAAATAATTCAAAATAAGCAGGAACTCCCATTTAAAAAAAGGGGGGGTAGTGCATGGTAATGCATGATCTCCATGATGCTATTTACTGCTCAGATGAAGGCTAGGCTTAGGTCTGGCAGTCAAAAAACAAAGGGACCACTTCACACAAAGGAGTGAGGTTTTTTCATGTACGACAGGCTGATGCTTCGAGCACAGCAGTCATTTTTGTAATGTAGGTTATTCTAAAGGTATGGGTTACTGTGTCTCATAGACACGTTACAGGGAAAATTATGAAAACTGTATTAAAAGGTTTGGGAATTAATCAGTTTAAGTTTAAAAATTGAACTAACTAAATGTATGTGCTCTATTCCAGAAAAAGAAGGGATGACGCAATTGCTGAGAGTTGTGATGCCCATGCACACTAATCCTAACAACTGACAACTAACAAACTAACAACTAACAATGTCATTTATATCATTGTGTGGCCCATGAGGGTTCCTGGGGCTCTGAGCCTAGGAAGAGGAGAGCTACATCAATTAGTCATCAATTAGTGAAGTACTGCCAGTTGTTAATGCAAGCTGTCTCCCAAGTTATCAGAACACGTCTAGGTACAGCAACAACTGATGAGTCTCCATAGGTACAGCCTGGAGACCAGGTATTGGTGAAAGAAGACTACATCCAGTTCTTCAGCCCAACATGGTCCGGACTGAACACAGTGCTCCTTGTCACCAGTACTGCAGCTTGAGTGACGGGAATTCCAGTTTGGACACATCTGAGATACACAAATCCATGAACACATCTGAAGAGACACCAGCTCAGGCCTCCCAATCCAAGGATGACTCTAGGATCCCTGACACTCTTGAACATGCACAGAAGAGCAAACAGAGTCCAAGAACTGTACACCACAGCAGTGGACCATGGACCTCATTGATAATTCACAGAGCCATTTGCACTTCCTTGCCCATGTTCTGACCATTACTGTTTAAACCAGAATATTATGTATTATTTAGGACAAGCCAGGTGTATATACTGAAGATCAAGTGTACCACTACAGGGGGACAACCTAAACTAGTCTGAGGATGAAATCTACGAGACTATGTAATGTAATGCTAAAATATTAATGTTTAAAACAACTGAGGTACGCAACTGCATGGCCAGAGAGGTCACGGATGGGTCTGGAACAGATCATGTGAAACTATTGTCATATTTAGCTACAGCGAACACACAGACGGACAGTGTAGCTGAGGACAGTTATTTTATATGATGCAAACATAAAGATATGTGGATTATGTTATGTTAATATGTATGATGACTAGCCAGTACACCACTGCACACCAGTTTTATGAATAATAACTGAGTTATTATTATGGAAATAGTAGATTTAAAATACCCAACAGTGTGAGTGTAATGTGCCATTGTATTTACACCACATACTATTATCATGTGTGACCTGCCTTGATTTTGTGTCCTCTATACAAGGGGTTTTGTTTTTCAAGAATGGTCACTTCTGCTCACAACTTCTGTTGAGTCTTTTTGCCTCCCTGACAGACAAGATCCGGGAGGTCTTTTGGCCCAACATGAAGACTCTAGAGCTTGGAAACCAAAATTCTTGTAATGTGAGGATAAATTGTAACATTTATCCCCAAGTCAAAAAGTAGGGAATGTTGGGAATTGTATATTTGGCCAAGGCAAGATTGTCTTGTCTCGGCAAGACACTAAAATACAATACAATGCAGGCCTTTTGGTTGCCTTTGATCAATTGGAAATTAGCACAGGAGACAGGGTGTTCCCAGGTCTAGAGGAAGGGGGGGACAGGGCTACGCCCGCTCTACTCAATTAACATAAGGACGACAGACAAAAGGTCGAGGGGGATGAAAGGGACAATGTAAATTATCACATGGATATCTGTATAAAGTGACTGTATCTGTTTGGTGTTCTTCAGATTATCCTTGTAGGCAGAGATGCTGCCGGATATTTCTCCCTTTCAGCGCTGAACTGTATTAAATACTCATTCAATCCTCGGACATAGTTTGTTGCTGCTTTCTTCTTACGTTCATCACCACAACCATGAAATAATTCCTAACAATATGCTTTAGAATTGGGGAAAATAAAATAACAAATTTTACACCCTCTAAATGAACCATTTCCTCTTTTTTTAAGATTATTTTTTGCCTTAAACTAGCAGTTGAGAGAGACAGGAAAGACCGGGTGAGAGAGGAGGGATGACATGCGACATTCCTGGCCCGGATTCAAACCCAACACACAACACATGTGTGGTGTGCACCTTAGACCACTGAGAAACCAGGAAGCCCCCAAATTAACTCTTTCTGTAGAATCATCCATCCATAACAGAAATCAATTTTCCAGTGATGAGTAATGAGTAACACCTGTTTTAATATAAACCTCCCTACAAGGCTGTCTAACTCCCCATCCCAGCAAGCCCATACAAACCATAAACCTGTTTTCTGTGTCCTGCTACAAGTGTCTCTTGTGAGAGTGGCTGATTGCCTCCATTGTCTACCTTAGGTGCAGATTGGAGTGGATCATTCTGTGTGGTGTCTGTTCATCTGCACACTGGCACATGTTTGAAGAGCCAAAAGGAATCTTTTGACAGCTGTCATTTTGTCATTGTTGCAGTCATGCAAGCATGTGACGAAGACAAATGACAGGCATAAAACCAATTGCTGTTGGTTGTGCATTCTTGAAAAGAAGATAGAAGCATGAAGACATTTCCATCCTTGGCTGGTTTCCCCAACTAAAATTAACCAATGAATGAATGAGGACCTTGGTGATGTTAATGACTTTTGTTTTATCCAGCAATTACTAAAACAGGAGAGGAGTGCAGAGGCAGTCAGTGTTTATCTGGCAGTCAGTGTTCATCATGGAATGATGTCGGTTTACAGATGGGACTATCAGGTTGGTTGACAGCTTAGTACAGGTTTGTATATGTAGCCAGTCTATATTCAGTTCTATGGCTGTGCTAGTATGATCATTGTGGTTAGCTTTGGCCTTTATGGTTATAGGACTGCCTCCCTAACCTTCAGGCTACCCTGGCATGCCTATGTACAGTATGTAACGGTATGCCTTTAGGACCCTGGGGGGTTAGAAAGTGGATAAAAAGGGAAGTAGCGGGTGTGGGCCTTCCCTTCCTGCCCAAGCCTGAGTTGGGCCGAATCCCAATTCTCATTTTCACCCCTACGGCTTCGGCTTGGCCCTCGGAACAGAGTCACAAGGGGTAGTAGTAGAAATCTCTACCTAAGAAATGGGACAACCCTTCAAGACCCTGATACGTCATCGATGACGTTTACATAAACAGACGGGACGAGTTTGTTATCGGAGATTACTATGGCAATAATGGTATTATCACAGTGACATTTGCCGTTCATATGATGGAGATAGAAAAGCATGGTCGCTCGCAATTCGTTAACAATTCATACATTTCACGCTACTAATCGATCAAACAAGTCATCAAATAAAAAGACCACTGCTTCATTACCAGTCCACTTCATGACAGAATAGCGTTAGCGGTGCTCTGTAGTCTGCACTGATATTAGAGGAGCCGTAACAAGTACAGCAACTTCGCTGCTGGACTTGAGTTATATTTTGGGCATCATATGCCATCAAAGGGGGGAAATGCGACATGGAAATATGTCAAAATGTGGGACTGTCATGCACAAATCAGCCTAAAAACAATGTCGTAACGTAACTAACTAGCGAAGTAGAGACATCGGCATATTAGCGATTTTTTGTTATGCTTGTTATAAAGAAACGGTCTATAATACATTGAAACGACATTAACTAAGATAATACCACAGTTACAATATTTTTAAAATCTTTATTAACGAAGAAAATACTACATTTGTGGTTCACTTTGATGGTAGTGTTGCGGTCGCCATGATCTTCCAGTTGATTCGCAGGTCATTCTGGAAGATTTTTTCTAGCCCTCGGTTTGTAGTGTGCCCCTGAATAATCTCCGTTTGGAGGGCCATGTAGACCTAGCACTTCGCCCTACCCCTCGATCCCAAGATAATTGGGACACCCCTACCCCTTCATGTGAACGCGCAAAACGGAGGGGAAGGGCTAAGGGGTAGGGCCAAGGGGTGAATTGGGATTCGGCCTTGGAGTGTTTGGGAATCCCATGTGTCTGTGCATCCCCTGGTAGGTTTTAATCCCTAAAGTTTAGTGTTCTCATTTCATCAATTGTTTACTGTTAGGTCCACTAATTTGATTGACATTTACCCTATACCTCCCAGCTTGGGCCTCACATGAGAGGGAGCAAGTAGAGCTGTGGGAACATTGGTCACAAAGAAAAAAGGTATTGTTATTAATGTAACAGGCGGTGCACTAGGACCCAAAGGTGACAGAAGGGAGACATAGGAAGGGAGGGTGTGCCCGACTCATCCTTTGTCCCTGGTTGTCACTTCCTGCTTGTTGGAAAGCCGCATGGTTGAACAAACATTTCACTGCTGCTTCAGGCATCAGTTTTCAAGAGTACTACGGTATGTTTCAACCCAAACCTTTCACCTAATGGTTGACCAGGTTAGCATTCTTTGTAAAACCTTTGTATTCTCCTTGTTTCTATGTGGTTAACTGGTCTCTCTGGCCATTTGTAGGCCTATCTATAGGATATAGCTGCTAGCTACAGTATTTGCCTCAGCCCAGAGAGTGATGAGCGATACTGATGAAGCTTGAAAGGTATTGCAACCCTTTAGTGATTTTAGATTCCTGATGTTCTCTTGTTTTGTACTTGTTTATTAAAATCATGTCTTTGTAACTTGTAGATTTTAAAAGATTCAAGAAGAGACATACAGAGAGCAGAACTTGTGGGCTCTCAGAACAGAGTAAAATGGTATGCACCTGTTACCATTATATTGCCACTGTATACTTTTAACCTTAATTTATTTAAATCAATGTAAACTGACACTAACCATGTTTCCTACAGGTCCAGGCTACCTTGTCCTAGCCACTGTTTCTTTTTTCTACCCTTGTGCCTTAGTGGTTTTTATTGCCTTAGTTTGGGGTTACATTTCCTCTTTTATCTTCCTTTTGTATTTTACTCTGGGCCTTGTGCATACAACGTATCCCATCATAGGCTTGTCTGATTGTAGGCTAGACGTGTGGCCCCTTTTTACCTGGTTTGCTGTGTTCGGGCACTAGTATGCTTGTGTGTTGTGATAATTACAAACTTCAGCTTTTGGTTGTGTGTCACCTCAGATATTGCACTGTGTGCTTTTGAGTACTCATTTAGAGCCCTATCCTTTAGTTATAGGGTTCCCTAGACCGTTTGCTGTGCATGCTTGCACCTTTACAACACTGCTCACGTCTAGGCCTGCCTTCAAAGCCAGAGTTCATTCACCGGCCCCCTTTCCCCTGGTACTAGCCTTCCTTGCCCTTACACCGTAATAGTATTTATTGCTCTTCATATGTTGTTCCCAATTTGTGATCTTGTAATAAATTACTTTTATTTTTGATACACCAGCCTCTGGTCTAGTTCATTCTGGGCCCGTCCAAGCGGGGAACTTAGCCTTAGCGACCCTCAGGGTCCCTCACCCCTTAGTGAGGGTGGCTTTGTCAATTAGTGTTATTACATGCTTATGACTAGTGTACAATTCTCTATGCCACATTAATTTGAGATGTCCTGACATTCCTTTAATGTTGAATGTGTTTTTAAATGTTTTACATGTTTTTTTTTATTTATCATTGGGAAGGTTGTGACCAAACTGGAGTGGCCTGTCACTGTTTTCTTTTCTCTTAAATTAGTTGTTTTTTGTTTGTATGTTGGAAAGAGCTGTTGTGTCGGAGTTAATGTGTAACAAAGGAGGAGGGGGAGTTGAGGTCGCAGGTTGAGTGCCGTATAGCTACTGGGCCCTGTTTGCTGTGTTTAGTGAGCTTATTTTGACACCAATTCATTGGTGCCCTACGTTTTGGTGTGTCTTGGTAATTTGGTTTCTTTTTTATTTAATGTGTGTCTTATTGGTTTTGTTGTGTGGTGTGGGTAGCGTGCCCCTTAATAGGCCCACTGGTCTGGGCCCTCCTCCCTTTGCTCCTGCCCTTGGTTGGATTTAGTCCAGGCCAAGTAGTTCAACTCCCAGTACTATCGCCCCTTTCTTTTTAATGTCACCACAGTTGCTCCACCTATTGGCTTTCTTCTATTCTTATTGTAACTTTTAACCCTGTGAAATGTAATAAAATATGATTATTTTTGATACAGCAGCCTCTGTTCAGTTCATTCTGGACCCTTACCTGAGCGGGATTGTTTTGTTGGGCGATAAATAACCTTGAGGTTCCCTCACTCCTACAAGTGAGGGTGGCGTTGTCCGACATTTATTACATAGCTGTAACATAGTAATGATTGTGTAAGATTAATTGACAAGGAGTGTCCTTGGAATGGCACATTTGTTGGTTATTTACAAACCAAAACAGCCATCTCGAAAATAAAATGTCCATTTCAAATTGTCCATTTCATTCTTCAATGTTACATTGTTTAATCTATTATCACAGAATCTCTGTATGCACTAAACAGATGAGATGGAGATGTTACTAGCTCCTGGCTCATCTTTTGCTGAGTAGCCTTCATCAGTTGTTTCTGGCACTACTAACTACAACTTCTGAAGGGTGTGATGGCCAGGCTGATCAAGCCTGACCTGAACCAGATAGTGTAACTATTGTTCTTCTCTCTTATGCCACAGCCATTGTGATGCCCTCTGTCTTTTGCCCTGCAGATCTTGTTACACTTTTGGCCATGTACACCAAGGTACTTGAGCACTTTCCACAGTGACTTCCCTGGATAGCCTCTTGCTCAAAGTACTTAAGCAGGCCGGTACTCCTCCATGCACTCATAGGGCTCTGGACCAGATTAGCAGTTCTGGTCGCAGTATTCCGTGGGAAGAGAAGACTCTGGTTGATGTCTGGTTTTATTTCCCAGTCTGCTGCCATCTGAAGTAGGCCACTCTAGGGGCTTTCTCTGTGTTAACAAACTGGATAAAAAGGAATCCCTTCTGTGGCTTCTTGCTGCAGCGCACTGCTTCCACAGTGATATGACAGTGGTACCTTCCCACAGACGGCGCCCTCTTACAGGATGTGCACAAGAGAAGAGTTTGGGACATTATGATGTATGCTTATCTTTGGGAGAATACATAAATGTGTGCATGTTTTGAATATGTATGTGCGTGAGTGCATACAACTGCATGTATTTTTCAACTGTATTTACTGTATGTTCACTGTTTCAAATCAAATCACATTTATTTGTATAGCCCTTAATCACCGTTACAGTCCCTAAGGGCTTCACAGTGCCCAACATGTGAAAATAATAAATGATTAGTACACGACATCCCCCAGCCTTAGACCCTCACAGAGGACAAGGAAAAACTCCCACAAAAACCTTATTGGAAAATTGGGAGACACCTTGGGAGAGGCTACTCAGAGAGGGATCCCCCTACCAGGACGGTTGGGCGTGCAATAGATGCCGTGTTTGGGCAAGCAGAGTAGACACAATATATGAAAGTTCATTTTGGTGGGACATCCACATCTGATGGGGCATCACAGCAACGGCAACTCAGTCGACGTCATCATAGGACTAGGGGACCATGCAGACGGCAACTCTGCCCAGATAGGAAAACGCAACGCCTGCTCAGTCAGGAGGCGGGACCACTCGGACGCCAACTCTGCCGGGCTGCAGCCTGGAACAGATAGGAGACTCACCCATACACACACACGCGCTCACACAGACAAACATGACCAGCGTCAGTGGACAGCAGCAAGTAGACCAGGACAATAGGACATGCAGGCAGGATGCTAATATCCATCGGCAGGACCCTGAGCTAGGATAAGCTAACTGGTCTAGCCTTACTCTGAGAAGAGACTGAGCCTAGCCTTACTAGACTAGCCTTACTCTGAGACGAGACTGAGCCATTCCCTCAGGGCTGGTCAAATGACAGAGAGAATGTTTGTTGAAGGACCTTGAGTCAAGGCCTTGCACATTGTAGCTACATGTGAAGACACATGGGGCCAAATGTATAAACCATGCGTACGCACGAAAAGTGTACTTGCGTCACTTTCTACACAGGTTCCGAATGTATAAAAATCCATGGACAGCGAGACTGTGCATACCGGTACGTATCTTTCACACCATGCGTACCATACACGTTTTGAGTTTTTATCCAAAAAGGATAATAGTGTGAATTTGGGTGACATTTTATTTAGAGCTTTTTTCTTTCACTACATTGTGTTAGGATGTAATCTATAGTTTAAACAAAACCTTCACTATGATTACATAGAGTAGTTAACCTTTTTTTTGACATGCCTTCATTTCGTTCTATCTTGAGTAAATATGTATATATATTATATAAATAAACAAATAAATACATGATCTTTATATAAATAAAGATTATTATTCTATTATTGGGGAGTAAGAATAACATACAAAGCCTGTAGCCGTGCTAATGGCTGTGCCAAATGATAATGGCTGCTTTGGTGTAGCTGGAAGATATTGCTATTGTGCAATTTAGGTGAAAACGAGTCTTCAGAGACCGTACTGATTTTCTGGTCCATGATGATGACTGGCTCATGCGCCACTTTGGATTTCCAAGAGCTGTTCTCTTCGAATCGTGTGCTGAACTGGGCCCTGTGTTGGAACGGCACTCTCGGACAAACCCTGCCGTCCCCCTCCATCTACAGGTATTGACAACAATTGGGTTTTTAGCGACGGGGACGTTTCAGCGGGAGCTCACGGACAGATCAGGGATATCCTGAGCTGCCCTGAGCCGGGTCATGCCCATGGCGTGGGGTGGCATAATTTCTTTGAGTAATAGATACATCAGGTTCCCACACAGCAGCTGAACAGGCCAACAAAATGCAATTTGCAGCGATGTTCGGGTTCCCAAATGTAATATATGTATATAATATTCTTTATGTATATAATATTTTATACCCTCAGGTGACAATAGGTATGCATTGAAGCCATGGTTATGCCATTTACAAACCCCCAGAGCGCTATAATGTGGTGCACAGCCGTGCGCGCTCTGTGGTCGAGCGTTGCATTGGGCTTTTAAAAGGGAGATGGTTTCGGTTACTTCATGCCATTCAACTTGTTTCATTTGGTTGGTAATGCCAGAGCTTAGGCTTCCAAATAATATGCGTTTTCTTCTCATTTTGATCAACCATTATTTCAAGGTCACAGTCGGTTTCTTCTTCTATTGCTTCTTAAATGCTTCCGCTGTTTCTCCTCAAAAGTAAACTAAATTCTGGCCCTTTATATGCAAACCAGGCAATTGGGGGTGTGTTGGAAGCCATTTATAGTAAATTGTGGGCATGGTCAGAAGGCTTGTGCACATGCGAACAATTTCAGGATGATTGAGATGTATGAGGAAAAAACACGTGGGAACAGACGTACAGTACGTGGGGTTTTATACATCTGAGCGTATGCATGTTTCCTGTTTTGTGTGCACACAGATTTCTACACCTAAATCTACACAAAGTTTATGGTGTTTTATCATGGTAATGATGCACAACCCACACGCTTATGGTGGGATCAGACTACACGATATCAGGCCGATTATAGCCCGATTCGGCAGACGTAGGGTGTTGGCTCGAGTCGGAACAACAAGGTGCGACAATTGATCATTTTATGTTAGTGTGATATAGTGGACGACAACCGACGCCGCCTCACGACGTCCCGACAAAAGACTAGCACGTTAGAATTTTTTTTGCCGTCTACGACGTGTTCCGTCTCGTCTGTGATGTTGACCAATAGGAGCACAGAGCGCTATAAACAAACATGGCGAAGCGAAAGAGGAATGAAGTTGTTGGTGCCACTCGGTGGAACTATGAAACAGAGGAAAGGTTTGTTGAGCTCTGGCAACAACACCCCTGTAGAGGCTAGCCAGCTAGCTACATTTAGGTTTCACTACAGGCTAAAACATCGTAATTTTTTTTACCTCAAGTTCTCTTTGAAGGATTGACAACCCATACTGTTCTCTTCATGAATGGGTCCACAGTTGTTTTTTCGGGGTTTTTTTTTGGCTTTTCGGAACACAAGACAGCCAGCATCATACATACTGCTTCGGACGCCGTTATTTGTTTACATTCTTGTTGCCTAGCACCTGCTTTCTGACGCCATCACACATGTAGGCAAGCGATTATTGGTCGGTGACCAACGTGTAGTCTGTGTAGTCATGTCTCTCAGCCAAGTCACGGCATGAATTTTCACTCTATAATCGCCTAATCTGACACAGTGATCATCGTAACAGACAAAAATATTGTGTAGTCTGATCCCGCCATTAATCAAATTACAAACTATTGAGATCAATTTGTACTTTTGTATCAAAGACAGATTAACATTCTGAAACTAACACCCTCATTATCTGGGAAATACACATGCTTTGTTGGCAATTCCACCACAGCATATATATTTCCCAGATGCATCTGTGGTAAAACAACAGGCAAAATGAGGGACACAATAGCGTTCAACCACAAAACAAACTGCACATTCTTTGAAGATAGTTTAATGGCTTTGACTTAGCACTGATTTAAACATGAGACAGAGTGAGTTTCTGTCCCATTTCTTACTGAAATGGTTTGTCAATATGCACTAGTAAGCTGAAATAAATACATATACTGTACATACAGCTCCATGTACAAGATGATAACAGCGCCATTGTACAATATATTAATAACAACTGAGGACAAAAATGCAGAAGAGTCAATGACTCTGGTCTATAGAGGACCTATACTGCAGTATGGATGTACATATAGTAACTCTCCACCTGAATTGTGGCACCTGGAATGGAGAGAGTCCCCACTGAGTGGTGGCAGAAAAAGGGAGGGGTGATCAATAACTGATTATGTAGATATGGCATAGCAGGATGTTATCACTCTTACGGCATAACACACACATTCATAAACACAATGAGCCCTCAATACACACTCTCAAAGTCACATCATATATTTACAACACAACACAAACACAAAGAAGTGCAGCTAAGTAGAAGGGAGGAATGTCTCAATAAAAGCATACAGCCAGATACATGCTGTGCAGCAATCAATGCCAGGTGATGGATCCCACAGTTGTTTGTCATGGACTTTGCCTCGAAACCCCAGGACAACCACACCCCACCAAGCCTAAGTCTGCATTGTCCGCTTAAAAGGCCTGCCTCATTTCCTCCCAAAAACAACAAACAACGGCAAACCTATTCTCTTTCTGGCCAGGTAGTGATTTTACATTCACATCCATGCTTTATGCATGAATGTCAATGGATGCAGTGAATCAATGCAAAACGGAATAATAAATCATGCATTCAAAAGGTTCCTCCTCCCTCAAGCGGTGGAGGAGAGAGAATTGAATGCCACAGCCTGTTTGAAAAAACATTTTTTTTTGGAAGGGGGGTAGACGTAGATGTCTGGCTGGATTAACGCACACTTCCTCCTCCCGGTATCGTTGAAAAAAAGAAATAATTTATTTGTCCATTTACAGCAACAAAAGATGAATGAAAAGTGGTTGTAAATTAATCCTTATAATTAAACTTAACGAAAACCTGGTTACATAATACATTAATGAGGATGAGCGTGGTCAAAATATTGTTTGTAACCAAACTACCCATTTTCCGTCGGCCCTGCCTTAATTCACCTTTGCCCTCTATATATAGCCTTTGCCCTCTTACGTCACCTCACACGTGGCATCAAAAACAACATTAGGCACATGAAACATAAATATAATTCAAAGGCATTAAATTATAAATCCTCCAAGGCCATACTTGAAAACCAAAATCTTAATTAGCATATACAACTGCAATGAAAGTATAGGAATGAAAATGGCTATAACATTCCGGCCCCTAATTTTTGTATAACAAATAATTATCAAAATTATATATCAATAACCATTGAGTTAATCAATCATTCATATGTCATCATACAAGAATAAGCATAAAGCATACATAAGTATTGTACATCACCCACGCATAACATAGTTTGACAGATTTCAAATCCATACCAAAGCTCATTCAAGAGTATGTGGGTGTATGTGTGTATGTGACAGTCCAAGAAAGGGGTCCATCAAAAAGAAAGGGTCCATCAAAAAGAACGGGTCCATCAAAAAAGGTAAAAAAAAGGTCTTCAGTTAGAAAGCCCACGATAGTAATCTTTGAGGTCAAGAGTCCATAAGACTTCAAAGTAAACAAACATTTAAGCAAAAATCTGCCCCTTACTACAGAATACATTCTTATGTATCTACTATACATCATTTAATTTACATACAGCATGCATTCAAGATCAATTTTCATTTCGATATTCAATAATGTCAGACATTCAACCCCAAGCTACACACATTAACTAAGTATTGTCAAACTTATTCTGCTTCAAGCAAAAGGCATAACTTAGTGATAGGCCTTTCCAATTCATTGGTTTGCGTCTTAACACGTACTCTACGCACAAAACCCTTATAATCTTTCATAGCTTCTGTAATGCGTCCAATAGACCATGAATTCCTGGGGGCAGAATCATCAATTATAAGGACTAGATCTCCGACTAAGAAGCTTCGATGGGGTTTAGTCCATTTTTGACGCTGTTGCATTAGGGGGAGGTATTCCTTCGCCCATCTTTTCCAAAATAGGTCACTAATATGTTGCACTTGTTTCCAACGCCTTTTTCCATATGTGTCATGTTTCTCAAATAGACCAGGTGGTAGAGTGGGCTTCCCTTTTAACAGTAGAAGGTGATTTGGTGTTAACGCCTCAAGATCGTTTGGGTCATCACTGGAAGGCGTTATTGGTCTATCGTTCAAAATGGCTTCAACTTCACAAAATATGGTATTGAGGGCTTCATCGTCAACTGTTTGTTGTTTGGTGATCGAGCAGAGGATCCTTTTAGTTTGTTGCACGAGACGTTCCCAAACGCCACCATGGTGAGCTCCGTATGGTGGGTTAAAGGTCCATTTTATCCCATCTTGTGTGAGTGTGTTCTGTATTTTGTTTTGATTCAAGTTTTGTAGTGCCTGTTTTAATTCGCGATTTGCACTCACAAAATTTGTACCGTTGTCTGATCTTATTTCTTTGACCTGTCCCCTTCGACAGATAAACCTTCTTATGGCATTGATGCAGGAATCTGTATCCAATGTATGGGCCACTTCAAGATGGACAGCACGGCATGTTAGACACGTGAATAGGACGCCATACCTTTTAACAGTATTCCTTCCTCTTTTTACCTCAATAGGTCCGAAGTAATCCATTCCAACCAGAGTGAATGGAGGGAAGTCCATTGAAAGTCTGTCAGATGGGAGGTCAGACATTTTCTGTTGTCCAGGTCTTTGACGCTGTCGGCGGCATGTCATGCATGCTCTGATGACCCTTCTAGCCAATGAGTTGGCATGAGGAATCCAAAAACTGCCGTCGGAGAGTGGAAAGCATATAATTCCTCCCACTATGGCCAACCTTTTCATGCACACAGCGGAGAATGAGCTCTGAGATGTTACTACTCTTTGGCAGGATGACAGGATGTTTCGCCTCTTCAGGTAGCGCAGATTTGCTCAACCGACCGCCTACTCTTAGGATGCCATCAATCATCACAGGATCCAGTTTGCGCAGATGACTGGATTTCTTTACGGCCTTTCCACTACTCAAATTTGAGATTTCTTCAAAAAAGTGCTGCTTTTGCACA
Source organism: Hoplostethus mediterraneus (assembly GCA_034670385.1). Lineage (NCBI taxonomy): Eukaryota > Metazoa > Chordata > Actinopteri > Trachichthyiformes > Trachichthyidae > Hoplostethus > Hoplostethus mediterraneus. Next base: position 1,709,310 of record JAXDDW010000064.1, read on the forward strand.
AAACTGACTATTGCTTTCTCAGCTTTATGAAGGTCCTCCAATGACAGTTTGTAAGCCAACATTTTCTTTTGGGCTTTGGTGTTTTCTTTTGGGTTTAACATGGGGTTATTGTCAGAATGTGTATTGTTTGTCTTTTTTCTTTCATCCCACCTCTGTTTAAGCGTGTCTTTAAACTTTAAAAGCCAGGCCACTGCTCGTTTCAGGTTTGACCATTTGGAAAAGTATGAAAGCAGCTTGCTGGTGGGACAAGACTCTTCCATTGGCTTAACAGACGTGATATGAACAGAAGCTTCTTGCTTTATCTCAGGGTCACCATCCGAAATGACATCCGTCTTTACAAGTGTTCTTGGCCACTGAGAGTGGTTGTGGAGGAACTCCGGCCCATTGATCCATGTTTTGCACTGAAGGAAAGCTTTGGCTGATAAGCCGCGTGAAGCCGCATCAGCTGGGTTCTCCTTCGAAGAGATGTGCCTCCATTGCTCTACCTTTGATAGAGAGTGAATAACTGAGATTCGATTTGCAACATATGTCTTAAACCGTTTGCTTGTGTTTGCAATATATTGCAAAACTGTCATGCTGTCTGACCAGAAGATGGAATTTGTTATTAAGAACTGCAACTCTGTTTTCAGCATGTGATCCAGTCGTACAGCTAAGACTGCTGCTGCTAGCTCCATTCGGGGAATGGTAGTACACTTAAGTGGTGCTACTTTGGCTTTTCCAAATGCAAAGGACACACAGACTTCACCCTTACCATTTGTGAGCTGAAGGTAGGACACGGCGCCATAACCTATCTCACTAGCATCACAAAAGTGGTGCAGCTGTGCAGATGTGAAGTCACCAAAGCCTCTAGGAATAAAGCTTCGGTCAACACTGAAAGTGTCCAGTAGATGGAGTGAGCCAAGCCATTTTTCCCAAGTGTGAGCTACATCATGCGGGATTTTTTCATCCCAACTCAGTTTCAATTTACATAAGCTTTGTAAGATCTGCTTTGCTACAAGAATGATGGGAGCCAAAAAGCCCAAGGGGTCATAAATTGAACATACAATGGACAGAATGCCCCTTCTGGTTATCTGGTGAGACTTGATTGCTATGCTGAAAGTAAAAGCATCTCTTTCAACATCCCATTTAACACCAAGAGCTCTTTCCATTGGCAGTTGCTCCTTGCTCAGATCCAGAGTTCTCACTTCTTTTGCTCTATCCTCTTCAGGAATGATAGAGAGGACCGTGCGATCATTACTGATCCATTTGTTTAGATGGAAGCCACCTTTTGAGCATAATTCAGTGAGCTGTTGATACAGAAATGTAGCCTGCTGCGTATTGCTGACTGCTTTCAGGCAGTCGTCTACGTAGAAGTTTTGTCGAATGGTGTTTGTGACTTCTTCTAGATATTCATCTTGATTGTCATCCGCTGTTTTCAGCAAAGCAAATGTTGCGCAGCTAGGTGATGATACTGCGCCAAAGATATGCACAATCATCCTGTGCTCCACGAGTTCCTTAGAGATGTCTCCATTTGGCCACCAGAGAAAGCGCAAGAAGTTGATGTCTTCCTTTGCTACCCGAACCTGATTAAACATCCCTTCTATGTCAGCGATGAATGCAACAGGGCCTTGACGAAAGCGAAGCAATACGCCAAGCAGCGTATTTGTTAAATCAGGGCCTTGGAGCAATTCTTTATTCAAAGAGGTTCCACCAAATACTGCTGCGCAGTCATACACCACACGCAGTTTCTTTTTGCGTGGGTGGTAGACACCGTGGTGTGGCACATACCACACCTTGCCAGACTCAGGCTGCAGCTCACTTTGAGGTACGACTTCAGCATACCCTTTTGTCATGACATCGTTCATGAAGGCTTTGTATTCTTTATAGAACACTTGATCCTTTTTAAACCTTTTCAACAGATGTTGAGCTCTTTGATGGACTATTTGCCTATTGTGGGGCATGATCACATTGGAGTTACGAAATGGAAGTTTCAAGTGGTAATGACCATCCTTAAGTTCAGCTGAATCAGACACTATTCTCAAAAACTGTTGATCTTCCTGTGACAATTCATTCTTTTCTCCATAATGCTGTTCCACGAAGTCATGATTGTAATATTTCACTAACAGGTTTTCCAAGTTGGCAACGGATATTCTATTAACTTGAACAGAAGATTCATTGACATTTCCATTCTCCCCAAAGCCAAGCGGGCCATTGATAACCCAGCCAAGAAGGGTTTTAACAGCATAAGGTCCACTACCTACACTGTTTATTATTTTCCAGGGTTCTAAAGCTCTTGGAGCATTGACACCTATTAATAGCCCAATGCTAGCATCAATTGGTGTCAATTCAACCTCCTCAAGGTAAGACCATTTCCTTATATCCTTCACTTTTGGAATGTTGTCATGTGTCACTGGAATTGATTTTTGTGTAAGAACATCAGGCAGTTTGAGAAATGTGTCACTGTCTAATGCAGCTACTTCTATTCCAGATACTTTATAACTGGTTACTGTTTTTTCTTGACCCATTGTTTTCAAAAGTATCTCAATTTTCTTACCAGGGGCGTGAAGCTGCCTAGACAACTCCTCGGTACAAAATGTTGCCGAGCTCCCCGGATCTAGGAAAGCATATGTTTGTATGCATTTCGTTCCTTTTTCCAATTTCACTTTGACAGGCACAATTGCTAGAGCATACTCTCTTGTTCCGGCCCCAGTATGGCTACCGGTTGCCAGAGAGACAACTGCATCAGAACTGGTTGCCTTTCCTTGATTTTCCTTTGTTTGTATGTGCAAGATTGTTGGATGATGTTGTTTACACACATTGCAAGACATGCGCTTTTGACAACTTCTGCTCAGGTGTCCTCTCTCTAAGCATCCAAAGCACATTCCTTTAGCTTTCAAGAACTCCACCTTTTCATTATTTGGTTTGGTTTGAAATGTTTCACATACATCCATTGAATGATTTTTGTTGCAGAACATACATGGCTTTGTGAATGCACTTGAACTTGCGGTTTGTTTGTTATGCGACTGCAACTTTGTTTGCTCAGACATTGACAAAACAGCCGTAGCAAAACTGCTCCCCCTGCTGTTCGATGTTGAGTAAGCTTTGCGTTGCCCTTTTGATTCTGGGGTTTTATTCCATGTACTTTGAATTTCCCCAAAGATTGGATCCAACATGGTTCGAGATTGTTTATCAATAAATGCAAGTAAGTCTCTAAATGTGGCTCTTTTTTCGTGTTTGTCATAGATGTTAGAGACAACTGCTCTCCATTTGTCACGAAGCTTGAATGGTAGCTTTGACACGATGATCTTTAAATTGGAGGGTGTTTCAAGATCCGTACTATAATCCATCTCCTGCATTGTGTTAAGACAACCTTTTTAAATAAATTGCATAAGACCTTAGACCAGATGGATCCTCTGCCTTGATAGCAGGCCACTTCAATGCCTTGTCCATAAAGGCAGATGTGATTCTGATTTCATTTCCGAAATGCCATTCAAGTTGTTCCTTAGCTTCCTTGTACCCTCTGTCCGGTGGCATATGAAAACAACTGCGCACAAGATTCCTTGGTTCTCCAGATGTGTATTGTTCCAAGTAGTATAGCCTTTGTTGCATGTTGTCCGTTTTGGTTTCAATGGTTTGCTCAAAAGATTTAATGAAATATCTGAACTGAAGTGGATTACCATGAAAGACAGAGATTTCTCTTTGTGGAAGTTGAGACATTGCATATTGCTTTACCAGCAGTTCCGTAATTTCATTTTGCCTTTTCATAACATCAGCGAGAGAATCTGAACAAGGGATATCTTTTGTTTTGGTTTGAGTTGAGACTGGGCTTTGCGCCTCCGATTTAACCTGAGATGGTACAGGTATGGGTTTATTTGAGCCATTTTGAGCAGGGTATATTCTTTGCTTTGTTTGAATCCTTTTTGCGGTCGTTGGAACAATATATTCGGTTGACGTTCTGGTAGTTAGAGTTGCGAGACTATCGGCTTTCGTGCGGGACTCTGTGAGGGCTTTTATTTTTGCTTCGGCTTCAGCTATTTTAGTCTGCATTTTAAGTTTTTCTTTCTTTGCTCTTATTCGCATTTCTTCCATGTCTAACTCAAGTTGCTCGTCCAGTGATTCTGTTTGCGCCACTAACACAGCGCGTTGTACTCGAGCCTCGGACAGAGCGCTAGACGCTTTGCTGCCCCGACTGGAGGTTTTACTTAAAGCCTTTCTTGCGGCCTGTGAAACGCTGTCATGTGGTGATAAGGATTCAGCAACAGCAGCAGCACCTTGGAAAATATCATTCACTTGCCCATGTTTACTGCCCACCTCATCAGCTTTAAGCCAATATTCAATACCGCCAAGAAAGTCTTTGTAATGTAACAGTTTGGGTTCATACCAGTCATCGTGATCGTGTTCCTTTTCCTCGTCAGGCAATAAAGATTGAACAGTCACTTGTAACTCCATAAACTCAGACAAGTATTGATTAAAAACATGAACCTGTTGTTTTACCCCTTCATCTGGGTCACCAGCCTCGATAAGAGCATTTATTTCATTACGCTTTCGCGTGAGGACACCCAACTTTCCTCTACGCGATGCGATTAATTTAAACAGGTGCTTTTCCTTCCTAACCACCGTCTCATCATCGTCTACTTCTTGTTCCTGCATTTTTACTCTTGTATTCTTGCCAGAAAGCACTCAACATTTATTAACCTTCCAACTTCGTCCATTCATTCCGCGCAGCGGTCCAAACATCTCCAGGACGCAGCGGCCCTTATGGTGAGTCATAGTCAGCACCGTATTACTCACGGTTCACCACGAATGATCTTCCAAACTTAAAGTTCCTCCTTTCCAGAAGTCCAAGGCTCCAAACTCCATAATCCATCCAATATTTTGACTTTTTTGTTACGACCATTTGTTCTTTGCCGTGGAAAACGTAGATGTCTGGCTGGATTAACGCACACTTCCTCCTCCCGGTATCGTTGAAAAAAAGAAATAATTTATTTGTCCATTTACAGCAACAAAAGATGAATGAAAAGTGGTTGTAAATTAATCCTTATAATTAAACTTAACGAAAACCTGGTTACATAATACATTAATGAGGATGAGCGTGGTCAAAATATTGTTTGTAACCAAACTACCCATTTTCCGTCGGCCCTGCCTTAATTCACCTTTGCCCTCTATATATAGCCTTTGCCCTCTTACGTCACCTCACACGTGGCATCAAAAACAACATTAGGCACATGAAACATAAATATAATTCAAAGGCATTAAATTATAAATCCTCCAAGGCCATACTTGAAAACCAAAATCTTAATTAGCATATACAACTGCAATGAAAGTATAGGAATGAAAATGGCTATAACAGGGGGGTTATATGTGTGTTCACCTATTTGATGGCGAGCCTTCTCAGTATCAGCTACGGAGAAGGTTTAGGTAATTGGTATTGGTCTGTTAATAAAGCCCCAGACCAGATATGGTTGTTACATGATAGGCCATTAACTGTTTTGGTGTCGGTTGGTTGCCCAGTAACTTGTAACAAACAAATACGCACACGCCTCATTGTCTCACCATCCCCAATGCAATTTGGAGGTTTTCATTAGCTTGGAACCGTGGAACATAATGAGGGTGTTAGTGCCAGTCTTTTTCTGAACACACAGTTGTTTAACTGACAGGGAGAAAAGGGAGAAGAAAGGGGGGGAGTAGAAGAGGAGAGACCCAGAGGCTGACTGCTAGTATCATGGGAGTTCAACAAAGTGCATTATGGCCCTCCAGCTAGAGTTCAGAGAGCAGTGTGTGTGTCTGTGTGCATGAATACACATGTATGTTGGTTGCCTACTCATGTACGCGCCTGCATATGAGTGCATGTGTATGCGTGGGCTTTTGTCAATGTATCTCTGTGTGAGAGAGACACTCTTCACAAGGGGTGTGAGCTGTGGGCCACAAATGAGGCTGGTGACTGAAGGCTTGCCTTTATGGCCATGCGTGCACCAATTTATCCAGTCTCTCCCTAGTTTCACTTTGATGGACACTTTGTCCTACTTCCCTTCACTTGGCTGCTGTATAATTAAGTGTCATGCAACCGTTACCCATCATACTGACCAAAATTTTATTCTTCGTGGCAGATGAAGAACTAGAAAGGGGACCAAAAAATCCCCAAAACTGGCGCTTATACAGTACCAGTCAAAAGTTACACTTACTCATAGAAAGGGTTTTTCTTTATTTTTACAATTTTCCACTATTTTAGAATAATAGTAAAGTCATCAAAACTGTGAAATAACACAAAAGGAATTATGCAGTGACCAAAAAAAATGTAAAAAAAAAATCAAAACTATCTTATATTTTAGATTCTTCAAAGTAGAAATCCTTTGGCATTAACAAGCAAAGAAATTCCACAAATTAACTTTTAAAGGCCACAATCACTATGTGAGTGTTTAAAAATGATGATTTAATCATTGTGGTTCAACATTCTCCACCTCTAAAGTCTAAATGAAAACTACTTGTTGGGGGTGCATTTCAATTTCATTAAAATGTAAGTTTTGAAAATAAATTCATCCACAGGCATCAACTTCTCTATTTGTCTAAGAAAATTTCAAGCATTTAAGCATCAAGCCTTTAAATCAAAATGTCATGAGAAGATCATGAGAAACAGAAACAGGTGTGTCCAAACTTTTGACTGGTACTGTACATGTTCCACAGGAAATTACTTCCCTAAGCAGCTGAGAAAATTTGAAATCTGGAAGTCAACCCGTTTTTCTGTATTTTCCTTTTTCCCAAAATGGTGCCAAAGATAGGAGAAAAACAGCCCGTTTCAGAAAATGGTTCCTTTGGACGTCATAAGGTGCAAATCCAGGCCCTCTCAGAGCATGCCCACGCCCAGGTGAACAACCAATCCCATTTACGTCGTAGCAAAATGCAGCTCACGGCAGTGCTGCAAGCCGTTGCTTATGGTTCATTCCTTTGTACTCAGATAATTCCGAGTCGGTATTCCTAACTTCCAATCTAAATGTGTTCCAGTGCATCTGCTCGGGAAAACATAATCGCCCGCAGCAAACTCATGTATGGCAAGTCTCAGAATGTTACAAGGATCTAAACTCAACATCAACTACTACAGCGCCATTAGTGAATAGAATCGGCGCATATCACATTTGGACGCCGTTTTTTCCGAGTACACTGGAATGCACCATTACTTTGCGACGAGTGAAGCTAAAACAACATATCTAGGAGATATATCAACTCTCCAGTTATTATTTTGTAGGATGCAGGCAGCAACATAGATCCCTGCACAGTCTCCCAACACGCGAAAATGCCAGGACAGGGTGGATTAATTTAATTTTTTACGGCAACGGCTACAGTTTTTTCTGTGTGTGATGATCAGTTCTCAGACTGCTTGAGCAACGGCAGGATTAGCATCTAAATTGAAGCTTAAAGATGGAGCAATTCATAAGGTACATGACCCATCTGCAAAATTGGAATCTGTAAGTGTCACCATGTTTTGATTTAATTTACCAAATTAGTCTGGTTAGTATATTCGACTGCTGGTTAGCTAACGAGTTACAAGTAAGAAAACTACAGCTGGAGTCATTAAAAGTAAAGTAAAGTAAAAGTAAAGTTTTTGGTTGGAGTCAGGACTCATCTTAAAGTTATTTGTTGGGACCAGTGTCTGTTTTATAAGTCTGTCGAACATGTCAGGCTTGGTAAACTTTAGCCACCATTAGTACAATCGCGTTTGGTTGTTTGGCTGCGCTGTTTGGCTAATAGATTGCATCCAATAATATATTGGCTAACTAGCTCAACAAAATTGTCAATCCTAGCTTGTCTGCAAGTTGTATTCAATAAATTTATGGACATGAGCCATAAACAGACCAGCTACAGCAGAGTGTCGCTCACACACCCACATACACAAACACAAGGCACGAAAGTACAATATTACACAGAATTGTTATCATTACGAAACTAAGTGGAACCGCCTCAGCTGCCTCTTCCCATTCTGGGTCAGACTCTGGCTCAAACATGTACGGTCTCAGTGTTGGTTCTGGAGCGGCCGCCATGGTTATGGTAAATTGGTAAATCAAGCTTATTTGTTTACCTTGAGCAGCATGGGCGCTCTGCTCTCCGCCTCTGCCAGGCGATTCCGTGTAGGTTGTATGTAATGAGCACTGCTCTGATTGGCCGCCTCACGCCGTGAATGAGGCGGTTTTAGGATTTATTTTGATATAGACTTCACAAACGTCTTGTAAAGGAACAGTTTAAATAGCCCAAAATGAGTACAATACCCCCCCTTTTAAGGATTGAAGACAGTTGGATAACTGTACACCCATGTTGCAAAGTTAGTGTGAATCCAAATTCCAAAACTTTGGAAACTGGAAGGCAGATTAGTCAAAAACTTAAATTATAGAAGTATTTCAAGTTCCATTTTGAAATCAGCTGAATGAAAATGGGAAAAGTCACTCCATATTGCTGGTAGTATGTAGCTTGGAACAATGATTTTTAAGTTTACAGTGGACAAATTAATTAATAGTTCAATTAGAACACATTTCTATTTCACTATGTCTGTTCAGCTGTACCACTAAGGCTATAATGTCTAGTAATGAGGTAATATTAACACGTACTTTCAGGTATTTTGTCATGTATCTTTGCTTCTATTATTTGCTTTGATTTTATGACACCCACTATTTCCTATTCATGCTGCAAGCAATATCTCATCATATAATATTTCATCATCTAATATTTATTTTTAATTAGTTTTATTTTACCTTTATTTAACTAGGTAATCCCTGTTTCATTCTGTCCTGTCCTAGACGACACAGAATGGACAGTTTAAACATTTCAGCTGCTTAACTATTATTTATAAAAGTAAACATCAGAACATCACACAATGACTTGCATGTCATAATGACTTACGTGTCTCAAAACAGGAACTGAGATTCTGCTGACTGTAGGTAACCTGGTGATGAGGTCCTGTGCTCAAACTCCCACAGCTGGTTGAATTGTTGGAACTCTGGCCAGTTATCTGAAACTACTATGTCAGGGATACCCTTCCAGGCAAAATTAGCCTGGAAGCTTCTTGATTACAGTAGTAGACTCTGTTTCAGGTAAGTAGTCTATTACCCAAAAGTTTAAATAGTAATCAACTGTTAAATAAATCTGTGTCTACCTTGACCCACTGCCTGTTTGTTATCTCATGTGGGTGTAATGTCTCTTTTTGCTGTTTAATGTCCACTGACCTGCAGGTGTCACACTTTGCAATGAAAGGCTTTTCTTGTTCATTCATATTCATTCCCTCGCTTGGCATCCTTCAGGCATCCTTCTACCCCCAGGTGAGAGGAGTGGTTATGTCCCCTATGATTGCATCGGGGATGACTTCTCTCTCGTCTGAATATTATTCCATTCTGGAAACCCTTCATCCTGGAATGATGAGTAGTGCATCATCTCACTTGATGTGTCCTTTTCATTTCGTGGCCATCCTGTCTGAATAGTTTTGATCAATATCTGCAATTTTGTGTCTTCTTTATAGCATAACACACTTAGCCTCTCTCCTGAGATAGGTAAATAGTGAACCATATTCACAGTTTCCATCTCAGTCTATCAGTCCTTTTGTGCTTTCTGGTAAGTGCTCTGCTCAAGGTATCAGCAAGCAACATGTCTCGGCCAGGCACATATGATATCTTGATATCATTTGACTGAACAGACTGAACAACATTCTCTGGACTCTCTCTGGCGCTCAGCAAAAGCTTCTTGAGAATAGTCCCCAAAGGTTTGTGTTCACTTCCATGCCAAAAACTCTCACCAAGCATTCTTTTTTCAATTTGGGCATAGCCCTTTTCTGTCTGTGTGAGTGCGGGTTGTAGTGAACTGAACTTTGGCTATCTTGTCTTTCATCCTTCCTCCTGCATCTCCTTCCAGCCCCACTGTCTCTTTGCATGTGAGCTGTCTCAAAATCTCAGTGATCTCATAGTTGACCATAGAATTGGACAGGTAGGTCACCATACCAACCAGTCTCTGCACCCCTTTTACATTGACTGGTCATCTCCCTTATACCACGTACCTTTTCAGGATCGATTATCGAGCTGTCATCAGGTGTCCAATGTAGGTTGTCTCATGTTTTTCCTTGCCCTGCATCTATTCAGGAACTGTCTTAGTTTCACATCATGGTAGTACAGTAGCAGGATACAGTTCTATACAGGGAAATGTAACAGCAAAACAGATGTAAAGAATGTGCAAAGTCTGGAGATGTGCAAAGTCTTGATAAGAGGAGCAATGTAGACATATGACAGATGAGGTAGAATACTCATTAGTAAGTAGTGGAATAGGTAGGTGGGAGTGACGTGAGTGTATGTAAATGGTGTGTGTGTGTGTGTGTGTGTGTGTGTGTGTGTGTGTGAAAGATATGTAAGTGGAAATCAACAGGTGGCAGAGTTTAGCAGGGTAACGGTCCTGGGAAAGAAGCCGTTTCTGAGCCTTGTGCAACAGTTGAAGTTGAGGCATAGTTGGGCCTTCTTTACCAGGGAGGAGGTGTTGAGGGACCAGGTGAGGTCCTCAGTGATGTGGATGCCCAGAAAGCTGGAGACACATTCCACTTCAGCCCCATTGATGTAGATGGGGGAGTGTTACGTCCCCGGTCTAGGAGTCGGGAGCACAACATAAAATAGAAACAAAGAACGTAAATAAGTGCAAAAGTGAGCAGTTTATTTACATACAGTGACATATACAATAAGTGAAGCTGGACGTCAGGGTGAACCAATGGCCAAAACAATAAACAAAACACTATTTCCTCAATAATCTCTTACCTAAGCCCTAACCGAGTAAAAGAAACAAAAAGACATTTGCTAAACCTACCTACCTAAACCGAACCAAAAACAAGAGAAAACGGGGACTAAACAAAAATGGCAATTCACCCCTACTGCTTCGTGCTATACAAGTGCTATACAAAGTTATACAAACGCTCGGGATATTTACAAAGATTTACAAGAGAGTTCAAGCTAAGCTAATCAACAACCACAACAAGCAAACAACAGGATTATCTAATATTCACAAAGTCAAGAGATCGCAAATCGAGGAGGCGCTGCTGTCAAGCATCGACCCTCGTATACGTCCGAGAACCCGGAAGTTAAATAGACCGGCCGGTCGGATTGACATAGATCTCCAAAAATACAGCTGGCCGTAATAGGGAGTGTCTGCAGCAATTAGACTTCCTGAATCAATAGATCAATACATATCCTGGGCCCAGTAGTTCAAAACTTTTAATCCCTATCTGATCGGATCAGATTTGGATTTTGGGTAGTTCAAAACCAAAAAACAGGATTAGGAGCACTTTGATATCCGATCAGATCAGGAAATCAAATCCGAGCTTTAATCTGGATCAAATCTTCAAAACGGGTAGTTCAAACCGACAACACAGGATTGGGATCAGTTTGATCCCAAAAAACTGGATTATCTTGATCCCACCAGAGGGGTGGATTTCCAGTGGATTACCAGAGCAAAATGTACTATACAATTGATTTAAAAATATGTTTCAATATAAATAAGATGGCAAAGTTTGTTAACTGAAATAATACACAATTTTTAGCCTTCATGGCAAATCAATTTTATTTTTCATTTTTTGGTCACGTTTGTGGTGGCCTATTTTGTTTTCAACCAAATGTTGATGACATAAATGTTTATGCTCATAAAAGTATCACAACAAAGACTGTCAATCACAAATGTAATTTAGAGTAAAGAAAAAATATCTTCAACAAAAGAAAAGTCCATCATCTGTCATCACCTTTCAAAAGTAATTGCGGACAATAGCATCTCGCATTGCACCACCACTCAGTCTCTCATTTAGAGGGAAATCCATAGGTGGGCCTAGATCATCAGCAGGTGCAAGGGGCTCTGGGGGATCATCGATGTCAGAGAGGGGGACTCTGCGATGGACAGCGATATTGTGTAGCACAATACAAGCCAGTGTTATGAGGCATGCTCGTTGGGGTTCCACTCTCAGATAGTTGAGGCATGCAAAACGCCTCTTCAGTACTCCATTCAAGCGCTCCATGGGCATTGTTGTAGCGCATCTGTGAGGGAGTGTTGGCCGTGGGAAAAGGTGTCATCACCCATGGTAGGAGTGGGTAGGCACTGTCGGCTAATATAACTCCATCTGGCCTGTTGGTTTGGAATTCAGTGAACAACCGGCTCTCTCTGAAGATTCGTGCATCATGGACTGACCCAGGCCATCTCACAACACAGTTGGTGATGGCAAGGTCAGCATCTCCCACAAGTTGCACATTGATGCTGTGCCTCCCTTTCCTGTTGACATATTCCCACTCCCTCTGATGAGGTGCTTGAATATGCACATGGGTGCAGTCGATCACCCCAATGGTGTTGGGCATGTCTCCCAAAAGAAAAAACTTCTGCTTCACTTTGGCAATCTGGCCATCATTGGGAAAAGTCACAAAGTGATCCAGCAGGCGAGCCAGTGCATCAGACACAGCTGTCACCACTTTACCCACTGTTGTCTTGTGGACTCCCATGCTGTCAGCTATGACCTGATAAAATGTTCCACATGCGTAAAAGCGCAGGGCAATGAGGACCTGTTCCTCTACAGTCAGAGCATGACTCCGCAAGGTTCTGCACTGCAGTTGTGACCTGACCAGATCAGCAATGTAGTTGATGTCATCAAGTTCAAATCGAAAACGATCGTAAAGTTCTTCTGTTGTGTACTGTTGGAGAGGTTTGGGGCGCTCGGTGTGGACCCTTTGGCGGTAACCTCTCCTTCCAGCATGGAAGATGTGAACAATCCCTGCCATGACTGTGTTCTGACTGTTCTTTCAGTCAGTAGGCCTACATCAGTCTCTGAATAACTAGTAATTGCAAATACACACCTGCAATGCATGTCCAGATTTGTTAGGGCCTGTGGTTAATTATGTAATTGATAGCAAGTAACGGCCAGACCTATAAAAACTAATTGCTGACCTGACCAAACCAGTGAGTTGGAAAGATGGACAAAAAGGGGCCTAATTTTACATGTGCTGAGACCCATGCACTGCTGCAGAGTGTAAGGAATAATTATGACTCCATAGTTGGTAGGTTTAACAGAGAGGGTGGAGCGACTAAAGTAAAGAGCGGAATATGGATGGAAGTTACAGACAATGTGAATGCCACAGGATCTGGAAACAAGAGGACGGTGGACCAAGTGAGGTTGAGGTGGAAGAATTTGAAGCAGCAAGCTACCAAAGACCATAGCCAGGCTAAAAACCCACAGACGGGTAACACACCATATAAAAGGGGAGAATACACAGATGTGGTACTTGATATCATTGGTGGTCAGCAGTCACAATCTTTACATGGAATACCAAACGTTGTACTGGATGGTGAGTCGCAGGTATGTGTGATTTTATCCTTGTCCCTATAGAACTACAATTATTATCTTGTATAATTGCTATTTTCATAGTACTACAATGGCTATATTTCTTATATAGCATCCTTGTTCTTATAGTACTACAATTTTCCAGGAGCTTGCATGCTTTTAATCATCTTATTAAGGGGTATAAAGTATATAGATAAACTTTCATTTCAGGTAGTCAATGCACCTGATGTGACACACACCATTCAAGACGAGGTCCTCCTGACCCATGTGGATCCAGAAGCTGGACCTTCAGCCAGACCTGATGACACACTGCAAGAGCCACCTCGAAAGAGAAAATGCAAGCGCACCAGACAACCAGAGCAGAGGGATGATGCCTACGAGACACTGCTGAGCCGTGAAACGGAGAGGGCAGAGATGCAGATCCGTCTGGCCAAAGAACAAATACAGCTGTGCCGGCTTCAGCAAACTGAAACCTCACTTAGAATTCAGCTCCTCAAAGCACGCCTGGATGATCCAGCTGCCTTTGAATGAATGTTTTTTTGTTGTTACCCTAGTCGGAGTATTTCTTTTAATTACAATTCCATTATGATTTTATGTCCTTTATGTATTTAAAAATATAATTAAACATTATAGATGTCTCTGCAATGTGGTCTCTTGTCTTCCTTGTATTACTTTTCATATCCACTAGATGGAGATCGGTAGGATTAAAGCACTGATATTCAGGATCTAGTAATCTTGAAAAGTCTGAATCTGGATCAGGGTGATCCTATCCTGAATTGCTTTGAAATACTGGGACAAAATCTGGCTGAGTTGTCTGATCCTGGATCACAAAAAATGGGATTTCAAAATCTGATCGGATCTGATTGAGATTAAAAGTTTTGAACTACTGGGCCCTGGGCATGCCTTTCAGTGCACCAAGGCTATACTGGTGATCCAGTCTGTGCTGTGTGCAACAGGTGTGATGATCTCCCTCCCTCCACAAATCCTTGAATTCCTCTTTAAGAGGTGTCATCATGGAGACCAGGACTCTCTGCTTTGGGAACTACTGGCTCCACTTGCTTGTTGATTTCAATCTTATATTCTCCTTCCAGACAGCAATCACCTGTGAATATATCTTCATATGCCCTCTTAATTTGTCTGTCATTGTCTATTTATTTGACATTGTCCATTGACCTTCGCATGGTTTCTCTTTTGTCATACTACTGTCTATGGCTAGAATGTATGTTCTCATACTGTACTTTGATCAGTTTCCTGGCCTAATTTGCCTTCCTGTCTTGTATTGGGGTTTTGCAGCTCTGGTCCACCACTTGAAACTCTAGATTTTAGTTTCTGGTTTCTTGGGTTTCTCACTTTGATCTTACATTTACCATGTGGACGCGGCTTGGTCTTGTTGTACATAAATAGCATTTTCTTTGTGGGCTCCATCTGTGTCAGGCAGGGCTCAAAAGATTTACTGGAATAATGTTACAAGTGGGACCACAATCTATATGAAATTTCACTAGCTCTTTGCCAATCAGCATCCCTGCAAAAAATCTGTCCTCTTTGACCTGGTGTACAGTCTCTGTGTCTCTCTCCCTCACTCCCATCTTCTCTGCTGTTGCGATACTCATAATGTCCTCATAATTGTCAGTATCCTGCTCAGTGATGGTATGCACTTGTTTTCCATGTTTGCTTTTCAGTGATTTTCTTTCCTGCACTTTGTGCGTTGCTTTCCAAAAGCTGGGTACTTTTTCTTGTTTCTCTCATCTGTTTTCCCACAAAACCTGCAGGACAAATCTTTATCTTTACCTTGCTTTTCTGCGTGTTTGCACTTCTTCCACAGTATTTCCCTCAATAGTTTTACTGCTCTCACGTGACAACTCAGTAGCTCTGCATATCTGGCCAGCGTCAATTTTACCTCTGAGTAATCTCTCTCTGAGACTTGAGCTATTTGTCCCACAGACAATCATGTCTCCAAAGTTGCATGTACTGGCTAACAGATCTGTGACATACGGTTGTGGCCAAGATTGGCATTTTATACAGATAATGTACAAAATCAATGTAACAATGTATATATCTTCTTCGATTCACAATGGCACATGATCAAACAATAATCATTTATGGTTTCAAAATTCAAATGTGGCCAAGGCAGACACCTGATCACCCGGCTCCACCAGACCCGTATTTAAAATAACCTAAAACTGAGATATAGTCGACAAATGAACACTAGATTATTTGGCAAACTTTCTACCAGCATGAGTTTGAATCAGAAAACGAACAAGAAGGATGCTAAAACAGGAAAACATGATGAAATAAGGCAAGCTAGCAGCAACAACGCCATGTGTGGCTAACAGAGAAGCAAGCGGTGATTCGGAGATGCTAGCAGAGTTGAGGAAACTCCAACAGGAGAATGGTGACTCTTTCCGAGACACCAAACTATCACTCAACAGGCTGGAATCATCCATGGGTGAGATAAAACAGCAAATGGAAAAGCTGGATGAAAGAATAGCTGCAGCAGAGAATAGAGTGAGCGCCATAGAAGACAGAAATATAATATATGTCAAGAAAGGGCTGTGGACTATAGAATAGCTAGAGAATAGCGGGCTGCTAGACTAAGGCCAAGTTGGTATTCCACACTAACTCTCCCAGTATCCGGTTCGTAAATGAATCCCCCAAGGTCACACAAACAGACAGGCAACCGGGTAAAAGAAAACTCAACTTTATTTAATCAACTAGATAAAAATACAATACACCAATTCATAAGGAAGGGCGCTAGCGGGCACAAAAATGGCAGGGGGGGGATACTTTTCTAGGACCCTAAGGCTACCTCCCAAGCTGGTCACCCACCCCGTCCTCTGCTAACCCAGGCTACACTGCAAACGTGTCTAGGATAGGCTACACTACAAACATGTCTAGGATAGGTTACACTACAATCTCCAATGGTCACACTCTTGCGAGGGCTAGGGGTCTACTGCGGACAGTGTCTCGTGTGTGCCACACCAGAATATCAATGGACAGCACCTCAGGCATAAAACTCACTACAGTCGGTGTCGGGAGGGTGTCACACTCACACATCAAACGGGTGCACACTTAAGGTGAACTAACTTAGTCACTACACACAGGGAAGCTAACGGAGTCAATCCACAAAGGGTACGTCACATCAACATCTCAAACGGCACACACAGGCCAAGCTATCCCACACTAAACTCCCCTTTCCCCGCCCTTTAACCACTCTGGGGGTACACAGCACACGGTGATTCACTAGGTGAGGTCCACTCTTCACACGTGTCCACTAGGGGGCATCAGAGGACAACTGGGGTGTCGCGAGATGCGAGGCCCGAGGTGTCCGCGGACAATATTCCCCCTGCCGTCCTGTCCCTTTTCACGCCAATAAAATTAACAGTCAATAGGACAGTCTTGAATAAAAGTGAAAGAGAATATTGTTCAAGCTGTCCGGCCCGAGCCGGGAGTTTCCTCTCCCCTCCCGGTGGCCCAAATCAGCGTCACAACGGGCAATGAGATTCAATGGCAAGACCCAATCGATCTAGAATGTGTAGGCCTAAATATGATCCTGTCGCCTCAGATGTCCTTTACATTATTAGTAATTTATCGACCACCTTCTTCAAATGTTAGCTTTTACGATCAATTCAAGAAGGTTTTATGTCAATGTGATTTTAAGAAAGAGGTCATTGTAATGGGTGACCTAAAATTGAACTGGGAAGACAAGTCGTCAAGGAAGAAGCTTAAGCAAATTACTGACAGTTTTAATTTGACTCAAATCGTTAAAGGCCCAACGCGAATAACAAACAGCACCAGTACCCAGATTGACCTAATTTTAACAAATAGACCTGAAAGGATTATAAAATCATACAATATGATAACAGGGCTGTCAGATCACAATATGGTGCTGGTATCAAGAAAACTAACTGGCAGACGGTTCACTGCTCATGCGGGGACTAAAGAATCCTTTGGCATCCCAAGAAACAAGCAAGAAGAATTCAGATCAGCTATACAAAACTTAGATTGGAATGATCTACTACTTGAAAATGATTTAGAAGTAACAAGTCAAAACTGTATGGAAAAACTACAGTCCACAATCAATGAATTTTCAATCATGATGAAACGTAAAAACAAGAAATGGACTCTCCCCTGGATAAACGGTCATGTCAGAAAATTAATGAAGGAGCGGGACAGTGCCTTAAAAACTGCCATAACATCAAAGATGCCCCATGATAGACAGATATTTGCAACGCTAAGAAACAAGGCAACAAGGGAACTGAGAAAAGCAAAAGCGGACTTCTTCATCACGATTACTGAAAATGCTCAGGGCAACTCAAAAGCTATATGGAGCCAAATTAAAAAATTAACTGGCCAAAACAATATTAGAGCTAAGCCAATTGAACTGAGGGTTGATGGCACAACTCTGCAGTGCCCAGCTGATGTGGCACCTGCACTCAACCATTATTTTGTTGAGTCAGTGGCTACCATAGCCCATAGCTTCATAGTTCAGGAAAAAAAAGCACCCCCAACTGTCAACACTAGTGTAGTGTGTGCAGGAGACATCATCTTCCTCACTCTTCCTCTCTCACGAGACAGGATGCACAACGACAAGACAAAGACTAACACATTCCCCTCCCAAGGCCTCAGGCCAGGTCAGGACCCCTGCCGAACTCGTGACAGTCCCAAGGAACCCCCCCCCCTCTCATCCAAGGGGGCTCTCTCCATAAAACCGCTAAAAGTAGCACTTTCCAGGGCCGGTTAAACCACGTGGCACCGGGGGTCACTGATAAGTGCCGAGTAAGTTGCACTCAACCTTATCACCAAGTGAATCACACTAAGAGAACAAAGAAACTCTGGAATGTGCCTCAAAAATGGACTTTCTTTATATGTCTTATTAGATTTGAATAACACATCCTGTGGCAGATGATGTACCCTACTTCCCAATGTATTATCTTGCTTAGTCAAAGCACACAGCATGCGTTATTAAGATGTCTGTTGTACGCGCAAGTGTTGTGTGGTAAGACGGTCATGTTTGGTATCATACTGACACATTTGGGGTAAGGTGATTAAATATGTCACTTGTATCCCAAAAGGGACAAGAAAAACAATGTTTTCAAACCTAGGTGGGAAAGCAGTTTTGGCGAATGTTAATCACTGAGCCCCAGGCCATAAGTCTGAATGCATGCAAATAGGGGAAACACCCATTTGCCTGATTTACTATAAAGTCCCCTGAGCCCTTGGCTCTTGGGCTCACTCTCTCTCGAAATCTCACCAACGAAGAAAGCAGGACAACTCCTGCAACGGGCGGACGGGCAAAAACTCAGGCGGAAGGACATCAAGAAACATCAAGAAACAGAACTCCACCGTCCTGCAGCCCGTCCCGCAGCCCATCCTGAAACTAAGTTTGAACCTGGCTCCAAGCTCTTCTCCAAGCTCAACTACCAGATCAGCTCTACGGTGAATATCGACGTGACGTCCGCTCGAATTCACCCAACCTGAGCCAGAAGACTACGCAACCAAATCAGAAGCCAGCCGCTCCGCTACTCTGCTACCTGAACGACGTGTGCCAACACATCGACCCTTCCCTCTATCTTCACTGAGGTGAACTGTTGGCACGACTACCCTGACGAACCCCGGCCCCGGACCGCTCTCCACATCGGCCCTCCTGAAATCGACCGGCCCAGCCCAACACGTGCGTGTGTTTACCTGGCTACTGCGACTGCGCAACGGTTATCACGGGGACGAGGACGCCGCTGACACCCTGCAAACCAGATGGTAACCAACTTTCTTGTTGATGCACGGGTGATGCCAAGGTAGTGTTGAACTGTGAAAGTGAGGTTAGAATACTCTCTCTCTCTCTCTCCACTATTCTCTGTCCTTCTGTCCCAAGTCTCCCAGAAACTGTCAGCTGTCCTCCAAGCCATCTTTCGCTGTTGCCACATGGTCGCAATTAGACGTATTACAGCTCAGGTCGTTTTGTCGGTGCCAATTTCCTTGCCATCTTTGATCCCAATATCATTTGCCACTCTTATTTAATATATCCTTTGCCACTGTTTTACTTCCTACTTTATTTGTCTGTTTTACTGCCATTATCTGTTTTAGTTTAGTATACATTTATTCATTTTATTGGTGTTTTATTTACATAATTAATAAAATCTTTGCATTTATAAAGAACTGGTTTTTGTGTGTCATTGATATATCCTGGACATGAAGGTAGAAAATCACTGTAATCTAGAGCTCACTTCTTTTGATTATTAGACTGATATCCTTATAAAGAGACTATTCCAGTGTAAACTGGTGGTGCCCCAAGAGTGTTAATTGATAAGATATTAATTACGAAGAATAACTTCAATAGTTGTCAATTGTTAGAATTGACTAAATAGTCTCATCGTTCATAACGAAGCTCAACACACTACACTAGCGAGCCAGCAGCCGTTCCAAAGTCAGTGTCTGAGACAGAGGTTGCGAAAGTAATAGCCCATCTGAAATCTTCAAGGGCTAAGGATGTCTACGGTATGGACACATTTATGCTGAAAGAGATGAACTCCTTAATTGTTAAGCCACTAACGCATATTATGAATATTGCTATCAATCAAGGGAGTTTTCCCAACTCGTGGAAGCCTGCTGTTGTGGTCCCGGTATTCAAAGGTGGTGACCCTCTCATGACATCCAACTACAGGCCCATCAGTATCCTGCCCATAGTATCTAAGGTATTTGAAAAACTGGTTGCCAAACAAATTATCGATCATCACAACAACAGCTCCTTCACACTGCATCCAATGCAATTTGGATTCAGGGCTAATCACTCAACAGAAACAGCGACATGCTTCTTCGTAGAGAAAGTTAAGGCATCAATGGACAGGGGTGGGGTTGTGGGGGCTGTGTTCCTTGATTTACGGAAAGCTTTGCAAAGAATTGCAAAAACTGCTCAACTTAAATTTTTCCAAAGAATTCCTCAACCTTTTTAAATCTTATCTTTCATCCCGTTCCCAATGTGTTAAAATTGATAACCATAGGTCTAGTGCGCTACATCTGTCAACTGGTGTGCCGCAGGGCTCTGTACTGGGCCCAATCCTGTTTAGCATGTACATCAATGACCTGCCTTCTGTGTGTGGACAATGTGATGTATTAATGTTGATGATACAGTTGTTTTTACCCATGGCAAAACCGCAGAAGAGGTTGCAACTAAGCTAACTGATGTCATGGTGAATATTACATCCTGGCTTAACAACAGCTGTTTGCAACTAAATATTACCAAGACAGTGTGTATGTTCTTCTCCAAGGGCCACAGCAACATTACAGAACACGATGTTTTCATCTCTGGAAGGAGATTACAGGTTGTCTCCGAGTACAAGTACTTAGGAGTACACATCGACACAAACCTTAGTTTTAAAACCTGCATCAAAAAGGTCTGCAATAAAGTCAAGTTCAACCTGTCAAATTTTAGGTACATCAGAAACTTCTTATCAACTGCAGCAGCAAAGCTATACCTTCATTCAATGGTTCTCTCCCACATTAGCTACTGTCTGATAAGTTGGTCTATTGCACACTCAACAGCTCTAAAACCACTGGAATCATTATATAAACAAGCACTCAAAACATTAGACAAGAAGCCATTCCGGTATCATCATTGCCACATTCTAAAAAAGTATGATCTGTTCAGCTGGGAAAACCTCATAGAATACAAAAATGTCTGCCTAGTTCATAAGATCACTCATGGATTGGCTCCTCCTCCTCTGGCTGGCTTCATCAGCCTCAAGTCCACCTCAACCAGGGCTACTAGAGGTGCGGCTAGGGGGGACTGCACGATCCCACTTAGGAAAAGTACATTTAGCCAGGCTGTATTTTCATTCAAAGCATCCCATCAATGGAATTCAATACCCCAGTCTATCAGAGAGTCTTCATCCTATTATTCATTCAAGCACAGTGTTAAAAAGTGGCTCATTGAGAACCAACAGTGTCAGCATTGAAGTGTGTGTGTGTGTGTGTGTGTGCGTGAGAGTGTGTGTGCGTGCGTGCGTGAGAGAGAGTGTGTGAGAGAGTGTGGGTGTGCGTGCGTGTGTGTGAGAGTGTGCGTGCGTATTGTGAATGCACTTTTTAAATTATTATGATGACTTGCGCTTAAACCTGTATTCAGTGATGTTTGTCTATTGTATTGTAAATGTTTTTCTTTTGTTTTTGTTTCGTCTGTATAACCAGACATGAGAACAGCAAATAGTGAAAAAGGAGGAAAAGTGCGTGAACCTGGCCTCGCACGGCATTTTCTGTACGCGCGCGTGCGCGTTTAGGGGAAATGGGGGTGTAAACCAGGTGCCAGGACTATTTTTCTTATTGATAGACACAACAAAATATATACAGTTCACTTGCTATACTGTAGCAAAGTTTGATAACAATAGAGTTTATTAAACATTGTGTATAAAACTCCTTTATCAAAATTAGTCATCTTACAAAATCTAATGTCAAATCTGAACATTTAGTTATTTTAATATGTGAAACCTAAAATCTAAAAAGCACACAGCAAACTACCTACATCATTATTATGCAGATCAAAAATTATTTAGTATTTAACAGTTTTTGCAATAAAATACAATGCATATATCAAAATAGTTTTCTTGTTGGTCCATGAAATACTTGGGCTAAGCCAATTTCTTAATTTTTCATCATTCTATATATTGTCAACTCCAAGTTAAATTGTCATAACACTACAAAATGCAAAATACACTTTTAGGTGCAAATATAACTGCTGTAACTATTGGGTTATACATAGAACATCATCATATTACAAATAGATTTTCATGGTACAAATAGAACTGTTTGGGTACAATAGAACTTCATGGTACAAATAGAACTGTCTGGGTACAAATAGAACTGTTTGGTACAAATAATAATAATACAATACTGTTTATATACAAATAAAACTAATCTACTCTGTTCTCTTGTAGCACTAGTCCCTTCATGTGTATGGTACAGCAGATAAGGAGGGTGCCAACATAATATATAACATAATATAATAATATGCCAACATGATTGTTGAGAAAGTTTTCTTACTAAATCATTACAACAGATGTGCATATTTTCTGTGAAAACACAGATGGATGAAGATTTTCAATCACTTACCTTCAAATTTAGCGGTTCCACCATTGATATCTACCAAATCTCACGAATTCTCTTTTTGTCTCGAACATCCAGAGTTCACTTAGAGATTTCAAGTTGCCATGTTAATACTAGTTAGATTAGTGATTAGGTTGGGGTGACCGAGTCTCATTTGAAATGATTCTCTACATTGCCCGGAAAGCTTCAAGATAGCTAGTCTGGTTCCCTCCCAGCAGTGCTATTTCTACGTAACAGCCACAACAACTGGGTACCCGTCATAAGATGGCCACCAAAACAAACCAAACTCAACAGCTTGGCAAGCTGGAGAGCCTCATCACGCAAGGATTTTGGCACTGTTTGGTTAGTTTTCTATCAGTTTTAACCCCCCCACCCCCCCTATATGTTGAAAAATTATCTCCTCGGTTCTAGGCGATTCACATGGGTGGCAAAATCAGTCCAAAAAAAGCGGATTTCCGCCTAAAAGCGGAAGATTCTCATGTGTGTATAACAAAGTAGTTGTATTTTTATTCATGCTCTAGGATGCCTATCACCATCTGGCAAAAGGGACTATCGATGGAAACTAGCTTTTTGGCTAATTCGAGTACATTTACATGTTAAATAGGTCTTTTAATATGTTGATTAATGTACACTGTCCCTTGTTTAAATAAATAAATTCAAAATTCAAAAATTCAAATAATTTGTAATCCATTAAAATGCTACAGTCAATAATGTCTCTAGGGCAGTCAATTTGTGTTCCACTCACGGCTGGTCATCCGGTCAGGGTAGTGTTCCACTGGATACCAGGTGAGCCAAAATAGTCGATTTATAATCCACTCGCGTCTGTTTGGTAGTCCAATCAGGTGAATGTTCCCCTGGATACCAGATCGGCCAACACAATCAATCGGCGAGGCTCTCCGCCGTATCCGCCCGGAACAATATAGAGGGAGAAACAAACACAGGCGTTAGTAAAGTTGAGAGAAGCTGCTACATTCACGCTGAATTGGCCAGGTCAATGACAGGAAACGACTGTCCCTTTCAGCAGAGCTAGCGTACAGTGATCTCTCGTTTCTCTTCCACGTCGCGTCCTCTCCGTCTGGATGGATGAAGGTTCGTCCTCAAGCCGTATCCGCCCGGAACGATAGAGAGAAGGAGAAACAAACACCGGCGTTAATAAAGTTGAGAGAAGCTACTACACTCACGCTGAATTAGCGAGGCCAATGACAGGAAACGACCGTCCCTTTCAACGGAGCTAGCGCACGGTGATCTCTCGTCTCTCTTCCACGTCGCGTCCTCTCCGTCTGGATGGATGAAAGCTCGTCTTCTGGCCGTAGCACCTCTCGGAAACCATACCCCAGTCTCTGCGCCTGGGACGCCGGTTTCTTTCTCCCCCGTTTTTGTGCGGTTGTCTGCGGTGGCGTGTAGATCCCCCCGTGCGGCCAGGTACACACCTCTTATATCTCCCCGACAGCCAACCAGAACGTACCAGGTACCTCCTTTGATTACCTGTTAGGAAGGAAGCACAGGTGTCTCCACTCACACAATCACCCACATTCACACGTGCATGCAGGCCGCCAATCAACCTCCTCACTCCACACATCATAACGTGCGGCGAGTGGTTCTCGCACAGGTGACATGTACTAAGGAGAAAGGCTAGTCATGCAGCTAAATGTGATGACATGGAAAACCGACTTCGGTGCAACAACATCAGTTTGTATGGAATACGAGAGGGTGCTGAAAACAACAACATGCAATTGTTCGTAACCAAATTTTTGACATACAACTCTGGAGCTGCAGGCAGGATTGGATATCAAGCTGGAGAGAGAACACAGGGCTCTCGGACCCAAAGGAAACGGGTGCGCCACCGAGATCCATAACTGTATGTGAACTAGAGGTCTAGGGGACCTCACAGATGCATTGAATAGAGCTGGTGAACACTATGGGGGCGTGACTCCGGTGTGATGTTCTGCATTGTGCCTATAGGTGGAGCTATAGGCTACTTGGACAGCTACAGCTGCAGTGTTTAGTTCTGACTCGCGCTAGTAGAGAAGACATGCAATGTAACATGCTCCCGGTTACTACTTTGTTTCATTAAAGTATTCAAGTACTTATAACCTACTTTCATTCGTGTTACTACTACGACACAACATATTGGCGACGAGGATGGCGACTTTGAACCTGAATCAACCTGCACCGTTCCTGCAAAACGCCGGAGACCCAGCTACTCCTTTCAAAACATGGATCCGTATGTTCGAGAACTACCTGCTAGCAATGTCCGAGAAGGAAATACCAGATGCAAGAAAGCGCGCACTGCTTATCCATTGTTTGGGTGCAGAAGGTCAGAGACTTTTCTACACAATGACTGTTGCAGATGATAACTATGCGACGGCTTTAGCAGCTATTCAGAAATTCTTCACACCGAAAGTGAATGTGGTGGCTGAGCGTTATCGATTCCGCCAACGTAGCCAGCGAAATGGCGAGAGTACAGACCAGTACGTTGCCTCTCTTAAGGAACTAGCAACAACATGCGAGTTCGGAGGAATGGAGGAGGAAATGATTCGGGACCAACTGGTCGAAAAAACGAATTCAGCACGCATCAGGGAGCGGTTACTGCTGGAAGTTCCATTGACTCTGACCAAGGCAGTGACGATCGCCGGTCAGATTGAAACTGCAGTGACGGAGGCGAAAGTCATGCTTTGTGCACCGGCGGATAGTGCTGTACAGGCAGTTCAGCCTGCGCGACCGTGACAGTACAAGCGGGGTAGAAATACACCACCGCAACCCTCTTCTCAGTCTACACAGGGTAAGGCATGTTATAGATGTGGCTCTACTCAGCACATTGCCAGTTTTGAGGGATGCCCTGCAAAGGATGCTCTGTGTAACTCATGCAAAACGAAGGGACATTTCGCAAAAGTCTGTCGGGGCTCTAAACGAGTAGGCGAGATAACTGAGACTGTTCCAGAAGTGACTGTGTTGAACTTGGTGGACGATACACGTGCTGCCGACAGGATTATGTGTACAGTCCAAGTTAGCACAAGAGAGGGAGAGAGTCAGGATATTGAGCTCATGTTAGACACGGGCTCAGCCATATCGATTCTGCCCAAGGCAAGTTACATTCGACTCTTTCCTGACGTTACTCTTACGGTACCAAAGCTTAGCCTTGTTAGCTACGGGGGTAATGCAATTCCCGTGGATGGATGCTTAAAAGCCAGCGTAGCATTTGGTGACCGCTGCACTAACACAGAGTTATACATTGTGCAAAATGGCTCAGCTGTGTTGGGGAGAGACTTATTCTCTGCGTTACATATGCAAATACTAGATGGGCAGGTCACTTCAGCTCCGTGCAGCCAGACAAACTCTACTGTGGCAAATGTGAAGGAAAATGCACTAGGGTGTGCTAAAGAGTTCACTCACCTTGTCAAAGTCCGCCCAGAAGTGAAACCAGTACAGCAGAAGCTGCGTCGATTACCATTCTCAGCACGAGAAGCGGTGTCCGAGGAGATAAAGAAACTGGTAGAGCAGGACATAATCGAGCCCGTAGAGTCATCAGAATGGATCTCACCCATAGTCGTTACAAAGAGGAAAGATGGGAGAATACGTCTCTGTGTGGACTTGAGAGAGTCTAACAAGGCAATAGTGATAGATGGGTTTCCTCTACCCCACATGGAGGAAATGTTTACAGAGTTGAGGGGTGCAACACTGTTTTCAACATTAGACCTTCAGAGTGCTTACCACCAGCTTACACTGCACGAGGACAGCCGCAGCTTGACCACATTCATCACTCATGATGGACTGTTTCGCTTCAAGAGAGTGCCGTATGGCTTGGCGTCGGCGCCCAGCTGTTTCCAACGTATGATGTCACTGGTCCTCAAAGGTCAGTCGGGGGTCCAGTGTTATCTAGATGACATCATCATCACAGGTGCAACAGCTGAGGAGCATGACAAAAACCTGACAGCTGTGCTTCGATGCATTGACAAGGCGGGACTCAAGCTGAACTACACAAAGTGCCACATCACTGACCTTCTTGGGGTACACTGTGTCGGCGAAAGGGATTCAACCTGATGCATCTCATGTCACTGTGGTGTCCCAAGCACCCCCACCTACAGACCTCATCACACTGCGGTCATTTCTGGGGCTCACAGCATGGTATTCGAAGTTCATCCCAGATTACGCTGCTGTGGTTGAGCCCCTGCGAGCATTGCTCCGTGGATCTGCTACCTTTACCTGGACACCTGAGGCTCAGCAGAGTTTTGAGGCTGTTAAAGGACTCATAGTCGATAGCCCTGCACTCTCCATGTTTGACCCAGAACTGCCCACGGTTGTCACAACGGACGCATCGGATTATGGTCTGGGTGCGGTCCTCACCCAGATACATCCTGACTCCTCAGAAAGGACAGTGGCGTTCGCTTCATGCACGCTTTCCCAGGCAGAGCGAAAATACTCTACAGTAGAGAAGGAGCCACTGGGGTGCGTGTGGGCGACGGAAAAATGGAGGACGTACCTGTGGGGCAGACAGTTCACACTACGCACAGACCACAGTCCCCTGACCACGCTGCTCTCTTCAAAAGGTCAGGGTAGAGCAGGCATGCGCATAGCCAGGTGGTCTGCTAGATTACTGTCATTCTGCTATGATGTCCAGTACAAGCCCAGTCGCGAGAACGTCACGGCTGATTGCTTGTCTCGTCTCCCACTGCTTAGCTCAGAACCTAGCCTAGAGGATGATGTAGAAGTGGTAGCTCTTACCTCTACCCTTTCAGCTGTCACTGCGGCTGAGTTCAAGGCTGCATGCGCTTCCTGTCCTGTGCAATGGAAACTACGTGGGATACTCACCTCCAGATGGCCTAAGTCTGAAAAGAGCCTAGACTCGGCCCTGCGGCCGTTCTTCAAACTACAGAACGAACTCTCTCTACAGGATGACTGTGTTGTGCGGGGTGCAGACCGACTTCTGGTCCCGGACAGTCTCCAGCCAAAACTGATCTCCCTGGCCCACGATACGCACCAGGGAATCGTGAGAACAAAGCAGAGGCTCAGAGAAGTATACTGGTGGCCTGGCATGGATGCCCAGGTCGAGGCTGCCATCAAAGCATGCATCACGTGCCAGTCGCATGACAAGTCTGCAGTCACACACACCACACCACTGCAGCCTGTGCCATACCCTACTGGTGCATGGGAGAAACTGGCGATAGATGTGGTGGGGCCCTTTGATAAGGCGCCCTTGGACTGTCGTTTTGCAATCACACTAATAGACTACTACAGCAAGTGGCCTGAAA
Organism: Hoplostethus mediterraneus; assembly: GCA_034670385.1. NCBI lineage: Eukaryota > Metazoa > Chordata > Actinopteri > Trachichthyiformes > Trachichthyidae > Hoplostethus > Hoplostethus mediterraneus. The sequence goes on from JAXDDW010000064.1 coordinate 1,736,955, forward strand.
TAGCTTTCATGCCACAGGTCACATCACGGACTGTGATACAATTCCTATCTACCATCTTCAGCAGAGAGGGCAACCCAAAAGAGCTCATCTCTGACAACGGCTCTCAATTCGTGTCGCAGGAGTTTGAAATGTTTCTTCAAGACAGGGGCATTGTGCACAGAAAATCATCTGTGTATTACCCACGTGCGAACGGCGAAATCGAACGCTTTAACCGCAGCTTGAAGGACAGTTTGCAGACTGCCTCGCTGGAAGGCAAGCCATGGAAGGAGTTCACAACAGACTTCTTACATGCCTACCGTGCTACCCCACACTCCACAACGCAGCATTCGCCAGCTGAACTGTTGCATGGCAGACTTATGCGCACCAAGCTCCATGTGGCTGGGTTCCAGATTCCACGAGCCACACCACCATCACCGAAGGACATCGCCTCCAGGGTAGGCGTGAAACAGGGCAAGAGCAAGGCATACACAGATCACAAGCGAGGGGCACAGAGTGTGTCCTTCCAGTGTGGCTCATATGTACGGGTGAAGAAACCTGGCATTCTCCCTAAGACCCAGTGCAGGTTTTCCAAGCCGCTCAAAGTAGTGGGAAAGAAAGGACTGTATACTTACTTGCTGTCTGATGGACGCTGTTGGAATGCTTCTTACCTTGCACCGGTCTCTCTTTGGGAAAGAGGGGGTGACAGTGAGTTGCCGCCTTTGGACTGTGACACTACACCTGGAACACACTCACGCCTGAAACACACTGCACGCGGAACGGCGACGAAAGGCGCCGAACGGAACGGAAAATTCTTTCCGCGCCCATGTTAACCAATGTGGCCGAACACACCGGACGCGGAAGGGCGCCGAATGGCCGCGGCCTGCAGCGACCGTTTCCGCGTCAGGTCTAAGATTTCCTCGATTCGTGAGCGAATGTGTAAAGCTTGGCAGGAAGTCAGACACAGGAACGGCATAGAGCATCCGTTCAATTTCCAAAGTATAACAAATTTCAAAATAAAATATCCTGATTGATGGTATTTCTGAGTTGTGTCTAAACTTTTACCGTCTGTGAGCGAGAGAGACGAGCAGGCACACGCACACAAGCAGAAAGAGAGAGATTTATATGTATATATAGATGCATGTGCATTTTAATCGACACCATACTGCTCAAGTATACATAATACTCAGTGCTTAATTTGTAAAATAAGATGCTGGGGCTCAACTCGCCTTGCCTCCGCACCTACTCTTGTAAGGTTCACTGGACGTAACGGTGTTTAATACCAGTTTAATATACGTGTTGTTGTCGCACTTTACAGCCCGGAGCTCTGATTTGCCGGAGCGCAAAATCGGATTCTTGGCATTTGCCACTAGCCCCGGCACAAATTAAGCACTGATAATTAATAATTTTTCATTCATTGCTGTTCTTACTTGTGTTGCCCTGTGGCATGTACTTTCATATGGTTGTAAATGTTGTTCTTTGTCTGTTCATATACGTTTGCTTTGGCAATATAAGCACTGTCTTTTCATGTCAATAAAGCTTCAAATTGAAATTGAATAGAGAGAGAGACAAACAGGCACACGGAGGGAGAGAGAGAGAGAGAGAGAGAGAGAGACGAGCAGGCACACACACAAGCAGGGAGCGAGACCAACCCCCTACATTGAGAAAACCAGCGGAAATCGGCGCCGTTCGGCGCCGGTGTGTTCAACAAATTTATTTCTTGCTCGATCGGCGCCTTTCGTGGCGCTGCCTTTTCTTTCCGCGTCCAGTGTGTTCCCGGCGTCAGACACACACACACCTCCTGCCAGACAGGCCAGGCTGAGACAAGCACCTGCATGGACTAAGGACTTTGTTATGTGAGTCACTGAGAATCATAACATAGAATACAATGGCATATTGTGAGGTGATCCTGTTAATTCATTGTTCTGTGCTGATGAAAGTTTAAAATGTTTGAAATGTGTGAAAGAGTTAACAGCTGCTGTTAATTCATCTGATTGAAATACAAACGGATGTTGGTAATTAGTTAATGGCTGCGATACAACTGTATGTTAACAGACATTCTTGTTCATAGGCCAATGAGAAATGAAAAGAATACTCATTTTGGAATGGTTACAGTTCAATGTTCATAACTGTTAGCTACAGATACAACATGGCTCTGTATAAGTGTTTTCTTATTGAGAGGGATATGTGATGTTCTGCATTGTGCCTATAGGTGGAGCTATAGGCTACTTGGACAGCTACAGCTGCAGTGTTTAGTTCTGACTCGCGCTAATAGAGAAGACATGCAATGTAACATGCTCCCGGTTACTACTTTGTTTCATTAAAGTATTCAAGTACTTATAACCTACTTTCATTCGTGTTACTACTACGACACAACATCCGGTCAGGGAATCACTGAGGAGGAGCTTCATTATAGGGGTCTTTATTCAAGGAAGAATGCGGTTCTATAAGGAAACACAATACAAATAGATATATATATTCAACCAGTGTTAACAACACTATTATTATTACTTACGCACATGAGCTTGATGCTTGATGCTTCTACATACACACATTAACACCACTGTTATCTAGAATTGCAATAGTCCCCATTGTTAGAAGATGCAGACAACTTAAACATAGTTATGTAAATTGACTGGCTATGCGGGGGGACTAAGCTAGGCAATACAGACAAGTGCATAAACAGTAAACCAATATAGCTTAATGTTTCAGTAACAAACAGAAATCTAGGTCCCCATGTCTAGCCTAGCTAGCACTCAGTTAAGCTAATTATCGACCATAACTAACAGAGAGAAACAACACCAACACGGATTGACAAACATAATCTCCAGAGTAAATTGCAGTAACATAAATACAAGGCATAGACATAAATACTCTACTTACATCTGTCATTGACACACAACTTCCCTGAAATGGAAGAAAGCACGTGAAGCTCCTCAGCGTTCCTCTTAAAGGGCCAGTGACACAATACCAGTAAACTCAAGCAAACATACAATACTAAGAAAACTAGCTGGAGCATGCTATAACATCCAAACAATGATGTTGCCAATAACATTAACAATTATCTTACCTTATTTAAAGAGCAGAAACAAGGAAGGAAGGAAACGGAAGTGAGTCCGAGAGGTGATAAAAAACTGAAGGAGAAAAATATCAAAGCCCACTCACCATGCCCTGCGCAACTTAAACTTTTCCTGGATACTGGAGTGAGAGCATTCCCATCGCTACTGGAGGCTCAGCCAACTCTCCGCATCATCTCAAAAAGCAGAACAATTGTTGCGAAGCCCAAGACCCCATCTCTTAACCACCTAATCTAGGACCATTAGAAGCCTTGGAGATACACCATTTGTGATCTCACTGATTCTAGTTAAAGCCACCCAAATTCACTTTTACTTTTTTACTATTTACTTTTTTGGCCAACTCGCAATATCACACTAATTGGACTCAAAGGTGCACAAAACATTCCAAGATAGTACATAAGCTCAAGGAGCAACTAGAACTCTCAGAAATATTCAATATCAAGATGAGTTCACAGCAACAGCCCCTACTTATGAGCATTATATGGATGTTCATGGTTACACATAGGCACACACACTGACACTGTGGACCCCAATTAAGTTAAAGGGGGGGTATTGCACTAATTTGGGCTATTTAAAACTGTTCCTGGGGGTCTTTACAAGACGTTTGTGAAGTCTATATAAAAAAAAATCCTAAAACCAGCTTCTGTGGCGCGTGTTTCAGTTTCTCATTTTCTCCATTGTGAAGAACAGGCTGTTTTGAGGGCGTGGAGGTTGTATGTAATGAGCACTGCTCTGATTGGCCGCCTCACAACCAATCAGAGCACGGAGTGAGGGGACCAATTGCCTGGTGGGGGCGGGAGCAGAGCGCCCATGCTGCTAAAGGTAAACAAGCTTGACGACGTTAACCATGGCGGCCGCTCCAGAACCAACACTCAGTGTTGCAGACTCTGGCTCAAACATATACAGTCTCAGACTGTACATGTTTGAGCCGGAGTCTGACCCAGAATGGGAAGAAGCAGCTGAGGCGGTTCCACTTACAAGAACCCAGCAGAAGGTTTCTCACTGGTAAGAATTTTGTGTAATATTGTACTTTCGTGTGTGCGTGTGTTTTGCGTTTGTGTGTATGTGGGTGTGTGAGCGACACTCTCTGCTGTAGCCGGTCTGTTTATGGCTAATGTCCATAAGCTTATTGAATACAACTTGCAGACAAGCTAGGATTGACAATTTTGTTGAGCTAGTTATTATAGAGGCCCTGTACTTCTCAGTCCACATCTTGCCAGTACATAGATACACCATTACAGTGTATGCCCTATGTTGTTTGGTATACTGTAGTCATATTGAGTCTAAATTTTCTGCACTACTTCTCAACAGGTGCACTTGTGGAAATTGTGCCACAATGCCAAGTGAAAGAGAAAACGTGTGCTGCAGGGAGATCCAAACGGTGACTTGTGATAAAAGACATTGTATCTTCCATGTAATCAATGTAGTGTTAATGAAGTTTGGAAAATCCCTGTAGACTTACCGTTTCTCACTCAATAGGTTTTTCGGCGAATGAATGAAATCCCAGAACCACCTGCATGTATGGTGGATCATACAGGTTTCGGCAATGTTTTACAGCATAGGCAAATGGCGAAGTAAGTACTTTATAAGTTATTCTATGCATGACACAATTTCTCTAATAATCATAACCAATGGATAATACTGTGCATGACAATAAAAATGAGACAATAAGTGTTTGCATTCGGGGTTTATTTATTTCACATAAGCAGAAATTACATTGTAAACCGATCAATACCAAACAAAACATGTGTTGTGATTTACTGAAGTACTTCTCTAATTTTAGCTGCATGTAGCCCATCATAAAAATTGAATATATGAAGTATTATAACTCTCTAGTGTTCATGTGCTCACACATGTTCATAATGTCTTTGATAAGTTCAGGGTCAAGACATCTGTCTTTAATAATTGGTTCCATTGATTATTACATTGTCTACAGGAGCATGACAATTTGGGTGAATCCCAATACACCCCTTGGCCCTACCCCTCCGTTTTGCGCGTTCACGTGAAGGGGTAGGGCTGTCCCAATACTCTATTTTCCAAGGGGTAGGGCCAAGCCGAAGGGGTTTGTAGCCCTTCAAACGGAGATTTTTCAGAGGCACACTTCAAACCAAGGGCTACCCAGAATGCCCTGCGAATCTCTGGAAGTAACAGGAAGATCATGGGGACCGCTACGCTACCATCCGAAGTGAACCACAAATGTAGTATTTTCTTCGTTAATAAAGATTTTAAAAATATTCCAACCGTAGTATTATCTTAGTTTAATGTCGTTTCAATGTATTATGGACCGTTTCTTTATAAAAAGCATAACAAAAAAATCGCTAATATGCCGATGTCTCTACTTCGTTAGTTAGTTACGTTACAACATTGTTTTAGGCTGATTTGTGCATGACAGTCCCGCATTTTGACATATTTACATGTCGCATTTCCCCCTTTGATGGTATATGATGAAATATAACTAAAGTCCAGCAGCGAAGTTGCTGCAGTTGTTACGGTTCCTCTAATATCAGTGCAGACTGGCGGGGTAACGTTAGGAGCGGCGTGCTAGACTACAGAGCACCGCTAACGCTATTCTGTCATGAAGTGGACTGGTAATGAAGCAGTGGTCTTTTTTATTTGATGACTTGTTTGATAGATTGGTAGCGTGAAACGTATAAGTTGTGAACGAATCGTGAGCGTCCATGCTTTTCTATCTCCATCAGATGAACGGCAAATGTCACTGTGATAATACCATTGTTGCCATAGTAATCTCCGACAACAAACTCGTCCCGTCTGCTTATCGATGACGTATCAGCGTCGAAGTGCGATCCCAATACTTAGGGAGATATTTTCTGGCCCTACCCCTTGGCCCTCGGTAGCGAGGGCCAAGGGGTAGGGCCAAGCCGAAGCCATAGGGGTACAAATAAGGATTGGGATTTGGCCTTTGTCCTCTTGATATTTTGAAATAATTATTAGATTCCTATAACCCACCTAACTCCCAACCAGACCACACTCACAAAGGTGGAAAAAAAACTTCCAACAGAAACAATACTCTAATCAGAATGTTTTTAGTTTTTATTCACACATTTTATACCCTCTGCTCAGTCGTTACAGATTCATAGCATACAGATGCTTCGTCTGGTGGTGCTGGGGCTACCTAGGCCGCAGGGTCAGGGTTGTTTTACCGGCCTGTGTGGTGCAGCGGATATGCCGTGAATTCCCTGACACCAGGGGCGAGTACACAGGGTTCAGACCGGCCCTTTGACTGAAGCAGGACACAAAGGCATCTGTATAACCTGTAAAGTTAAAAAAAAAAATGTCAGTACCTCAATTTTTCATTTGTTGTGTTTCAATTGTACTTGGAATTAAGAATAATAAATGGGTGTGTGTGTTAAACATATGGAAAGTTGTGTCTGTGTTCACTGGCTTGGATGTGCACTCCTAGCACTTGTGTGGCGCTACGTATATGCTGCAAATTACCTGATGCCGAAGGCATGTACATGGGGTTCAGACTGCCTCTTTATTGAAGCGGGACACTAAGGCTGCAATGACATCCTCCTTTGCTGGTCTCTCGTACTGGGCACATAGGTCATCTGGGACAGGGATCTTCAACAATTCATCAGAATATGGTTGAGGGTCCTGTAACACGTACTCAAACAGGAGGTCCATCAGCTTAAATTTTCCATATATTGTAGCCTTTCAATTGTTCTACTTAGCAGTTGTGTATTTAGAATAATAAATAGGTGTGCGTTAAACATACGGAAAGTGCACTTTGAAGAGTGGGTCACCAGCACGTGTTCTGGCTTGGGGACGGTTAGTATTTTCATTGAAATGCATGGCAGACAGGTAAAGCCTAAAAAAATAATTTAAAAAAGTAATAATTACAGTACTTGCATAGAGCACATATATTAAGATGTGTTGAGACAGCGTAATATCTTGTTTACCTGCACAGCATTCCCAGAAATGGAAAGACAACATCCTGTGAGTTACATTACATTGTGATATATGAATTGATGTAAAACAAAGTGAGCTTTCATGTCAGCTGCAATGAAGCATTGCTATTCAGAAATATTGTTGGGACATTTGGTAGCCACTTTTATATACAATATATAACAAAATTAATTAATGATCCAAATTGTCTGTCACACTACAAACCTGTACTTCGATAGTGATGCAGCATAGTTTTCGTGGACAACTGCGTGCCAACCGATCTCATCTCCAGGGGGTCAGTCTGGCAACCCACATGCCTTACAGAAGACTGTTGAGATGTGGTAGCCTAAAGGCAGAGAATAAAAAGTTTGTTGTATCTATCATCTACAATATTTTATAAACTTATAAAACAGACTGGTCCCAACAAATAACTTTCACATGTGCCCTGACTTTTCTTACTTCTTCCACACCCAACAAGCCCAGTCGGATATACTAACCAGACTAACTTGCAAATGATATCAAAACATGGTGACAATTACAGGTTCCAAGTTTGCAGATGGGTCACGTCGAGTGGGAACTGCTCCATCTATAAGCCTCAATACAGTTAATAGTCCTGCTGTGAACTGGCCATAGTTGCTGAAGCAGTCCGGCGTGAAGTGGTTATCACACACAAACAAAACTGGGCTGACTGTAGCCGGGACGTCGCCGTTAAAAATGTAATTAATCCACTCTGTCCTGGCATTTTCGCATGTTGGGATTCTGTGCAGGGATCTATGTTGCTGGCTGCATCCTAAAACAGAACAACTCTTGCGTTGGGCTCTTGCAGTAGACATGTTGTTGTAGCTCCAATGTTCGCAATGTAAAAACAGCGCGCTGCCGAGAGCTGCATTTTGAGACGACGTAAATGGGGGTGGTTGTTCAACTGGGCGTGGGCATGCTCTGAGAGGGGCTGGACTTGTTCCCCATTACGTCACAGGGAACCATTTTCTGAAACGGGCCGTTTTGGGAAAAAGGAAAATACAGAAAAACGAAAAAATAGACCTATTTTTAGTCAGGGTTGAGAGTTGTTAAAAAAAGGTCTATTTCTGGTTAAAAACGGTCTATTTCTGTAGCGATCCTTAAGGTAATGTTGTCAGACACTTGTCAGACACACAAATAACAATCTGAGCCTGTCAGTGGCAAAATCAAGCACTTTTAGTGAACGTACTGAACGCCTGAACATGCCCAGACATGCCCGCTGGATGACATTGGAGCCTTGAGCCGCCGTTACGTGACTGCCGGTTGAGCCGATCGACGGAGCAACTCCGAAACTTTTGGGATCTACTTAAAGGTATGAAAAGCGATTTTGTGGACATAAAGGCCAGGTTGAAAAATCCCAGAATTACCCTCTAAGTGTGCATTTTCATTTCATTGACCTTTTTTGGAATTTGTGTCTGTGTGCTTTGATTTGTGTATGCAGTGTGAGTTTGCTTTGCATTGTCATAAAGTGTTAGTGAGTGTATGTGCTTTCATGTGCGTTTATGTACTGTATGCAGTAGGTGTACAGTAGGGCTGTGCCATATCATATCATTCACGAAATTCACAAAAAAAGTTTCATATCATGATATTAATGATTAGCGGCGTGATGTCGTGTTGACACATTTGCATACCCTAGCGCAGGGGTTTTCAAAGTGTAAGACAGTGAGCCTCCCTTCAGAGAACATCAAGTCATCGGGGGCTCCCCCATTTTAATAAAAGGCATAATAATAATAATAATAACAATAACAACTACACTTTCTGATTTGTTGAGTGAGTATCTCGATTGCATCAGCTGGAAGGAATGCCAGGCTTCAGCACATGAAAATGAACTTGCTTGACATTATTATGTATGAAACTGGCAATCAGATTTATTTACCGTTCCGGCCCACTTTAACCCCTGTACACAACCCATTGGTGCGCAATGCTGCTTCCTGACACCATGCGTAAGGGCTGACCTAGTGCTTAATTTGTGCCGGGGCTAGCCGGGGCACAGCCCCGGCAAATGCCAAGAATCCGAAGTATCTTACTCAGAATCAGAGCCCCGGGCTCTAAAGTGCGACAACAATGCGTATATTAAACTGGTATTAAACAACGTTACGTCCAGTGAACATTACAAGAGTAGGTGCGCGACTCCGTGAGCCAATCAGAGCCTAATATGTAAATAGATACACGCACAGACAGACAGACAGACAAAACAGATTCACGGTTATCGTTAATGCAGCACAAAGCTGGCTTCTGGGCTGGCGACACAGAGGTAGTGTAGCAGGATGTACTCATTGGTCCTGGTGACTTTCAGCTGTGTTGCGGTCTCAGCCAATCACTGCGGGAGAAGGCCGCATAAAGGCGGGCCGAGAGCACCTGTCTCCCTCTGCTTGCTGAGGGCTGGGTCACGTTGCTTCCTGGCGTCAGTCACTTCTGCTTCCGTGTGATGGCAGGTAGGCTGTTGGCAGCGGCTGCAGTTTCTCTCATGTTGCCCATCCAGTGCAAATGTTTATTTTGTTTTATAGAGGTTTGCTTGGGTGTTGCTGTTGGCTGCTCACCACTCTGTATGCCGCTTGCTTAGCGTCCTCCTCCAGCCATTTGTAAGTTGCTCATGTTGTTTATTATTATTATTATTATTATTATTATTATAGGGCTAAAGACAACCGTGGAACGGCGCAGCGCCGGCTAATGAGACCACTGCTGCTTTGCAAGCCTTGAAACTGCTTTGCAAGCCTTGAAACTGCTTTGCCTCGCCCGGAACTAATTTGCTTCCAGACTGCTTGCTTTGCTTGGCTAAGTGTTTGTGTTGTTGCCTGGGCGAAGCTGTGGCTCAGCAACGCCAGTTCTTGTTTATTCAGCCACGTCTTAATGTGTATGTGTGCGTGTGTGTGAGGGAACAGTGCGGGAACTTAATTTTGTTCCTTTGACATGTTTGTTTGTTTTGTTTTGTCCCTTATGGTATATTCGGTATATTCTTTTGTAGTAATTGATTTTGTTGCAACTCATAAATAGGATTATTCTGTTTTGTGTTTATTTTGGTTATTGTGGGTTGCATTTCATTTGTGATTATGTAGATTTTTGGTTAATTTGTTAGTGTTTCATTATAGATTTTTGTAAATTGAATTCTGATCTCTTTTGTGATTAAGTACGATTCTGTTTCATTATTTTCATTCTCAACCTGTTCTCTGGTTTTCCCCATTCAGGTGCTGAGCCTACGGTGGTGGATCGGTGTCCCGGTGGTGGTGTCCCCTTTATATTGTGTTTGCACTTTGACTTTTGTTTCACTTTTTATTATTTGCTTCACGTGTGGTGTTCCTGGGATCCCCCTTTCCTTTGGACCCATCCGTCACAGTAGGTCTCAGCCCTGATTGGTTCCTTTCTTTATTTTCCCATGTGAGTGATTTTACTGACAGATTTTTAAAAGAACAGTGACCTAGCTAAATAAAAATACTTTGTACTGTAGTTGAGCCCCGGCATCTCTTATTTTACAAATTAAGCACTGGGCTGACCCGTTAAGTAAAGTTTATAACACGCTCTGGGAAAAATACACATTGTTCACTCGTTTTAACCCTACCATGAATAGCCTACATAGCCTTCTCTACCTTAATGGGAGCGGTGAGTCTGCGTCTTGGCTGCACACAGACGGTGGATGCTGGGCTGTACTGATGACAGGAACAAGCGCAGGTCGCCCTCCACCTACAGCCTCGACCGGTACTTGCTTTTAATCAGATCAGTTTCGTTTCAAAATAATTTGACACGTCTGCTGTCAGGATTATTAAAAAACTATTATTAAATTAGATTTTATTCTTTTCCAGAAAGCATAAATAATTGTATTTTAAACAAAATATTTCCCTGCTTTTTTTTCGCACCTCCCCTGAAACTCTTTGGCGCCCCCCAGGGGAGGCGCGCCTCACACTTTGAAAACCCCTGCCCTAGCGCACCAGAACGATACAAGCATGGCTTGTATCTCGATCCTAGCTAGTAGCTAAAAGGGGAGCTAGGTCGGTTAGGTTAGGTTAAAACGGTTACGGCTAAAGGTGGAAACACAACAAACGTTTTTCACCACCTAAAGCAAAAACACACGAGTACGAGGACAGTCAGAAGTCATGAGAGGCGAGTTTAGCAGCTGCGGCCCATAAGCAGGCAAATGACACTAATTCAGCCGAGCATAGCTGGAGCATAGGGGTCAATTGCGTATGACAATGCATGGCAGCTGCCATACCTTGGAATCAGGTTTCTTTTTTTTAATCAAATAAAAATAAGAAATTAATTTAACTTGTATTGCCTTAAAATTGACAATTTGTGCTCAATAAATCTTCCCTGGGCAAATAAAGATAAGGATATTATATATAATATATGTGCGTGTGTCTGTGGCACCTCGTTTACGTACCCTACCCACGTTACGTAGTTACACTTGTCAACATGAGATGAAACACGAGATGAAACGAAACACGAGAGATGAAACGAAAACAAAAATTACTAGATGGATTTTTTACAAAACGTAAAGATGTACCTGAAATGTGCGGTGGTGTTACAAGCTGTTACTGAGCAGCTGCCAGTGTCCCCTCCTCAGTCTAGCCAGGTGGCTAACACGACTATAACAGAGCCTACAGCTGCAGCTACTGCTAACGTTAGCCGAACAGCGACAGCATTCGGGGTCGGACTCGGGGACATATCAAGGCTGAAAACGGACTCGCCAAGTCAACCACGCCTTGGCCAGTACCCCACAAGGAACGGTTTTCCAGCGTCCATTACCAACATGAGTGGATTGAATATTCTGTGTCTACCGACTCAATTTTCTGTTTCGCTTGCCGCCATTTCGGAGGTACATCAACAAGTGCCGGAGACAGGTATGTAGCGGTGGAAGATGAAGTAGGCTCTGTTACCCTTTCCGCTCAGCTTCCAGACTGTATGAGCACAGGGGAGATGTTTGCCAGGGCTAACCCCCTTCACTTTTCCAACAGATGGGGAAACAACAGACGAGACTTTTCTTGGTCTTAAGAAGCTCCAGCATTTATTAACTGACACACTGTAGCCTATACTGTACATTTACTGCCAGATTGACAGCTGACTGCTAACCTTTTCCTCTGCTCCACTCACATCCACTGTCACTTTTCTACCACTCGCACAAACATTACGCACTGCCCTATTCCTTAAAGGAGCTAGGCTACGTAGATGTCCTTTGAAGAATGAGGAGAGGGAGGATTTTAGCAGCGACGCTCATAATTCTGCAGCGGCGCAAATGAACATAGGGAAAACACTGCATCATCATTATTGTATACATAGTATTTCTGTGACGTCATGTCACATTGCCATACCTTGCCTTTTGCTGAAACAACGCCCCTGAGCTGGAGCACTCGCAAGTAGCACTCAAGCTAGCAGCTATGCTATCGTCAGTGAAGTTTTTTTGCCTCAACCACGGACATGTAGTCGAGCCGAACTTCGGAGCCGTACATCAGCCTGACCGTGCACTACATCGTCAGTGACTGGAAGCTGTGCAACTCCTGCCTTGGGCGAAAATATTGTGAGTGGTTTAAGTGATGTGTCTGCCAGCTGGATGGCTACTTCTAATCTGTAATAAGTAATTTTTTAAGTGTTTACTTACAGTTACAGCACTGACATTCTACCTCATTTGATGGTAATCCATCTTACGTTTACACAAAACATTTAGAGGCAACTTTATTTTAAGTTTTAACAGTATTTTTATTTCATTTTTATAAGCAGTGTTTACATTTTGATTGAAGGTTTCTTTGGATTGCTGCTGTTTACATTTGTAATTAAAATTTGAGGTCAGTTTTATCAGGTGATACTATTTTGCAGGCTCCTGAAAAGTAAAAGGTTAAGTTACTTTTAGTTATTGTTAACCCTTATGCCTTGCTAAAAAAAAAAAGCAATCAATAAGATTGTGTGTGTGCGTGTGTGCATGTGTGTGTGAATGTGTGCGCTTTTGTGTATATGAGAGGAGAGAAATAGAGGGGGTACGGATTTGCAGCCAAATTATCTGATGACACATACAAACACACACACACAATCTTATTTTGTCATGAGCATGCAGGTAGCAGTCTTTACTATACATCAAAACCATTTTAGTTGGGAACAATCACAGCCAAAATTACCTCAATAAATGCACCTCACAACTATACAAATTTCCTTACAGGGCATATTTTGAACTTTAAACTGCAATAAAATTATGAAAGATCAATATTTCCCCCCAATTTTCCCCCCCTTTTTTTTCATGAAGAGGTTCTTGTTTAATTTATATCATGATTTAATTAATCACAATTAAAAATTAACCCTTTAGATGCCAGTTGTGATCATATACCACTAACAACTTTTTTTTGGAAAAATACACTATAATTCAATATTCTAAAAACAAATTTGACTGATTATTATTAGTATCACCGGCTGACCCATCTGAATAATAAGTGAGAAGATTGATTTTGGTGCATTATTACTATGTACAAAAAGTCTATGGTACAAGATTTGTTTGTAATTATGTTTCTAAACACATACAAACACACACACACACACACAATCTAATTTTGTCATGAGCATGCAGGTAGCAGTCTTTACTATACATCAAAACCATTTTAGTTGAAAAACATTTTTTTTGAACTGGTTTGCAGCCATGAATTACACAAGGGTGCCAATTTGTTGGTCAGTGGGGGAGGGGCTAAAATGGGGCAATTTTGTGATTGACTTTATTTTTACAAAACTTCATGACATTTGCCGTTCATCTGATGGAGATAGAAAAGCATGGACGCTCGCGATTCGTTCACAACTTATACGTTTCATGCTACCAATCGATCAAACAAGTCATCAAATAAAAAAGACCACTGCTTCATTACCAGTCCACTTCATGACAGAAGAGCGTTAGCGGTGCTCTGTAGTCTAGCAAGCCGCTCCTAACGTTACCCTGCCAGTCTGCACTGATATTAGAGGAGCCGTAACAAGTGCAGCAACTTCGCTGCTGGACTTTAGTTATATTTCATCATATACCATCAAAGGGGGAAATGCGACATGTAAATATGTCAAAATGCGGGACTGTCATGCACAAATCAGCCTAAAACAATGTTGTAACGTAACTAACTAACGAAGTAGAGACATCGGCATATTAGCGATTTTTTTGTTATGCTTTTTATAAAGAAACGGTCCATAATACATTGAAACGACATTAAACTAAGATAATACTACGGTTGGAATATTTTTAAAATCTTTATTAACGAAGAAAATACTACATTTGTGGTTCACTTCGGATGGTAGCGTAGCGGTCCCCATGATCTTCCTGTTACTTCCAGAGATTCGCAGGGCATTCTGGGTAGCCCTTGGTTTGAAGTGTGCCTCTGAAAAATCTCCGTTTGAAGTGCTACAAACTCCTTCGGCTTGGCCCTACCCCTTGGAAAATAGAGTATTGGGACAGCCCTACCCCTTCACGTGAACGCGCAAAACGGAGGGGTAGGGCCAAGGGGTGTATTGGGATTCACTCGAAGTCTATGGTACAAATCTTGTAGTTAACAGTCCCAACGTAACAAAAACATCTCACACAGTCAAAATACAGTGGATATGGATGAAACTCAGAAATTCCAAAATTCATTGAAAAACACTTTCCTTACCAATTTCATGGCTAGGGAACAATCACAGCCAAAATTACCTCAATAAATGCACCTCACAACTACACAAATTTCCCTTAACAGGGCATAAGGGTTAAACAAAAAAATATTAAACAATTGAGTTATTTATACTTTTACTGAAGATTCCAAGGAAAACACTGTTATACCTACTTTAACAGATGTTTAGAAGTTTCACAACCCTTAGGCCCCTGCAACCCATTCAAAACATCGTAGAATATTAACATAATAGAAATTTCTCAAAAGTTGGATTTTTAAAAATACAAGGTTTATAGCAGTGTGATTCTCAAAACATGAAATGTTCAACACAGAAAGCCACTTACTTTAGTTCAGTAGAATGAATTGACCCTATTAGACATGGTAAGTGGGGAGCCATTAAAAGATAATTGTGATTAGGCCAGGGGTCTGTAATTGATGCAGCAAATAATAGATCCAATGGATCATTGATCCATAATTGAGCCAGTATTAACCATATTTCAAGCCAGGAGAGACTACATTGTAAATTTGAATACAAGCTTTAAAGCCCCCATATTATGGAAAACGGTTTATTCATGGCGCTTATACATGTTCCACAGGAAATTACTTCCCTAAGCAGCTGAGAAAATTTGAAAACTGGAAGTCAACCAGTTTTTCTGTATTTTCCTTTTTCCCAAAATGGTGCCAAAGATAGGAGAAAAACAGCCCGTTTCAGAAAATGGTTCTTTTGGACGTCATAAGGTGCAGATCCAGCCCCTCTCAGAGCATGCTCATGCCCAGTTGAACAACCAATCCCATTTACGTCGTCGCAAAATGCAGCTCACAGCATATCACATTCGGACGCCGCTGGAATGCACCATTACTTTCCGACGAGTGAAGCTAAAACAACAGGAGATATACACTATATTGCCAAAAGTATTCACTCACCCATCCAAATAATTGAAATCAGGTGTTCCAATCACTTCCATGGCCACGGGTGTATAAAATCAAGCACCAAGGCATGCAGACTGTTTCTACAAACATTTGTGAAAGAATGGGTCGCTCTCAGGAGCTCAGTGAATTCCAGCGTGGTACTGTGATAGGATGCTACCTGTGCAACAAGTCCAGTCGTGAAATTTCCTCGCTCCTAAATATTCCACAGTCAACTGTCAGTGGTATTATAACAAAGTGGAAGCGATTGGGAACGACAGCAACTCAGCCACGAAGTGGTAGGCCACGTAAAATGACGGAGCGGGGTCAGCGGATGCTGAGGCGCATAGTGCGCAGAGGTCGCCAACTTTCTGCAGAGTCAATCGCTACAGACCTCCAAACTTCATGTGGCCTTCAGATTAGCTCAAGAACAGTGCGTAGAGAGCTTCATGGAATGGGTTTCCATGGCCGAGCAGCTGCATCCAAGCCATACATCACCAAGTGCAATGCAAAGCGTCGGATGCAGTGGTGTAAAGCACGCCGCCACTGGACTCTAGAGCAGTGGAGACACGTTCTCTGGAGTGACGAATCGCACTTCACCATCTGGCGATCTGATGGACGAGTCTGGGTTTGGCGGTTGCCAGGAGAACGTTACTTGTCTGACTGCATTGTGCCAAGTGTAAAGTTTGGTGGAGGGGGGATTATGGTGTGGGGTTGTTTTTCAGGAGCTGGGCTTGGCCCCTTAGTTCCAGTGAAAGGAACTCTGGGGATGGCCCCTTCCTGTTCCAACATGACTGTGCACCAGTGCACAAAGCAAGGTCCATAAAGACATGGATGGGAGAGTTTGGTGTGGATGAACTTGACTGGCCTGCACAGAGTCCTGACCTCAACCCGATAGAACACCTTTGGGATGAATTAGAGCGGAGACGGAGAGCCAGGCCTTCTCGTCCAACATCAGTGTGTGACCTCACAAATGCACTTCTGGAAGAATGGTCAAAAATTCCCATAAACACACTCCTAAACCTTGTGGAAAGCCTTCCCAGAAGAGTTGAAGCTGTTATAGCTGCAAAGGGTGGACCGATGTCATATTAAACCCTATGGATTAAGAATGGGATGTCACTTAAATTCATATGCGAGTCAAGGCAGGTGAGCCAATACTTTTGGCAATATAGTGTATCAACGCTCCAGTTATTATTTTGTAGGCTGCAGGCAGCAACATAGATCCCTGCACAGTCTCCCAACACGTGAAAATGCCAGGACAGAGTGGATTAATTTTATTTTTAACAGCAACAGCTACAGTTTTTTTTCTGTGTGATGATCAGTACTCAGACTGCTTGTGCAAAGGCAGGATTAGCATCTAAATTGAAGCTTAAAGATGGAGCAATTCATAAGGTACATGACCCATCTGCAAAATTGAAATCTGTAAGTGTAAGTGTGCAGGAAAGTACAATATTACACAGAATTGTTATCAGTGAGAAACTAAGTGGAACTGCCTCAGCTGCCTCTTCCCATTCTGGGTCAGACTCCGGCTCAAACATGTCCGGTCTCAATGTTGGTTCTGGAGCAGCCACCATGGTTATGGTAGATTTCTGCATCAAGCTTATTTGTTTACCTTGAGCAGCATGGGCACTGTGCTCTCCGCCTCCACCAGGCGATTCCATGTAGGTTGTATGTAATGAGCACTGCTCTGATTGGCCGCGATTGAGGCGTGAGGCGGCCAATCAGAGCAGTGCTCATTACATACAACCTACATGCCCTCAAAACAGCCTGTTCTTTACAATGGAGAAAATGAGAGACTGAAATACACACCACAGAAGCTGGTTTTAGGTTGTTTTTTTTATATAGGCTTCACAAAAGTCTTGTAAAGACCCCCAGGAACAGTTTAAATAGCCCAAAATTAGTACAATACCCCCCCCCCCCCCCCCTTTAATGGATAATGAATCAAATGAACACTGGCGGTGGCTGCAGTTGAAATCAGTGTTCATGGGTTAAAGGAGAACCCTGTGAATCTTGGATGCTAGTAGGACCTTTCTAATTGCCCTGCTCAGTGGGACATTCCTTTTGGTGTGGTGATAGTATCGTTGTTTTGAGAGAGAGAGACACTAATGTTGCATGTTTTTACTATGAAATCCTTTATTGATTGAGCATAAGACCTTTAAAAATCTCTTCAAAACCTGTTCTAATTATCTGAAAAAGTTAACTTTTTGACTTGTTTTTAATTCAGAACTGCATCCTTAAAGGAGTGATAAGTAACATTTTTACTGCCCAACAAAAGCTCCCTGCCCACTGGAATTTCCAGACACTCCCTACCCTCCTATCCCCTCTACACTACATAGTTGGTTCTCTGCTTTAATCAGGTAGCTTACTCGTTTCTTTTGTGCGAAATACAAGCCATTGAAACTCAAGGAGACAGGAGGGGTGAGAGGAGTGGGGAGTGTGCCAGACTTGTGTAGGAGTAGGACTGTGTAGGAGTTTAGTTTAGTACTTTAGTTTTGCCAATGCTGTTGCAATTCTCACTGGTCAATGTTAGAGGTTTGATTACTTATTGCACCTTTAAAGATTTTAGTTATCACACTGTTGCAGTAGTCATCTTTTTTTTTTTTTTTTTCTTTCCTCCTTTTGCTTGTCTGGATCCAGCATGTCAAATGAATACATTGCAAATATATCATATTCAAATACCAACCCTGTGGTCCAGCTTGCATACAGTAACAATGTCATTGATGCCACTTCTGTCCCGGCACTCCTGCTGTGGGATCCTGACACCATTGCCAATTATGTAGCCATTTCAGGGTCAAAGTGTGCTCACGGTGTGTTTCTGCAGACCAATGACCTTGTGGCTGACCGGTTCCTGCTGGAAAAACGTGCAGCAACCACAAACCACTGGAGGTTTGTAAAGGATGGCTGCTCTTAACAGAAAATTACCCTTTGAACAAAAGTAGCCAAGCAGCATGGGCAGATGGTGCTAACAGGAAGCCATTCCAGACAATTTAATGGCACCTTGGGGGGTGGATTTTCTCTACTGGGGGTTCTCGTTGCTGTATTGTGTCACCCCCAGCCTTCCCACCGTGGATCCTTCTTCCTCTCTACTCCCCAAGTCAGAGGCTACATCGCGGCTTGTTAGCACACCATGGTGTTCTACAGGAAAACAGGTCATTTTGATTCCTTTGTGAGCACACACTCTCACACAGACTCTATTCATGTCTTTAACTCATACACACGTACATATTGTACACACACATACACAAACACTTAAAGATGGGAATATCCAGTAACAGCCAATGTGTCCATGCCTTGAGTGTCACACTGTGCACCCTATCTGCTGGTGCTGCTCCTGGCTGCCCCTGTACTCTGATCCACATGTATGTGTATTTCAGAGGGATATGTAAAGAAACAGGAATTTTAGAGCACGTCATTAGCCATTTTACACACAGTGTAGCTGAAACGAGCAGGCACACGCACACAAGCAGAAAGAGAGAGATTTATATGTATATATAGATGCATGTGCATTTTATTCGACACCATACCGCTCAAGTATACATAATACTCAGTGTTTAATAAGAGATGCCGGGGCTCAACTCGCGTTGCCTCGCGCACCTACTCTTGTAAGGTTCACTGGACGTAACGTTGTTTAATACCAGTTTAATATACGTGTTGTTGTCGCACTTTAGAGCCCGGAGCTCTGATTTGCCGGACAAATTGGATTCTAGGCATTTGCCACTAGCCCCGGCACAAATTAAGCACTGATAATACTTAATAATTTTTCATTCATTGCTGTTCTTACTTGTGTTGCCCTGTTACTGTGGCATGTACTTTCATATGGTTGTAAATGTTCTTTGTCTGTTCATATACGTTTGCTCTGGCAATATAAGCACTGTCTTTTCATGTCAATAAAGCTTCAAATTGAAATTGAATAGAGAGAGAGACAAACAGGCACACGGAGAGAGAGAGAGAGAGACGAGCAGGCACACACACAAGCAGAGAGAGAGAGACCAAACCCCTACATTGAGAAAACCAGCGGAGATCGGCGCCGGTGTGAACAACCAAACTCTTTCTTGCTCGATCGGCGCTTTTCGCGGCGCTGCCTTTTCTTACCGCGTCCGGTGTGTCCCCGGCGTAAGAGTACATACAGTTCATACGTGGTTTTCACCAGGAGTAATTACTTCTGGGAGGATCAGGTTCCACACTATTTAAATTGAGCCTGAAATGCACAGACATATTACATTTGGAACAAACCTGCACAAATTGAACGTGTAAGTGACTGAAGAACAAACAGGGAAATGGTGAGATTTGAATACCATTCATTAAAGGAAGAAAAGCAAGAAGACTGAAGAAAATGAGGCAGTGGTGTTGGTAGCCTAAAGACTGCAGAAGCAGACTTGTGACCTGGGGGTTGCTGATTCATATATCCAGGACAGCTGGGAAAATCTGGGTGTGAAAAGTTAATGACTAACATTCTCCTCAACTACTGCCGAGCTGTCCTTGAGCAAGGGACCTAACTCCCAATGTTCCAGGTGGGTGACACTTCATTTAGAGCTTTTTTTAAATTTCATTACATTGTGTAAGGATGTAGACTATAGCTTAAAAATGTTTTCATTATGATTACAGTGATGTGTAAGTGATTAACAACCTTTTTTCAACAAGCCTTAGTTTTGTTCTATCTTGAGTAAATAGTTTTGTACATAAAATTAAATTGTACCTTAATGGGGAGTAAGAATAAGTGTGACCAATTAATAGGTTGTTAAAACGTCACTATATAAAGGCTATAGCAGTGCATAATGGCTGTGGCCATACTTAATTCTCTTCCCTTAACAAAATAGTCAAGTTGCCTTTCTTTGCTGGCTATGTAACATGAGAACTGTCTGTCTGGGGTCCCCTCTCCTCCTCCAGTGTGATCCCCTCTTCTCTACTGGGTCCAGGGTCCAAGGCTCTGAACCAACATTTACTGCTGCAGTTACCCTTTGCCATTCAATATATTTTATATTGTTTGTAACACCAGAATTAAGGCCCTAAAATAATAGACATTTTCTCAGTTTCTCCAACCATTACTTCACAGTTGCTCAGAATGCAGATCACTCGTAATTTCCTGTGCATGACTCACCAAGGCAAAATAAGCGATATACAGTATGTATGTATAGTAGTATGTATGTAGTGTAAGTAAACAAACAATATTCAGAGAATTTAAACGTATTGATGAAATGAACTCACCTGTGATTGTATTATCCATTGCTCCATATAATTAATATCATTATAAATTATTACGCCTGCTTACGCCTTCCGTTTCACATACTCTGCTCACCGCTCTGACCCTGCCTCCTCTGCAAGTGGCCATTCGAAGTGATGTTATAATGACTAATGAAACAGGGCCATAGAGATAGTGGGAGTGAGCACTCATGACATATCCTGTTCCTCAATGCATAATGCCATATGAGTCAGATGATCTTCTTCTACACCGTATGTAAAGAGTATTGATTGTCCTTACAATGTATCTCACCACCTAACGGCTCTGAATTACCTTCCCCAAGCATGTTATGTTTTCACCCTTTTACCTTGCTTGTCTGCCTGTCAGTGGGATATGTCAAACACTTAGGAATGGATTTTCATGAAATTTAGTGGACAGATAGGCCTTGGGCCATGGAAATATTGATTTGATTTTGGTGGTTATCTGGATCTGGGATTTCCGCCATTACACAATCAGCCTTTTTTAGCCATAACTATGAAACTAAAGGAGAGAGAGATATGCTTCCAAATCCTAAGAGTATGTTTGCAGGGTAAAGAAATGAATTAAAGTTGAAGTTGAAGTGATAGGAATGATATATTTGGATGTAACAGCAAGTAGGAGATATTCTGTAATGGGTTGACTGAGAGTTTGTTTTGATGTGCACTTTCCCCTTTTGCACACATAGCAAATTTGCAGTCGAAGATTGCACTGTTAGTGTGGCCAGCTTTGACTGTGAAGTCAAATTAAATTAAAATATTATTACCATATTGTGTTTTCGTTGTCTCCTTCCTTCGGAACATAATTCCTCAGTAATCTATGTCTGATTTTGTCAGCTTATTCTTTATTTTCCATTTTCTCAGGCACTGTACACTACATTCTCAATTGTTGTTATTATAGCGTATCCTAAAACACACAAATGTGGCACAGCCTTTATTGAAGGCTAGTATATCTACATGTTCCCAGACCTTTACATATGAAGGACTGTAAAATAGATTTAAAGGGCACAGATCTCCATTTGATAAGGATAAGGGACCCTAGGGGACCCCAGGGACCCTAAGGATGACTATGGTAAACAACTGATCAAGATAAAAGAAAAAAAGTTTTTAAAAATTTGTACTTTACCAACATGGCAGGATCTTTACCGAATGATTTATCAATAAAATAAGGCATCAAAATTTTGTTAATGGGCCAATAGGCCTATTGATTTCTTTTTTGAACATGACATGTTTAATATGCCATTTAAATTGTGATGTGGCTCACAATCATGAGAATTAGGGGCGTCCTGGTGGCTCAGGTGGCCACATAACCGTGACGTCCTGGGTTCGCATCCCTCCTCTCTCACCTGATCTTTCCTGTCTCTCTCTACTGACTGTCAAATAAGGGCAAAATGCCCAAAAGAAATCATGAGAAGTAATGTATAATTGGGGAAATGTCTAACAAATCACTTATTGAATGACTTATTCATTATTACTTGATCTATTACAGTACAATATAGGGTGTGCTTTCTGAATCTGCCTCTAATGGTGTCCTTGTTGTGAGAACACATATGGATTTCTGTGTAGATGGAGACTGCTGTAGATTTTTTAACTCTTTGAGTTCTTAATTATCTTATTTTTAATTCAATCATTTCAAGAAGTGGGTTTTGTTTGAATTTTAAAAAGTGGAAATCTTGTGCAATAAAAAGTTTCTTACAGTCTATAAAGAGATTGAAAATAAATTGAAATTGAAAACGAGTTTCAAGCAAAACCCTGGGTGACTGGAAAACTTAAACATGGGCCAAATTTGTCCATTTGACAAGTTCACAGTGAATATTCTCTAAACTCTAAAAGCAAGAATGGTGGGCAATCAAAACTGATAGGTAAGCACTGCTAGCTAAGGGACACAGTTGAGTGACTATAAACATTTCAATTGTTTTGAGTAAAATAAGTGTATTTATAACAGGCAGTTTGTTGAGAATTCCAAGTCCTTTCTGTGTCTATTACGAATGCATTGACTTCTGATTGTGCTACATAACTCAAACAACATGGCTGCATCAATCCCCCAGCCTCACCAAACCCCACCACATGCTGTGGTCTAGGCTACTCTATTCCCTCACAATATGGCCGCCTGGTGCGTTGGGCACACAGAGACATCAATTAGAGAAAGGTTACCTTGCACTGCTGCTGGCCGGTTGTCTGGCTGGCTCCAACAGAGCCAGAAAGTGAGAACACAAGATGAAGAGACAACTTTTGTGGGCAATTTAATTCCACCCTCCCACTTAAAAACTAGGTCTGAGCAATCAAATGCCTGGAATTCCAATGGTATTATTAATTACGGCTGGTGGCATAAGGTTTAATTTTGTTTGGTAGAGGGGTTGTGTTTATGCCATTGGATATTTACTGGAGCAGATGAGGTTAAAAAATCTTAAACCCGTATTCTTTGTTCATCAGATTAATCTTCTATCCCACCACAGGCAACTTCTAAAACTGGCACCAGCATTAATTATAGAAAAATACCTTGTGCAGCAGGGTTGTGGGTATGTGCACATGTGTGTCTGTGCCTGCTGGTGCATTCATGTGGCTGTGCACAAAGAAGAAAGACTGTTTTTGTGAAACCCATTTCCAACCGCCCATTTATCAGTGGCTTCTCATTTATTAAATCACCACATGTTTTTTGCTAGGATTGGAGACCACCGTCCCTATATATCCCATATAAAGCTGAATTTGGTTATTTAAGTGACTGATATGATGCACACATCAAACACACACCAATATATATCTATATATATCAGGTATATACAGCTCTGGAAAAAATTAAGAGACCACTCCAAATGATCAGTTTTTCTTTACTATTTATAGGTATGTGTTTGAGTAAAATGAACATTTTTGTTTTATTCTATAAACAACTGACATGAGTTGTTCCTGTGTTGGAATTCAACAGACACTGGAATGGAATGGTTGCCATACATGTAGAGATGCTGATTTAAGAAAAATTTGGAGTGGTCTCTTAATTTTTTTCCAGAGCTGTATATCATGTTGAAAGAACGTTGTCAGTCCACAAGCAGATGTTCAGCACCGTGGACAGTGACAACAGCCACCAGTCCTGCCAGTGCCAGCCCAGCAGTACGGCCCATCTCCTCCTCCATTGGGGTCCCTTCTCTTGCTCCAGTGATCCGCACACTTCCACTGTGCACAGTAATGTGCTTCTTGGCCTCGCGCTTGAAGTCACACCACTTCTTAACCTCATCAATGCAAGAGCTAAGGCCTCCAAATAATACATTTTATTTTTTTAATTCTTCTAACCATTACTTCAACTTCACCGTCTGAAACTCTGCTTCTTCACACTCTTTACTAATGCTTTTGCTGTTTCTTCTCAAAACTAAAATAATAACAAGAGGCATTTATATACAAATCAGGCTAATTGGGGGTGTGTTGGAAACCATTTATGGTAAATTGTGGGCATAGCCATACGGCTCATGCGTGTGTGCACAATTTCAGGATGATTGAGATTGATCAGGAAAAAACATGCATACACAGGGATTTATAAACCTGATGAAAAGACTGTGCACACATGTTTCCTGTTTTGTGTGTACTCAGATTTATACACTTAAATATACACAATTTTATGCATCTGACCCCAGGCCTTCTGATGAAACATTTCTGAGAACCTCGCTCACATGTCTAATTGGAATTAATGCCAGTTCAAAAAATAAAATCCTATCATGTTCTATTTTCTCACCTCTGGACTGAGGAATAATGGAATATAAGGTAAGCAAGGAGAAGATGATGACAGGAAGGAGGACAGAGCAGGTGAGAAAAAAGAAGGTGAGATCTTAAGTACAGATGAAAACCCAAAACAAAGGCAAAACAATGGGAGCACAGAATAGGAAAGGGAGTGGGTGGGAAATAAAAAAGATACGAGTTGGAAGTCAGAAGCAGAAGCCCAGGAAGCTGACACATGGCAACAAAAATTCCATGTCAGCCAGTTTAGATAAAAAATGACAATGATATGCGAGGGAGGAAAAAAAAGAAATGGTGAGAAGAGGTGGGAGGAGGAGGAGGGTGACAGCAGATGGCTCAGGAGCAGCGACCCGTGGGGCAACATCAGGTAGACAACGGAAGGCCACATCACAGGGCATGAGACAGAAAAGGACAAGCAGGGACACATCTGTGTGGATGCAGCCAGCCGTGCAAGACCAATGCTCTGCGGGGTCACCTGTCAGAGTAGGGAGCTGGGAATGGGGGTAAGGGTACCACTGCAGCAAACAGGTGCCCTGACAGTTGCAGGGGAAACAGGAGAAATAAAGGAAGGGGGGAATAGAGAATCAGGAAAATCCTGGGGGCAAGAGCATTTGTTGTTTCTCTATTGTAAAACTTAATTTAAGTTCTTCATATTTCACAACATTGCATTTATGTCTACCTTTGAAATACAACACACTTTCATTTCAGTTTTCCTGTCATTCTCTGTAGGCACTCCATTTTACTACATACCCATGTCAATGCCACAGTGCTGTGTGGGACCAAGTGTGGGTTTCTGATGCCATAACTTTAACAGCCTTTAAACAGAATGGGTACTGTAGATGCTATTCAAAGTGCATGCAGAGAATACCAACTGCACAGTACTGAAATAGAGACTAACATTCTAAAAATACAGTAGCGTAAATCTTTCTATCTTTTGTATTTTTAGAGCACTTTAAATACACTTTATTATACACAGTATAATTAAGAAATTATGCAGCATATCCTTCTGAGATACATATAGCAGTGAGGACATATCATTGATCGACACACTGGCTGTTGTGGTAATAAGATGATTCCTCATGGTCCTCCTATACAGAATGCTTTTGTTTTCTTGAATACCTAAATATGGTCTGTGTGTACTGGGACATGAATCTGTAATGTTATATACATCATATAACATATACAGCTTGTTTCTTGGGATAATTGAAAAAAGTTACAATAAAAGTTATAATATACACCCAATAATATATAATATATAATATACAATAATATATCCCTATGCTTTCGTTTTAGGAGAGGTGCCGATACAAAACTAGTGTTGCTGTAGGGTTATTGTATGTGGGGGACTTCTTCTGCCCCAGTCAGTCCCCTTTGTGAAGGCTGCACCTGCTGCACATGGTAACTCACACCACATCCATTACCTCTGATTTGTAAACATATGAGTAACTTTAGAAGTTGAAATACTGTTATGTTAATTAAAATACACATATTTATCACTAAACTAACAATTGTTGTGGAATTTCTTCTTAATTCAGATGAGGGTTCTAAACCTCCAATGAAATTACTGGTTCGAGAAGTTCCTTTTATTATGAGCTCTCAGTGAAATGGGATCAACAAGTTGCAAAAACTTGCATTATTACCAGTTCTAAGGATGGTTCTTCTTTCTTGATATTATATACTCCTAGGTTAGTAATGCTACGCCTCATGGGTGCAATTGGTTCATACAACCATAACAATGGCAGATAATCTTCATTTTCATGCGATGAACATAACCGAACATAACCGTCAGCTGGACTATATCTCCCTAAACTGTGGCTTGGCCTGTCATAACCAGGTGCAATTTCTTATCGACCCTTCTGTGGTCATGTTTTACATGCTTATCTAGTCAGTTATATATGCAAGCACAATATATATGAAGTGAATATTTTCCTCTCACACAATGCTGAGGTTTGTAGTGTGTTAAAATGTTTCTGTAGTGTTGTACTGTAGTTTTACCTCCTTTGTGTCTGTCTTGGCCAACATTTGATATACCGTATGTGCCACAGGGTCAGTTTGTTCAGTTCAGTTCCTATTATGCTGTAGTTAAGTTATTTTTCTATTTATTTATTCAGTTTTAGTTTGTGGCCCAAGAACAGTTTCTTTACTATTTTTCTTATTCTTTTGTCTATTTGCTTTGATGACTGCACTGTCTTGCTGGTTAATAGTGATTTTTGGTTATGAAAACACCTTCACTATTGACACCCTACCTGTGTCTCCTCCTGCCTAATTGGTTGGTTCCTTACACCGCTTGATCTCAATAATTATGGACCTATTTCAAAATTTTCCAAGGTCCAAGAAAAGATTATTTCATTACAGCTACTATCAATTTTGAGAAGTTTAAGGCCCTGTCACAGTATTGCGTATCGGACTAGCGTATGCCAGCGTATGAAAAAAAACACTCATACGCTGGTTACGCTGGTATACGCTGACATACGCTATCATACGCTATCACGTGACACTTTGTCACGTGATAGCGGCACATTGCAGCATTATTGCAGTAGACGTAAAGCTATCAACATGGCTCCCAAGAAGAAGACATCGTCTACCCGGGGCCGAGAAAAGGGCAGGAAGTAGGAAATGGGATCCTATATATACACTTTATCAAAACGCTGGCAATACGCTGGGGATACACTTGCCATACGCCAATCATACGCTAGTTGTACGTTAAATACGTTACTCAATCGTCAGGCATACGCCTGCTGTACGGTATCAATACGCTAGCTGTACGGTACACCTTCATGCCAGCGTATTGCCAGCGTATGACCAGCGTACTCCACCTATGAGTAACCTACCTCTAGCGTACCTCTAGCGTAACTCGAGCGTATTCAGCGTATACCTAGCGTATGCTTTGCATATAAACCATACGCTGGCATACGCTCAAAATTTTTCAGCATGCTTAAAAATGTTAAGTGTCTTCAGCGTATGCCAGCATATGAGTGTTTTTTTTCATACGCTGGCATACACTAGTACGATACGCAATAGTGTGACAGGGCCTGTAGTAGTAGCAGCTCTTCTCCAACACCAGTATGATCTGATCGATTTGGCAGTTCATTTGCTATCCATATGCATACTACGTTGGCCATACGCTGGACATACGCTGGCAATACGCTACTCATAGGTTCAATACGGTATTTTCAAGGGCTTTTTGTGCGTATGAAATGAATTATCACCAGTACACTCTCTACTGGTGGTGCCGTCGCACCCCTGAGAAGTCCACTTGGTGTTTCCCGAACTGAATCTCTTTTCTCACAGTTTCCTTAGACTCTCTCACCAAGCTAACTCTGTCTTCAAAACCCACGACCTGCATGCTAGACCCTCTGCCTGCTAAACTGCTTAAAGAAGTTTTTCCTATCCTAGGACCCTCCATTCTCTATATGATCAATCAGTCGCTCTCCACTGGCACTGTGCCCTCTGCCTTTAAAGCGGCCGTGATCAAGCCACTACTGAAAAAACCGAACCTTGACCCCGAAGTACTCCAGAACTATAGACCAATCTCAAATCTGCCGTTCCTCTCCAAATTGCTTGAACGAACAGTAGCGAGTCAACTTACAGACTTTCTGTCAAAAAAGAACCTACTTGATCCCTTCCAATCGGGTTTTAGATCCTTTCACTCGACCGAAACTGCACTTACGCGAGTGGTAAATGACCTTTTGTTAGCTATTGACTCCAACTCAACCTCATGACTATTGCTACTTGACTTGAGCGCAGCCTTCGACACAATTGATCATACGATACTCTTGAACCGTCTTGAACATTATATTGGTATCCGGGGATCAGCCCTTTCTTGGTTTAGGTCTTACCTACTTGATAGATCACATCGCGTCTTTTACAACAACATGACCTCAGAGTGTTGCAATATGGACTTTGGTGTCCCGCAAGGCTCTGTCCTAGGACCACTGCTATTCTCTATCTATATGCTACCACTTGGTGGCATCATTCGCAAATTTGGAATTAACTT
The DNA here is from genome assembly GCA_034670385.1 of Hoplostethus mediterraneus. NCBI lineage: Eukaryota > Metazoa > Chordata > Actinopteri > Trachichthyiformes > Trachichthyidae > Hoplostethus > Hoplostethus mediterraneus. The sequence goes on from JAXDDW010000064.1 coordinate 1,765,361, forward strand.
CCATTGCTACGCCGATGACACCCAAATTTACATACCAGTCAAACCAACCGATAACACCCAATTCCAAAAACTAGAGGCCTGCCTATCAGAGGTCAAATATTGGATGTCCCTAAACTTCCTACTTCTTAATGGCAGCAAAACTGAGATGCTGATTGTGGGACCAGCTAGACATAGACACTTATTTGAGAATACTACTCTCAATTTTGATAGTTGTGTAATCTCCCAGAGCCCATACGTTAAAAATCTTGGGGTAAAATTCGACCCTACCCTCTCATTCGAGTTGCACATTAAGGAGATCACTAAAACAGCGTTTTATCATCTTCGTAATATTGCCAAAATTCGACCCATGCTAACAGAGGCAGACGCAGAAATTTTAGTACATGCCTTCGTATCATCCAGAATCGATTATTGCAATGCCCTTTTTTCAGGCTTACCTACTGGGCGAACTAACAAATTACAATTGGTTCAGAATGCTGCTGCCAGAATCCTGACCAAAACTAGGAAATTCGACCATATAACTCCCATTCTATCCTCATTACACTGGCTACCAATTCAAGCCAGATGTGACTTTAAGGTGCTTTTACTTACATATAAATCATTACATGGGATGGCACCGTCCTATTTATCCGATTTGATTATACCATACAAACCGCCACGTGCCCTTAGATCTCAGGACGTTGGCTACCTGTCTATCCCAGCAGTCAAAAAGAAAACTGCAGGTAACAGAGCCTTTTTCTTACCGGGCTCCATATCTATGGAACAGTCTGCCTGCCTCAGTCAGAGAGGCAGGCTCTATCGACGTCTTTAAGTCAAGGCTAAAAACCCATTTATTCTCTCTGTCATTTGACCAGCCCTGAGGGAGTGGCTCAGTCTCGTCTCAGAGTAAGGCTAGCCTAGTAAGGCTAGTCTAGTAAGGCTAGGCTCAGTCTCTTCTCAGAGTAAGGCTAGACCAGTTAGCTTATCCTAGCTCAGGGTCCTGCCGATGGATATTAGCATCCTGCCTGCATGTCCTATTGTCCTGGTCTACTTGCTGCTGTCCACTGACGCTGGTCATGTTTGTCTGTGTGAGCGCGTGTGTGTGTATGGGTGTGTGTGGGTGAGTCTCCTATCTGTTCCAGGCTGTAGCCCGGCAGAGTTGGCGTCCGAGTGGTCCCGCCTCCTAGGACGATGCTGACTGAGCAGGCGTTGCGTTCTCCTATCTGGGCAGAGTTGGCGTCTGCATGGTCCCCTAGTCCTATGATGACGTCGACTGAGTTGCCGTTGCTGTGATGCCCCATCAGATGTGGATGTCCCACCAAAATGAATTGCTTTTGACACCTGACAGTGAGGTGTCTCCAATTATGGCACTGATAGCTCCACAGTGCCCTGCCCTCCTCCTGTGGCTGATAAACTGTGCCTACTTCTCACGATTTGTTTTTTGCAGTCTAGTTTCATATCAAACCACTTTTTACCTCATTAACTATGCAGAACAACGCACTTGTTCTGCTCAAACAGCATTGACAGCATCAGTAATTTTGCCTTACTTTTATCAGTTCCCATGACTTCACTGCTTATGCTTTTGAAAATCATGTTCTTTTTCTTATTTCTTATTGCCTTTTATAGTGTTGAACCGGGGCGTTTACCTATCATCCATTTTAGACTTTACTTTGTCCTCATTCATTCTGACTGGTTTGGGTGTGTGTGATTTATAACTAGGCTTGTTTGCTCCCTTTATGGAACTTCATGAGCAGTACCTTGAAGCTGCAGGTGTCAGGTTCAAATCTCACTGCATCCCAAAGAGATTTTCTTTTTTTCTTTAGAGAATAGAATGTCCAGATTTTGTGCTGTTGGTTAAGTTGTAGATTACTTTTGCACCTCAAACCTGTTCTCCAAAGAGCTGTTCACTAACCACTATGCTACTGATCTGAGTGTAGTGTGTGCAGGAGACATCATCTTCCTCACTCTTCCTCTCTGGACCAGACAGGATACATATCGACACCCCAAAGACTAACACATTCCTCCCCCCACGGCCTTTTGATCAGGTCAGGACCCCTGCCGGGCTCCTAGGGACCCAAGGAACCCCCCTCTCTCAACAAAAGGGTGGCTCTTGCCATAAAACCACTAAAAATAACACTTGGCAGGGCCGAGTAGCCGCTCTGGTGCCATGGTGAGGATAAGGGCCGGGGAAATGTACCTGATCTGCCCTCCAAGGGAGGGACAGACTAAGAGAACAAAGAAACTCTGGAATGTGTAGCAAACATTGACTTTGCTTATATGTTTTATTAGATTTGAATAACACATCCTGTGGCAGATGATGTATCCTACTTCCCAATGTATTATCTTGCTTATTCAAAGCACACAGCATGTGTTTTTTGTTTTACTCGGCAGTGTTTTGTGGTAAGACAGTGATGTTTGATATCATACAAACACATTTATTGTAAGGTGATTAAATATGTCACTTGCATCCCAAAAGGATCAAGAAAAACAATGTTTCCAAACCTGAGCTGGAAATGCAGTTTTAGGCGAATGTTACTGAGCACTGTCACTGAGCATGCAAATGAGGGAAACACCTTCTCTCCTGACTTGCCATAAAGCCCCCTGAGCCCTTGGCTCTCTCTCTCACTCTCTCACGAAATCTCACGAACGAAGAAAGCAGGACAACTCCTGCAACCTGTGGACAGGCAAAAACTCAGGCAGAAGGACATCAAGAAACATCAAGAAACAGAACTCCACCGTCCTGCAGCCCATCCTGAAACTAAGTTTGAACCTGGCTCAAAGCTCTTCTCCAAGCTCAACTACCAGATCAGCTCTACGGTGAAAAGACGAGGCGCCGCTCGAATTCACTCCACCTGATCCAGAAGACTCGTAACCAAATCAGAAGTCAGCCGCTCCACTACTCTGCTACCTGAACGACGTGAGTCAACACATCGCCCTATCCCTCTATCTCCACTGAGGTGAACTGTTGGCAGGACGACTCCGACGAACAATGGCCCCCGGACCGCACTCCACTACGGCCCAACTGACGTCGACTGGTCCAGACCAACACGTGCGTGTGTTTACCTGTCTACTGCGACTGCGCGACGGTTACCACGGAGACGAGGATGCTGCTGACACCCTGCAAACCAGACGGTAACCAACTTTCTTGTTGATGCACGAGTGATGCAAAGGCAGGGTTGAACTGTGAAAGTGAGGTTAGAATACTCTCTCTCTCTCTCTCTACTATTCTCTGTCCTTCTGTCCCAAGTCTCCCGGAAACTGTCAGCTGTCCTCCTTGCCATGTTTAATCCCAATATCATTTGCCACTCTTATTTGATAAATCCTCTGCCACTGTTTAACTTCCTACCTTGTTTGATATATCCTCTGCCACTGTTTAACTTCTTACCTTATTTGTCAGTTTTACTGCCATTATCTGTTTTAGTTTAGTATACATTTATTCATTTTATTGGTGTTTTATTTACATAGTTAATAAAATCTTTGCATTCATAAAGAACTGGCTTTTGTGTGTCATTGATATATCCTGGACATGAAGGTAGAAAATCACTGAAATCTAGAGCTCACTTCTTCTGATTATTAGACTGATATCATTATAAAGAGACTATTCCAGTGTAAACTGGTGGTGCCCCGTGAGTGTTAATTAATAAGATATTAATTACTAAGAATCATTTCAATAATTGTCAATTTTCAGAATTGACCAAATAGTCTCATCATTCATAACGAAGCTCAACACGCTATATGAGTCTAACATGCCAGGCAAACAAACCCAGTTAAGGCAACGCCAAAGGCGAACTGACAAGCAAGTCCAACTGAAAATAAAGCAAGTCTGAATAAAGACCTGATGATAAAGACCTAATGTTAAAATGTAAACAATCATATTTTTGCAATATATTCAGTCATTTGGAAGAAAAGGGTTCTAGATAGAAATAACCCTTTTGGAACCTTTTTTTCTTAGTGTACAATATCTAGTGAAATAACAGGAAATTGAAACAATTTTCAGTCTTCACACGTTTATCTATTTTATTCAACAGCACATGATTCGACGATAACCAACTCCACTCGGTTCGCCTCCATCTGTGCTGTGTTTTGGATATTGAACTCAAGTTTATAAGTTTTCAAATGTTAAACTTAAAGTTATCCATTGACTTGACTAATTGTGAGTTTTGTCCGGGTTGTCAACGTTCATTTAACTCATGTCTGTAAGTTCTAAGTTGAAAAAAGGGGAATCGGGGGGGGGGGGTGCCCCACCTTTGATTTCCCAGCATGCATTGGGAGACTGTTGACTTTACCATTGTCTGTTGTTCTTGTTCATGCAAATAATTCATGTTCATGGAGATAATGTTTTGCAGGGATTTGTTTATTTATGTTCTTTATTTTAGTTGGAAAGCTTGTTGGTTGGTGGTGGTTGACACCATGGGTGTGGTTCATAGTAGGGGAGCTGACCTGCCTACCATTTCACTGAAGATGTTTTTAGTATTGCAATTGCTGCATGCTCCTATGAAAGCAAGCTGTGCGGTTGTGAGGTTACTTCACTCACAGATGACACACTAGAATCAGCTTTAAGTTAACCCTAAAGCAGATTCTAGTGCGTCATCTGTGAGTTAGTGGTGTGCGATACTGCAAGGTTTGGTATCGATTCGATGCCAAGTAAATACAGGGCCAGTATCGCCGATACCGATACTTTTTAATAATTAAGGTTGATGCATCATCAAATTGCTAAATCTGAATGAATTTTCATGACCTTTAAGTGTTTTTGTGATTTTTCCTTTGGATTATTAATTAGTTAAAACCCAGGACAGAATTTGGGCAAAGTTTATAGGTAAATAGAAAATACTTTATTATCATAATAAAACAATTAGTGAAAATACAATAAATAAAGTGTAAATAACTAAAGAACCCCCAAAGCCTTGAGTTCAACGAAATATTCCCAGAAGCCCCCCTGTAGGCCCTGTCCCCCTGTGCAGAACAGAGGTTTTGGTTAGAGGTTTTTGTTCAGGAACAGTATCATGTTCACATTTTTCGCTTTTATTGCACATCGCCTGTGACTTACTAACTGTCCTGCCTTTGAAAAAATCCTCTCGGCTGGCACTGATGTTGCAACCACTCCCAGGTGTTTCTTGGCAAGTTTGCTCAGAGAGGGGAATGTTGGTGAATTGTTTTTCCACCAAAGTAGTGGATCCCGAGGAATTGGCCTCTCTTCTGAGTACCTACGCATTTCAATTAGGGCATCAGTGCTAGTTGTCCAATGCTGCTGAGATGCAAGGACTTGAAAGTCAAATTCTGTCCATATCCCACCTTTTGCTGCAGGTGGGGATGCAGCAGCCCCTGCAGACGAGCTTGAAGTAGTTGCAGGAGCTGGTGGCAGAGCTGGTGGCAGAGCTTGAGCTTGATGCAGATGATGAAGGTGCTGAGGTCTGACTCACTGACTGCATTTCGGTGACAAGTCGACCTTTTACAGGCTCAACATTTGCAGAGTCACGAAATCCCAGGTTTTTAAATCTAATGTCCAGGTAGGTGCTGACAGCAAGACCATAAAACGTTTCAATAGCCCTGAAACGACGGTGACATTGCGCTGACTGCTCAGCAGCTAGCTTGCTACCTTGGTGCTCAGAAGTTGCAATGGTTCTGAGAAGCAGTGACACCAGGGGAATAACCTTTGAAACTGAAACATGTTTTTCAGTTGATATCTCCCTGGTTGCTTCCTCAAATGGTCTCAGTGCATCGATGGAGAGACTGATGACAGACCATTCTTCCTCACTTAAGCAAAGTGAGCTCTTTCCAAGGAGACAGAGGACTGTAACTGCCTCCTTTTGTGCAGACAATCTCTCCCACATGTAGAATACAGAGTTCCATCTTGTCTCAACTGCTTGAAGTAGTTTTTGTTCAGGGAACTTCTGCTGCTTCTGAATTTCTTTGAGCTTGTCTGTAGCTTTAGTGCTATGGTGAAAGAAAGCAACAATAGCACTGCTTTTCTGCTGAATCTCAAGCAAGTCAGGGTGAGCCTTGAAAGAGTCTTTCAACACCAAATTCAAAGCGTGTGCAAAACATGGGTAGTGTGCCCAACCTGCTTTGCGCACAGCAGCAACCATGTTAGCGCCATTATCGGTTACTACAGCCAGAATCTTGTCCGTTATGCCCCATTCTTCCGCGATTCTGGTTAATTGTGAACAAATATTGTCTGCAGTGTGTTGTCCAGGAACAGAGCACGTTTCTAGCACGTATGCCAGCATTTGCCAGTTTTCATCTATGATGTGGCATGAGACTGTTAAATATGCCTCTGTGGCTCTTGATGTCCACATGTCACTTGTAAGCACAAGTGGTCCACATCAGGTCCACACCACTCAATGCACCACTCAATGCCTTTCTGACCTTAGAGCAGCAGTCTTCATAAAGAGCTGGTAGTTTCCCCTCCATTAAAGATTTTCTACTGGGAATTTTGTACCGTGGGTCAAGTGTCCTCACAAAATTCCTAAAGCCGTCATCTTCCACCACGGAAAGAGGTTGCAGGTCCTTCACAATCATTTCTGCCAGGCTCGTTGTAACCTCCACTGCTCTTGGGGAATCGGCTAAGTGAAATAATAAAATAATTAAGTCTGTAGCACATCTACTTGTAGTTTAAATATAGTAATCATACAGTATCCCTTTCACAGTTAACACAAAAGGGTAATTATATTCAATCAAATCTGAGCCATATTATATTCAGTATATTTGTTTCAATTCCAGTAAATGTATTCATTTAAATAACACGTTTCAATGGGATAAATGTATTATATCAAGGTCTTAGCATAATTTATACTTTTTGAGTTGGCTAAAGTCACAAATGGCCAGTTGCACTTCGAAAATTTATATTAACTAATGTCGAAGATGACTAAAATATTACTTTCACCACTATTATCTACCTGGATATTGTCTGTCAGACTGAAAGGCCTCTGCCAATGACCTCTGCCTCTGGGTTGGGGGTCTGGGTCTGTCGGGGCCAGGGGGTGGGGGATTTCTCTCCTCCTCTCTCCGTTTCTGTAGCTCGGTGTTTTCTTTCGCATGATTTTTCATATGCTTGTACAAATTTGTTGTGTTACCACTGTATCTTACAGCCTTTTTACAAATGATACAGCTTGCCGTTGTTTCATTTTCGGCCTGAAAATATAGCCACACGGCGCTCCTCTTCCTCTCTGCCATTCTTCTGCTCCGTCTCTGTGCTGTGTGCTGCTGGCCGGGCCTGGCGGCTGGCTGAGCCTGCTTGCTTGTTTGCCTGGCGCCGCTGAGTCACGTGACGGTACAACATCAAAACACAAGAGGGGGGAGGAGGAGCAAAGTGTGCCTGCTCCGCGCTGTGACAGGAGTGGCACTTGAAAGCAGCGGCACTTACACAGACACAGACAGCCAGGTCGCCTCTTTGATGAAACCGCAGCAGTGCATACAGGAGAGAAACTGAAACTAAAGTATCGATCTCATTACACTGGTATCGATCAATATCAATACCAACGTTGGTATCGATATTATCGATATTTGGATCGATCTGCCCACCACTACTGTGAGTGAAGTAACTTCAGCTCACCACATTTTAAATGTGTACTAAAGTAAGGACTTCTAGTTTAAGTATTGCATTCACTCACTCTTGTCTTTTTTTCTTGAATGGATAATTTAACATAATTAGTTGTTTTAACTCAGAGTATCAAGTGTAAACAACAAATGACCATTAGTTTAGTTAACCTTATTTCAAAGGAAATGCTTAATTTATTGATTGATAAATCTGCTTGGCCTTCATGTTAATGAGAGCATGTCATCATGTTTAATTGAGATGTGCAGCTAACAAATCTGCAACAACTACTTTCTTTTTAGACTTGCTAGAACTGTTATCCACTGATGCGAAGGCATCACTGAGGTTGTATTTAGCTGTTTAATGAGCCATGGCATTGATGATAATTTCCTGAAGGAATGTTTGGTGGGGTTTTGCTCAGATTTTTTTCTGAAATGAACAATGTGATCACACCATAACGCATACAACTAAAAACATGATGTCCTGTCTGCCCTGATGTTCATCTCCTTCATTATCATAGTTTTTAGTTATTATATATACTGTATATACTTGGTTAATCCGTCCATTCCTTTAATTGCATTCTTGCATTATTCACCACGTTTTAAAAAACGGTTTGCAAAATCATACTGATAAGGAAAAATGGAGGCCTTGGTTGATATGTTTCAGTGACTGACTATGCTTCAGTGAATCACTTATGTGTAGATTATATTTGGCTCCCGCTAATGCCATCATGCTGTCAGTTTACTATCTGGTATTCTGCTTGGAAATACTACCGTTTATGATAAATTATAAGCTTGGCCTCCTCATGACGAGGAAGAGGAAGTTCTGTACAACCACATATAGCACCCTGTTATCATGAATCAATATCAACATCAAGGATGGTGATTGACACCATACATTATACATACATTATACTACTGACTTTGCTGACTTTCACATCCACCGTTATTTTTTTTTATTTTTAAAATTATTGTAATTATTAGACTTCTCTCTCATTTGTTACATTGATGAGTCACGTTGTAACAAATGGGGGTTTGTCTGAAAGTGTTTAATTCCTGGAATGGTTTTGATATTATTTGGTTAGTGTTGCGTTTGTACCCTAGATCCTTTTCTCCCTCTATTACCTCCAAATGTGAGTTTTCCATGAAGACTAGTGCTGAGTGAGCTAGTTAGCTTCTGGGTAGGCAGCTTATCTAGGGGAGAGACTTCCGAAAACAGTTGCTTGCCAGTACTGCTGTTCTCAGGTGTTGAGTGGTAGGTAATAACCTCGTAACATGTTAGCCTAGCATGGTAGCTTTGTAGTTTAGGGTGTTGCTGGTCTAATCCTACTCTATCTGGTAGATATTCCTAAACAGTGGTGAAAAGATACTATTCTGTCCACATTTAAGGCCTGTTTAGTAGAGGCCAAGAGTGAAACATTAGCTACTGGTATGGTGTTTCTTCGCACTAGCTCTCTAGAACGTGACAAGTCGACTCCTTTTCTATTGTTTAGTTGTGGAACTTGATTATAATAATAATAACAATAGCAATAATAATATATAACAAACCTTTATTTAACCAGGAAAGACTCATTGAGATTAAAAATCTTTTGCAAGAGTGACCTGGCCAAGATAGGCAGCAGTGCAAGTGCAAGACATAAATGTTTTCAACAGACAACATGAAACAATTTACAATGCATGAAATAAAATCATGATCATAAAAACAAACACAGGAAATAGGCTAATCAAAACATAGGCAGGTCAATGAGTTTGCTTCTAAATCCTTAATGAAATATTTAAAATCAGGAGAGACTAGATTTGGAACTTTGAATACAAGTTTTAATTGATAATGAATCAGTTGAGTAATGGTGGTGGCTCCAGTTGTTCAATCAATGTTCATGGGTTAACCCTCGTAATGTCCTCCCGATTGCCATACATCTTTTGTCCTCTGGGGTCAAAAATGACCCCGCCTGGTTTGACTGTTATTTAAAGCATATAATATAAATTGTCAATCAATTCTGTGTTACACCTTTAGTCTTACTTCAGTCCAAGCCATTACCACTAATTTTTCCCTTCGTTTTGGAATTTTGGGCCAATAGACCTTGTTTACATAAAAGTATACCCTGTTTTTGAGTGAAAATAAAATGAAACAATGAATTATTTTGACTTTATATTATTTTGACTATTTGACTTATCACAGAGTGGTATATGTCAAAGTTTAGAGAGGATGCTGTTTTTGAATCATTTGAATGGCAGCACATAATCACACCTGTTGTCCTCTGGGGGTCAAAATTGACCCCGTCTGGTTTGACTGTTATTTAAAGAATATAAAGTGGATACTTCACCCAATTCTGTGTTACACCTTTAATAACAACTTCATTCAAACACATTAACACCATTTCTTTATTCCATTTGGAATTTAAGGCCAATAAGACCTCATTTACATGAACTTTTACCTTGTTTTTGAGTAAAAATAAATAAAATCATCAATTATTCTGACTATAGTTAACGATCAGAGTCACGTGTGTTGATAGATCATCACAGATTGGTATATGTCAAAGTTGAGTTAGGATGCTGTTTTTAAACCACTTTTTTAATGGCAGCAAATAATCACACCTGTTGTCCTCCCGGGTCAAAAATGACCCCGTCTGGTTTGACTGTTTATAAACCATAAAGTATAAATTATCACCCACCTCTGTGTTTCAACTTTTTAGTCAACTTTATTCCAACTCATTACCTGACATATAAAACATGTCAACATTCATTTCCAAAACATTTAACTTTTCAAAACTAACTTTTCAGAATAAAAACAGTCTGAACAAACAAAAGAAACAAACCAAAAAATATTCAGAAATGTAAGTTTATTTTCCTACACACAAATTCAATGCATTATCCTTTCCATATATAATATTATCCCTCTCGCTCCCTCAGATCTTCCTCCTCCATTCACCTGACTGTCCCCTCCGCCCGTCTCACCACCATGGGGAGCAGAGCTTTCAGCCGCTCTGCTCCCCAGCTCTGGAACTCTCTACCACCCGTCATAAGGAACACAAACTCTCACAATTCAAGTCCACACTCAAAACCCACCTGTTTAAGATTGCCGTTTCCATCTGACTGACTCAATTGCATTGTCTTATTTTTGTCTTATTTTAACCTGTTTTTAATGTTTTTAATGCTGTATTCTTGTAATTTGTAATATGGTACACCTTTTATGGTTCTTTTTATTATCTATTTATTGTCTAATTTGCTCTCATTGTAAGGTGTCCTTGAGTGACAGAAAGGCGCCTATGAAATAAAATGTATTATTATTATTTATTATTATAAATATTATGAATAATAAATGTGCATTACCTTGTCAAGGTTATCGACACCCCCTTTGTTGTGATTGTAATCTTCAATGATCATCCCTGTTGCTCACAGCAGCATCCCGATGCAGAGTGCTCATCAGAAGAACATTTTTCTGTTTTTTGGGGTGATAGGACACCAGAGCATGGGTCTCGGTGAAGGCAAACTTCGATGAGAACCGAACCCTGTCCGTTTTTGACACCAGTGCAGGGGGAAGCTCAGGCTTATTCCTCCGTACTGTTCCCACCATGTACAGCTTTCTTTTCAGCAGCTGCAGGCCAAGGGCATGTGAAGTAAAGAAGTTGTCACAGGTGATTGTTTTCCCCTGGAGACCTTCTGTCATGTCAAGGACAACTCGCATGCCCTGATTTTTTTCTGACTGCGCACTAGCAGGTTTGCCAGCGTATACCTGCATGTTCCATGCATAGCTGGACCTGGCATCGCATGCTGCCCATATTTTTATCCCATATTTCCCTGGTTTACTCGGGATGTACTGTTTGAATGGACAGCGACCTCTGAAGGGGACCAGGCGCTCATCCAGTCACATCAGTGCCTGGATCGTACATCAACGGCAGGAGAGACACCCACTTGTCCCATACGTCTCGATTTGGGAGCAAGTTTGTCTCATGCACGGCGATCTTCTCTTGTGTCTTTATCATCAAATCGAATCACTCTTGAGATTTTATGAAACATCTTGAGTGTCATGGTAGCACGGAAAATTGCCCTACCAGACTCGGCATGCCATAAACTAGCTGTAGCTTCTTTACTGGACACACCAGCGAGAATCAACATACCCACATATGCCTGCAGGTCCATTCGATCCATCTTTCTCCACTTGTTGCCATACACACGTCGCCCCTCCTTGTTTGTCATGTTCAGCACCGCCTCTTCAATAGGCTTGGGCAGAAACAGGTCAAAAGTGGACTTTATGTCATCAATACGAGACCTTGCATATCGTTAGCCTCATAGCATAATTGCCTAAGTCATATTTTGGCCAAATTGTGATATCTGCCTAACTCTACTCTCCTAACACTGCTGATTGACCGTGCATTATTGCCTGTGTCCTCAGCCTATCAGAATGCTTGTTACATTCCAAAATCACTATCTGCCAAAGTCATCTCTTTGACTTAGGCATTTTTGGCGCTACATACAGATGGCGGCCCCCATGAAAAACAGGACTCGGCTGACCACAAGTGAAACATTAGCTCTTCTCTTTGATTCATCTGGTAAGCTAGTTCATATTTCTTCAACTTTCTATACAGTAAATGTACTTTCAGTCGATCATAGGAATTATGAACTGTGTGTTTAAACTTTTAATCACGTTTCTGCGACAAAGTATGACGAAGTGGTGTTGCTATTGTAAAGAGCTAACCTGTTCATTTAACATGGTTTACTGTGTTAAAACACTGATCTGGTAAGCTAGTTCATATTTCTTCAACTTTCTATACAGTAAATGTACTTTCAGTCAATCATAGGAATTATGAACTGTGTGGTTAAAGTTTTAATCACGTTTCTGCGACAAAGTATGACGAAGTGGTGTTGCTATTGTAAAGAGCTAAATGTACTTTCAGTCAATCATAGGAATTATGAGCTGTGTGTTTAAACTTTTAATCAAACGGCAGTTAAAGCCTCCAGAGCAGCTCCTGATTCATAGTCAGAAAGTGAACACGATGACTCTGACTTGGATAAGGACTATAGACCTGAGAAAGATGACCGCCCAGATAGTGATAGTGATACAGACTCGGCTCAACACCGTGAGGAAGAAACAGGAGAGGAGGGAGGAGGTGAGTGGAGAGAAGAAACAGGAGCTGCACTTGAAGCTGCCGCTGTTAAACGTCATAAGCGTCCAAGGTCACACATGTGGAAGCGACAGGTGATAAAAGAGAAGCGCCTTAAGGGGGAAAGTTACAAGAATGCAACGGGACAGGAGAGACAGCCAAAGACCATGGGCCCACCCTGCACATCACAGCACTGCTTAAGGTCGAAGAAACGAAGTTGTGAACTGCTGAGTGGTGAAGAGAGAACGGATATGTTCAACAATTTCTGGTCCATGCCCTCCTGGGAGACACGCAAGCTGTATATCCAGACTTTTGTGGAAAATTTAAGTGGTTAGTCATAGCAAATTTGTCATCTCTACTGCCTCCTTAGCTCATCAGCCTGTACTTCATTGGTTTCAGTCCAGCTTTAAATTTAATGTATCTTGATTGGCTATTTTACTTTCCTTTACCTGCAGGTGCCTATAAAGCAGAAGAAAGGTGGTGTTGCATCAAGGAGAACAAAGTCTCAATCATACCACTTGCAACTGGCAGATAAACGTAAACTACCTGTGTGTAAGAATGTTTTCTGTTCAACCCTTGGCATCGCCCCCAGAACCATCGGATCATGGTTAGCTGTGGACATGAACACCAATACAGATCTGCCCAAACCCAAGATCAATAGGACTGGTAAGTAACTCAGAAATAAAGAATGTGCTTGTAAATTGGATTTAAAATTGTGCGGGGGGGGGTTATTATATCCAGGAATGGTATGACTGAAGAGCCAAGATGTTAGTTCAATTCCCTTGCAAGTCTATAGTATATCTCTATTTTAATTTCCATGTTTTCTTTGTACTTGTTAGGTCCACATGCGCCCATATCAGATGCTGACCAGACCTTCCTGAAAGAATGGCTCTCTGGGCTGCCTACCGTTCCATCCCATTCCTGCCGCCAGGTTCCCTCCTATCAGGATAAGAAGTTTCTGGAGCCGGGAACAGTTCAAAGTGACCTGTACAACAATTACCAGAAAGCTGCTGGTGAAAGTGGAGCACGGGTCGTGAGTGAGACGTATTTCCGAAAGGCGTTCAGTGAGCAGAAATACTCTGTGTTTGCACCATGAAAAGACCAGTGTGATGTATGTGTCGGCGCCAAGGTAGGAAATATAGATCAGGATACCCTTGCTACTCACATGAAATTAAAGGCTCAAGCTCAAGCTGAAAAAGCTAAGGATAAACAGGAATCCAGTGATACACTCTCAGTGTGGACAATGGACCTTCAATGCGTTCTTCTGTGCCCCAAGACAGAAGCGAGCACAATGTATTATAAAACTAAATTACAGATGCACAACTTTACTTCAACCTTCAACCTGGGTACCAAAGATGGGTATTGTTACCCCTGGGAGGAGCATGAGTGCTCCCTCAGCAGCGAGATTTTTGCCCATCTGCAGGTCAAACATTTTGAGTTGGTCCTAGGGGCCAACCCAAACGTCGAAAAAGTCATAGTCTGGAGTGATGGCTGCGGCTATCAAAATCGGTGTTGTAACATTACAAACACATACCTGGATCTGGCCATAAAGCATGGTGTCACCATAGAACAAAAATTTCTGGTTGCAGGGCACACACAAATGGAACGGCGTACCATGAAAGATATTCACACTCCACGTGATTACATTGTCATCTTTGAGACTGCACGTTTTCATCCATCCCCATACAAGGTCACCCAGGTATACCACAACGATTTCATGAAGTTATCTGGGGCCTATGTCACCAACATCCGACCAGGTAGAAAAGTAGGCGACCCCACAGTCCATGACCTTCGGGCTCTCCAGTACTTGGCAGATGGTAGAATTTGGTATAAGTTAGAGTTTGAGTCTGACTGGGAGGACCTGCCTCAGCGACTCAGCATGCCCAAAGAACCGTTCCACTGGGTCCGACTCTTTCCTGCCCAATTACCAATTACTCTCAGGAAATTCAATGACTTGCAGGCAATGAAGCCGGTACTACCATGAGTGGCCCACCGCTACTATGACAACCTCCCTCATCAATAGACAGTGTGAAAATGAGTTCACACAGCACCTGAGTGGGACTTTGGTTACGGTTAGACAAGTAAAACAACTTGGTTATGTTTAGGAAAGTAAAACAACTTTGGTTATGTTTAGGCAAGTAAAACAACTTGGTTATGTTTAGGAAAGTAAAACAACTTTGGTTATGTTCAGGCAAGTAAAACAACTTTGGTAATGTTTGTATGTATGTATGTAAGAGAAAAAATGCCTAAGTCATGGCATATTCTCTGCAAGTCACTTTTATTTGTTATGCAATCGTTGTTGTGTCTTTTTTTTTTGCAAACTTGTTCACACATCTGGTCGAACTTACTATTACAGTATAAATAAAAAGTTCTTATGTGTTTGCTGAAAAATTTGTTTTTTCTTCTTTTCTGAAAACCTTAAAATATGACTTAGGCAATTATGCTATGAGGCTAACGATATGCGGTTGGACCATGGTGGCTTGCCTCTCTCTGCTCTCTCTGCTGTCAACATGGGTCGTCCATCACTGGGAGGGATGGAAGACCAGATCGATGTTTCATCCTTTGACTGGAAATATTCTCCTATCTCAGCTGGGTCCTCTTCCTCAGATTCTTCCTCATCAGTTGATTCTTCCTCTTCATCATAATAAGTGCAGTCCTCCACTTCTGACACTTCTTCCATTTCAGCTTCAGATTCTACCTCATCAGTTGATTCTTCCTCTTCATCATAATAAGTGCAATCCTCCACTTCTGACACTTCTTCCATTTCAGCTTCAGATTCTACCTCATCATCATGTTCATCATTTTCCTTCACTTCATACCCTTCTTCCATTTCTGCAGCGGGCGATGTGGGGGCTTCTTCAGAGGAAGAAGTAGCATGTGGTCTGTAAGTTGGATCTATCACCTCATCATTATTTTCCTCCTCTTCTGACCCTGAATCCTCCTCATCAGTTGATTCTTCCTCCTCATTATGTTCAGCATTGTCCTCCTGGTCATTCTTTTCCACAACATGGTTAAAAATTAGCTCAAGAGCCTCCTGTGCAGTATAGAGCTTCTGCCTCCTCATTGTGCTGCCTGTCTCTCTCAGACTAAAATGTAAAATGCCCCAACACCTGTGAGAAAAGACCTGTTTTTTTTTGTTGTTGTCATAACCATTGCTTGACCCCACACATCAAACATCCAAGATCAAAGATGTAAGCAGTATGGTGTGACAATTTGCCCCATTGCACCACTTTGTGCTGCGGGGTCTTTTTGACCCCAGAGGACAACAGAAGTTATTAAATTCAATAAAACACTCATAATTCAATCAAATTACTTCAAATTTATTTTCATCATGAAGAGCATAGTATCGAACAACCCCCATTATTTTCAGACCATTTTATGAATAAAAAACATTTTGACGGCAAAAGATTTAATTTGGGGTCAGAATGACCCCAGGACAACACAGGGGTTAAAGGAGAACCCAGTGAATCTAATATGAGTAGGAAGCTCTCCCTATGTAGACTGCTCTTTAATTGTGCAGAATGGATCCACTGATGGCCAACTGGAGCCTGGCACGGGTGTTGGTGGGGCACATCAGTGATGCAGCCTGAAGTGACAGAGACACGGACCGGGCAGGTATCTGTATATATTTAGGGATGTGGCACTTTGTGATTGGTTCCACTGGAGGGAGAAAAGGAGTGTCCTTGCTTAATGGGCTGATTGGATAACAAGCAAGGCCAATTGCTGTGAGAATACCACAATATTAATATTTATATATATATATATATATATATATATACCAATATTATTGCAGTAGTAATAAAGTAAATATTAGTCAGGTAGTCTTCCTGATTGAACTTAGAGATAAGTAGGGAGTAGACCCAAGATAGCCTTGTAGATAAAGATGACCAGTGATCAAGTCTATGGATGTTCAGAGCAGTCCAGCCAACCCAAGAATACAAGGTCTCAAGGTCTCATTGCCCTGAAGAGTAGTAATAGATGGAAGGGCCAAAGGCCTAAAACAATTTAGTTTTGGTTTCTCCACATTGAGACCTTCAACTGACAAAGACTATATTGTACCGTGTTAAAGGCAATTTGCAAATTCTCAAATGCTTTAGCAAGAGTTGCCCCAGAACAGTATCATCAGCATAAAAATTAAGCTGGGCATTTACCACATTATGATCCAGACAGTTAATATAAATAGTGAACAATAGGGGACCAAGTACCGAGCCCTGGGACACACCCTTACAGACTGATAGGGGCGGATCTACTAAGATCCCAAATAAATGGTACTAATTTGCGTGTGCATTCTAAAAGTTTGCGCGTGTGGTTGATGGGCGTTTTGCGGGTGATTTACTAAGAATGCGTGCGTAAATGACAACAGTTGCAAACGTGGTGGAGACAGCAGTATTTAAATGAGGGTTTTGCGTGTTTAATGTTTTGCACCATGGAGAGTTTGGATGGGCAACAGAACCGCAAGCGCAAAATGAAATTTGCGCCTATAGAATTAGAGGTGTTAGTGGAAGAGGCAAATAAACATTTGGATGAGCTACAGCAAAAAAATCTGAATATGACAAAAAAGAACACTATTTGGGAGATCATCTGTGAGAAAGTAAATGCCGTTGGTAAAACAAGAAGAACAACGGATGAAATTAAGAGAAGATGGCAAGATATAAGACGAAGAACAAAAGAAAAATTGGCTTATAATAAAACCTCAGCAAAGAAAACAGGTGGGGGCACGGTGGAAGAGATGCCTCTAACTAACATTGAGCAACAAGTGCAGTTCAAGTGCAGTTTCTATGTCTCCTTCTCGCTACAATAACGGCAGTCATTTGTGCACAATTACGCATGCAGGGCGTTTGCACCTTCTTTTGAAACGTATTAAATACAGACGCAGTCTCCATCAACGAAATTGCGTTCAGGTTTGATAGATCACAGTGCGTGTGCTACATTCATCTATTTACATTTTCTCCTCCCAGTATTTTGCTAAATAGCGTGTAAACGCCCCATCTTGCATATTCATTGAGGCAAAAGTACTAACTGGATAAGACGTGTTATTTTGCACATTTGCAAGACGCAGTCCTCAGTGCGCACTGTTAGTAGATCAGTTTGTACATTTATTTGTGCGTGCTATGAGTTTGCACGCATTTTTACACACGCAAACCTTTAGTAGATCCGGCCCATAGTGTATCTGAGGTAAGACCATCAAATTTAGTGCAGAGTTCTGTCAGAGAGTAGGCAACAAACCATGCAACTGCATGCTCTGAAAGTCCTATGTTAAGCAATCTCTGCCTCAGAATGCCATGGTCGACTGTTGAAAGCTTTAAAAAGATCTAAAAAGAGTGAGACACAATTATCAAGGGTATCAGCAATATTATTTAAAGTTTAGTTGTACAATATTACAATATTACAAAGTACAAAGTACAATATTATTATACTCATTTGGGCTATTTAAAACTGTTCCTGGGGGTCGTGAAAAGATGTTTTTTAAGTCGATATAAAAAAACATCATAAAACCAGCTTCTGTGGTGTGTTTCAGTCTCTCATTTTCTCCATTGTAAAGAACAGGCTGTTTTGAGGGGGTGGAGTAGTATGTAAATGAGCATGTAAATCACCACTGTGCTCTGATTGACCGCCTCATGACCAATCAGAGCATGGAGTGAGGCGACCAATCGTCTGGTGGGGGCGGGAGCAGAGCTCCCATGCTGCTAAAGGTAAACAAGCTTGACAGTTAACCATGGCAGCCGCTCCAGAACCAACACTCAGTGTTGCAGACTCCGGCTGTCTGACCCAGAATGGGAAGAGGCAGCTGAGGCGGTTCCACTTAGTTTCTCAATGATAACAATTCTGTGTAGTGTTGTACTTTCGTGCGTGCGTGTGTTTTGCGTTTGTGTGTATGTGGGTGTGTGAGCGACACTTTCTGCTGTAGCCGGTCTGATTATGGCTCATGTCCATAAGCTTATTGAATACAACTTGCAGACAAGCTAGGATTGACAATTTTGTTGAGCTAGTTAGCCAATATATTATTGGATACAACCTATTTGCATCCAAACTCCACAGCGCAAATAGTCGATCGTTGCATATTATAGAGGCCCTGTACTTCTCAGTCCACATCTTGCCAGTACTTAGATACACCATTACAGTGTATGCCCTACGTTGTTTGGTATACTGTAGTCATATTGAGTCTAAATTTTCTGCACTACTTCTCAACAGGTGTACTTGTAGAAATTGTGCCACAATGCCAAGTGAAAGAGAAAACGTGTGCTGCAGGGAGATCCAAATGGTGACTTGTGATAAAAGACATTGTATCTTCCGTGTAATTAATGAAGTGTTTATGAAGTTGGGAAAATCCCTGTAGACTTACCGTTTCTCACTCAATAGATTCTTCGGCGAATGAATGAAATCCCAGAACCACCTACATGTATGGTGGATCATAGGAGTTTCGGCAATGTTTGCTTGGACATGTTCGTCCTGCAAATGTCAGCTAACCGGTATAGAGCAGACTATGGGCGTTTACAGCATAGGCAAATGGCGAAGTAAGTATTTTATAAGTTATTCTATGCATGATACAATTTCTCTAATAATCATAACCAATGGATAATACTGTGCATGACAATAAAAATGAGTACAATAAGTGTTTGCATTCGGGGTTTATTTATTTCACGTCAGCAGAAATTACATTGTAAACCGATCAATAGCAAACAAAACATGTATTGTGATTTACTGAAGTACTAATTTTAGCTGTACTGTTTTAGCTGCATGTAGCCCATCATCAAAATTGAATATATGAAGTATTATAACTATTTAGTGTTCATGTGCTCACACATGTTCATAATGTCTTTGATAAGTTAGAGAATTATTTCCCAAACAGTATGAATCCTGAAGCAGTTCCATCTCTACATGTGTCTCAACCTTGTAGTAATGAAGAGCACTATCACTCTCCACATGACATGCTTTCAAAAGTTACCCTAATCATTTACAGCATCATTACTGAAGTTCAGGGTAAAGACATCTGTTTTTTGGGGGCGTTTGTTCGCTGTAATGGAGTAGATGTGTTTCACTGGAGCTCTGTGTTGTAAACCTCCATTTCGTTATCAAACTACTGCACCTTTATATGTTTTACTGACAGCTGGTTGTCTAAACTGTTCAGTAACCGGATTGGCATCACTTTTTCGCCATGCCTGGGAAAGAAGACAAAAAAAGCATCCTCTCCGGCAAACGTGCCCACTACTAGCAACGAAGCTATATTAGCTGCTATCACAAAGCAGGGGTCTGAGTTAGCCAACCTCGTGGACAAAGCTTGTTCACTCTTCAAAGAGAGCACAGTGCTGCTGAGAAACGCCTGGACGAAATAGAAGAGGCGCTCTCTGCTGCCGATAACCGCATCACTACACTGGAAGCCACATGTACTGGGCTGCAAGCAGCTAATTGTCGCCTCAAAGCCAAATTGGATGACCTGGAAGGGCGTTCTCGCTGTCTTAATATCAGGATTGTGGGCCTCAAAGAGGGGGAAGAAGGTGCCCGTCCAACAGAATTCGTTTCCAAGCTGGTACCGGGGCTGTTAGGTCAGGAGAACTTTACCAAGCCCGTAAAGATAGACCGGGCTCACCGCAGCTTGAAGCCTAAACCACAAGCTAATGAGCGCCCGCGAGTCCTCATTGCCAAAGTCCATAACGACAATGACGTGAGGTCCATACTTCAGCTCAGCCGCCAGCAGGCACCGCTGTGCTATCACGGAGAGAGGGTCTTCATATTTCCGGACTACACGGCTGAAGTATCATCTCAGCGACAAGCCTTCAACACCGTGAAGAAGAGGCTCACCGATGCCGGCGCCAAATGTTCTCTACGTTTCCCAGCCAAGCTCCAAGTCTTCCATAACAACGCAGTGAAAGTCTTCAACTCACCAGCTGATGCTGAAAGGTTTGCCTTGGCTAGGCGCTTACGTTTCATAGGCTATTGTGCAGCTGTTTGAGTAAGCTAGAAATGTAACACGCATTTTCAACCCAGCGAACGACTTTTTGGCTCAGCTGTTTGTCAGTAGCCTACTATACTCATTTTGGTGCAGTTAACTGTTTGAATATCCTGCCTTTGGAGGCGCACACGGGACAGTTAGTAGTTTAGGTTAGTGCTTTAGTGTTCCGGCTCTATTACCGGCTCTATTACCCAGCAGCCTCCTTGTAGCAAGTGGGATGTGCTGCCTCGTTCTTTTTTTGCGGCTTGGGGTGTGTTCTGGGGTTTTTGCGTTTATTGTTATACTGCCAGTGATGCATATGTTACATGTCAGCATTCATTTTCTGCTGATGTTTTTTTTTTTAAATACAGAATAAGGCCAGGTCGGGAATGAATCCCATCACTTTTGTTTCTTGGAATTGTAAAGGTCTAGGCAAGGCCCTTAAGAGGGGGAAGGTATTTTCACATTTAAAGTCTTTATAATCAGATATTATTTTCTTACAGGAAACCCACATCAAACCAACAGAACAGAAGCATTTGAGATCAGTATGGGTGTCACATGTTTATCAATCTACTTTCTCCTCCTAGGCGAGAGGGATTGCAATTCTCATCCGCAAAACTATCCCATTTGTATTCCAATCTGAGACCACAGACCCAGGTGGGAGATACGTTCTTGTCACCGGTGCGATTAATTCACTTCCAGTAGCTCTTTTGAATATCTATGCCCCTAATTTTGATTGCCCTGATTTTTTTTGTAAGGTCTTCAATCTTATTGCTAAATATAGCGACCATAATATAATTATTGGTGGAGACTTTAATTGCTATTTTGACTCTCTGTTGGATAGATCCTCAACAAAAACTGCTCCAAAACTGAATTCTGTCCCTGTCCTTAACAATCTTGTGAAGTCGCTGGACTTAGCTGATATATGGAGGCTACAGCACCCCCTTGAGAGGCAGTACTCCTTTTTCTCTGCAGTACATCATAACTTCTCTAGAATCGATTATTTCCTGGTAGACTCAAAGCTAATTCCAAACATAATTAGCTCGACATACCATAATATTTTAGTATCTCATCATGCTCCTCTTTCAATGGAAATTAATTTCAACCTTCACAGGTGTCAATACAACTGGATAATTAATCCATCCCTGAATGTGGACAAATGTTTCTGTGATTATATAACAGCCAAAATTACACAGTTTATGCTTATTAATGACAATGGTATGGTCTCAGATTCGACTCTCTGGGAGTCCTTCAAAGTTGTGATACGGGGCCACATCATCTCGTACCAGTCATTAAGTAAAAAAGCCAGGCTAAGGCGATTAGCAGACATTGAGGCACAGTTATCTGTTTTAGAGGAGACTTATCGTAATTCAGAGTCTGAAGATACCCTCAATGCTATCTTGAAAATAAAGTATGAGTACAGCCATATCCATGGGGAGCAGGTATGTACTTATATCCGTAAGCTCAAACAAAAACACTTCGAGCGGGGCGATAAACCTGATAAATTGCTCGCCAGGCAGTTAAAAGCGGACAGGGCAATACATAAGATCTCCTCCCCCACTGGTCAGTTGATAACTGATCCCAAATTGATAAATCACAGATTTTTTGACTTTTACACTCAACTATATGCATCTAAATGCAATGCCACTGACTCAGAAATTGATAGCCTTCTCGATCCACTCGACATCCCAGTTCTTAGTGAAACATCTCAGCGGGATATGAATTCTGATATAACACTGGAAGAAATTAAAGCTGCAATCCGCTCTTTCCCTAATGGTAAGGCATGCGGCCCCGATGGATTTGGGATAGAACTTTATAAAGCCCATATAGACACAGTAGCCCCCCTTTTGTTTCGAATGGTAAACTGCTCTATAAGAGATGGAATATTCCCTAGCTCTTTGTATGATGCGCATATCTGTCTTCTCTTGAAAAAGGACAGGGACAACACCAATCCTGCGTCCTATCGTCCTCTAAGCCTACTGAATAGTGATCAGAAGATTATTGCTAAAGTCATGACCAATAGGTTAAATGAACACATTGGCACGCTAGTTCACCCCGATCAAACAGGTTTTATTCCGGATAGATACCACTTTTCCAACACTCGACGTCTACTGAACATTATGTATTCTACCAAATTGCCCCGTTCTGCTGTTATCTCTGGATGCTCAGCAAGCATTTGATCAAATTGAGTGGAGATACATGTTTGCAGTTCTTAAGAGATTTGGCTTTGGTGATAAATTTATGACCCTAATAAAAATGCTATATGCATCCCCCAAATCTTCTGTTCTGACTAACCGCGACATGTCTCCACCTTTCCTGCTGCACCGTGGAAAGGGTGTTACCTCTCCCCTATGCTTTTTGCTCTAGCTCTGGAACCCCTGGCTATTGCTATTAGAGCGAGTCCCTTAATCGCTGGCATACGATGCAGTACATTGGTGTCTACCATTGGCTTGTACGCAGATGATGTGGTCCTGACTTTGTCGGATGCGAGGGTATCTCTCCCTCCTCTTTTAGATCTTATAAACAAGTTTGGTCAGTTCTCTGGGTTTACCATTAACTGGCACAAAAGTCTGTTTATGCCTTTGTCTGACGGTCTTGATTCTGAATTTATTGATCGTCTACCGTTCAAAATTTCCACTGACCATTTTGTGTATCTAGGGATCAAAATTGCTAGGAACTCAAAACTTCTCTTTAAATTAAATTATATGGACATGACAAACTTAGATCCATGATAGATAAGTGGAAACTCCTCCCTATCACTTTAATTGGATGTGTTAATATTATTAAGATGGTCGTTCTCCCTAAATTTCTCTATCTCTTCCAAAATGTACCTATATTCCTTACTACCTCTTTTTTCAAAACTATTGATTCCATAATTATGCCCTTCATCTGGTTTTACAACCCCCCCGTATCTCCAAGGTGCATTTGCAGAAGCCTGCAGCTGAAGGCGGACTAGGTCTCCCTGTTTTTCGGCATTATTACTGGGCCTGCAACGCCAGAACATGGGTTTACTGGAACCATGCTCCTGCCCTGACTGGGCAGGTGGGTGCTCTTTGTCCCAGTTGGCCTGGTATTGAGACCTGCGCCGCCATATCACTTATTGGAGCATCATTACCTGCCATCCTATTTGCTGAACCAAATTTCAATACCAGACAGTTAAAGAATGATATTATCTTATGCAATTCCTTTAAGATTCTGAAGCAAATCAAGGGTGTGCTGGACCTTCCTAAACTCTCAGTCTATGCTCCTATGTGTCAGAATCCCTGCTTCAAGCCGGGCATGATGGATATTGTTTTTTCTGTGTCATGTCCTCCTCCCCCGCCTACTAGTCTTCTCCCTGTTTGTTTGTTTGTCTGTGTGTGTGTGTGTGTGTCGACGGGCGTGGCTCCGGTCTCCAGCTCCTCCCATCATCATCCACTCATCCAGATCACCTGCTCTACCCCACACACCTGCCTTCCATCAACCCATCAACCCTGCAGCTTAAGAACCCCGGCTTTCCATCCACTCATCGCCAGATCGTCGTTTGTACTGCCCCGTCAGTCTCGTTCTCGGCCGCTTTGTGGATTGATCTCAAAGTTCCCTTTGCCTGTCTAAACCTTGTTTTCCTACCCAGATCCAGCCTCCTTCCCTGTTCCCGTGCCTGTTACCCTGCCTGCCCGTCTGTCTCCTGGTTCCTTGCCTGTACCCCCTGCCTGCCTGCCTGTCCGTCTCCTGGCTCCCCGCTTGTCATCCTGCCTGCCTGTCTCCACATCCACGCCTGCACCAGTCTGTCTCCCCTGCTTGTTTGTTCGTACCTCACCAGTAAACCTGTTCACCTCAACCTTCGTCTCTGTGTCCGGGTTTTCTGCATTTGGGTCCTGAACTTGATCGTAACCCTAACAGTACGATCTGGCCCGAAGCATGGACCCAGCAGACCCGGAATCAGAGCCTGCCGCGCTTCGGAAAGCGATCGCCAGCCAGGGAGAATTTCTCGGACATCATGAGCAGGTCCTCCGGGGCCTATCTGAGAGCAGCCAGGCCATGAGCAGCCAAATCTCCCAGCTGGCACACCAGGTACAACTCCTAACCACTCACCTTATGCCACCAGCCCCTGCTCCAGTCATTCCGAGCCCGCCTCCGATATCTCCTCCGTCCCGGGAGTCCTACGCTCCGGACCCCGAGCCTTTCTCTGGGGAGACCAGGAAGTGCCGAGGTTTTGTCCTGCAGTGCTCCTTGGTGTTTCTCCAGCGGCCACAGACGTTCCCCACCGATCCCTCTAAGGTACGCTACGTCATTGGCTTGCTGAGAGGCCAGGCCCTGGCATGGGCTGAGGCCGCCTACTCCCACATGATCAATGACTCCCTGTCTTTTAATACTTTTATCTCCGAGTTCAAGGATGTGTTCGATCACCCTGACCACTGGGGAGACGCCGATAGACGGTTGACTAACCTCCGCCAAGGAGGCCGTAGTGCAGCGGATTACTCCGTGGAGTTTAAGACCCTAGCAGCAGATGCTGGATGGGGGGATCGGGCACTACGGGGAACATTTTTAAACGGGTTGGCCGAACACCTCCAGAATGAGATCGCCGCCCGTGATGAACCGACCGATTTCCGGTCCCTGGTCTCCCTTTCCATTCAGCTGGACAACCGGCTACAGGGATGGCGCTCACGAAGAGCGGCTTCCTCTCCTCCTCTTCGTCCGCCGTTGGGAGTCGCCGAACCTCACCCGGAACCCGAACCCATGCAGCTGGGCAGGGCTCGCCTAACCCCCAGGGAGCGGGCTCACCGGATTAGCGTGGGGGCATGCCTCTATTGTGGTGAGATGGGACACCTTGTATCTGCATGTCCGCTCCGACCAGTAAAAGTGCCGGCTCGTCAGTAGGGAGAGAGATACTGGCGAGCCGGGCAGCAGGAGCTTCTCTCTCACGTCCCCAAGTCAAGGCCACTCTAGTGTGGCGCGGCCAGTCCCTGACCTACCCAGCCCTCATCGATTCTGGAGCGGATGAGAGCTTTTTAGACCGCGTTCTCGCTGAACAGTTGGGCATCGACACCGAGCCTCTGGAGTTTCCCCTGGAGGCTAAGGCCCTCAACGGGGCATCTATTGGCCGGATCACCCACCAGACTGTCCCTGTGGGGCTGCGGCTCTCCGGGAATCACCAGGAGACCATCAGATTTCACATCCTGAACGGCGCTCACTCCCCGCTGGTGCTGGGCTTTCCATGGCTCCGACGCCACAACCCAAACTTTGACTGGGTCACAGGTCAGATCTCCTCCTGGAGTGATTATTGTCTGTCTAATTGTTTGCTTTCTGCCCCTGCTCCAGCTCACGCCAGGACACCGTCCTTGCCGGAGCCTGCTGAACTGTCCTCTGTCCCAGAGGTTTACCATGACCTGGCTTCGGTTTTTAGCAAACAGCACGCGGTGTCCTTGCCGTCGCACCGGCCTTACGATTGTGCCATTGACCTCCTCCCGGGTGCCTCCCTTCCCAGTGGCCGCCTCTACAACCTTTCCAGACCTGAGCGCGAGGCTATGGAGGTCTACATCCGGGACTCCCTGGCCACAGGCTTCATCCGTCCCTCCTCCTCTCCAGTCGGCGCAGGGTTCTTCTTCGTGGGGAAGAAGGACGGGACCCTGCGGCCGTGTATTGATTTCCGGGGCATGAACAATATAACGGTTAAGAACAAGTATCCGCTGCCGTTAATCAGCTCTGCTTTTATTCCCCTCCAGGGGGCCACTGTCTTCACGAAACTGGACTTGCGCAACGCCTACCACCTCGTCCGCATCCGGGAGGGAGACGAGTGGAAGACAGCGTTCAACACACCACTGGGGCACTTCGAGTACCAGGTGATGCCGTTCGGGCTGACCAACGCCCCTGCGGTCTTCCAGGCCTTGGTGAACGATGTGCTCCGGGATATGCTCAATCGGTTCGTGTTCGTGTACATAGACGACATCCTCATCTTCTCCCAGAACCCCACCGAGCATGAGCAACACGTCCGCCAGGTACTCCAGCGCCTTCTGGAGAATAGGCTCTTCGTAAAGGCTGAGAAGTGCGAATTCCACGTCCCCAGGGTGTCTTTCCTGGGCTACATCATCGCCCAAGACCAGGTCAGCATGGATCCGGCCAAGGTTTCCGCCGTGGCAGAGTGGCCGACGCCCACCAACCGGAGACAACTGCAGCGATTCCTGGGGTTCGCCAATTTCTATAGGAGGTTTATCAGGAACTATAGCCACGTCGCAGCCCCACTCACGGCCCTCACCTCTACCTCCATTCAGTTCCGCTGGACCCCGGAGGCGGAGACGGCTCTCGGAGAGCTTAAGCGCCGTTTCAGCTCTGCTCCTGTCCTCATCCAGCCTGATCCCACCTTACAGTTCGTTGTGGAGGTGGATGCTTCGGAGACCGGGGCTGGGGCGGTGCTCTCACAGAGATCTCCGGCCGACAGCAAGCTGCATCCCTGTGCCTTCTTCTCCCGCAAGCTGTCACCCGCGGAGAGGAATTATGATGTGGGGAACCGGGAGCTCCTCGCCGTCGTCTGGGCCCTGGAGGAGTGGCGTCACTGGCTGGAGGGAGCTGCTCAGCCCTTCATAGTTTGGACTGACCACCGCAACCTCACCTACCTTCAGACGGCAAAGCGTCTGAACCCACGCCAGTCCCGTTGGGCGCTATTCCTGGGTCGTTTTAACTTCACCTTATCCTACCGCCCAGGCTCTCGCAACCTCAAGCCCGACGCCCTGTCCCGTGTCTACGCTGCAGGGGAGGACAATGCGGATCCGGAGCCCATCCTACCACCCTCCTGTTTCATCGCCGCCGTCACCTGGGAGATCGAGGCTCGGATTAGACAGGCCCAGGCACTACAACCCGACCCAGGTAATGGTCCACCTAACCGGCTGTTTGTCCCTGATCCTGTCCGTTCCCAGGTGCTCCAGTGGGCTCACTCCACCCGACTCACCTGTCATCCCGGCATCTCCCGGACGCTCGCCTTCCTCCGCCAGCACTTCTGGTGGCCATCTATAGACGCTGACACCCGGGACTTCGTCTCAGCATGTTCGGTCTGTGCCCGGAACAAGGTCTCCAATAAGCCTTGCGCCGGGTTGCTCCGCCCCCTGCCTGTACCCACCCGTCCTTGGTCCCACATCGCCTTAGACTTCGTCACCGGCCTCCCTCCGTCCAAAGGTATGACCACCATCCTCACTATCATCGACCGTTTCTCTAAAGCCGCCCACTTCATCCCTCTCACCAAGCTGCCATCGGCCGGGGAGACCGCTGACCTCATGGTATACCACGTCTTCCGCCTCCACGGCATCCCCGCCGACATCGTCTCTGATCGGGGACCCCAGTTCACCTCCCAGGTATGGAAAGCATTCTGTAAGGCCCTGGGCGCCACCATCAGCCTGTCTTCAGGTTTCCATCCTCAGACTAACGGGCAATCGGAGCGTGCCAACCAGGAGATGGAGGCTGCAATCCGTTGCATCGCCTCCGCCAATCCATCCTCCTGGAGCTCCCAGCTTCCCTGGGTGGAATACGCGCACAACACCCTCGTCAACGCCTCCTCTGGGTTGTCCCCCTTCCTCTGCTCTCTTGGGTACCAGCCCCCTCTGTTCCCTTCGCAGGAGGAGGAGATTGCGGTACCCTCTGTTCAGGCTCATATTCGCAGATGCCGGAGGATTTGGAGGCGTGCCCGCACTGCCCTACTCCGGGCGTCGACCCGGTCCCAAACCCAGGCCAACCGCCGCCGCATCCCAGCTCCCACCTACACCCCGGGGCAGCAAGTATGGCTTCGGGCTAAGGACTTACCTCTGAAGGTGGACTCGAGGAAGCTGGCTCCCCGTTTCGTGGGGCCGTACGAAATAGAGGCCATCGTCAACCCCTGTGCTGTCCGTCTGAGACTCCCCCCCTCCCTTCGTGTTCACCCCACTTTTCATGTCTCCCAAATTAAACCTGTCTCCTCCAGTCCCCTGTCCCCCCCTACCCCTGCTCCCCCTCCTCCCAGAATGATTGACGACCACCCTGCCTACACCGTCCGGCAACTCCTGGACGTGCGCCGCCGTGGTCGGGGATACCAGTACCTGGTGGACTGGGAGGGTTATGGTCCGGAGGAGCGATCCTGGATCCCGCGGGCCCAGATCCTGGACCCGTCGCTCATCCGCGATTTTAACCACCGGCATCCAGATGGTCCCAGGCGTACGCCAGGTGGCGTCCGTAGAGGGGGGGGGTACTGTCATGTCCTCCTCCCCCGCCTACTAGTCTTCTCCCTGTTTGTTTGTTTGTCTGTGTGTGTGTGTGTGTGTCGACGGGCGTGGCTCCGGTCTCCAGCTCCTCCCATCATCATCCACTCATCCAGATCACCTGCTCTACCCCACACACCTGCCTTCCATCAACCCATCAACCCTGCAGCTTAAGAACCCCGGCTTTCCATCCACTCATCGCCAGATCGTCGTTTGTACTGCCCCGTCAGTCTCGTTCTCGGCCGCTTTGTGGATTGATCTCAAAGTTCCCTTTGCCTGTCTAAACCTTGTTTTCCTACCCAGATCCAGCCTCCTTCCCTGTTCCCGTGCCTGTTACCCTGCCTGCCCGTCTGTCTCCTGGTTCCTTGCCTGTACCCCCTGCCTGCCTGCCTGTCCGTCTCCTGGCTCCCCGCTTGTCATCCTGCCTGCCTGTCTCCACATCCACGCCTGCACCAGTCTGTCTCCCCTGCTTGTTTGTTCGTACCTCACCAGTAAACCTGTTCACCTCAACCTTCGTCTCTGTGTCCGGGTTTTCTGCATTTGGGTCCTGAACTTGATCGTAACCCTAACATTCTGACTGGTCAGACAAAGGCTGGTCCACTATTGAAGACCTTTACATTGATGGCAATTTTGCTTCCTTTGCACAGTTGCAGGTGAAATATAATCATTTCTTTCGCTATTTGCAAATTAGGAATTTTGTCCGTAAATCCCTACCCCATTTTGAAAATATGCCCAAACAGCATGACTTTTACAACCTTATGATTAGACCCCTCACTTCCAAACATTTAATTACTCAATTTGTTGATCTTTTTTACACGGTTACCCCCTCTCTCCATATCAAGGAAGCATGGACAGCAGAGACAGGGGAGGCCATCTCAGAGGAGATATGGGCAGAAGGGTTGGAGAGGGTCAAATCTTGCTCCATCAATGCTAGACTTCAACTCATTCAGTTTAAGGTCACCCACCGGTTACACTTTTCCAAAACCAAATTGAATAGGATCTTCCCCTCAGTTTCTCCCACTTGTGACAGGTGTAAGTCAGCTGATGGGACCCTAGGTCATCTTTTCTGGTATTGCCCTAAGCTTAACAGCTTTTGGGGTGACATCTTTCGTATGTATAGTGACATATACAACATCCAGCTAGGTCCTGACTGTTTTTTGGCAATTCAAATCAAATCAAATCACATTTATTTGTATAGCCCTTAATCACCGTTACAGTCCCTAAGGGCTTCACAATGCCCAACATGTGAAAATAATAAATGATTAGTACACGACATCCCCCAGCCTTAGACCCTCACAGAGGACAAGGAAAAACTCCCACAAAAACCTTATTGGAAAAGTGGGAGAAACCTTGGGAGGGGCTACTCAGAGAGGGATCCCCCTACCAGGACGGTTGGGCGTGCAATAGATGCCGTGTTTGGGCAAACAGAGTATACACAATATATGAAAGTTCATTTTGGTGGGACATCCACATCTGATGGGGCATCACAGCAACGGCATCACAGCAACGGCAACTCAGTCGACGTCATCATAGGACTAGGGGACCATGCAGACGCCAACTCTGCCCAGATAGGAGAACGCAACGCCCGCTCAGTCAGCATCGTCCTAGGAGGCGGGACCACGCAGACGCCAACTCTGCCGGGCTGCAGCCTGGAACAGATCGGAGACTCACCCACACACACCCATACACACACACGCGCTCACACAGACAAACATGACCAGCGTCAGTGGACAGCAGCAAGTAGACCAGAACAATAGGACATGCAGGCAGAAGCTTAAGACTTTTTAGGTTTTAGGACAATTCTAGGTTGTTCTGAACTTTCTCTTACTCTTCCCCCTGCTTTACAACAAGCTCTTATGTTCGGTATGGTTATAGCAAAAAGGGTCATTCTTAAAGACTGGAAATCTGTCCCTCCTCCTCGCTTCAAAGAATGGTTAAATGACATGGTCATTATATCTCTATATATCTTAAAGAAATTCGATACACTCTGTCAAATACATATCCTAAGTTTCTTAAGGTCTGGGGACCCTTCATTGAGTACATTAACAGGGATAGACGTCCTGAGGACTAGCTGTTAGATTTTATTTGTTTATTCATTTTAACCCTTGCACTGTATTGCCATGTATTGTGTTGTGCAATGTTTATGTACCCACCATCATGACCCGCCCTCCTGACCTTGTTTGGGGCTGGCCTTTCGGACTCCTATAACATTTTATTTATTTGTTTTATTATCTGGATACCACATGACTTGGACTGGCATGGGCTTGCACATTATTCATACCTCTTATTTTTTGTGAACTGGCAGTTTGTTCTGTTTTTGTATTGTGGTTTGTGTTTGTTTTTGTTGTGATTTATGTATGTTTTAAAAGAAATTGGAAACTTTATAAATAACATTTGTAAAAGAAAAAAAAAGAAAGACATCTGTCTTTAATAATTGGTTCCATTGATTATTACATTGTCTACAGGAGCATGACAATTTGTCCTCTTTGATATTTTGAAATAATTATTAGATTCCTATAACCCATCAAACTCCCGACCAGACCACACTCACGAAGGTGGGGAAAAAAAACTTTCAACAGAAACAATACTCTAATCAGAATTAAAAAAAAAAAATCTTTATGTACCCTCTGCTCAGTCGTTACAGGTTCATAGCATACAGATGCTTCGTCTGGTGGTGCTGGGGCTACCTAGGCCGCAGGGTCAGGGTTGTTTTACCGGCCTGTGTGGTGCAGCGGATACGCCATGAATTCCCTGACACCAGGGGCAAGTACACAGGGTTCAGACCAGCCCTTTGACTGAAGCAGGACACAAAGGCATCTGTATAACCTGTAAAGTAAAAAAAAAAATGTCACTACCTAAATTTTTCATTTGTTGTGTTTCAATTGTACTTGGAATTAAGAATAATAAATGGGTGTGTGTGTTAAACATATGGAAAGTTGTGTCTGTGTTCACTGGCTTGGATGTGCACTCTCCGTTCTTGGCCTTAGGAAACTTCCATGTGAAGACCGGGTCACCAGCTGATGTTGTGGCTTGGGGATGGTCAGCATCTTCAACCCAACCCATACAAAGCATACAAATGCATGGCAGACAGGTAAAGCCTAAAAAATAAAAATTTTTTTACAGTACTTGCATAGAGCACATATATAAAGATGTGTTGAGACAGTGTAATATCTTGTTTACATGCACAGCATTTCCAGAAATGGAAAGACAACATTTTTTGGAGCAAAGCGCAGGATGACACTATGGTAAGACTCCAGCGCTGAGGTCTAATGTGAGGGCTCAGCTTCTCCACATCCTTTAGGACTCTCTTGTTTGTTAGTGCCTTCTCAAGCTTATACAAAGCTGGGGTGCCTAAAAGAAGAAAATTACATCTTATTTCTTGCCACTTATGAAAAAGTGTTAGCAATTATGTAAAAATTGAAGTTTTCAACATACATCAACTATTATGTCATGAATGTAAAACTCCTAATCAAAGAATAACATAGGGTGTAATAAGATAACTTGAACAAGCCCGTAAGACATGTTAGTGCAATGCTTGAGTACACTTTGGGAAGATGGGGTCTTCATGGTTGTGGATATCTTGCACGTGGTTGACAATTGATGTCCACTTTGTCACCCTCTCTGGCCCAGTTGTAGAAGAAGCTGCAGTCCAGTACATGTGGTTTTTGATACTGCGCTGCCACTTCTTCAGCTGCGCACAGTCTTTGTCTTTGGAAATCTTTTCCAGTCGCTTAGACAGGCCTAATAATGTAGAAAGTAAAATTTAGTGCAACTCCTTACCTATTTTAATAAGATGTTGAAGACTTACATGGTGGACAATGCAAAATTAGAAATCGTACCAAGTTCAACTATCAACTACAACCACATGGCAAAGACCATTACAATACCTTTCTCCATATGCCAGACATTGTAAAACTGTGTGATCTTCAGCTCCCTTAGGAATTTCTGGATCTGCAGGTGATGATCGGTGACAATGCAATCCAGGGTCACACCACCTGCCTCCAAGGCTTCTTTTCAGGCCCTCCTTCTCCATGTGGTAACTTCCACCCATCTCATTGCTCTGTTTGGAAGACAAGGATTTAAAAAAG
This sequence comes from Hoplostethus mediterraneus, assembly GCA_034670385.1. NCBI lineage: Eukaryota > Metazoa > Chordata > Actinopteri > Trachichthyiformes > Trachichthyidae > Hoplostethus > Hoplostethus mediterraneus. The sequence continues at coordinate 1,798,191 of JAXDDW010000064.1, forward strand.
AAAAATGTAGCATTATGAACATATCATAATATCACTGTAACCGATAATGACATTGTAACATGTTGTACTACTGACATTTGTTTTTAAACAAAGTTTCACTGGTTGAATTGGCAAGTGTTCATATGTATTCACTAACCTGCACAAGCTGGATATCAATGATGGTGTTACTCTTCAGGTCCATCATGGAGTAGCTGCCAAACTTGGCAGAGCAGCCTGTGTATGGAGAAGGTTTGACGACAAAATACATCATTCATAGTTTGTGTGTTTTTCAAGCTGGTACCAGCCCCCCGCATACAAAAACTAATAGATAATACTATATGATAAAACAATGTGAATAGGTTGAGACAGGAAACTACCTGGTGAGTCAGCCCTCATGTCACCACCAACAATGACCTGGCTGAGCCGCTGCAACATGGCCTCCTGTCCCTTCTTCCACTTATACACAATAGCCGGCTTGAGGTACGTCCTGACATGCCTTCGGAATGTGTTGTATCGGAATATATTCACATGCATTGCTCTGAAAACCTGGTGGACAGTAAGATAGATATTTAGAACAGTTGACCACAAAATACGTATGATCGAAACAAATATTTACGAGTACAGAGTAACTTGCTTTCAACATACCTTCTTGAGTTTGCTATAAGAAGCACCACTGAAATATATGGCTGCGGAAAGTTGTAGGTTCCCAGCAGGTGTGCTGCCAACAATGGGCTGGCTCTTCCAATGTCTGGTAAACTGACAATGGGGGCACAGCTGATCAACTGCCAAGAATGTACCAAGCCTTCTTAAGCAGACCTGACACGCCCTCTGGCACACAGGGCACATGTCAAACAGCTCCATGAGGCAGGTCTCATACACATTGTATTTCGGGATGTTTTGGATGGGAGTTGAGTCTGGCCTGCTTTTCAAAAATATGGAAGAACAGAAAACGATAAGCAACAACACACAGTCTACTTTATCTAATGTGCAGGGCTAATGGAAAATTACTCACGACAGATTTGATGACTCCGTAAAGGTAGTAATAGAATCAGCAGGGTTATATGTTGAGTTATGTGGCTCAGGAACCTCCATAGAGATGTCCTCATCCTCCTCGCTAAGGTCTAGACGAGGTCTCTTGGCTGGTCTCATGAGCTTAATAGGTGTTGAGGTAATGAAAGGTTGTGCAGTGAAGGGGTCGGTGGTGGTGCCAACTCCGAAGTCTCGGCAGGAAACTGTTGCCTGGGAACCTTTTATGCAGACAAATAAAATGTGATAATCCTGTGAGTGACATTACATTGTGATATATGAATTGATGTAAAACAAATTGAGCTTTCATATCTGTCAGCTGTAATGAAGCATTGCTATTAAGAAATATTGTTGGGATATTTGGTAGCCACTTTTATATACAATATATAACAAAATTAATCCATGATCCAAATTGCCTGTCACTACACTACAAACCTGTACTTCGATAGTGATGCAGCATAGTTTTCGTGGACAACTGCGTGCCAACCGATCTCATCTCCAGGGGGTCAGTCTGGCAGCCCACATGCCTTACAGAAGACTGTTGAGATGTGTCCCTAAAAAAGTTTGATGTATCTATCATCTACAATATTTTTTATATTGTCAAATCAGTAGTGATATCTTTCATTTCTACAAGCCCCCCGCCCGCAGGGTACGGTCGCGTGACTACAACAGCCAAGTCGCCCCCACCCCCAAGCGCGATTGTACTAATGGTGGCTAACACTGGTGGCTAAATGGCGGACACGACAGACTTATAAAACAGACACTGGTCCCAACAAATAAATTTAAGATGAGTCCTGACTCCAACCAATAACTTAAAAAGATGTGTCCTGACCCCAGCTTTAGTTTTCTTACTTCTTCTTACACACCCAACAAGCCCGTAGCTATTGTTAGCCCCGCTAGCCCGTTAGCTAGCCAGCAGTCGAATATACTAACCAGACTACTTTACCAAGCGGACACCTTCGACAGACTTATAAAACAGACACTGGTCCCAACAAATAACTTTAACATGAGCCCTGACTCCAACCAATAACTTTAAAGGATGTGTCCTGACTCCAGCTTTAGTTTTCTTACTTCTTACACACCCAACAAGCCCGTAGCTAACGTTAGCCCCGCTAGCTCGTTAGCTAACCAGCAGTCGAATATACTAACCAGACGAACTTGCAAATGATATCAAAACATGGTGACACTTACAGATTCCAAGTTTGCAGATGGGTCATGTAGAGTGGGAACTGCTCCATCTTTAAGCTTCAATTTAGTTGATAGTCCTGTTGTGAACTGGCCATAGTTGCTGAAGCAGTCCGGCGTGAAGTGGTTATCACACACAAACAAAGATGGGCTAACTGTAGCCGGGACGCCGCCGTTAAAAATAAAATTAATCCACTCTGTCCTGGCATTTTCGCGTGTTGGGATTCTGTGCAGGGATCTATGTTGCTGGCTGCTAGTGATGGCCGATTCACGAACGAATCGTTCAAACGAACCAAATCAGTTAAGGGAGTGAGTTGAACGCGACTGAATTGATTCAGCAGCGGTTATAGCAGCGCCAGAAAAAAAACAATTTATTTAAAAAATCACCAGTTAATTTATTTAAACAATCACCAGTTAATTTATCAAACAACATCTTAAACATTACAAAACCTGTTGTCAATGTATATAGAATGTAATAGATCGCTACATTATTACATTGGCCTTTTTCATAATCGAATATGGCTCCTTGATCCGGCGGGCAAGCGGAAGTCGTCTCTCTCGTTCATCGGATCCAACTGAGCGGCTCGCAAACGAGTTGAGAGAGCAGATGAATATCGGACTTCTCGGGCTCAATCGGACATCTCGCGAACCGAGAGAGCAGATGAACGGGAGAGCAGATGAATATCAGACTTCTCGGACTCAATCGGACATCTCGCGAACCGAGAGAGCAGATGTCCGAGATGCTCACGTGCAGTTCACGTCTGATGAACGAGAGAGACTACTTCCGCGTACCTGCCGGATCAAGGAGCCATATTGGATCGTGAAAAAGGCTCTTGCAGTAGACATGTTGTTGTTGTAGCTCCAGTGTTCGCAATGTAAAAACAGCGGCGCTGCCGAGAGCTGCATTTTGAGATGAGGTAAATGGGAGTGGTTGTTCAACTGGGCGTGGGCATGCTCTGAGAGGGGCTGGATTAGCCCCTAATGACGTCCAAAGGAACCGCTTTCTGAAACAGGCTGTTTTTCTCCTATCTTTGGCAACGTTTTTGGAAAAAGGAAAATACAGAAAAATTCAAATTTTCTCAGCTGCTTATGGAAGTAATTTCCTGTGGAACATGTATAAGCGCCAGGAATAAAGCGTCTTCCATAATATGGGACCTTTAAAACCTTCATGGCCACAGTAATTGTGATATCAAGAGTTTCCAGTTTCCAACTCTATCAAGAGTTTCCTTGACTTAATTGAAGAGGGTAAACTTTTGCCAGATTCCCCTGGGGTGCTCTTTTGATGTATCTTCTAATTTGAGGCCAAGACCAAGATACCTTTTTCTTGCTGTTTGAACGGCTAGCCAAGAAAAGTTCTAAAAGGAGTCATGAGTTGGCATCATGAGTTGATGCCAGAGGCTTATCATTAGCAGTTTTGGAATGGAGTACAGAAAGATAGGCCCATATTGAACTTGCCTGTAAACTCAGTTTACCTGCTGATGTGTGGCTTCTGCCTTAGAGACTAAAGAAGACTTGAGGGAATTGTTTTTTCTCGAATTGGAGAGTATCAGAGAGCCATTCTTTGTTAAAGGTGGACTGCAGTAATCTGGGTGCTGGAGCAGTGCTCTTATCTGATGCAGCTGGAATTTAGCGTTGAGTTAGTTACTTTTCACATAAGTTTAATGGTTACCACTTACATTATTGCATCATGAAAATGAGGCACTGGTATTGATTTGAGCATTTCGCTCGCTCTCCCGGCTAACACACCTTGGGTATCCCTAGACTTCCCCAGAGGACCTTTGAGGTGTTATTTTACTTTTCAGCATCCCACACATCATTCATACATTACATTACTGACTTTGCTGACTTTCACACCCTCTGTTTATATTCTTTTTTTATTTAAATACTGTACATATTAGACTTCTGTCAATATGTACAGTACCAGTCAAAAGTTCGGACACACTTACTCATAGAAAGGGTTTTTCTTTAATTTTACAATTTTCCACTATTTTAGAATAATAGTAGTCATCAAAGTCATCAAAACTGTGAAATAACACAAAAGGAATTATGCAGTGACTTCAAAGTAGAAACCCTTCGGCATTAACAAGCAAAGAAATTCCACAAATTAAAGGCCACAATCACTATGTGAGTGTTTAAAATGATGATTTAATCATTGTGGTTCAACATTCTCCACCTCTAAAGTCTAAATGAAAACTACTTGTTGGGGGTGCATTTCAGTTTAATTAAAATGTAAGTTTTGAAAATAAATTTGTACACAGGCATCAACTTCTCTATTTGTCTAAGAAAATTTCAAGCATTTAAGCATCAAACCTTTAAATCAAAATGTCATGAGAAGATCATGAGAAACAGAAACAGGTGTGTCCAAACTTTTGACTGGTACTGTACCTGTGTACATAAACAAACACAGGTACATTTGCTTACTTGCTTATGGTTGGCCATTGAATCCGTTGATGACTTCCTCTTCTGTGCCATCATGGTGTCTGTTTTTTTTTTTTAATGGCTGTACAGACCAATCTTGGAACCATTGGTTTTACTTTATGTGGGGCGTTTTTGTTCAGAATTGGTGGCAAAAGAAGGCTTTGGTGTTTCATAAACAGAAGGCTGAAGGTGAGGGAGAGACAGAAAGAAATGAAGAGTCATATCTCCCCTACCTGCCCCCTAAGTGCCTCCAGACAGAGCTGTCCTGGCAGGCTGTAGGTTGGATACGGAGAGATACGTTTTCAGCTTGACAGCCTAGGGGCTCTGCTGGGACCAGAGTCACCAAAACAGAGAGACTTCCTTTCAAATCAGCTCAGGGTAACAGAGCACTGACATCACTCAAAATGAAAATGAAACCTCTTTGACCGCATGGTGTGAGGCTGTGTGTGAGTGGTGATTTTGATGGAACAAATGAGGTACCAGTGTGGGATGCTGGCTGTGGATGAATTGTTGCCACCCAGCAAAAATTCTGTTTTAACCTGCATGTGCCAGATTAGCGGGGTTTCCTGTACCAGGACAACCCAGATTGTCAACACATTGTCCATTACAGAAATGTACATTAAATTGCACTTCCCTACCTTTGGGCACTCATTGTAAAATCCCATCAATTTAGTACTACAACCAAGTTAAAGCAAACACTAAGAACTATTTAAGTACTATTTTAACCAGGTCAGATCATAGCATACTGTGACTGTTAAAAGTAAGCAACCACAAGAGCTGCTGTTCACCTTTCTGCAATTTTGTCTACTTGATACATCATGCCTTTTGTACTTTCTGTACTTTAGTACAGTGCTTCTTGAGATTTTTTCCTTGGTGTGGAAAGTAACAGTATTTGTTTGCTCCAGTATCCAGGCACATACTGTCTCTAGGGCCTGCTCCTCATTACCAAGCTTGCTGGTCAATAACAGCAGATGTGTGTCTCTATTCTCCCTTCAGGGCATGGGTGAAGAGCAGGGAGTAAGGATGTTATTCGAACCTGTACCTCTTCCAGCACCAACCATTAGTAGCAGATAGGGGAGTTGTTTTATATATAAATCATTGCCATCTGCTGAGTTGGTGAAAGTTTGTCCCGAAGAAGGATGTGAGCCATTACATTTGGCCATTTGAAGGACTAAAAGAGATATGAGGTACTTCACAGGTATGGCTTTGCTTGGTGAACTTTGTTGCACTACCAATGATGTTTTATATTAGATTAGATTCAACTTTATTGTCATTCCACCGAGTACAAGTACTGAGACAACGAAATGCAGTTTGGCATCTAACCAGAAGTGCAAATAGCATTAAAGTGCAGAGTATGTACATAATGGTAATATAAATATTAAATAAACAGTAAGGGATGGATATGAATATGCTAAGATATATACAGTATGGACAATATTGAAAATATGAACAGTGTGAAATGAATAATGTGGCTCCTGGTGTCTGGTTGAGTGGGTGGCTCACAAGCACATCTGACAAAACCTGTGGATTTGAAAAATCGCTGATATTATTTGTCCTCCATCATTAAACTTTTTGAAGTATTCAACAACAGTGGAGAGCAAACATTTGAAAAGGTTTCCCTGTCTCACATCACAGGTTATTTTCAATTCCCTAGATTTGAATCTTCCCATGCCTTTTGTGACATTAGTTCAGGTCTTGTTTCCCTAAAAGCAACTTAGAATTAGATCTTAGCAGCTAAGATCCTCTTTACTTCATTGTACGTCAGTGCATAAAGATGATCTTGGACTTACTTTTGGGAAATCAGGCCCAGATAAAGAGGAGTCTGTCATTCTGGAGGATTTTTTAATATTAACACCAAAACCAATCTTTTTTTCTTTTCTTTTTGAATTTTTGAAGTAATGTTACCATTACTTCAAAAATGTAATCAAACACTGTGTCAAATGATGAAATGACCAGAAGCATAGACCCTTTTAGCGCCTACATCACGATTATGTGACGGTGTTAGCTGGAGGCAAAACAAAGCAAAATTGGAGGCATCACCTCACCTCAGAGCAGCAGAGTAAGAGGCTACCGTTCACCCAAAATGTCATCTTGCTGTGTTGTTGGATGCCAGAATCGAAGGAGAGGCTCCAACTTGAAATTTTATCGTATACCAGCTGCCACTGCCAGTAAAAAAAATCAAAGACAACTATGGTTAAACGCGATAAAACGAAAGGATTGGACTGAGGCGATCATCAAAAATGCTCGTGTTTGCAGCGCACACTTCATAGGTTTAATAAAGTATTGTCTGTTTTAGGTATGGATATGTGTCTAAAGATTTGTCATGCCCACCTAATCACAAATTGAGGAACTAGGAGGAATAGCATAACGTTATGTGTGTCAGGTGTGTGTGTGTGTGTGTTCGGATCGCACGACACAAAACTCATCTGGTAAATCTTTGTATTTTAAGTCTTGTACATGACTGTGGCAGATGGGAGGAGGGTGGGGTGAGGCTTAGCTTGGATCCAGGGGAGAGTTGAGTCGGTGGACTGACTCTACCCTGGATCCGGGACCGGCTGCGGCCAATTAAGCCTGATTGCAGCCGGGCCCTTTTTAACCTGTGTGTGGATGTGGGACTGTGAGAGCGCGCCAGTGTGAGAGGCTGGCAGGAGACGGAGGAGTCAAGCCGGACTGTCCGGGGAGAGACGAGCCAGCAGCAGCAGCAGTGCCTGAGCGGGGTCCGCGGCTAGAGTGCCGGGACGGAGGCGAGGGCGCGAGCGGCGAATGACAGAGTGGGAGAGTGGGCGTCCAAAGTCGGCAGCGACTGGCTGAGCTCTGGAGGTTGCAGTCGGGGGCAGCCTTCGTGCTCCGCGGCTGACCTGCCGGGAGGGAGGAGGTATGCACGCCGAGGAGGGCGGTGTTGTTCACTGCCGTCAAGACCGGGCCGGGTTTATTATTGTGGACGTGTTAATAAAACGGCCATGCTGGCCAGTTTACTCTCCTCCCATGTATGTCTCTGTCTGTCACGGTAATGTGGCACCTTGCCACAATGACCATTCAGAACATAGTTATAGGCATCTAAAGATGTATACGCCCTCAGTTTCTCTTTACTATACACGCTTGGTTTCTCTATCAGGTAGGTGTAAATGTCTGGCCATTCCACAGTAGGTAGTCCTGTCAGATCGTCGGGTCGGCCAATCTGGTCCCGTTGGTTAATGTTAAGTTGTTCAAGTAACACTCGCGGTCCGGGAGAGTGAGTGACCATAAATTTTCAGATATAGCGTTATTTTCTTCAGCCATGTTAAAAACAAGCCAACGAAACTTGCTAGCCAGCGTTGTTGGCTAATGTGTTCCGGCTGGCTTCTGCCTCCAGCTAAGCTCCGCCCACAAAAAAATGTCATCATGTTTACTAACTGAAAAAGGGTCTATACATGATACAGAATGTTTAGACGGAATGATACAGACAGTCATTTACAAATGCATCTCCACTTCTTGAATACCCAGACTCTTTTTAACTCTTTTCTTTTTTTATATAAATAAGCCTGTTAATGGAGGCACTGCTAGAATGCAGCTGGTGTGAATGCAGCTGTAATTTGTTTAATGGAGGGTGTAGTGTTATTTATAGCTGACTCATTCTCACGTGCATCTGTAAATTCATTTTGTGCTCTGAGCTTTGTCAAGTGTGATGAGAAGGTGTTGCAGAATGATTGTGTACAACATATTTTAGAACACAAATCAACACAAACAAGTGGCCTGGATTAATGCGCGCGCACACACACACACACACAAATGAACACGTGTGCACACATTATACCCCCACCACACCAAACACACAGACACACCTTTTGAGGTTGAATAACAACAGTGGGGGTTTTCAAAACACATTGTGACACACTGATGTGACACTGCTCAGTTTTGTGTTCACTGATTGCACTCCCTCCAGCAGCCAATTATTTATCTGCAATGCAAAGTTCCATCAAAACGCTACAGTCACAAATCATCCAGAAGCATGGTATGACATGATTGGTTAACCATGTGTGTCTCTTAAGGATAATGGCAATAAAGGGGCAGCGTGTGTATGTGCAATATGGGGGATATGGGAGAGAGTGAGGAAATGTGTGTATGGCCGAATCCCAATTCTCATTTTCGAGGGCTCCCTCGCCTTTCGGCTTGGCCCTCGGAACAGAGTCACAAGGGGTAGTGGTTGAAATCTCTCCCTATGAAATGGGACAACCCTTCAAGACCCTGATATGTCATCGATGACGTTTACGTACTATGTATAATGTACACTAATGTACATAGTACATTACTATGGCAATAATAGTATTATCACAGTGACATTTGCCATTCATCTGATGGAGATAGAAAAGCATGGATGCTCGCGATTAGTTCACAACTTATACGTTTCATGCTACTAATCGATCAAAGAAGTCATCAAATAAAAAAGACCACTGCTTCATGACACTTCATGACAGAATAACGTTAGCGGTGCTCTGTAGGCTAGCAAGCCATGCTCCTAAAGTTACCCTGCCAGTCTGCACTGATATTAGAGGAGCCGTAACAATTGCACTTTAGTTATATTTCGGGCGTCATATGCCATCAAAGGGGGGAAATGCAACACGGAAATATGTCAAAATGCGGGACTGTCATGCACAAATCAGCCTAAAAACAATGTTGTAACCTTAACTAGCAAGGTAGAGAGGTTGTTATGCATGTTATAAAAAAAAGTCTTTAATTGAAACAAGATAATACGACGGTTAGAATATTTTTAAAATCTTTATTAATGAAGAAAATACATTTGTGGTTTCCTTTTGTTGCTTGTGCAGCGTTCACCACCATCTTGCCGATGATTGTCAGAGATTTCTCCTAACCCTCGGTTTGTAGTGTGCCCCCAAAAAAATCTTCGTTTGGAGGGCCATGTAGCCCTAGCACTTCGCCCTACCCCTCGATACCAACAAGAATCGGGACACCCTACCCCTACACGTGAACGTGCAAAACGGAGGGGAAGGGCTAAGGGGTAGGGCGAAGGGGTGAATTGGGATTCGGCCTAAGTGTGTGAGAGGTGTATTGTGTGTTGGCCGTAGAGAGGAAATCGATTTCTTTGCGCATGAACACCTAGTGTGTTCGAATGTATCTCTATAACGGTTTCCTGGTCGGACCAAAAGGCAAACTCAGACGTAAAATCAACAATGAGAGTTTATTTGAGGGAAAACCGGAGGATAGGGTAGGTGCAGGGCGAAGCAGGGAGACAGGCAGAGGACACGGCAGGCAGGGCAAGCAGGTGGTGGACGAACAGGTAGTCAGGTTGGCAGGCTGGTAGACGGGGAATGCGCAGAATGGCTGGTGATGATTGAGATCCTGAGCGAGCAAACGAACAGATAAGCTTAGATCCACAAATTGGAGAGGATGATTGGAAAGCCATGTCACAGGGTGACAGTGTGTTGTGTGTGCGTGTGTGAGTAGATCCGCCCCTACCTCACTTACCTGTGTGAATGTGGTAATATAATCCCCTCCCCCGCACCTACCTGTGCAAGTTGATTAACACCAATGACTTACACCTGGGGGATTGGCTCACAAGGGAGAGGGGTGGTTTCCTCCTGGGGACAGCTCCTTCTTATACAGGTGGAGAGCAGAGAGACAGGAGGGGATTGTACGAGCAGAGAACGACGGAGGTCTGCACAGGCAGTGTTGGGACTGAGCCCGGGACAATACAACGACGACCAGAATTGAAGCCTGCCTGAACCTGAGGGGAGGCAGAGATGAGAGAGGACACGCTGTGGGGAATGTGGAGGAGTGAAGTTCGCGTCACCCTCCTCCCATTTAAGTAGCCCATCTCTCTCTATACCGTGTTTTTATACATCCCTGCCTATTTTACTAGTCCAAGGATTAGTCGCTTGGGTCCTTAGTTTATAATTGATTTGTTTGTTTTTGAAATATATTTTGGCGTGCTGTGGCCATCTGATTTTCCTTTGTTGTGTGGAGTTGGCATGTTTTATATATATTTCCTATGGACCCAATGCGATAGACTAAACGGACTAGTTGTGAAGATTCCCCAGTAACTGCCGGTTTTATCTGTAGGCACCCTATTGCCTGCTGGGAACTAGAGGAGAAGCTGCCAGCGGACCCGGACTTCAGACACCGATGGGCGCTTGGACTTGCTTCTAGAAAATACTTTTTGGCTGGACTCTTTTTATTCTTTTATTGGTAAAATAAATACTCTGTTCTGGAACTTGAACCCCCCCCCCCCCCCGTCCCCCCGTTACAGCCACGCCCACCACTCGTACACACACAGACCGGGACAGACAGATAGAGACACATATGGAACACAGGGGGCACGGCTGAGACCGTGACAGTCTCTCCATTTATTTCATCTCGATCAAAGCCTTTACATTTATCATTAATTCTTTCTATCCTTGTTTTTCCTATGTCTGTTTATATTGGTAGGTATGCATGTGCTCACTGATATATATGTGAGCCTGACTTATTTCTGCAATCACCAGAAAAAGAAAAAAAAACAACCCATATTGTAACCTTATTAAATGAACATGATGCAATTTGGATCACATGTTGATAAGCAGCCACATTCGCTTTCCCATAAGGGACTCCTTCATACTGAGAACATGTGCATTGTGCCTGGCATTCTATGTACTCTCAGCTGTGTAACCGCATCAATGGAGTGGTGGGGCAATTCATCCTTTCCTGTAGGACAATTTAATCCCCATTTTTCAGGGAGAGTAGAGTGCTTCCTCCTGCAAAATTTAATAAACTGTGTACTCCTCCCAAAGAACCACTCCCCCACAGCAGCAAGCACAGCACAAGACTCTATGAGGATCAAAGGCTGAACTTGCTTTTAAGCTTTCTGGGGAAAGAGACGGCAAGAGCACACTAGAGCTGAACCTGTGGCTATTTGTGTCAGTAGCTACATGTTTTCTGCTGTTGTGTTGCTCACAATTTGTGATCCCATCTGATTTGTTTGGGACTGCATTGCGGTCAATGCTTAAAATTAAAAAAAACTTGCAATTTTACACAAAAGATTCTGATTTTGACGCCTCTTTTTCGCTCTCACCTCTTCCCCTCACACTCACTTTTCGGGCTATATTCATGACAGCGTATGGCAGATGGCGGGGCTTTGTGCCAGCAAAATTAGACTCGGGGAGTCGTCGGGGCACACGTTTTTTTTCCTTGTCTGTACCCGTTTGGTATTTAAGTATTGGTATTAAGACCGTGCCTAAGTGGGAGGAGAGGTGCAGTAGGGGGTGTGTCAGTAAAAATCAAGCAGTGCAATGCAATGTCAGTGTCAAGGATTTCAGATATTTGCACTCGTTTCATCTGCCTGCTCACACTACATCAAAAGCACACAGCACAAAGTGCATGCCTGTTTGTGATAAAGGGCCGGTTCACAATAGCAGAACCGTAGTCAGTCAGAGCAGAATCATTGCCGCACAAATGATAATAAATTGTACCTAAACTATGATAAAACTCTAGTTATAAAGTTATATATAGATTGTAAGTTCTGACTCATATTTTGTAATACTTCAGATTCAGTGCCTTTCGGGGGTTTGAGCATGTGGTTGTGCAGAACAAGGACCTTTTAGTCTGTACGGTGAGTTGTGTGTGCCAGTTCCGTGTTCAGTTTTGGGTCAAGAATAGCATTCATTGGTTTGGAGTGTGAGTGGTCTCGGTGCGTCTATGCGTCGCAGAAAAACAATAACAATCCCCCAAACCACAAGTTAGATAGGCAGCACAACATTCTATTGTCCAACTCTAATTGGAGTTGCCACTAGGGTGACATATGCAGGCTTTACCTTTTAAATCATGTGTCCTGAGTTTGCGTACCATGCGTACGCACGAAAAGTGTACTTACGTCACTTTCCACGCAGTTTCCGAATGTATAAAAACCCACTGGCAGCGAGACTGTACGTACCGGTACACATCTTTCACACCGCAACTTTCCACGCAAGTTTCCGAATGTATAAAAATCCACGGGCAGCGAGAATGTGCGTACCGGTACGCATCCTTCACACCATGTGTACCATATGCATTAGATTAGTGTGATGTTGCGAGTTGGCAAAAAGGGATAATAAAAGTGTGAATTTGGGTGACATTTTATTTAGAGCTTTTTTCTTTCATTTTTTCATTCCCTTTTTTTCTTTCTTTCTGTTAGGATGTAATCTATAGTTTAAAAGATGCGTGAGTGGTTAACAACCTTTTTTTGACAAACCTTCACTTTGTTCTATCTTGTGTAAATATGTTTGTAAGTATGCATTATAATGATAATGATCTTTATATAAATAAACAAATAAATACATCAATTTTATATAAATCCAGATTATTATTCTGTATTATTGGGGAGTAAGAATAACCTACACTATATAAAGGCTGTAGCTGTGTGTAATGGCTGTGCCAAAGGATACAATGGCTGCCTTGGCGTTGCTGGAAGATATTGTTATTGTGCAATTTAGGTGAGAATGAGTCTTCAGAGACCGTACTGATTTTCTGGCCCATGATGATGACTGGCTAATGCGCCGCTTTCGATTTCTGTTCTCTTGGAATTTTGTGCTGAACTGGGCCCTGTGCTGGAACGGCGCTCTCGGAGGAACCCTGCCATCCCCGTCCATCTACAGGTATTGACAACAATTGTGTTTTTAGCAACGGGGACGTTTCAGCGGGAGCTTGCGGACAGATGAGGGATATCCTGAGCTGCCCTGAGCCGGGTCATGCCCATGGCGTGGGGTGGCATAATTTCTTTGAGTAATAGATCATCAGGTTCCCACACAGCAGCTGAACAGGCCAACATCAAAATGCAATTTGCAGCGACGTCCAGTTTCCCAAATGTAATATATGTATATAATATTGTTTATGTATATCATATTTTATGGTGACAATAGGTATGAATTGAAGCCATGGTTACTTATGCCATTTACAAACCCCCAGAGTGCACAACAGACGCGCTATAATGTGGTGCACAGCCGTGCACGCTCTGTGGTAGAGAGTTGCATTGGGCGGATGGTTTTGGTTACTTTCTGTCATTCAACTTGTTTCATTTGGTTGGTAATGCCAGAGCTTAGGCTTCCAAATAATATGCGTTTTCTTCTCTCATTTTGATCAACCATTATTTCAAGTTCACAGTCGGTAAAATTGGGTTTCTTCTTCTATTGCTTCTTAAATGCTTCCGCCGTTTCGCCTCAAAACTAAACTAAATGCTGGCCCTTTATATGCAAACCAGGCAATTGGGGGTGTGTTGGAAGGCTTGTGCACGTGCACACAATTTCAGGATGATTGAGATGTATGAGGAAAAAACACGTGGGAACAGACCTACGTGGGGTTTTATACATCTGAGTGTATGCATGTTTCCTGTTTTGTGCGTACACAGATTTCTACACCTAAATCTTCACAAAGTTTTTTACATCTGGCCCCTGCTGTGCTCCGAGGAACCCAAGGAACCCCCTTTGCAGCAAAAGGTGGATTTCCCCCATAAAGCTGCCAAAAAGTAACACTTTGCAGGTTCGACTAGCCATTTGGTGCCATTAGGAGATGGGACCGACGATAAGGGCCGGGGAAATGTACCTGATTTTCTACATTTGCAGACCTGCCAACCTTGGGAAAATATTTTGATTACCACAATAGTGTAATGCTCACGCCCTTTGCACCACTTCGCTTTGCACACGGTCATTTCCCCACTCACTGCCATATCATCAAGTTATTCAACATATAAATCTTTATATAAATAAAAAGGTTTTTTTTTCATGATTAAAAATACTTTAAACTGTATAAACGTTTCTATAAACACCTTATATTTCATTATATGATGTGTGCTTGAACTGATAATCATAAGTGAATTGCATTCAATTATTGAATTATTAAATTGGAAATCATGTACAGTATCAGTCAAATGTTTGAGTACACCTGTATAAAACATTTTTTTGTTTTATTTTGTATATTGTAACATATGTTTTCATTGTCAAGTATTTACAGAAACTTGTGTTGCTTGTGTTGATGTAAAACATTGTCAATTATGGGCATGATTTCTATTTTTATTTAATAATTAAATAATTGAATGTAATTCACTCATGATTATCAGCTTATATAAGCACACATATCATATAATGAAAAAATGGTATTCAACTGACAAACTATCTCGGAATGTATGTAGGTTTTAGCTAAATTATTACCTGAAGCTCCTTGGTGGCTGATGTCAACATCATAATTGCAAAATGTACAAAATGCATGGTGAGGCATTTTTCAATCATCCAATCCACCAAACAACACCAAACAAGAGTCAATAGCAACAGCAGAATAAGCATTTGGCATTGGCAGAGAAGATTTGGCAAATTTTTCATGAGTGCAACCCACATACTCAGCTGTGCTGCTCATCCCACAAATGCATGTTCCTTACAAATGGGGCACCATTTTTTTTTCATTTGCGTAGTTTCAGCTGGAATTTCGTACCTGCATATTTTGACCAAGAATTGTGTGGTTGGTACGCAAAATGCGTGCAGGTTGGCAGGTTTGCATTTGGCCCCTGGTGTTTTCTGTTACTGGTCCACTACTTTTAACTTACTGCTAAGCATATGCTGCACATTTAGAAGCAGATGCTATTCAAATGCTTACCAACCTTTTCTGTGGACAATATGTTGACCAATTTGACTTTGATATAAATCTCTCTAACAAAAAATAAAGATACAAAATGTTTCATTCTAACTATTCACACGTGGCTGTGTTGTGAACAATTTGTCATGCAAGATAGAACTGTCATGCAATATGATGCATGGACAACAACATAGGAACAAAGGAATTTCAATTTCAATATCATAGGTTTGTCCTTCATAAAAGGCTTAGTGGTTAACTAGGCCGTATATTCACTTGTGGCGTTTCTTCACCTCCTGCATAAGGACATCAGTTTTCTCTTGGGAGAAGCTTTTGTGGTGGAACTGCTGCGGACTGTCACCAAATTGTGTGTTGTGGTGGAGAGCACATTGCTTTTAAAGGGAAGGGTAAGAGATGATTTAACTGGTCATGATTGAGACCAACCACACCTAGAGATAAAGTATTCCTCCTAATCTAACCCTGTTGTGCTGTGCACCTCTGGCCACGAAATTACAAGAATTCATCAGCCACTGCGCTTTGCAGTGTGCAGTATCAAAATAGAGACCTCTGTCTCTCCACTCTCTCCCCATCTCTTTCACCCATCCTCATTATTTTCTATTTCACAATGTTCATTCTCTTCTTTTATTTTTCTCTCTCCTCCCTCCCCCCCTCTCTTCTGCCCCTCTTTCTTCTCTTTCTCTGTTCTTACATCACCCTATCTAATTTTCTATCTAATTCTTGCTCTTTTCCTGTGTTTTGTCTCTCTCTCTCTCTCTGTTTTGCTCTCCCCTAGCTTCCCTTTCTCTCTTCCCTGATTATTGTTCTCTGGTGTCTTGGCCTGGACTTGTTCTGACTGTTTTTGTATTGATTGGAGATTTTGTACACATTTTTCTTAGCGCCCCTGACAGGATTTTCTTCAAACGTCTCAGCACCTGATGTTGAGTTTCCCCAATGAAAGCCCATAACCATCTGTTTGCTCTCAATTATACTCGGAGCGGATGGCATTTCTTTCAACTGATTAAGCTCTGGCTTAATGCTGTGTGTGTGTGTGTGTGTGTGTGTGTGTGTGTGTGCACGCCAAACATTGGGTCTGAGATTGTGTTTAGGTTCCTTTGAGTGTAACAGAGCTGAATACTGAATTTCTGTGAGTATGGCACCTTGCCTGCCTATACCCACACAACCTCACACAAAACACATACACTCGATTTTTGTGTGTCATGAAAAGCACACACTTTTCTCACAAATCTCTTCGATATACACATATATACATGGGAATACACACGTTGCAAATCATCTCAAATTTAACAAAAATTTGGCTCATGTGGCATGTAGGTGTACACACACAGCACAGGCATCTCACTTCAACTACAATGTTTTTCAATGCAGTCGTGGGTGTAAAAATAGGCTGGTTAGGTAGAAAATGCCTAATAGCAGTGCAGGATGCATAGCATTAAAAATGAAAAGCTTTTTTGGGATGATGGTGTAGACTAACGAAAATCAGAAAGAAGGCACATATTTTGCATTAAAAAACAATTCTTCTTGCCCACCATTATCCTGATTAATTTGTGCCAAAATTGTAAGGTTATTCCAGAAAGATGGACTCTCATTAGACTATAGTAATGCCCTTTTTAAAAACAGTAAACGGGTTATGAGTTATGGAGATGGGAAGTGTGGGACGATGAGAAGAGGAGAACAAATTAAGTGGAGTGATTTAAGGAACAACAAGGTGACTGTCTGACAAATCAATATTTAACCTTGTGAAGCATGCAACTCATTTGGAAGCAGTGTGATTCATTCTAATTTCTTTGTCAGATGCTGTTGCTGTTACAGTTTTTACCCATTGCTTGAACACTATAGACACATGCTTAAACCAAAGTAACATAACTTGAAGTTGTTGTTACTATACCTTAAACAAAGTGTAACCATACCTTAAACAAAAGCGCTGCTTTGCACTTTAGTTGCAATTCTGTAACACACTTGCTCCTTTCTGCAACACACTTGCTCCTGCACACTAAACACTATTTCATACATAAGACACTTAGTTCAAAAATGAAATCTCAGGGTACCACTGGGAAAACACATCTATTCAAAATACAACACACATTGGTTAATTGAAAATACTTAGACACGCACCTGAAAATACTTACTTACAAAACTGAACACCAATCAGCCAGCTACAAAAAGGTCTCAGTTAAGCCATTTTGAGAACTTTGCAAGCATGGAGGCAGGGAGAGCTAGAGGCAGAGGAAGAGGAAGACAGAGAGAGAGAGGAGGACGTGGTCGAAGAGGCCATGCAAGGACCATTATTTCAGATGACATAAGAGCAACTTTGGTGGACCATGTCATAAACCATGGCCTGACTATGAGGGAAGCTGGGCAGAGAGTCCACCCTAATCTAAGCTGTTTCACAGTTTCATCCATAATCACGACATTCCGACTGGAAAACAGGTATGTCTTCAACTCTCTACTCTACTCAGACTGTATCTAGAGTATTTACAGTACTGTACCATATCACGTTACCGTATCACATGTACTGTATTGCAGGGTGGCTAATGCTCCTTTTCGAACAAAAGTGGTAGTTTTGTGAAACATACCATGATAACGTGTTGAGATGTTTCAGTACTGTGTATGGTAAATACAGTAAAGTACAGTATATACAGTACTGTAAAAAATAAGCAAACAATAACAATTTGTGGTTGCATTTTTCTACAGAATGGCTAGAAGACCTACTGGGGGTGGACGCCAACGCCTGTTCACCCAACAGCAGGAACTTGCCATAGTGAACCTAGTCAGAGCAAACAATGCAATCCGTCTCCACCAGCTACAGCAACAAATACTTGCAGATAGGCAAGTATTCAACAACATAAATCGAGTAAGCATTACCACTATCAGACGCATCTTGGTAAAGCACAACATGACCATGAAGCAATTGTACAGGGTCCCATTTGAGAGGAACAGTGTCAGGGTCAAACAACTTCGACATGAATATGTACAGGTAAGTGTTACAGTCCTTTACATTTACAATACAGAATGGGTGCAGTCCAGTAACAGCTGAATATGTACCACTGGATCAGTACCACATAGATACATTCAGAAAGCTACACAGGTACCTGTGTGGTGGGGTGGGGCGGTTCTGTATGTGTAGTAGTGTAGTTGTGTGCTTTGAGTAAAGCCATCCACAATATGTATTTTTTGTTACAGAGAATCTTGGACATGGATGGAGCTGCCCAGCCTCATGAATGTATTTACATTGACGAGGCTGGATTCAACCTTAGCAAAAACAGATGACGGGGACGTAATATAATTGGCCAAAGGGCAATTGTGCACGTCCCGGGGCAGCGCGGGGGGAAATATCACATTGTGTGCCGCCATAAGTCTTCGAGGGCTACTGCACCATCATGCCAAACTGGGTCCCTATAATGCGCAACACATAATCACATTTCTAGATGCACTTCATGATGCAGTTGTACAGGATAGACCAGAGCAGCCCAGGTTTGTTGTTGTCTGGGATAATGTTAGTTTCCATCGAGCTGCTCTGGTCCAGAACTGGTTCACCAACCATGATCAATTTGAAGTTGTGTACTTGCCCCCTTACTCGCCATTTCTAAATCCTATAGAGGAATTTTTTTCCGCTTGGAGATGGCGCGTATATGACCACCAACCACATGCCCGTATGCCTCTTCTGCAGGCAATGGAACAGGCCTGCGGAGACATTGAGGTAAGGTCAATCCAGGGATGGATTCGGCACACAAGGGGATATTTTCCCCGATGCTTAGCGAGAGAAGACATTGCTTGTGATGTTGATGAGATCCTGTGGCCAGACCCCAACAGACGGCAGGATCCATAAGCCCACTTGCGCACAATTGTGTTTTTCTGTGTTTACAGTAGTGTATTGTTTGTTTTATTTTTGCTTTAACTGAATTTACTGTACTGTAAAATACACTACTGTAATGTAATGATTTTGAATTGAGTATTTCATTTTTTGGTTGTTGTGAAAACGTGCCTTCTGTGGAACTGAATAAAAACAGTGAAAACGAAAGACTGCAGTGTTTTATATAAAGTAGACTAGTGTGTTGCTGCTGATCTGAAAATGTATTCATATGATGCAAGTGGGTATCATTTTGTCATCAGAGTGACATTTTGACAAAGGATTGTTAGGTTTTGATAGCAGAGTTTCAATTTGACATAGATGTGAATGGTTTATTTCCCAGTGTTGTGTCTTATTTGCTTGTGTGTCGAGTTTTGACACAATGAGCCAAGTTTTGCAAAACGTGTTCAAGCAACAGGCAAAAACTGTAAGAACAATTTCCTTTGGTGTGGCACTGGCAGGGGGCATGCCGCTATTTTCTGAAAGTGTGTCTGTGTGCTTGCACATATCAAGACTATGACAGCAAACTACACATTTTAGACAAATCAAATCAAATCAAATCACATTTATTTGTATAGCCCTTAATCACCGTTACAGTCCCTAAGGGCTTCACAATGCCCAACATGTGAAAATAATAAATGATTAGTACACGACATCCCCCAGCCTTAGACCCTCACAGAGGACAAGGAAAAACTCCCACAAAAACCTTATTGGAAAAGTGGGAGAAACCTCGGGAGGGGCTGCTCAGAGAGGGATCCCCCTACCAGGACGGTTGGGCGTGCAAACGATGCCGTGTTTGGGCAAGCAGAGTATACACAATATATGAAATTAACTAAAATATGCAGGCACCATTCACACAAGCCTCTTTGATGTCACTTTGCTCCTCTGCTTTGGATGACAGGATTATGACACCACCTGCCAGATATTTACCTCAATTTCCTCTCAACTCAAGAATGTAATGTGATGATGTGTATTGAGGCCGACTGAATAGGGAACTGTCTATGTTCTCTTTGTTTAGCCATGATCTATTTAGGCTGCACCTGATCCTGCTGATCTGCTACTGGACTACTGGGTTTTGAGCGCTTATATATATATATATATAGTGAATATATATAGTGAATTTTGGCTCATCACTCTATCTTGAAAAAGATTAATGAGATTGTAACAATAGGATTGTTATATGCGTATTGTAGCATATGTGTATTGTGGACTGATTTGAATGTAACAATAAATTGTTGATTTGCAAGTCATTGCGTGGTGTTCTATTGTTTACTTTAATAGATAATAGTTAAGCAGCTGAAATGCTTTAACTGTCCATTCTGTATAGTCTAGGATAGAACAGAATAAAACATGATGGCAGCGGAAACAACTTTGGCGCCGCAAATGGGAAGAAAGAGAATCTGTAGCTAGCAAGTTTAGTGAACTCCACTGCGTAATGAGACTAGAGGGACTGCGTCGGAGATGGAAGGGTTGAAACCTCTACCAACTTTGTTTGGACTCTAATAATCTGGCAGGGAAAGCATGGAGTTCATTTTCTATATGGGTCTTACAATGCCAGCTGCAGAGGAATCTGTGAAACTATTAGTTCCTATTAGTTTATCTTATTGAGCTCACTGTGCCCTGGGAAGAGTCGACAAGGCAATCAAGCAGAAGAAATGTAGTTATGCGGCACTAGCAGCAGAGGAAAAACAGCCATCACCTCCTTGATTTTAAACTAACAGCTTCAATCTAATCCT
This sequence comes from Hoplostethus mediterraneus, assembly GCA_034670385.1. Lineage (NCBI taxonomy): Eukaryota > Metazoa > Chordata > Actinopteri > Trachichthyiformes > Trachichthyidae > Hoplostethus > Hoplostethus mediterraneus. Next base: position 1,818,969 of record JAXDDW010000064.1, read on the forward strand.
AGGTTTCCTCTTCTGCCATATAAATGCGGACATCAATTTATCTAGCATTTTAAAAAACGATATCGGTATCCAAATGGGTAATGACTGAAAAAGATATAATAGCCTAGGAAGTAAATTCATCCTAACTGTTTCAATTCTGCCAAATAATGAGAGTGAGAGAATCTCCCATCGTGGCAAATCTGATTTTATTTAAGCAATTAATCTGCCATAGTATGTTTTGTACAACTGTGATGTTTCTGGGGTGATTATGATGCCCAGATACCTAAATCCTTGTGGCAACCAATTAAATGAAACCTCCTTGTCCAACTGAGATGGCCATCCACCAATCAACATCAGAGCCTCCGATTTGGATTGATTAATTTAATAACCCGACACTGTCCCAAAGTCTTTCAAACATTTCAAGAGTGTGGGGATAGAGGTTAGAGGGTCACTTACATAAAGAATAACATTATCCGCGTACAATGAAATTTTATGTAATCCTCTGCCATCTGATATTCCATGTATATTAGGATTCTCCCTTATCATTTCTGCTAGTGGCTCTATGCAAATCGCAAATAATAATGGGGATAGGGGACACCCTTGTCTCGTCCCCGTTTTTAATTTAAATTGTTCAGACGTATACCCATTGACTCGCACCCTTGAGGTGCTATTATTTCCCCCCTAAGTACTGCTTTTGCTGCTTCCCATAAAGTTGATACCGAAACTTCTCCATTGTTGTTATGTTCCAAATAATTATTTAATTCTTCTCTTATGTTTTGTACCACATTGGGATCATTTAACAGTGAAACATTCAACCTCCAGTGTTTAAACTGCTTTTCTGTTTCCAAATCTATTGACATTACCACTGGTCCATAATATGAAATGGTTATGGGTTCAATGTGGCAATCGGTAACTTTATGGGCATCTTGTTTTGAAACACAGAAAAGGTCAATTCGGGAGTAGCTATTGTGCACTTTTGCAAAAAAAGTCTCTTCCCCTTGGATGTTTTAAGCGTCATATGTCAGCGAGTCCAAGCTCCTCCATCATACTGCATTATGCTTTAGCTTTACGCATTTGAGGTCTTTGTTCAAATGGGCGTTTATCTATTTTTTTGATTAAGAACAACACTATAATCATTCCCTTTGCATTTTCTGCTAAAAGTGCTGCAGTATCTTTAAAGAAGCCTGGGTCCTCTTCATTTGGTGCATATAAATTCAAAATAGTTATATTTATATTTCCAACTGTATCTACAACCATGATGTGGTACTTTTTCTGGAACAAGACATAATGATCTATGACACAAAATTGCTACCCCTCTTTTCTTCCCATTTTCACATGAAGCACTGAACACCTGCCTCACCCACTCCCTTCTCAACTTCTTGTGTTCCTTGTCATTCAAATGGGTCTCCTGAAGTAGTGCTATTGAGCAGTGCAATCTTTTTACAGTTTTTTACTATTGCTAAAACACAATTTCTGAAACTAGAGCCCTCTTTGTCGAAACTCTACACACAAAAACCAAAAACCCATACACAAAATACAAAATATCTTACATCTCTTGCAAAAGCAAACACTTAATTCAAAACTATATAAACTCTGCCAAAAATGGTATTTTTGCATCACAACTTTACACACAAACACCAAATAAATAGCTCTTTCCACATGTCAACTGCACACTGATGTGCTCAGTGTGACTGGGGCACCTATACCCCAGACTACAAGGACCTGACTACGCCACTCTGGGAATTTCACCCAGAGAATAAAGCCACAAGTTCTTTCATAAAGATCGAGCAGACGTGAGTTTCCAGTTCCAAAATAGATATGTTTTATTAAAAGTGAGTAATTTGGATGTAGTAAATGAGGCTGATAAAAAGCAGCATTTCTTTATTACAAAATAGACATATTCTAAAATATCACTACACGCGGGCACATTACCGGTACAGGCGGAGGGTGCCAAGGGAGATCCACAGGGGCAAGGGAGTGAGGGGAAAAGGGTCACAGTGCTTCACCACCACCAATATGGACCACACGCACAATTGTTTGCACTCACACTGCAACAAAAAGCACAGAAGGAAAACAATAACCCAGATAAAAAGTCAGTTAAATAAGTGTACAGAAAATAAATAAAATCAACTAATAACGGTAACCAAAGGTAGAGAAACTATGCAAAAATAACTACAGGACAAAAACAGCAGTAGCAACAGAGCTCCTCCAGCTAGCTCCAGTCCCACTGCAGACACCTTCTCTCTTCCTAATCTCCTCCTGAAACCAGCACCGGGTCAAGACAGTGAGGTGAGCCTGCCACTAGCTGCACATGGCTGCCTTTAAATGGGCCCAGCCTAGATAGGAAACACCACATCACCTGTTTGCCATCAGGGTGATTAGGAGGTGTGGCAAAACCTAAAGGAGACAGCTCTACCTGTTACATAAGCATAAAACAATATTATCTAGAGTCTTTGGCATTTTCATTTGTAGCATGCTGTAAATATAGACTATGAACACAAATGCAATGGGGAAGCAAACAAATTTGTTTATTCTCAATAACAGTATCAGACACAATTATTTTAACTGAATGTTCATGATCATGATCATTGTACTGTAAACAGTAATACAGTATATTGAAATTATAGTCCATCCTGTCTTCGATGTGCATCTGGCCACAGTCATCATCAACATCTCAAGCGATGTCCAGTCTTGCCAAACATCGAGGGAAGTACCTCTTGAGTGGCGTATCCAGCCTTGGCAGGCCTCCACATCAATGTCGCCACAGGCCTCCTTCCATCGCCTGGAGGAAGTTGCGCATTGGTAGGGTTGGCGGTCATCCACCTTCCAACGCCACAGCAAAAAGAATTCCTCAATAGGGTTCAGGAAAGGTGAGTAAGGTGGAAGGGGGAGAACTTGAAATAGTGGGTGATTGTCAAACCAATTATGGACCACAGCAGACCGGTGGAAACATACGTTGTCCCATATGACAACATATCTGGAGTACCCTGGCACATTCCTCTGGTCATTGGGAATGAGGATGTCATGCAGGGAGTCAAGGAATGCGATAATATGGGCTGTGTTATATGGGCCAAGAGTGGCATGGTGGTGAAAGACCAATTGCAGCACACATTGTGATGTTTCCACCACGCTGCCCAGGAACATGGACAATGGCACGCTGCCCGATGATGTCTCTTCCCCAGCATCTGGTTTTGGCTAGATTGAAGCCAACCTCATCATCATCATCATTTTCTAGCCGCTTATCCGGGGCCGGGTCGCGGAGGCAGTAGGCTCAGCAGGGATCTCCAGACGTCCTTCACCACAGCCACACCTTCCAGTTCCCCCTGGGGGATCCCGAGGTGTTCCCAGGCCAGAAGGGATATACACTATATTGCCAAAAGTATTCACTCACCCATCCAAATAATTGAAATCAGGTGTTCCAATCACTTCCATGGCCACGGGTGTATAAAATCAAGCACCAAGGCATGCAGACTGTTTCTACAAACATTTGTGAAAGAATGGGTCGCTCTCAGGAGCTCAGTGAATTCCAGCGTGGTACTGTGATAGGATGCCACCTGTGCAACAAGTCCAGTCGTGAAATTTCCTCGCTCCTAAATATTCCACAGTCAACTGTCAGTGGTATTATAACAAAGTGGAAGCGATTGGGAACGACAGCAACTCAGCCACGAAGTGGTAGGCCACATAAAATGACGGAGCGGGTTCAGCGGATGCTGAGGCGCATAGTGCGCAGAGGTCGCCAACTTTCTGCAGAGTCAATCGCTACAGACCTCCAAACTTCATGTGGCCTTCAGATTAGCTCAAGAACAGTGCGTAGAGAGCTTCATGGAAAGGGTTTCCATGGCCGAGCAGCTGCATCCAAGCCATACATCACCAAGTGCAATGCAAAGCGTCGGATGCAGTGGTGTAAAGCACGCCGCCACTGGACTCTAGAGCAGTGGAGACGCGTTCTCTGGAGTAACGAATCGCGCTTCACCATCTGGCGATCTGATGGACGAGTCTGGGTTTGGCGGTTGCCAGGAGAACGGTACTTGTCTGACTGCATTGTGCCAAGTGTAAAGTTTGGTGGAGGGGGGATTATGGTGTGGGGTTGTTTTTCAGGAGCTGGGCTTGGCCCCTTAGTTCCAGTGAAAGGAACTCTGAATGCTTCAGCATACCAAGTGATTTTAGACAATTCCATGCTCCCAACTTTGTGGGAACAGTTTGGGGATGGCCCCTTCCTGTTCCAACATGACTGTGCACCAGTGCACAAAGCAAGGTCCATAAAGACATGGATGGGAGAGTTTGGTGTGGATGAACTTGACTGGCCTGCACAGAGTCCTGACCTCAACCCGATAGAACACCTTTGGGATGAATTAGAGCGGAGACTGAGAGCCAGGCCTTCTCGTCCAACATCAGTGTGTGTGACCTCACAAATGCGCTTCTGGAAGAATGGTCAAAAATTCCCATAAACACACTCCTAAACCTTGTGGAAAGCCTTCCCAGAAGAGTTGAAGCTGTTATAGCTGCAAAGGGTGGACCGACGTCATATTAAACCCTATGGATTAAGAATGGGATGTCACTTAAATTCATATGCGAGTCAAGGCAGGTGAGCCAATACTTTTGGCAATATAGTGTATAATCCCTCCAATGGACTCTAGGTCTGCCCCGAGGTCTCCTCCCAGTTGGACGTGCCCGGAACACCTCCAAGGGGAGGCGCCCGGGGGACATTCTAATCAGATGTCCGAACCACCTCAGCTGACTCCTTTCGACGCGAAGGAGCAGCGGCTCTACTCCGAGCTCCTCCCGGATGTCCGTGCTGCTCACCCTATCTCTAAGGGTGAGGCCAGCCACCCTACGGAGGAAGCTCATTTCGGCCACTTGTATCCACGATCTTATTCTTTCGGTCACTACCCAAAGCTCGTGACCATAGGTGAGGGTTGGAACGAAGATGGACCGGACGAAGATTCAGTCCATCTTACGAAGATTCACCACAACGGACCGGTACAACGTCCGCATTACTGCAGACGCCACACCTATCCGTCTGTCCATCTCCCGCCCCATTCTGCCCTCACTCGTGAAAAAGACCCCGAGATACTGTACTTGAACTCCTTCACTTGGGGAAGCACTTCCTCCCCAACCTGAAGGGAGCACTCCACCATTTTCCGTGAGAGTACCATGGCCTCAGACTTGGAGGTGCTGACTCTCATCCCAACCGCTTCACACTCAGCCACAAACCGCCCCAGTGCATGCTGGAGGTCTCGGTCTGACGGAGCCATCAGAACCACATCGTCCGCAAAACGTAGAGATGTAACTCTGAGGTCCCCAAACCGGACACTCTCCCCACCTCGGCTGCGCCTTGAGATCCTGTCCATGAAAACCACGAACAGGACTGGTGACAAGGGCCAGCCTTGGCGGAGCCCAACACGCACCGGAAACGGGCTTGACCTCGTGCCGAGAATGCGAACACAGCTCTCACTTTGGTTGTATAGGGAACGGATAGCCCGCAACAGCGGCCACAGTACCCCATACTCCCTCAGTACCCCCCACAAAACACCTCGGGGGACACGGTCATAAGCCTTCTCCAAGTCCACAAAACACATGTAGACTGGATGAGCGAACTCCCACGCCCCCTCCAGCAGCCCTGCAAGGGAGCTGGTCCGCCGTCCCACGGCCAGGACGGAAGCCGCATTGCTCCTCCTGAATCTGAGGTTCGACAATCGGCCAGAGCCTCCTTTCCAGCACCCTGGAGTAGACCTTCCCGGGGAGGCTGAGAAGTGTGATCCCCCGATAGTTGGAACACACCCTCTGGTCCCCCTTTTTAAAAATGGGGACCACCATCCTGGTCTACCACTCCAGAGGAACTGATCCCGTCCCCCACGCAACACTGAATAGGCGTGTCAGCCACGACAGCCCAACAGTGTCCAGAGCCTTCAGCATCTCAGGGCGTATCTCATCCACACCTGGCGCCTTGCCATCGAAGAGCTTCTTGACCACTTCGGTGACCTCCGCCAAGGATATGGACGAAGCTCCCCCCAAGGCTTCGGGCTCTGCCTCTTCGACAGAGGTCCTCAAAGTATTCCTTCCACCGTCCAACGACATCCTCAGTCCAGGTTAGCAGGTCCCCCCCCCGGCTGAGCACAGCCTGGGTCAAGCCCTGACTCCCCTTCCTGAGTCGTCGAACGGTTTTCCAGAATCTCCTTGAGGCCGACCGAAAGTCTTCCTCCCTGGCCTCTCCTAACTCCTCCCACACCCGTTTTTTTGCTTCAACGACTGCCGAAGCCGCAGCCCTTTTGGCTACCCGGTACCTGTCTGCTGTTTCAGGAGACCCCCCGGACCCCCCGGACAACCAAGCCCGAAAGGCCTCCTTCTTCAGCCTGACGGCCTCCCTCACCGCTGGTGTCCACCAGCGGGTTCTCAGGTTGCCGCCCCGACAGGCACCGATAGCCTTCTGGCCGCAACTTCTAGCAGCCGCCTCCACAATGGAGGCCTTAAACATGGTCCACTCAGACTCCACGTGTCCAGCCTCCCCCGGAATGCAAGAGAAATTCTTCCGGAGGTGGGAGTTGAAGACCGCACGGACAGGGGACTCCGCCAGACGTTCCCAGTTCACCCGCACTACTCGTTTGGGTTTACCAGGTCTGTCCGGCAGCCTCCCGCACCACCTGATCCAACTCACCACCAGGTGGTGATCAGTTGACAGCTCTGCTCCTCGCTTTACCTTTGGCCTAGGGTGCTCTGGTACCAGGTACACTGGTGAGCCACCCTATGCTTGTTATGGACAATCCGTGGCTAGCACAGAAGTCCAATAACAAAGCACCGCTCGGGTTCAGATCAGGCAGGCCGTTCTTCCCAATCACGCCCCTCCAGGTTTCTTTGTCGTTGCCCACATGTGCATTGAAGTCCCCCAGTAGAACTATGGAGTCCCCGGGAGGCACCCTTTCCAGGACACCTCCCAAGGACTCCAAGAAGTGCCGTTCGGCGAGTACGCACAAACCGCAGTCAGGGTCCGTACGCCCAGGACCCCGCTTTTGCCCACCACCCGGTCTCATTTGCACCCGACCCCTATGATTCTTCCTGCAGGTGGTGGGCCCACAGGAAGGCGGCTCCACGTGGCCCCCGTTGCGGGCCCGGCCACCAGGCGCTCGCCGGCCAGCTCCCCGGGGGCCCCGGTTTCCCTATTCTGGGCGAGGTTCCTCCAGCTGTTTGTAGTGTCATTTCATAGGGGTTTGTGAAGCCAACCTCATCAATATATATATATATATAAACATGCTGGTGTTCAGCAGCATCTAGCTCCATGACTCTCTGAAACAGTCTGGAAAAAGCATATTGAATGACAGAAAGGATACAGATATCAGTCCATATAGTGTAGCGAAGTAATTCAGTAAACTGGAATACAGTACCAATATTGTAATAGGCTAATATATAAAATGTATAAAAACTTTTTATATATGTAATATGTAACTAATGTACATATTCATAGTGCAGTTGTTTCACTCTTTCAGAGTTTCTTTCAAACGGCATTCTGTACAGCTGTTTCATATGGAGTTGATGGACAACAAGATGACGCGGCTGTGTCTAGACGCCGTCGTGGTAGCTCCGCGGAGATTGTGCGTTTTCTTAGTTTTGTGTTTGTTTTTAATATCTTTTTTGCACAAACACATCGGCACTAATTTCATACGAACGAAGCACACTTTTGGACATAAACCTTTGCGCAAAACAAAGGTTTTTGTCCACTTTTTCCATCGACCCAGCATGGCCAGCAGAGATCATACGAGCGAACCACAACAGTGGAGACGCATCTATGGGGAGACGAAAGAGGAAACATCGGGGAAAACGGAGCGGAATTCGGAACAGACAGAGTTCAAGCCCACCGTCCACCTCTGCCCAGCATCCTTCTTGCTAAATCAAATCAAATCAAATCAAATCACATTTATTTGTATAGCCCTTAATCACCGTTACAGTCCCTAAGGGCTTCACAATGCCCAACATGTGAAAATAATAAATGATTAGTACATGACATCCCCCAGCCTTAGACCCTCACAGAGGACAAACTCCCACAAAAACCTTATTGGAAAATTGGGAGAAACCTTGGGAGGGGCTACTCAGAGAGGGATCCCCCTACCAGGACGGTTGGGCGTGCAATAGATGCCGTGGTTGGGCAGCAGAGTATACACAATATATGAAAGTTCATTTTGGTGGGACATCCACATCTGATGGGGCATCACAGCAATGGCAACTCAGTCGATGTCATCATAGGACTAGGGGACCATGCAGACGCCAACTCTGCCCAGATAGGAGAATGCAACGCCTGCTCAGTCAGCATCGTCCTAGGAGGCGGGACCACTCGGACGCCAACTCTGCTAACGTCCAGTCTCTGGAAAATAAGTTGGATGATGTTAGGGCGAGGATTAGATTCCAACGGGACATGAGGGATTGTAACATCTTTTGTCTGACGGAAACATGGCTGACATTGCTGGGGCCGGATCGAGCCATATGCCCAACCGAGTCCTTCTCTGTTTTCCGTGCAGATAGAACGGAAGACTCTGGCAATTCCAAGGGTGGAGGGGTTTGCTTCATGACCAACAAGTGGTGCAACCCCAAGGACATTAAGACTCTTTCTCGTTCCTGCTCGTTGAACCTGGAACATCTGACGATCTCATGCCGTCCATTCTATCTTCCCCAGGAGTTCCCTAGGTCATCACCACAGCCGTCTACATACCACCACAAGCGGACACCGACGTAGCACTATCGGACCTACAGGATGTGTTATGTCGGCATTAGAACAAGCATCCTGACGCGGCTATGGTTGTGGCTGGGGACTTTAATAGGGTGAACCTAAAGAAAGTCATGCCGAACTTTCACCAGCATATTACGTGTGCTACCAGAGGGGAAAGAACATTGGACCACTGCTATACGCCGTTCAAGAGAGGCTACAAGGCTGTCTCTCTCCCTCCGTTCGGCAAATCAGACCATTTTCCTGCTACCGGAGTATAAACAAGCCGAAGTGAGTTCTACCGCTGGGGATGAACACACACTCTCTGTGACCGAGCAGAGTGTGAGGAGGGCTCAGACGAGGGTAAACACCAGGAAAGCTGCTGGTCCAGATGGCATATCTGGGCGAGTACTGAAGACCTGTGCTAATCAGCTAGCTTAAGTGTTCACCACTGTATTCAACATCTCCCTGGCTGAGTCTGTGGTCCCCGCCTGCTTCAAGAGATCCACTATTGTCCCTGTGCCCAAGAATGCTTCTCCAGCATGCTTGAATGATTACCAATGATTGGCCCTCACCTCGGTGGTCATAAATGCTTCGAGAGGCTGATAAAGGATTACATTTGCGCCTTCCTCCCTGCTGCAGTTTGCTTATCGTCCAAACAGATCCACGGATGATGCTGTCTCCCAGGTACTGCACACCACACTCTCCCATCTTGACAGCCGGAAGGGGGGCTATGTGAGACTGCTGTTCATTGATTATAGTTCAGCTTTCAACACCATAGTCCCCACCAGACTGGCTTGGCAAGTTGATTGAGCTGGGACTGAACACCCCCCTGTGTGCCTGGATCCTGGACTTCCTGACCACCAGGCCCCAGGTGGTCAGGGTGGGCAGACACACCTCCAACCCCCTCACCCTGAGCACAGGATCCCCCCAGGGTTGCATCCTCAGCCCCCTACTGTACTCCCTGTACACACATGACTGTGAGGCCAGGTTCAGCTCCAACTCCATCATTAAGTTTGTGGATGACACAGTGGTGGTGGGCCTGATCTCCAACAATGACGAGAAGGCCTACCTAGAGGAAGTTGCTGATCTGTCACTCTGGTGCCAGGACAACAGCCTCCTCTTGAATGTCACCAAAACTAAGGAGGTGATTGTGGACTTTAGGAGGACACAACAACAGAGGACGTACTCACCATTGGGGATTAATGGGACTACTGTGGAGAGGGTGAGCAGGTATAAATACCTGGCAGTCCACATCACTGAAGATCTCACATGGTCCACACACACAGACACTCTGGTGAGGAAGGCGAGGCAGCAGCTTTACCACCTCAGGCAGCTGAGGAAATTTAAAGTCTCCCGGAGGATCCTTCAGTCCTTCTTGTGATGCCCCATCAGATGTGGATGTCCCACCAAAATGAACTTTCATATATTGTGTATACTCTGCTTGCCCAAACACGGCATCTATTGCACGCCCAACCGTCCTGGTAGGGGGATCCCTCTCTGAGTAGCCCCTCCCGAGGTTTCTCCCAATTTTCCAATAAGGTTTTTGTGGGAGTTTTTCCTTGTCCTCTGTGAGGGTCTAAGGCTGGGGGATGTCGTGTACTAATCATTTATTATTTTTACATGTTGGGCATTGTGAAGCCCTTAGGGACTGTAACGGTGATTAAGGGCTATACAAATAAATGTGATTTGATTTGATTTTGATTCTACTCTGGAGCTGTAGAGAGCATCCTGACAGGAAGCATCACTGCCTGGTTCGGCAACAGCTCCGCTCAGGACAGGAAGGCTCTGCAGAGAGTAGTGCGTTCGGCTGAAAGCACTATTGGAACTACACTCCCCACCCTGCAGGACTTGTACACCAGGAGGTGCAGAACCAGAGCCTGCAGGATCATGAATGATCCTCACCACCCCAACAACAGACTGTTCCAGCTGCTGCAGTCAGGCAAGCGCTTCCGTAGTCATGCTGCCAAAACAGAGAGACTAAGACAGAGTTTCTTTCCTCAGGCCATCAGGACTGTGAACTCTGACTTCACCAGGGCCCACACCAAGACCCACACACTGCCCCTCTTATACACACACACACACACACACACACACACACATAGGTAATGACTACACATAATTTATAGTATATTACACTCATACGATTTCCCTTACTTCTGTATTTTCATTTCCAAAGTGCTCTTAATGTATATATTGTGTTGTTTTTTTGATATAAGAGCTCTTACTGTAATTATTGTAATTACTGTAATACTCAAGGTTCAAGGTTTTTTATTGTCATATGCACAACGTTCACAAGAAGCAAAAGTATGCAATGAAATTCTTGTGTCTCTCTGACACCTAACGCTAATGACAAAACAGACATAATTTAAAAAAAACAAAAAAAACACAAGAGATATAATAGAAAAAGTACAAGTTATAAAGTACGAAACCGGTCTGCCTGAGGGCAGCAGGCAGAACAGCTTGTGGCTGGGGTGGAAAGGATCCTTAAGGATCTTGCTGGCCTTCTTGCTACTCTGCTGGTAGAGGACCTCCATGGAGGGCAGCTCCGACCTGGTGATGCGTCGTGCAGCATTCACCACTGTGAATATTGTGTTGTTTTTTTTTACTGTAAATACTGTGAACTGTTGCCCTTTTGCACATTCCTGTCGAGCATTGCCACTTTTTCATTTCACTACACACCCCATGTGTGTATGTGACAAATAAAGTTCTTGAATCTTCTTGAATCTTGAAACGGCCCAGTGTGGATAAACCTACCCTGTGTATGTTGTTGAATGTTGTGTTGTCAGTGATGATGTGGTGTTGCAGTTGTCATAAAAGTATGCTGTTGTTTGCAATGACCATGTTTATGATTTGTTGTTCCTGTTCTTGTGTGAACAGGTGATTTCTTCCTCCTGTGGGTGGTCGCCTTGCAATTCTGCAAAAACAGAATACGAATGTTTAGGGTCTTAAATCTCCTTCTTATGAAATACTGTAAAATCATATAGAGGGTAGGATTTCTTACCTGTTTTCATTTCAAAATGTCCTGATGATACCTGCTACAGTGTAGCGGCTCAAATTAGGCTGGGCCCTCTGACCAGCCTTCTGTAGACTCAAGCCATGGTTGATGACATGGTCATCGGGCCAATGCTGTTTCGTCGTTGCAGCATTTTCATTGGTTGCACATCGATAAGTCTTCCAACATTTTTGTCACTTGTCACTGGATTCCCATCGATTTTATATACTGCGAATGTTTGTAGGCAGTACAAAGTGCAGGCGAAAAGTGAGTGAAAAAACATCTTATGATGTTGTGATACAATTAAAATGGCCTGCCAACCCATGAACTCTCCTAATCCTGCCTGTGTCTATGGCCGAATCCCATTTCACCCCTTGGCCCTACCCCTTAGCCCCTTCCCCTCCGTTTTGCGCGTTCACGTGAAGGGGTAGGGGTGTCCCAATTCTCTTGGGATCGAGGGGTAGGGCCAAGTGCTAGGGCTACATGGAACTCCAAACAGAGATTTTTCAGGGGCACACTACAAACCGAGGGCTAGAAGAAGTCTCCCAGAATGACCTGCGAATCAACTGGAAGATCATGGCGAATGCTACACTACCATCAAAGTGAACCACAAATGTAGTATTTTCTTCGTTAATAAAGATTTAAAAAATATTCTAACCATGGTATTATCTTAGTTTAATGTCGTTTCAATGTATTATAAACCGTTTCTTTATAACAAGCATAACAAAAAATCGCTAATATGCCGATGTCTCTACTTCGCTAGTTAGTTACATTCCAACATTGTTTTTAGGCTGATTTGTACATGACAGTCCCGCATTTTGACATATTTCCATGTCGCATTTCCCCCCTTTGATGGCATATAATGCCCGGAATATTACTGAAGTCCAGCAGCGAAGTTGCTGCACTGTTACGGCTCCTCTAATATCAGTGCAGACTACAGAGCACCGCTAACGTTATTCTGTCAAGAAGTGGCCCGATAATGAAGCAGTGGTCTTTTTTATTTGTTGACTTGTTTGATTGATTAGTAGCGTGAAACATATAAATTGTGAACGAATCGCGAGCGTCCATGCTTTTCTATCGCCATCAGATGAACGGCAAATGTCACTGTGATAATACCATTATTGCTATAGTAATCTCCGATAACAAACTCGTCCCGTCTGTTTATGTAAATGTCATTGATGACATATCAGAGTCTTGAAGGGTTGTCCCATTTCTTAGGGAGAGATTTCTACCACTACCCCTTGTGACTCTGTTCCGAGGGCCAAGCCGAAGCCGTAGGGGTGAAAATGAGAATTGGGATTCGGCCTAAATCTGTCATAGCCTAGGGGTAGCGACTTTAGTGAGCTGTGGCGGACAGAATGTTTGAAGCCAGTGAGGAATTTGATTCTTGGAAGGCATAAAAACGTAATCAACAATAATCATAATCAACGAAATATAGAAGTGATGCCAGTGAAAATGTTGCTTGTGCAAGTGAAAATCTGTTGAGCCCTGAGTGTGTTCTTATAGCCTGTGTGCAAGTTGTCTGCTACCTTTAATGATATTTGTTTGTGTGCGTGTGTCTGTGTGTGTGTGTGTGTGTGTGTGTGTGTGTGTGTGTGTGTATATGTGACAGTCTCTGAAGCTGTGTGTGGCGAAGCGAGGCTTCAAAGAGCACTGTTGGTAGTACAATGGAATCCTGTGATAAACATTAGCATGCATGCAGCTGCTATGAAAGTGTCTGAGTTGCACACCGAACAAGCTGGTAATTGAAACATTGCAAGGGAAGAAAAATATTAGCTTGTTATTGAGCAATAAATTCAGGTATGTAGGCACTTTATTAATCCCCGAGGGGAAGCAAATGAAAGTATGGGCTAGTATCCTATTTAATGTGGAGTTGGAAAAGTCACTCATAGAGAGTATTAAATTGCCTCTACCAGTTGACACATCCCCAAGTAGGCCTACCTTTTACCTTAACCTTAAGTTTTTTTCTTGAGCTGCATCTGACAAGGGGAATGTATTGCATCTCTGTATTATGTTTGTTGTTGTTGACGATTCTTTACAAAACAAAAAATAACCATTACTGACAACAACAACAAGTCAAGTCAAATGTATTTGTATAGCCCTCAATCATGGTTACAGTCTCAAAGGGCTTCACAATGCCCAGATTGTGAAAATAATAAATGACTGCACACAACACCCCTCAACCTTTAAGCCTCGCAGAGGACAAGGAAAAACTCCCACAAAGTATTTTCGGAAAAAATAGAAGAAACCATGGGAGGGTTTGGGCAGATAAAATGGAGCATAATAAAAGTATACTGAATAGATACAAAAAGGACACTTGGGTATAACATCCAGATCTGGTGTGGGGCGTCAAAAGCAGCTCGCTCAGCATCGTCAAAAGAGTGGGGGACTACGAGGACACCAACACTGCCCAGCCACAGCCTGGACACAGATGGGAGACACACTCATACACACGCAGACAGACTCATTCATGTACACTCACTCACACAGACAGACATGACCGGCATGAGTGAACAGGAGCATATAGACCGGGACAACAGGACATGTAAGCTCAGTGCCCATCGGCAGGAACCTGAGGTAATGTAAGCTAACCTTACTCTAAGATGAGAATAAGCCACTCCCTGAATGTGCAGTTTGGCCAAAGAATAAATAGGCTCTATTCATATTTAAATCAAGGTTAAAAACCTCTCTGATTGCAGCAGGCAGACTGTTGCAAAGATAGGGAGCATGGTAAGAAACTTATTAACTGTGGTCTTCTTGAAGGCAGGTAATAGGCAATTTCTGTGTCTGCAGTTAATATGGGTTGAATCTTAGCAATATTCTGAAGGTGTACCTTTAGATACCTATGTCTGGCTGGTTCAATAACCAACATCTCTGTTTTTTTGGCATTGAGAAGCAGGAAGATTAGCAACATCCAGCTTGTGAGGCACACCTCTAAGGTTTGAAGTTGGGAGTGATCGTTCGCTTTAATGGATACATGAAGTTGAATATTGTCTGCATAGCAATGAAAACTAATACCAAAAAAATGAAGGATGGAGTGGGAGCACATAAATGGAGACCAGGAGCGGGCACCATGCAGGAGATGAAGTAGTTTTGCCTGCTGAGAGTGCGTGTTTGTAATTCAGTTGGCTATCATTCCAAGCAAGCCGGACAATTTCGAGTTTAGTTGATTGCCATTTACACTCTAGTTTTCTACAAGCTTGTTTAAGTGCATGACTGTCGTTGGTAGACCAAGGTGCCAATTTTGTGACTAGCGAAGTGATCGAATCGATCATCATCCATGATTGCGATTATCGCATTGATCTGTAAGTCAATAAACAGCAGCTGAACTGCATAAATGTCACACATTTTTCATCAATGGCATCAACAGCTTCTTTCTTTCAATGTTATTGATTGAACAAAGTTGCCAGTCAACAAAAATCTCCATTTAAAAAGGAATCCATAAGGCACATTTCAGAAGGAAATGAACACTGACACACATATACACTACACACACAAATCAAATCAAATCAAATCAAATCACATTTATTTGTATAGCCCTTAATCACCGTTACAGTCCCTAAGGGCTTCACAATGCCCAACATGTGAAAATAATAAATGATTAGTACACGACATCCCCCAGCCTTAGACCCTCACAGAGGACAAGGAAAAACTCCCACAAAAACCTTATTGGAAAATTGGGAGAAACCTTGGGAGGGGCTACTCAGAGAGGGATCCCCCTACCAGGACGGTTGGGCGTGCAATAGATGCCGTGTTTGGGCAAGCAGAGTATACACAATATATGAAAGTTCATTTTGGTGGGACATCCACATCTGATGGGGCATCACAGCAACGGCAACTCAGTCGACGTCATCATAGGACTAGGGGACCATGCAGACGCCAACTCTGCCCAGATAGGAGAACGCAACGCCTGCTCAGTCAGCATCGTCCTAGGAGGCGGGACCACTCGGACGCCAACTCTGCCGGGCTGCAGCCTGGAACAGATAGGAGACTCACCCACACACACCCATACACACACACGCGCTCACACAGACAAACATGACCAGCGTCAGTGGACAGCAGCAAGTAGACCAGGACAATAGGACATGCAGGCAGGATGCTAATATCCATCGGCAGGACCCTGAGCTAGGATAAGCTAACTGGTCTAGCCTTACTCTGAGAAGAGACTGAGCCTAGCCTTACTAGACTAGCCTTACTAGGCTAGCCTTACTCTGAGACGAGACTGAGCCACTCCCTCAGGGCTGTTCAAATGACAGAGAGAATAAATGGGTTTTTAGCCTTGACTTAAAGACGTCAATAGAGCCTGCCTCTCTGACTGAGGCAGGCAGACTGTTCCAGAGATATGGAGCCCGGTAAGAAAAGGCTCTGTTACCTGCAGTTTTCTTTTTGACTGCTGGGATAGACAGGTAGCCAACGTCCTGAGATCTAAGGGCACGTGGCGGTTTGTATGGTATAATCAAATCGGATAAATAGGACGGTGCCATCCCATGTAATGATTTATATGTAAGTAAAAGCACCTTAAAGTCACATCTGGCTTGAATTGGTAGCCAGTGTAATGAGGATAGAATGGGAGTTATATGGTCGAATTTCCTAGTTTTGGTCAGGATTCTGGCAGCAGCATTCTGAACCAATTGTAATTTTTTAGTTCGCCCAGTAGGTAAGCCTGAAAAAAGGGCATTGCAATAATCGATTCTGGATGATACGAAGGCATGTACTAAAATTTCTGCGTCTGCCTCTGTTAGCATGGGTCGAATTTTGGCAATATTACGAAGATGATAAAACGCTGTTTTAGTGATCTCCTTAATGTGCAACTCGAATGAGAGGGTAGGGTCGAATTTTACCCCAAGATTTTTAACGTATGGGCTCTGGGAGATTACACAACTATCAAAATTGAGAGTAGTATTCTCAAATAAGTGTCTATGTCTAGCCGGTCCCACAATCAGCATCTCAGTTTTGCTGCCATTAAGAAGTAGGAAGTTTAGGGACATCCAATATTTGACCTCTGATAGGCAGGCCTCTAGTTTTTGGAATTGGGTGTTATCGGTTGGTTTGACTGGTATGTAAATTTGGGTGTCATCGGCGTAGCAATGGAAGTTAATTCCAAATTTGCGAATGATGCCACCAAGTGGTAGCATATAGATAGAGAATAGCAGTGGTCCTAGGACAGAGCCTTGCGGGACAAATACCTGTCCTGTTTGTGGAGACAATGCTGTGATTCTAAATCACAATTTCTTTCTGAGAAGGTTCATTCTCAGCAGTTTGTTGGTGGCTATCCACTTGAAGACTCAAATCTAAGCTTATGTCTTCATGTCCGCTTACAGTTTTCAGCCACTGCCTCTGCATACTGACTACAAAGTAAGTACCCTTATGAAGTTCCATAAAACTAGGGCAATGGGGTGAGGCACAAGTGCTTCATTTGGCTTTGAGATAGTCTTTCTGCCAAACTCTTAGAGCTTGTTAATTTAATCTTTATTTCTTCACTATTCCTCACCTATTCACCTACCTACCTACAAGCATTATCGTAGCTTTTGGTGCCTCTTTTGCCAGCAGGCAGAGGGACTTTTGTATTTATTTTTGTAACTTTTGTAATTCAACAGTTTTGTTCTAGCAGTACACCTTTTTAGATGGGTTCCTTTTATACCACAAAATCTGCTTCTCAGAGCAAGCATACAGAAATTCAACCCTGTTTCTTGTCCAAGGCTAAATTAATTAATGTTCCAACTGAACCATCATGTGCTTTTAAGATGATGATGATGATTTTAAGATGCACAACAAGCTCAGCAGTGGTTGTTGTGACAGTAAAACAAGTTTTTGAATACATGGAAATCGAATGTGTCATTTGGGTATGTTTGTCTGAATAGTTGTATGTGTCTATTCAGCAAAAAACCTTTCAGCCATTCATAATACATCAATGAGGAAAAAAATTAGCTTGACCTTAGCATAAGCATTTAGTTTTACATATTATTTGTATTTTATTGCCTTCATGTGTGTGACTGATTGCTGCTCCATTCTGCTGTGCCATACTGGTCCCTGTGCATTGAATTGAACTGAAACTGATCTGATTTGGTATATCTGGATTCAAGTTGCATATTATGCTTATTTTAACCTCAAAATGTAACCTCTGTTTATCCAGGGAAACGTTTGCTGACCATGCATGCTCTTTGCTTTTTACTACATCCTGACGCACAATAGCAAACCTTCAATGATCCTTGACGTCTGCCATCACCAGTTCCAAAGTTTTGATGTACTAGGCTCTGCTTGATGAAAAAAATATCAAGTATGACAGACTTCAGCCGCACCTTGAAACACATGTCTAGATGTTATATTTAAGAAATGTTTGTCTTAGAAGTGTTCTTCTCATTATTCTCAAGCCGCATTATATTCTGTTGATCATTGGACCTAAAAACGTAATCCAATCATGGACAATCCCCAATTCTTCTCAAATCTATTTGAGAAGATATTGGTGATTAGCCTGCTAGCTAGCTAACATTACACAATGGAGAGTGTCTTTTGAGGTGGAGGATTTCTCTCCTTGAGAAACTCCCCACTCTGGTGATGAGCCGCAAGACGAAGGACGTCCCGAACCATCAGTTAGATCCTATCAGTATCCGTATCGTATTAGTTTGTGGCTGAGCCAGCTCTGGGCTCCATTTATCTTGTCCCATGGTGTAATCTGTGTCACAGGAAACACCATCCCTACCTGGTTCTTGAATGCAACTCTGAAAGGTTACTGACTCCTCCCTCATCCAATTAGTTTAGGGGTGTTATCTTCTTCCTAAAACAAAATTGACATTGTTCAACATGCAGTTGTCTGAAAGTTAGTGCTATAGTGCTTTGTAGTACAGATGATTGTTGGAATGAATTTAGTATGACTACACAGACATATATTGTATTATCAAGACAGCAAAAAATGTGATGTGCACAGCATTTTGTAGGAGTACATTTTACATAAATAGTAGAATACTGTGTTCTCATTACATTAACTTCCTTATACACTCAACTAATCCATTCATTTTGCTTTGAAGTAAGGAAAGTTGATAAATCTCAGGGGAGGGTGATTACAGCACTTGTCTGAGGGGATAAACACCCCTGAGCCCTGTCGCAAATGGATGAAAAAAAACAAAAACCCAACCAATTCAGTTTGGTTCCAATCAGTAGGGACTGAGTTTAATCACTGCACAGGGACCTGCAAACTGGGCGTTCCTCAAGTGTACATAGCATGGTAACTTCACAGGCAATGAATTGCCCCAAAATCAATTGCACCTGGGCTACTGACACTTAAAACCAAAAACCCTCCCATTTCTTCTTCACTAAAAACAAACAAACACTGACCTCCTGTTAGTAAAGAGATTCCATATTGTCAGCTTCGGTACTTCGAAGTACTTCAGCCAAACTGAAAACCTAAACTTGTGACACCAATAAAAGTAGAGTAGAAAAATTATTTTTCTTATAGTTATGCACAAATGGATGGATGGATGGATGGATACATACTTTATTGATCCCTGGGGGAGGGGTTTCTTGATAGCACTGGATATTTGATATGAAATTTACTGTACATAATAAGTAGGGGCTCCTCTCTGTTGGGTCCAGTAGTAACACGTCAGGGAGTGACTGGTCTCTATTAACCCTCCATCCACAAGCACACAGAATCACATATGGAAGCAGGCAAAAGGATACCTTTCACAGGAGTGTTTCCAGCAGACACCATAGTAGTCAGCCGGTCAAACTATCTCTGTGTATTTGATAGAGTGATGCTGAAAATATCAACTAAATTGTTATCAATATTATGATCAGTAAGACAGATAATAGAATTGTTGGAGAAAAATGTAATTTAAGGATATCGCTTTGAATGGATTTTATGATGAGGTTGGCTGACAACCATGTCTGCCAAACTCAGCAATACAGTTCATACAAAAAAGAAGTGAGCCATTTTACAAATCCATGTGTGCAAACCCCTACCAGTGAATAGTCTTTCGTAGTTGCCATTGGTATATCTCTGATAGTTCAGTGTTTTGTTGCCAAGCACCCGGCTCCCCTTTTGAGTGCTTGAGCATGAAAGCTGTGGCACTAGGACAGACTAGACCAGTGGTTCCCAAAGTGGGTGCCGCAATGATTGGCCAGGGGTGCCGCAAGATCTGTTAATTTACATATTTTATTGTGTCTATTTAATAACGTTTCATCACATAAAAATAGGCTACATTTGAACTACATTTTATATTACATTTGAAACGTCATTGTAAAAACAAATATTCATATTTGTTCATATAAAAAAAAAAAACCTGTTAAAATGCGCATTCATGCCGTTGTCGGACAAGTTTTGGCTGCTTGTGGGACACGAATATCCATCTCTGGCAAACTGCGTGATCAGTGTGCTATTGCCGTTCCCAACATCATACTTGTGTGACCTGGCTTTCTCATCCCTGACATACGTGAAAAGCATGAGAAGGCATCGCCTGTCAATGGAGTCAGATCTACACGTTGCGCTCTCTTCAATCTCTCCCTGCATCAAGAGACTGTGCTCTCAACAGCAGACTCACACATCCCACTAAAATGCCTGATAGCTCCATATGTGGAGTTATTTTCGTTCTTTGTTTTTCTTATTAACCTAAAAAGTAGGCTTATTGGCAAAATAACAAACAAAGCAAAATAAATGCACTTTTTTCTTCTTTTGTTTTACCAATTAACATAATTATTTATTATTATTTTGACTATGAAGGGGTGCTTTGGTTTGAAAAAGTTTGGGAACCACTGGACTAGACAGCACTCACCCTTCCTCATGTGCCACGGGTCATAGAGGTGGCATATCCAAGGAAGTAGAAGCTGCACTCAAAGCCGCCCTCCTCTATGCACTGGCTGTTACCAACCTCATTGCTCTGCAAAATTAAAACCAGCCAAATCAATGTGAATGCTGGGCTACTCTCATGAAATCACTGTGAACTGGAATGCTGTAATTAAATCTGTAATTATTATTAACCACAAAGCCACTGATGAGTTTGGCCCAGGATACAACTAACAGCAAAATGTGACTGCTGCAGTCAACTTGCCATTCAGCATATTTTATTTTGTTTGTAACACCAGAGCTAAGGCCTCCAAATAAATGTTTTATTTTTTCTATTTCTTCAACAATTACTTCTTCCTCAGTCTGTGAACTACTTCTTCTTCACACCAATGCTTCTGCCATTTCTTCTCAAAACTAAAATAACAATGGCCTTTTATATTAAAACCAGACTGCGTATGCATGTTTCCTGGTGTGTGCCTACACAGATTTCTATACCTAAATATAGGGTTATTCCGGGTCAAATCACCCAAAGAGTTAAACCCGACCACCTCAGATTTTGATGAAATTTGGTATTCTTGTTGATCCCACAACACCAAATTTCAAATTTTAGGCCAATCCGACTAGTGGTTTGGGAGATACGGACCCCCAAAGTTTGAGATTTTGCGCAAAAAAGGGCATGGTCACCAACCTTTGAACCCTCATATCTCAGGAACTACTGGGCCAATCTTCAAAAAAATTATTTTTCATATTTGAGTATATTGGGGTACGTTGACCTCTTGACCTTTGCTATGACCTTGAAATTGACCTTGTGGATCACGTGACCTTGAGATTACCTTTCCTGGAATTTAATCACCCACATGTAGTTTCAGAGGTGTAATATTTTTTGTTTAACAGCAATACAGATTCCAAAAATGCATACCCACAGAGATGATTGATAAAATGCATTATAATGTATATTTTGTACATGCATAGATTCCTCTCATGACCAAAACCCATCTTGGGAGTCAAAATCCACCTGAGGTGGATTTTAGAATGCTTGAAGGATATGAAAAGTTTACCTGGGAAATTGTGAACCGATGGTTTACCTGAGAAATTGTGAATTTAGTCCAACCATATATCTTTGTATATTCTGTATATTAATTTTGCATTTGTATTGTACATATGTTCGCTATTACATACTAACGATGTTCAGTGTAATATGAACTATTTCAAGCTACTGAAAGACAATGAAAACAGGTAAAATATTGCCTATTGTATCCTTTCACTAAACCAAATGGCATCACGTATTTTTACACAGGCATGTTTAGTGATGCCATATCTTATAACGTTGTACATGGGAATGTGGTGATTGTCATGTCAGAGACAAACGCTGGGTGCCGATTGTCATGTCATAGACAAACACTGTAGGCCTATTCTTACGTCATAGTGGGCCTTATAGTGTGAAAGAACTGACCAATCACGTTTCAGTATTCAGTTCAAACAGCCCTGGGAAATCCCCATCCCCATTGAGCACATGGCATTTAAAAATTTAAGACAAAGAGGTTTCTTGATCTGCATTTCTTTGAAAATCTGAAGCTTTGAAGTTGGACACAATGGCAAATTGTTTTCCTCATAATACATATTAGGTCATATAGCCTCATATAGCCTCCTTGCCAATGGATTTAAATGAGGTGGTTGATATGTTTGCCATCAACACCATCATACCAGAAAGAAGTCCTTGCAAAGTGTATGGAAAACTGAAGAAGTTGAACTCCTTATTCTTCGAAGTGGGGCCAGAACACGAGACATCAGGAACATCTGTTCACATCATGAACAAGAACTTTTAACCAAGTTTTCAACATTGCGGAAAAAATGTTGTGATCCCTTTAACCGTCATCCCAAGAACGCACGCACTAGATCTTTACGAATTGTTAGCATGGACACTTACAAAGGCTTAGAGAATCCTCCAAAGAGGGCCAGGAGAAAAATTGTGCTGTGACTGTTTGATTAGCCTTCAGAAATCAAAGGTCAAAGCCCCTGCAGAGGAGAGCGGTAGTATGGGCGGGAGTATGGGAGAGGTTGATGATGACATCCCAGTCGAACCTCCGGTTGTTGTTTCCCCAGGTCAAGAGGTCAACGTACCCCAATATACTCAAATATGAAAAATAATGACAGATTCTGAATCAAGTTCCCTTTCCAACACTACCATTTCTTTTGAAGATTGGCCCAGTAGTTCCTGAGATATGAGGATTCAAAGGTTGGCGACCATGCCCCTATTTGCACAAAATCTCAAAATTTGGGGGTCCATATCTCCCAAACCACTGGTCCGACTGACCTGAAATTTGAGATTTCTTGTTGTGGGATCCCAACCAATAAGTACACCAAGTTTCATCAAATTCTGAGATGGTCGGGTTTAAAATGTCTGTTATTTTGGGTGATTTGACACGGAATAACCCTATACACAAAGTTTTATACATTTGGCCCCTGGTATAAGAATGGGCTAGATCATAACATGGAAATGGTGTTACTGTTGCCTGTGTTGGATACACAATAAATACCATTCAGATATTATCTTTATCTGGAAAACAATAATTTGCATGGTTGTGCATGCAGGTAAGCATGGCAACTACAGCTCTGGAAAAAATTAAGAGACAACTCCAAATTGTTCTTAAATCAGTATCTCTACATGTATGGCAGCCATTCCATTCCAGTGTCTGTTGAATTCCAACACAGGCACAACTCATGTCAGTAGTTTATAGAATAAAACAAAAAATTTCATTTTACTCAAACACATACCTATAAATAGTAAAACCAGAGAAGCTGATAATTTGGAGTGGTCTCTTAATTTTTTTCCAGAGCTGTATATGTCTATCAGAAAGCGAGGGGGAAAGCATTTCTATGGGGAAATTGAGTCTTCATGTATGTGCTCATGCACACACTGCACATACATGTGTGTAGTTGTGAGCATTCATGCATCCATTTGGATTACACAGTTCAAATCTGGCTGAGCAAGGCTCAGGTGTGGGTATATAGGAGTAATCAGGCCTCCATTCCCTCAGCTGACAGCTCCTTCCTCAGTAGCCAAAATATTTCTCTTGCCCAGCCACAAGGTCACTTTCAGTTTCAGTCCCTCTCTGAAATAACCAGTGAGACTCCAAAAGCAGAGAGAGACCATGCAACACATGTAGCTTATTTTTCCTCTTGTTGAAAGATTGTACTTTCCCAAGGCTGAATTTATGTAGATTTCTGATTTGTGTCAAATTCAGTTTCCCTTCAGGGATTCAGGGATTTGGTAATATTATTTGCCCGGCTGCTACCACCTCATTGCTTGTTAATTGCCCATTGATAGTTATTTAAGACACCTTAGATTAAAATTTGAATAGTTTGGCAAAGCAATAATATCCTTGGCTTGACTCATTAGAGGGGAGGCAGGTTAGGCTAAAGGTAGAGACTAACCAAAACATTCCTGGTTTGATCCTTGTCACCAGTAGGAGGATGCATTCCCAGAGGATTTTTTCCCCCTCAGTAGTCTTTTCTTCATCAATTAAATAGGGGAGATCTAAATTTTGTCTTATTTTGTGATCACGTTCATCTCCATTGTCCTAAAACCCCCTTAGGAGCAAGGAGCAGATAACAGAGAGAGACTTTATGAGATAAATGTGAAGATGCTCAAGTTCAAGTTCAAGTTCAAGAGTTTTATTCGTCACATACATATACAGTTTTGATCAGAGTGAGATCAACATGAGCTTTGATTTGGTTGTTTCTCTTGAGTTGAGAAGAAAATGCCTTTAGTTTCATTTTAGTCTTAAAAATAGCTCATTTGTGTCTAGGAGACACAGACAGATAAAAGGTATATGAGATCTCTTGGATTTTGCTTTCGTATGGGTTCTAACTGTAATCTGGTGCCTAGAGGGTGGCTGTTATCACTATTACTATCTGTGGTGCCCACAATCACTGCTGAATGCCTTAGATTAAAACCCTAGAATTTCCCCAGAATTTCCCCCCGGGGATCAATAAAGTATGTATCTAAACCCCTAACTCCTCTAGAGGTACTCCACTGCAGGTGCAATTCTGTACTCTGGCGTCTCTGCAGACATTGATACAGTTCTGGCCAAGATTATTGGCACCCTTGCATTTTAGGCAGATAATGTATGTAGCGTGTTGAGCTTCGTTATGAACGATGAGATTATTTGGTCAATTCTGGAAATTGACAATTATTGAAATTATTCTTAGTAATTAATATCTTATTAATTAACACTTGCGGGGCACCACCAGTTTACACTGGAATAGTCTTTTTATAATGATATCAGTCTAATAATCAGAAGAAGTGAGCTCTAGATTTCAGTGATTTTCTATCTTCATGTCCAGGATATATCAAAGACACACAAAAGCCAGTTCTTTATAAATGCAAAGATTTTATTAACTATGTCAATAAAACACCAATAAAATGAATAAATGTATACTAAACTAAAACAGATAATGGCAGTAAAACTGGCAAACAAGATAGCAAGATAGACAGTGGCAGAGGATATATCAAACAAGGTAGGAAGTTAAACAGTGGCAGAGGATATATCAAATAAGAGTGGCAAATGATATTGGGATCAAAGATGGCAAGGAAATTTGCACCGCCAAAATGACCTGAGCTGTAATACGTCTAATTGCAGCAATGTGGCAACAGCAAAAGATGGCTTGGAGGACAGCTGACAGTTTCTGGGAGACTTGGGACAGAAGGACAGAGAATAGTGGAGAGAGAGAGAGAGAGTATTCCAACCTCACTTTCACAGATCAACACTGCCTTTGCATCACCCGTGCATCAACAAGAAAGTTAGTTACCGTCTGGTTTGCAGGGTGTCAGCGGCGTCCTCGTCTCCGTGGTAACCTTCGCGCAGTCACAGTGGACAGGTAAACACACGCACGTGTTGGTCTGGACCAGTCGATGTCAGTTGGGCCATAGTGGAGTGCAGGTCCGGGGGCCGTTGTTCGTCGGAGTTGTCGTGCCAACAGTTCACCTCAGTGGATATAGAGGGATAGGGTGATGTGTTGACTCACGTCGTTCAGGAAGCAGATGTGGTTTCGTAGTCTTCTGGATCAGGTGAAGTGAACTCAATCGGCCTGTCTCGGCAAGGTTCACTCTGGAGCTGGTCTGGTACTTGAGCTGAGAGAAGAGCTTTGAGCCAGACTTAGTTATAGGACGGGCTGCAGAACGGTGGAGTTGAGTTTCTTGATGTCCTTCCGCCTGAGTTTTTGCCTGTCCGCCCGTTGCAGGAGCTTGTCCTCCTTTGTTCGTTCGAGTTGGTGAGATTTTGTGTGTGAGTTTGCGGGTTTTTTTTGAGCCAAGGGCTGAGAGGGCTTTATGGCAAGTCAGGAGAGTAGGTGTTTCCCTCATTTGCATGCATCAGATTTACAACCTGATGCTCAGTGATTAGCATTTTCCTAAAACTGCAAAAAGTGACATATTTAATCACCTTACAACAAATGTGTCTGTATGATACCAAACATCACTGTCTTACCACAGAACGCTGGCGAGTAAACCAAACATCTTAATAACACATGCTTAATAACACATGCTGTGTGCTTTGAATAAGCAAGATAATACATTGGGGAGTAGGGTACATCATCTGCCACAGGATGTGGCAATTTAATAAAACATATAAAGAAAGCACATTTTTGCAACACATTTCAGAGTTTCTTTGTTCTCTTCTTCTGTGTCTCCCTTGGAAGGCAGATTAGGTACATTTCCCCGGCCCTTATCATCAGGTCCCATCTCCTAATGGCACCAGTCAAACCTGCAAAGTGTTATTTTTGGCGGCATTATGGGGAAAATCACCCTTTTGCTGCAAAGGGGGTTCCTTGGGTTCCTGGGAGCACAGCAGGGGTCTTGGCCTCAAAGGAAGACCCTGGGAGAGGAATGTGTTAGTCTTTGGGTGTTGCTGTGGTCCTAAAGAGGGGGGGAGGCCGATGTCTCCTGCATACACTACATGTACAATATCTCTTCATATATCAGCTCTTTCTCTCATTTATATCACTTTAAAATGGATAATTGGTTAATTTATACCATGTGGGCACCTGCAACCTGTCACAGGTGAGTTGAGTTACACTGCAAATGAGAACCTATTTGCTCCAATTAAATTTATTTGAATTATTCTAAAGGTGCCAACAATCATGGCCAATTTCAAATTTTGAAACCATAAAGCCATTTTTTTAATTCTTATTTTTTGATCATGCGCTGTTAAATCAAACATGGTGACACTTAGATTCCAATTTTGCAGATGGGTCATGTACCCTATGAATTGCGCCATCTTTAAGCTTAAATTTAGATGATAATCTTGCCGTTGCTCAAGCAGTCCGAGGAGTGATCATGTCCGAGGGCGATCATGTTTTCCCGAGCAGATGCACTGGAACACATTTAGATTGGAAGTTAGGAATATCGACTTGGAATTATCGATTTCCGAGTACAATGGAATGCACCATTAGCAGTGAGATGCATTTTGAGACGAGGTAAATGGGAGTGGTTGTTCACCTGGGGGTGGGAATGCTCTGAGAGGGGTTGGATTATGTTAAGAAGTGCCCGTTATGACGTCTAAAGGGGCTACTTTCTGAAACAGCCTGTTTTTGGCCTGATCTGGCACCGTTTTTGGAAAAAGGAAAATACAGAAAAAGGGGTTGACTTCCAGATTTAACATTTTCTCGGCTACTTAGGTCAATGATAACCTGTGGAACATGTATAAGGGCCAGGAATAAGCCGTTTTCCATAATATGACTCCTTTAACACCATAAAGTTTGCTAAGTTAAGTTTGTCATCGGGCTTATCACTGATAATGATGAGTCTGCATACAGGGGTGAGATGAGTGCCGTGACATCATGGTGCCAAGAGAACAACCTCCTCCACAACGTTAACAACAATGCTAAACAAAGATGATTGTATGCTACGGGAAGTAGCAGGTGGGAGGTTACACTCCTTTTCATATCAACAATATGGAAGTGGAGAGAGTCAGTAGCTTTACAGTTTTTTTCAATTGCATAAACACTAAAATCAAAAGTATTACATAATTATCAAAACCTTACACTCAAGGAGCAAAACATCGGCCCAGATTTGCACCACTATAAGCACAATGTCAGCCTCACACTTTTTGCAAAACAATACACATAGTGATTTGCAAAGCACTAAACACACTTGTATACATTAGACACAGAAGTATATCATGATGTCACTTCCTTGCAATTCCAAAGCACTGACTGTCAAATTACCACACCTATGAGCCAATTGGTTAAACACAGCCATCAGGTGCGCAAACACATGATTGCTTAACTGTAGACACACCAATCAGATTTAAGCACTATAAAAATGCAGCAGGTGAGTTCACCTGTCTTCAACCAAAATGGAAGGAGTCAGAAGAAGAGTGAGGGTGAGGGGGGGAATCCACGGAGGAGGAGAAGGATTTCGTGCCAGAGGTAGAGGCCAAGGTGGAGGTAGAGGAAGAAGAAGACCTGAAGCAGGAGGAGAACGTGCTCAAAGAAGAAGAAGTTGACCATGTCGTGAACCATGGATTGACGCTGAGGGAGGCTGGACTAAGAGTTCAGCCAAATCTTAGCAGATATACAGTGCCATCTGTCATTAGGACATTTCGACAAGAAAACAGGTAAAACAAAATCTGTCTACAGTTACAGTAATCATCTGCTTATTGTATGCACCATATCAACACTTTTGATACCCCTTCCTGTGACATTTTACAGTAGGTTACATGTATTTTTTTCTACATAGGATTGAGGCTTGAGAACGACAAGGAGGAAGGGGAACCATATTCACGCAAGAACAAGAGAGAGAGATCATATACATGGTTTTGGCCAATAATGCTATCAGGCTCAGAGAAATTCAAGCCAATATTATCGGTGACCATGCCATTTTCAATAATGTCCATCAGGTCTCTCAGTCAACACTGGCACGCATCCTGAAAAGACATCAGGTTCAAATGAAACAACTTTATCGAGTGCCTTTTGAGCGGAATTCTGAGAGGGTCAAACAGCTGCGGCATGAGTATGTGGAGGTATGTATTGTTCACTTTAGCACTGTGATGTTGCATACTGCACATGTAACCTTTTTACATGTAAATTTACTGTATATGCTGAACTACACAAGCTTGTCTTTCACTGTATTTCAGAGAGTTTTACAGATGGATGCTGAGGAAATCCTGCATGAATTCATATACATAGATGAGTCAGGGTTCAACCTCACAAAAGCAAGAAGGAGAGGCAGAAATATCATTGGCCACAGGGCTATAATCAATGTCCCAGGGCAACGTGGGGGTAACATCACCCTTTGTGCTGCCATTACACAGAATGGGGTCCTCCTCCGTCATGCCAATATGAGCCCTTACAACACACCTCACATTCTCACATTTTTGGACCGATTGCACAACATCATCATAGCAGTAAACCAAATGCACCAGATGCAATACATTGTCATCTGGGACAATGTGTCATTCCACCGCTCTGCTCTGGCCCAGAACTGGTTTCAACACCATCCACAGTTTACAGTACTATACCTTCCACCATACTCTCCGTTTCTAAACCCAATCGAAGAGTTTTTCTCGGCATGGCGGTGGAGGGTTTACGATCTCCGACCCCGGGCTCAGGTACCCCTCATTCAGGCCATGGAGGAGGCCTGTGACCAAATCGACGTCGCAGCTGTGCAAGGATGGATTCGACATTCAAGACGGTTCTTCCCATGTTGTCTTGCCAATGAGGATATCGCCTGTGATGTTGATGAAATTCTCTGGCCAGATCCAGCTAGGCGAAGAGATAATGTCTAGTATTTTCTGTACTGTATTTTCAGTTTTTTACAGATTTTTTTGAAAAACCGGGCCCTGTTTTCAAAATCGTGCTTAAGCAATCGAAAAAAACTAAGTTCCTTGGGGTTGACATCTGTCAAGAATATTGAAGGTCAGCCCTAATAAGATGGTATAAAATCAGATGTATAAGAGCTAATAGGTTTGGTAAATAACAGAAATGTTAAAATGTATGAAACAAAAGATAGAAGACAATGTGAGTAATTGGTACTAAGCTAGAAATAGCATGCCCACGCAAACCTAGACCTGAAACCTAAAACCTAGAATTGTCCGGAGATAGGGGAAGTGATCAATAAGATGTAAGACCTAGGATGAAACCTAGAATAAGACCTAAAGTGTAACCTAGGATGCAACCTAGAAATGTCCGGAGAAAGGGGAAGCAATGACTAAGAGACTCAGATTTGGGTGAAGCACTCAGATATGTGTAAAGCAAAGAGCACTGTTATAAATTTATATGCAATATGTGTGATGTGAAAGAATAACCCTAAATCATTAATGTGTGTAACTAGAGTGATTTGTTAAAAATACTATGTAGAATGGAACCAGGCCACGAGAAGAAATGCACTTGTATGAGTTAGGCCTAGAAAGACAAGAAGGATGAGTAACTATGACTGTGTGTATTAATGAATGATGTAGATGAAATCAGAGAATGAAGTATCAACGTTGATATGTGATTGATAAAATGATCATTGTGTGATAGGAGATGTGTGACTCGAACTGGTGAATCCAGCAGAGCAGAATGTAAAGTTATCATGACATGCTTACTCAGGGAACGGATGCTAATGCAATAGCAGGATGCTAAAGCAATAGAACATTGGGTGTTGGCGTCTTGGTGATTAAGCAATGTTTCAACTGCCAAACTGTCAAAACTGGTAATGGCGACCAAGAATGACAGAGAGAGAGAGAAATGAAGGGGCTGGCATTCAGAAAAGGATGGACAATCTGACCTGTAACATGAGATACCTCAGATAGGTATAAAACCTAAGTAAACACGGAAATCGAGGTTGATTCTTCGTTGGTTCTTTGCGGATTCATCCAAGGCCTCAAGCTGAAGAGATTCTGCATCCGAGGAGAGGGGACGGAGCGACTCCGGACTTAGTGCAATTTCTGTACTCCGTAGCTTTGGACTCAGTGCAAAAACGGCACTCCGTAGCTCGGGACTTAGTGCAGATTTAGGACTCCGGAGTAGAAAAGGAAGTTCATAAGAAGAAATCTTTGCAAGATTTAGAATAAGGACCAACACGAAGAAGGATCATCCAACCACCCAAACTTGCAAGATTTAAATTAGACTTTTCGAACTTTCTTTGCTCACCCTGTTGACGGACCGGACAACTGCAACAAGAAGACCTAGCACGCTTGAGCCTAAGGTAGGGGTCCTCAAGACCCTTATCGAAGGACAGGAGGACACGCCGGCCCGCGACAAAAGGAGGAATGAAGCACGGCCAGCTGAGTTTCTCGCTCTCTCTCGTTCTCTATTTTTAGAATGCCACAGACACCCATGTCACAGCTCCGCCCGTGAGTACTGTTATTAGATAGGATTAGATTTATTATTATATTGTGCTTACTGTATTGAAATCAGAATAACGCTGTATGACATTCCCTTGCTTAAAACCTTTTAATAAAATATATATATATCCAAATTAAGACAGTAGTGGACATTGAATGTATGGGTTTTCCATGGTAGTAAAATGTTAGGTATTTGAATTTGAAATAACATCACATGGTTTTAACAGGTTTCTCTAGCCAACTAAATACAACCGACCCTTGGGGCTTTACCTAGCCACTTAACCAAGACCCCCTGGCATTTACCAAGTGCACTGATCGATTAGAGGAGAGCTGCCGTTAACAGACGTGACTGTTGGTATCGTTGAGCTCTAGTGCTATTTAGCTCGACGGTATTATCAGAGGACGAAGGGTAGGCGTCTGGACGTAGGCAGTGAGGTAGCCAGGCGAATCTCCTCGCCACCAGCTTAATTAGTTCAAGCAACTTAGTTGAGTTATACTCATTAGGCATAGAACTCGGACCCTTTAATCGGAGAGCTGGACCAAGTAGACACTTCTATCTAACCGTAGAGGCGGATACTTCGGGGATCTAACACATCACAGAGGACTTAACCTGGTCACACCGCACACGCATCGTGGTGGAAAAAGCCAGGTAGCGGCTCTTTTTCCTCCGCAGGCTGAGGAAATTTGGCATGGCCACCCAGATTCTCTAAAATGTTTACAGATGTACAATTGAGAGTGTCCTGACTCGCTGCTTCCATGCTTGGTTTGGAAGCTGCACCGCCCAGGACCACAAGGCTCTACAGCGGGTGGTTAAAACCGTGCAGCGCATCACGGGTAGTGAATTGCCAGCTGTGAAGGACATCTACACCAGAATGTCTCAGTAAGGCCCAGAGCATCCTTAAAGACCCCTCCCATCCCAGTCATAACCTTTTCACTCTGCTACCATCTGGCAAATGGTACCAGAGCATCCGGTCTCATGCCAACAGGTACAGACAGTTTCTACCTCGAGGCCTTAAGACTGCTGAACACTTATGTTTTTGCCTTGTCATGCCATTTGTGACTTGGTCTGGCCAGCCAGTATATATGTTCCCCTAGTGTGCCATTTGGGTAGGTTAGTTGGTTGTGTTACAGTGGGCCCAGAACTAATATGTCAGTTTTCCTTTATTATTCTCATGTTTTTTTGTCTTTGGGTTTATAAACCCTGATTCTTTTGAACTGAATACCTGCGACTCATTGTGCCTATCTGTCTGGTCCCTCAGAAAACGTATTTTCAACCCAATTGGCTGGAAAGCTTCAATGCTTCATTTCATTTCGCCATCACTAGAAATAAGACATCAAGCATACAGATATAGTTTCCTTTATTGTTTTCATCAGTTGCATTTATGCAAACATCTCAATCCTTTGTTACATTGTGTCAGACAGACAGACAGACCAGTTGCGGGAACACTGTGGGGAATGAGGGTGCCGATCGTTCCTGTTTATATTGGTTCGATGATGTCATCAATGACATCACAGGCGATACCAAGTGTGGGGGGATTTTGTTTGTAATTGTCACAGTAGATTTATGTATTTATTTATTCTGATGTATTATTAGGAGTATGGATATTATTTTGAGAAGAACAATTATATTAGTGACTGAGTGGACATCTGACCATCACACCTAGATGAGCTTGGTGGACATCCCATTCTAAAACCATGGGCATTAATATGGAGTTGTGGCTTTGCCACTCTTCTGGGAAGGCTTTCCACAAGCTTTTGGAGTGTGTCTGTGAGAATTTGTGCCCATTCAGCCAAAAGAGCATTTGTGAGGTCAGCAGTGATGTTGGGTGAGAAGGTCTGCCTCGCAATCAGCATTCTAATTCCTGACAAAGGTGTTCAATGGGGTTGAGGTCAGGGCTCTGTGCAGGCCAATTGAGTTCCTCCACACCAAACACATCTAACCATGTCTTTATGGACCTCACTTTGTGCACAGGGGCACAGTCATGCTGGATAGGGCCTTCCCCAAATTGTTGCCACAAAGTTGTAAGTGCCCAATTGGCTAAAATATCTTTGTATCCTGTAGCATTAAGATTACCCTTCACTGGAACTAAGGGGCCAAGCCCAAACCCTGAAAAACAGCCACAGCCCATTATCCCTCCTCCACCAATTAGTAGGTGTCCACTGACTTTTGGCCATATAGTGTATAAATCTTGAACCAAATGAAACTTCTCTAATTGATCTGAACAAATAACTCCATTATATATGGTCACATGCTTTTTCAGCATCTAAGGAGACAACTAAGGCATCAGATTTGTTTATGTTAATATATTGTGAGACTCTCCTAATATTGGTATACTGTATGTCTATGATAAACAAATCCTTTCAGCTCCAGTGCTACAATGGTTGGTATAATGGAGTTAAGTATTAGCTTAAAGATTTGCCAAAATCCTTGATAGTGGCTGTCAGTAATGTTTGTGAAAGCGACTTCACTAATAAAGAATGTTCAAATATTATTCTTAATAGGGGGGAGAGTGTACCTTTAAATGCTTTATAGATTTCAGGTGGGAGACCATCAGGTCTACTTTCTCACTATGCCAAATTGTCTATTGCTTTCTCTATTTCTTTATTTATTCCTAGAGCCAACTTCAACCCTTCCTGCCCTGGAAGCCTAATACATTCATAAATCATATTTATTTTATTAATTTCAGAGGCATTAGCTGGGTATAATGATGCATAAAAACATCATTAAACTATTTGGCAATTTCAGATGTACTAAACCAAAGCTTTCCCTTCTTATCCTTAATTTTGGCAAAAAATAAATCCTCTTAAAATGAGCTAGATACTGCCCTGATCTAACCCCTATTTTTTATGCTTTTGTAAAGTAATTTTTCAGCATTTTCATATGTGACCTGCTCTCACAAAATCAGACACATTGACCCCAAAACACATTTTAGGGTTTTCATATTACTTGAAAGAGATTTTTGATTACATTTTGGAAGCCAGGTCACTAGGTTCGTAAAAAAATAACTATACCACACTCACACACCTGGCCAGGGAACAGATGGTCTTTGAAATGTAATGTCTTTGGTCTCTTCAGTGCAAAAGTCCCTGATTTTGTCAAAGAGGTACCACTGCCGTTTTGCATCCAGTCCTGGCTTCTCCTTCTCACACGGAACATATTTCCATATATTTTCATATTTTATTATATTTTTTAAATTTATATTTCTATCCTATTGTAAATAGTGTTCCTTTCTGACTTTAAATATTGTGCTGCTTTTTTATTGTAAATACTGTGACTGTTATTGCCCTTTGCACATTCCTGTTGAGCATTGCCACTTTTCATTTCACTGCACACCCTGTGTGTGTATGGGACAAATAAAGTTATTGAATCTTGACTCCAACCCAACCTACTGCGGGATGTTCACAGACCTGACATTGCTTTACCTTACTGCCTGGGTGATGTCTTCAAGGCATCCTGCCTTGCTAATAACTCCAAAGCTGGCTATTATCCATAAACTAATCACTCATATATTCTCAAACGTATTTATTGGGAAACACTCACCACGTTCCAGCATGCTGGGTGATGTGTGTGTCTGTGTGTCTGTCTGAGCCGGGTGCTGCTGAATGAACCATTCAGTGAACCGCTGAGCCGAAGAACCGAGCCTTCTTGATTATTAATATTTAATATTTTATATATATTAATCCCGCCTGTTGGTGTATGTTCCCATGTCGTCCGAGGCTCTCCTCAGTCTCCTGGTCAGATCTCGGTGCCAGAAAGTAGTCATCCATGAGCTCTCGCCACCGATTACCGGAATCTATAGACAGCACTGGATTGCTGTCAGCCAAGCGATTTCTTCTTCTTACCGAGATTCCATTGAAAGTCTTGACGATAACGATAGTAGCTTGCTAATTTGACAACCATCTGTTTTGACAACCGGAGCAGATGGAGCTGACAGCTGATTATCAGGCCGGTTATTGTTAGAACTCTAAATTCCGCTGCCGCGGCTGACTTCAGCACATACCATATCTTGCTCAATTTAAAAAATTGAGTTTTTGACTTTAAAAAGCATTTCTATGGAAATTAGCCATTGCGATTTCAGATTGATTCTGTGAGAGCACGCCACATATAATAATGAATTCAGTAATGTTTTTGTAATAATCTGTCACGATCAACTAGGGGAACCCAAATGTAGGACTTGGACTCAGGGTGAGGATAAAGAAGATGAGGTTTATTGGTGGGGATACTGGAGGTGAGGGGTGATGAGGGGAATAGTCCAGCAGGCGATGGCAGTGGGAAGACTGGGGGCACTGTAAAAACTCTTACTTAGATCTAACTTAAAAAAATTAAGGCAACATTTTCCACCCACTTTTTGTAAGTTTAGTGAACTAATTGGTATTTTGAGTTGGGAAAACTTAATAATATGCATTTCACTATATGCTAAAAGATTAAGTAGAGTCTATGAGAAACCATCAAGAAATTGAGTAAAACCAATGTAAAAAATGTCAGCATATTAAACAAATCAGACTTAATTAAAATAAGTAACATTTAAAAGAAAAATTTGTAATTTTGAGTATCACTTGCTTCAAATAATTTGTTAGCAGGTGACACTCAAAATTAAACAAATCAGATTTAATTAAAATAAGTAACATTTAAAAGAAAAATTAATAATTGAGTGTCACCTGCTTCAAATTTTAGTATTACCATAAATTGAACAAATAAAGAGAGGTATGGATTTTCATGATTTATTAAATCATTAACAATGATTAACATATTAACATTGTAAAAATATCACATGAACATCTGACCTCAGCTAAAGTGCAGCTTTGCAGGACACCTTAAAGGGGTGGTTCAGAATTTTGGACATAGGACCTCATTTCCAAGTTAGCCAGTGTGCTATTTATCAGTGGAGACCGTTTTCAAAACGTTTCATCCAGTCCTTCTCGTGGCGGAGTTTGCTTGTGCTAGGCTAGCGCAAGTCAACGGCAACTGTAAGCCTGCCTCTAAAAACAGTCTTACCCACTCCACAGTACACCCGAGGCAAATAAATGATAACGCCAGACTATCGATGTAAATTTCTGTTTTGATAGAATAATGTTAGAAATAAAACTAATTTCTAAATTTCTAACATTATTCTATCAACACAGACATTTACATCGATAGTCTGGCGTTATCATTTATTTGCCTCGGGTGTACTGTGGAGTGGGTAAGACTGTTTTTACAGGCAGGCTTACAGTTACCGTTGACTTGCGCTAGCCTAGCACAAGCGAACTCTGCAACTAGGACTGGATGAAACGTTTTGAAAACGGTCTCCACTGATAAATAGCACACTGGCTAACTTGGAAATGAGGTCCTATGTCCAAAATTCTGAACTTTAACAGTAGTGTATACTGAAACATCTCAATTTTAACAATTCACATACAGTACAAGAACATCTGACCTTGGCTTATAAAGTGCAGCTTTAACACCTTAACAGTAGTGTCTTTTCATGTTTATATATTCAAACACCTTAATTTTAACAAAGAGGAACTTTGACCTCGGCTTTTAAAGTGCAGCATTCCAGCAGTGTATTTTAGTGTGTAGAAAACATTAAATAACTTTAAAACAATTTACACACCAGCAATAATGCCCTGCAGCTTAGTATAAAACTTGCACAGTACAAACAAGTACAACATCCAGGCTGTGACAAATGTATAACATTCTTGAACAGACACAACAAAACAGCCGTTCATAAGTGCAGGGCCGACAGTCATGTTTCACTGCCTAGGCTAGAAGCTTGTTTTTGAGAGTCATGAACCTGGGGGATGGTTTTGGACGCAGTGTGTCGAGTCTCACAAAAAGTCTTTGAAAGACCTCAAAAGTTTTGATAAGTTTGGCCGGATGCTGGAGATTAAGAGCGTATGTCAACCCGAGGAGTAGGCTGCATGCTCTGGCCAGATTGCCAAGACCAGTAAGCACTGGGATTCCCTCGAGGATGATGCCCACCCCATCTGGCTCACGACAAACATAGATCCTCAAACTGTGCGTTTTCAGATCTTCATGGACACTGGTCTCTGCTGTTCCCTTTATGACAGAGAAACACAGTAATTAAAACAAACTCATTTGTTGATGAAAGATAAAAATAAATTAAAAAGAAGTTATGTGATTTAATTCAGATAATGACAGCTTCTGTGAAGAATTTTGAAAACTAGAAAATTCCAATACAATCCTAACTTGAGATCTTGTACATTAGACTTAAGACATAAGCTGCGTTTCTATCTACTTGGTTTTATTCACATTTTCCAAAAAACCCTGGATAGAAACACCAGAAATCTTAAAATCTTAAGAAAATCTTAAATCTTATCACTAAAAAGTTTTAATGCTCACTTCAAGTGCTCCTCCCCCATCTACTTATATTTGAGAGAGGGCAGAAACACAGTGCAACTTACATCAAAAGTAAGAGGAAAAATATGGAGTAGTGATTTTAAGGTGAACTGTCCCTTTTAAGAAAAGATGGCAGTAGCAATATCTTAAGTGCTGTATGGGAACCTTTCCAGTCAATTAGTTTTCCACAACACATTCCTGCAAATGTTTCACAATAAACAATAAAAGCCTTATTGAAAAATGAAGTGCAAACAAAACAACGAAACATACATGACACAACAAAACAAAGAGAGGCATCACTCTATAGCCGCATTTCCATTACATGGTACCGGCTCTACTCTACTCTACTCGCCTTGTTTTCTTGGGGGTCGTTTTCCATTACAATAGTAGTACTAGATAGTACCGCATAGAGACGCCGCGCGAAACTGTGACGTCATCGTCAACGCGACACACACAGAGAGCGGTATAGATTGAAACATCTAGTTTGTTTAGAGTTTACCTCTCTTCTAGGGGTGTCAGTCTACACGTGCGTTTTCATTGCAGGGTTGTTTACTCACGGAGGTGCGCACATGCCGCAACAGCTGATCAGCTGAGCCCGCTCCGTGCAGCGGGGAGAAATGAGCTGCATGGAGATCAATACACAGACAGAGTCTAGTGGTTATATAGCGCAACAGTGGTCAAAATTCATAAACCCACGAACATGTACAGGTGTACACACTATTTTTCAGCCCCGTGTACACATGTGGAATTGACACCCCTACTCTCTGCTGAGAGGTCCAACTATAGCCGTGCTCTGATCCGAGAGTTAAACTCTCTCATTACGCCGTCAACTCGCGCTGGATCGACCAATCAGTGGTCTGCAGTGTTTTCACGTCACGCTATAAGGCTCATTTATGCTCTACATTAGATACGCATACGGATACGCACGGAGCCCTCTGTACGTCCTCTGCGTTCATTTCGTCCGTATTTCTGTCCGTCTCCTGGAAGCTTGCGGATACGGACCAAACGTTGCAGTGCCACCAGAAACCGGGGGGTCAGTGTTGAGATTTGAAGCGAATACGTTGCAGTACCAATGAAAAAAAATCGCCATCAACATGCCTCGAGGTGTTTAACGGCCTCACAGACCACCGCCGCCTGCTGCTACGCTGCCTCCGATTGTGCCTTCTTCTTAATAAATACATTATTAACACCTCCTCCACCGTTGCCATGTTTGTTGTCAAAGACTTCTTTTGTATTGGCTTGTCAAAAACTTTAGTCTTCTTCTTATTTGGGGAAAATGTTGATTCTGAGCGGCACCCTCTGGCGGATTAATTGCTAAACGTTCATTCCAACGCAATGGACGCATGGCACGCATCTATTTTCGTACGAACGTAGAGCATAAATAAGCCTATAGTACCTCGTAGTACCTGTTGGAACCCCAGGAGAGCAGGTACTAAAAAGGTGGTACCAGGTACCAGGTACTTTTTACTAATGGAAAAGCAAAAAAAAGCAAGTAGAGTAGAGTAGAGCTGGTACTGTGTAATGGAAACGCGGCTTATGGTGCCGAGCTAATCTGTGACCCCAGGGCTCCTGTTAACTAGCTGCATGCTGCTAGCTCTTTCCACCTACATCTGACAAATGCAGGTTGAGTCAGTTCACATAAAATCAACCCAGTTTAAGCTTTTACAGCAGACCGATCCAACCCTGCTTTCAATCAATACTTACAGAGTAGTCAGAGATGAGCTCTTGTCCACTCTCTCCCATGTACTCAATGAGGCATCGCAGTGTTACCTCTCTCTTCTTCACTATAGAGGCACTTGGGTCCTAGAGTTAAAAGAATAATGAAAAAAAAAAAAATCTTCCAGGCAATATCACTCCAAACCTGCAATACCATTATCACTGTGGGTATTACTTATTCCGTAGAGCTTTTTTTAAATTCAACTTTAAAATCTGTTAATAACCGAAACCACTTAAAACTATTTTAGTAAAACAAAAAATGTTAAATGCAGTATTCACCAAGACAAGTAAGATGACTGAACAAACTACTCAATGTGATTATATTGCTCCTTTAACCTTTAACCTACCTGTATCAGTTCCATCAACAAGTTCTTGATGCGCTGACCAACCTCTCCTCCCTTTGCACTGAACAGCTCCAGGAGCTTTGGCGTGTACTTGTCCAGCTGGGACATAAACGTTGATTCCAGTGGAACAGCAGTGCACCTTTGGAATTCCTCATTCATCTGTAAGACAGCAATGTTTCCCATTAATTAACAAGACTTTTTTGGGCCGCCATAGTCTCATTTGACCCCAAAAGAAAAAAAAAGTTTTTAGTTTTTCTCCATCTGCCTCCAGATGCCTTCATTTTAAGTTCTTAAGTTACCAACCTGTTATATACATATCCAGCAAGTTTGAGAATACATTTGTTGGTTGACGTCAGTATGTTAAGCAAAAAGTGTGTCTAGTATCTCAAGTCAACATTTCTGCTCTGTAGTGAGCAGTAAATAGGGATTCAGGAAAACTTGAATGATAAATCGTTTACCTGGAATGTTTCGAAGAGGGCAGGCCATCTTTCCTTAAATTCTGCCACCCCTGGGGACTGGGCAACCACTTCCTGTCTTCTCCAGCTGTATGTCCTCGCCATCATGGAATGTATGTTCTTGACACTGTCCTTTTTCTTGCTGGCTGCAATTAGGTCAAGTCTCAGATTCTCAAGGGTGTCGTCTGTTTCACCAGGTGGATGTGGGGGCAGGTAGTTTACTTCTGCCTTCTTTGGCTTCTTGATATTTTTAGCAGGTTTTCGCTCATCCTCCACTTTGCCTTTCAGTGAGTTTATCAGGACTTCAGGGCTTCCCAGCGCTTTACGTTTTGTTCGGTAGTTTCCACATTTGTATTTCAGGCTTTGCTGCCACCCGTAAATTCCATTAAATGATCCGGGCTCCTTCAAGCAGGGATGCTTCTCTACTAGTGCCTGTGCCACTGCAGATCTCTTGGCATCATTGGGGTAAGATGTGTAAGAGAACATGGCCTCTGCCAGGCGCTCCAGGATGTCTGATTTGACACTTGGTGATGTGACACTTGGTGCCTTCTCTTAAATAAATCTCATTGCCTTGTCTCAAAGCCAGCTCAGTGTTGTGCAAGAAAGTTGGAATGGGAAACACTACAGGCCATGGGTTCTGCCTTTCACAGGGGGAAGGACTGAGAATCACAGTATCATCTGAGTGCACAGAGAGATTCACAGACTCGCATAAAGAGCTCACATCAGAGGCATCAGGGGTGCTTTCCAGGGGAACAACTCTCGGCGTTAAGCTTATCGGTGCATAGACTACTTTAAGTGTGTCTTTATCTTTCAGTTCATTTGTAGATGTTAGGGTGAAAAAGTCATCAAAATCTTCGTCTTTGTATTGAAGACTTACATCTGTGGGGATGGAAAAATTTTCTTTGACGGCTGCAACCAACTCGTCCACAGTTGAGGGTATGCCACTGTTGAGTGTAAGTTTCTTTACTTCATGATCAATGAGGACCCGGAATCTCAGTTTGTTCCATATCTAGGAAGACTGAAGACACAGAGATATGATACAATGTTGCTCAACACTGGAGGCAGATGTGGCGCTTCAATGTTACCATGCGCTTTCCTGCAACAATGTAGGCTGACAGAGGACATACATCACTAAGGCTTTGTTGTTCAACAAGAGTTATGTGCTCGGTCTTCTCCAGATGATATCCACGATAGTGTTCATCATACCAGGACATCTGTGTTCTCACGATAAAATGCACTCTTTCCCCAAAAAGTGCAATTTGAATAATCTCTGCAAAATCAGGAAGACCTCCAGTAGAACCATAGGCCACAATCATGCCTTTTGAGTACCTTGTTCCCTGATAGGTGACCGTGTCAGCCAGCTGGACTTGAGACTGAGAAGGAGAAAGATGCCTAATTGACCTCTGAACATCTACATGCAGGACATCCAATGGCACTGATGTTACTCTTACAACACTAAGGGCAGGTAAAGCTGTTGTGGAATGCAGGTGGTGGCTTATCATAAACTGGTGCTTTGTAGCCAGGGACAGGAGTATGTTCTTAAAGTTGCCAGTATGCCTTACAATCCGTTTAAACTGGCTATGTTTTGCTTCAAATCTCATTGTCCAGAAAGCAATCACAGGTCCGAAAGCTTTTATTAATGCAGGATAGTGTTCTAAAAAGTGGTGCTTTGGGATTAAGTGTTGATTAGGAAATACTTCCTGGAATCTGTGTCGGTGTTCAGAAATTTTTGAGTCAAGATATGCAATGCTCTCTTCATTATGGACTGGAGCAACAACAAGCTCAATAATGTCTTTTAAAGACATGAGCAGAAGCCAGGCTGGATCATTTAAAGGTATTCTGTGTCCAATAATGAATGGCAGCAGTCGTATGAGGGCCCAATTTTCATGTGCGTTCCCTCCAATCTTTTTTCGTGGGGAGAAGGTTGCAGGCACTGGTTGAGGACAGTCAGTTTTGTCAGCCCATTTATATGGAAACTGCGAGATGGCACTGTTAAGTTCACTGAATGTGAAATATTTCTTAGAAATGATAACACTGAAGCACAGACCCAGTTCCAAGGGAACAATGCCTTCAAAAATGTCATGCAACACGTCAGGTGGGTAGCCGGTGACACAGTGGAAGTAGCTCAGATTTTGAGTCAATGGGCAAGCCTTTTTTACACCATAACAGTGTGTCAAAGCAGGGTTTTCTGTAACAGTCAATACATGAGTGGCATGTGCCTGTTTGGTGCGAGCTGGGAATGCACCTGACCTCACCACTTTTCTCTGAAATTCTGATCACTCTCCAAGAAAAAATCTACAAATGAATGGTCCTGAAAAATTTTCCACAAGTCCACAAATTGAGTGTGCCCCAAGATTGTCTGCAGCTACACAAAACACACTTCCTTTCACATTTTTTCCAACGGTGGAAATGTAGACACCTTCACGCTCTATGTCTTTTGTCACTATGTCTTTTAACAAAGGTGCAAGCACTTCATCATAGCCAAATCTTTTGACGTCAACTGCTTTACATAAAAGGGCCAAGTATACTGAGTTCAGAGTGGATCGAGATGAGTGAGGGATGTTG
Organism: Hoplostethus mediterraneus; assembly: GCA_034670385.1. Lineage (NCBI taxonomy): Eukaryota > Metazoa > Chordata > Actinopteri > Trachichthyiformes > Trachichthyidae > Hoplostethus > Hoplostethus mediterraneus. Next base: position 1,861,165 of record JAXDDW010000064.1, read on the forward strand.
CCAAACGCCCAGTATACAGCTGTAATTTTATGTTTCTTTCTTGATGTTCCCAGCGGATTACAAATCTCAAAGTCATCAATGTACAGTACAAGTGTGATTTTTAGTTCTTCAGAATAAAATGAATTCTCTTTATAGACTGTACCATCACGATATGATTTGTATTTAGTAGATGAAAACTGCTCCTGTTCTTCACTCAGAATTTTTTCTCCAAGATTTTCTTTACCCAAAATCTGAATCAAGGATTGAAGAATTGGGACATACTGGAAACTTCTCTTCTCATTCAGTTCAAGGATGTATTCAACAGGCTCAACAACTTCAAATTTTTCTTTATAATACTGCCGTCTCTTGAATGATGAGGACAGGGGACCAGCACTACTGAGTGCTGTGCTTAGGGGATTGGATTTGCACAATTCTTCCACTAGAGATGTTACAAACGTGTCATCAATGGTTTGGTTATTTTTCTTTAAATGTGAAACAACAATATCTCTAACTGAAGATGTGGGTGCAGAACTTGCTATGAAGTGAAGATCATCTACCAATTCATCAATGCACCGAACTGAAACATTATGAACACTTTCTAATTTCAACAAGAGGGATGCTATATACTCTACAACCACAGTGCTTCCATCTTCCTCGTCATACTGTGCATTTATGCTGGTGTCTTCATTGGCATCATTGTGACCATTACCCTCTTCAGAGGCCCCAAAATCAAGTGTTTCCTCTGGTTCTGTTGACTGTCTTTGACAGACAATGCCTGGTTTAAAATCCTGTGAAGTATGCGGAGTATGCTTCCTGTGTTTGTGTGTCGCAAAAGTCCCATAAACATTTGTTTGGTGATCGCACCCTGCAAAGACACACTTTACAGTCTCATTATTCTTCAGATGATGACCTATGTGTTCAAAAAAATCCTTTTCACTAGGAAATCCAGGTTTTTGACATAATAGGCAGGTGAACGAAGAAGTTACTTGTGGTGAGTTAAGGGAGTTAACTTCTGGATGGTATCTTGACAAGTGAGAGCGGAGGGAACTCCAGTTTTTAAAGGAGCATGGGCAATCTATATGTATACAAGGCAAGGCATTACTGTGTCCAAAGGTTCCATGATTCAGTCTATAATGCTTTAAAATATCAGTCTTTGATGGTACGACAGTGCTGCATAATTTACAGGGCCATCCCATCTGTCATAAAAAAAAAAGAAAGAAAAGGTATGGCTTATCTCCAGCCTCTTTGATACAAGCCTAATGAAAGCCCTTAAGATTACCTTTTTACCATTAAAATTATATTTTGGATACCTTAAAGGGATAGTTCAGTTTATCTGAAGTGGGGTTGTATGAGGTGCTTGTCTATTGTCGGTTACCTGCACTCTCCCCGTTTGGAGAAATGCAGGGGGCCACAGCATGAAATTTAAGTTTAAACGTAATGCATTGCTACAGACTGGAACATGGGAAAAACATTTAGCCTCTTAAAGAAGGCCCACCTGGAAAAAAAAATCTGTTTAAATGCATGCTGTATTTTAAAAATTTCCACCATTTTATCTTGCCTTCAGACAGCCTTTTCATTTTTAACTACATTTTCTTAACCATGTATGCATAAGAATATGGGTGTACGACAGTTGAGAGAATATAGTTCCAAATGAAAAGACAGACCGATGACAAGATGAAGCGATGAAAATATTCTAAACATAGTGTTTAAACAGATATTGATTTTTCAGGTAAGCCTTTTTGAAGTGGCTAAAATGTGTTTCTCCCGTGTCCCCACTGGAGGCATGTCACCCCTTATTTATTGAAGGTAATACACCGACAATGGACAAGCACCTTATACATCCCCCACTTCAAATAAACCAAATTATCACTTTAATTAGTCAAGAAAATGACAGATAATACTTTGACACAAAAGCATGTTTTGCAAAAACCTAAGATATTTGTTAGTCTGACCCACTTGGGTACTTACCTAATGTGTGTGAATAAATGAGACACCAACTGTTGCAAGTTAGCCAACTTGCTGCTCCGAGTAGGCTAGATGTGATGGTCTTCTGAAGTAGAAATATAAAGGAAGAAAACAGGTAGTTCATTTATGATAATATCAGGAGGAAAGAATGTTAATGCAAATATAAAAACAATAAGTTAGTCAAGAAAATCTTTAATTTCTTTTCACTTGAACAAATGGTTTTAAAGTGTATTAAAGTTCAGACAAATATATCAGACTAAGGTTAGGCATTTGCAACCAACATAATGCATATAGTATATAGTGGGCATACATTTTTTTAAGCAGTAATACCAGTATTCAAATCTGTACTCCCAGAAAAAATGTAGGCTATAATTAGCCATTGTGCTTTGTTGACACTGAAGCCAATGTACTTTATCATTGTTTAGAATGTAACAGACCTCACTGCTGTATGTGTAAAAAATATTAATTGCATCCTTCAAATATTTTGTCCTTATTAAACACCGTTATGTATGTAAAATTGGGAAACGTCAAATGTCAAGCTGATAAAACAAAGTTATGATTTTCTCTGAGCCATTAAAGAGGACCTGGAGTCTCCAGGACTCCAAACAAACATTAGGGTTAACCTAACATATAAAAATAATATTTCTCAAGACAAACAAAATTGGTCTAGTTTTGACAGACAGCTAGATGTCTGTTTAGAGGGGAAAATGACCAGTCAGAATACTAATTATGCCACTGAAAATCACACAATACCACAAACAGACTAACCAATCAAGGCAGTGGCACACCAGCAACTCCTTGTTTTGAGGTAAAATTACTGTTTTTTTCCAATGGAGCCTGGTGACTTTGTAACGTTTCTGGTTTAAAAAACAACAACTCTTAATAATCTGAACCTATCCATGGCAAAAACAAGCACTTCAGTGGCATAAATAAAATATGACTGTTTTTTTGGTTTTTTTAAGTTTAGTTTCTTGGGTTGGGGGAAGGGGACTTTTTGGCGGCCTGGCCTGGCCTGGCGGCCGCCATGTCTTTAACATTACTGAGAAGAACGGCAAATTGATTTAAACGTCGGACTCCCAAGCGAACAAGGGGGTGACATTTGTTGATTATAAAAAGCACACAAAATATAAACAGTATTTGGCTAAAGTTAACTAGTTGTTTGAGATTAGAGCACATTTGGTAAGGCCTTGTGGCGGCGGCCGCAAAATTAGCAAATGGAGGAAACAGAGCCATGCTTTTGTAAATAGCGCAATGCAATCATGGTCATTCGCTTAAAATCTAACTTTTAACAATAAAAATAGTTACTTACATGTGTTGTGTCAAGTTTTATCCTCCTACACAGACTCCTTGAACAAATGCGTTGGTCTCCGCTGTAGATGGAAGAGGAGAGTGAAAAACAGCAGAAGTAAAACTACATGCCCCGCCCACTTGCAGCAATGGAGGAACAAGCCGGGGCATGTAGTTTTACTTCTGCTATAAACTCTTAAACTGAGTTTTGTGAAATCAATTCATGGTGAAGTCCAATAAAATTAATTTTATGATAGAAAATACTAAGTTATGAAAACATTGATACTTTTTAGTTTTGAGTAACTTAAAAAAAACAAAAAAAGAAAATAAATTAATTTATCGGAATAAATATACTTTAAAAAATAAAGTCATATGGACTGTACCACTGAAGAAGTTTTTACAGTGAGGGCTGATGGCTGGCAAAGCGCGACGGCGCAGGAGTGAGCGTGGCTGGTGAGGCAGGCAGGGAGATGAACAGGCAGGCAGGCAGCAATGATCCTGGAGCACAAGGAGAAAGTTATCAAGGAATCAAACACACACACAGAAGATAAAGACTTGAATGCACAATTCAAGAGGCCGGAGACGTGAGCTAACCACAATGGCTGAAACAACAATCTGACTGAAGAACCGGGATACACTCAAAAAAATAACTCTTTGAATGAACTTAATTAAATCATGGAAAGTATTTCCACGTGATTAAATGGCTTTCTTTCAGCATTAAGCAATTCTGTTGGTCCAACTTAATTTGCTTGGGTTGGGTGAAATTAATTTATTAGGGTTGATTCAACTTATTTATTAGGGTTGGGTCCGACTTAATTTAATATGGTTGGTCCAACTAATTTTACAGTAGTAAAATTACACTAGTAAATGAAGTTGATCCAACCCAAGTAAATTAAGTTGGCCCAACAGAATAGCTTAATGCTGAAAGAAAGCCATTTAATCACATGGAAATACTTTCCATGATTTAATTAAGTTCATTCAAAGAATAACCTTTGAGTACAGTGAACAGTAAATGAAACTTGAGTTTCAACAAAGTCTACAGCCTGGTTGGTGTCAAGGATGGAAACATAACACAAGACAAATGGAAGATCTTGCAAGAAAATTGTATTTCCCAAAACAGGCAATGATAGTCTGTACACTGACAGTTGCTTGCAAACAACACAAGAATGAAAAATAGTTTGTCTCAATGTTTTATGAGAAACTGATAAACAAAAAAATACAGCACACTGCTTCCCTTATTTTTGCCAAAAGTGCCAACAGAATGGATCTTAGTACTGTACTTAGTACTTAATCAGTTTTAAAAAAAAACATTCTAAAAGTTTTAACATTTCACATTCCCCTTAAACATTTGCACTTCCCTAATCTTGAACCTAGTAGTTTAATGTGCTGGTGAACTCACGGAAACACGTAAGTTAAGAAAAAACATGTAAAAGAGTAAAAAACGAAAAACAGTCTAAGATGATCTGAACTCTAAGATGCTGTTGGGAAATGGGGCCCTGTCTTCGTACTCACATTCCGCTTTAAACATTTGCACTTACTCAATCTTGAACCTGTAGATTAATGTGCTGCTGAACTCACAGAAACACAGAAGTTAACAAAAAACATGTTGTCCATACCACAGTTAGGGACATTTTGAGCCACCAGTGGGCAGTCTCAAACACTTTCATTTTTAGGACTCGAATTCAAAATGTAACAGAGTAAAAAAAAAAGTTAAGAATCAGTGTATATGTTCTTAGACTCTTTGAGCATTACATCTACTATCACAGGGTCTTTAAGGACTGATTATGGGTCAGCTCTATGAAGCCATCACTAGGGACAGGTGTAGGTACAGGTGTTTTTCCCCAGGTGAGGATGAGTTGGGTAATGTAGCTTTTGCGGTGGCAGTGATTCTCAATTAAGTGACTAACGGGAAAGCAATGTTTTGAGAGCTTGTCCTTTTCTGGATAGTTTGTTTCCATCTAGTTCCATAATGATCTTCTGCAGAGCTTCAAAGGTGTACTTGAACTCTGGAGGGTAGCTCAGGTTTAGAGCATACAAAAGAGCAAGCAACATCGCCACCGCAAAAGGTACACTACCCAACTCGTCCAGCACTTCCACCCCCTCCAGAATGATTCCAACCTTCTCGGGGTCGTCAATGGGCTCTGCACCTTCTTTTCGAATGACAAAGACTCCAAAGACTGTCTCTGCCATGGCTGTTCGACTGCTTTTGACATCAATGTCCTGTGACAAAACAATTAACAAAGGCATTACATCCCATTTTTATAGCATGTCATTTTTACAGTATTACTGTAAAACCACAACCACTGAGACACCAACTTAATTCACAGTCAAAAATGTGAAATAAGTTCACACTTTAGCAACAGACTCATTCAACCCCGGTGTGTAAAGGAGCGATACAGGAGGTCATTCCTACCGGGTGCTATCAGACTCTACAATTCATCTGCCTTTGCCAGGCCTGCTGCCATTGATCTGCTTGTGGACAAAACTTGCCTTTATTATTCATTTTAACACTCTGCTCTTTGCACAACAGGGCTACCAGAACACTTGGATGTATTTGAACACTTGAATATATCTGGACTGACTGGACTTTCTTAATGTATTTGCCAGTTGGACTCCTTTATATTGTTATTCTGTGCAGACGTCAATTTGTAAGTACATGCCCGGTTTCTTTACAAATGTAGGCGAGTAGGTACATTTCCAAAAAGTTTTAAGGCCTTATCATTTCCAAATTTTAAAGCTAATGGGACCCAGAGGAAACCCCATCTATTCCAACTGTGATCATCCCCTTAGTGAAGATAAAGGTAAATAAACATACCATGTATTCCCTCACCAGCTTCTCTGGATCTTCATTCAAGTAGACACAAAGACCTTTGAGGATGCATTCTCGCCTGACGTCAGTGCTGTCAGTCTAAGTATGCAGATCAGAGAGAATATGCAAAAAAAACCAAAAAACATTAGGAACACCATCTCAACCAACCAGCAGAGTGGGTTTCACACCTGATACAACTTTTAACTAGATTCACAACATTAAAAGCCTTTAAAGAACCACTGTATACACTACTACTCTAGCCTCTAAAGTATGTGAACCCTTTTGGAATAGTCTGGGTTTTTTTTGTTTGTTTGTTTTTTACATATTTCAGACATTAAATCTTTATTATATCTTCATATAAGATAAGTTTTCTTTATAAGCATGACACGATTATTTACTAAATACAATGATTAAACATGTAATATCTGTGTGTGCATTAGTATGTGAACCCTTGGGATCCAGCAGCTGCTGGCGCCTATGACTTCAACTAAACCTTTCCTAGAGTTGCCTATTAATCTCTTGTATTTGCTTGGAGGGATTTTGGTTAATTTTCATCAACTCCCTCAATTTACTGATATTTTAGGGGTTCCTCACTTTGAGTCACAACATCAACACAGCCAAAGGAGTCATGCAGCAAGACGACGATACTAAATATTCAAGCAGATATACATTATATTGGCTAAATGAGAAGACATGCAGCATTTTAGATGGTCCAAGTTGATATTGGGAACCAAACAGCATTGAAATACTGGAAGGACGTGTAATGAGGTGTTTATGCGAGGAACCCCTAAAATTATGAAAATGAACCAAAATGCACATGTGAGAGACTAATAAGCAACTCTTTCAAAGGTTTAGTTGAAGTCATAGGCACCATAGGAATCAATGTATTTAGTAAATTATCCAAATATATTCAAACTATTTTGAGTTTTTTTTAATCACGTCATGCTTTAAAATAAATGTATCTTGGATGAAGATATAATAAAGATTTATACCTGAAATATGTATACAGCCACTGTACACTCAGTGGCCACTGTGGTAGGAACACCTGCCATCTCTGTCACGCCCTCCACCTCTGCTTCCTAGTTTTCTCCCTGTTTGTCTCTGTCTGTGTGTATGTGTGTGTTGGCGGCGTGACTCCAGTTTCCGGCTCCTCCCATCATCATCACTTCATCCCATTCACCTGCTCTACCCTGCACACCTGCCATCCATCAACCATCACCACCAGTATATCTTCCCCGGTCTTCCAGTCACTCACTGCCAGATCGTTGTTTGTACTGCCCCGTCAGTTACGTTTCTCGGCCCCGCTGCAGAAGATTCTCAGAGTTCCTTTGTGCCTACTAAACCTTGTTATTCTCCTACCCAGATCCAGCCTCCTTCCCTGGTTCCCTGCCTGTTACCCTGCCTGCCCGTCTGTCTCCTGGTTCCCCGCTTGTCATCCTGCCTGCCTGTCTCCAGCCCCACTCACACCACGCCTGCACCAGTCCGTCTCCCCTGCTTGTTTGTTCACCAGTAAAACTGTTTACCTCACCTTCGCCTCTGTTGCCGTGGTCTGCTTTTGAGTCCTAAAAAAACTAAGTATACAGTGTCGATGTTTATTTTGTGCTTCTAAACTGCATTTTTGCACTACAAATAGTTGTTACTGTTCGTGAATTAACGGATTTCAGACCACTCTATGATGCTAGAACCAGAGCGTTCTGATATCCAGGGTAAAATTCAAGCACTTTTCAAGGTGCATTTTCAAGCTTTTCCAGCATCTTACAGCTGTGGTACATTAAATATACTATTAGTTAGAATTAGGCTCTCTCTGACTTATTTTATTTCTTTATCTAAAAAGCAAACTATCCAGTCAGATAGCGATTTATTATATTAATGCAATTAGAAATTCAAGCAGTTTCAAGCACTTCAAACCTTGAAAACAAAGCTGTACAGATTGAACAGTTTCTCTGTCACTTTTCCATTGTTATCATACCTGGGTTGTGGGTACCATAATGCTCTTGATCTTTTGCCCTTGAATTCCACCTTTCTTGGCATACGCCCTGATCAGGTTTGCAGAGTGAGCATCTAGCTCGGAGAAGAACTTTGACTGCAAATTGATTGTTGTGATTCTATTGAATTCTGCATTCACCTACAAATACAAAAACAATGGTACACATAACTCAGTTTGGCTATTTTGATGTCACTGTTAGGTACACGTATAGCAGTTCAGTCTGTTCAAGACGTTCAAATGCATAATAGATGTATTTATCTATATATTAGTTTCCTGCCAGGGCTCCAGATTGCCACCAATTTGCCACCGTAAACCTGTCCAGTTCCACTAAAACAAATAATTGGTGGCACTGCTGCCACTTGACTTTCGTTGGTGTTTATTTATTTTATGTTAATTTAAGTTATTGAACTGTATACACTTTAAACAAGAGCACCTTTTTTACTTGAGTAGTATGCTATTTTAATAAAAATTCATTGTTGCACCTTATTACAGTTTTAAAAATTTTTTGTACGTACTTGGATTTCTACGGAGCCCCCGAAGTGACATGGAGGAAAAAAAAAAACATGTACTGGGACAAACACTGACTATAGTTTTGCGAGATCTCGAGTTTCTTTTGCGAGATCTCGAGTTTCGTTTGCGAGATCTCGCAAATCCAACAATGCGTATGAGAACCGCCGTCTACTGAAAACCCGCCACAACCTGAAGCCGCTAAGGCACTGACCCGGAAGTTAATTTAAAAAGGAAGAAAGAAAATATATGCAAAAAAATAGACAAAAAACTTTGACTGTCGTCCCAGCTGATATGAACGATAATGTTCACACCTTATAACTATATATATATATATATATATATAAAAGAACGACGCAAAGGATGATATGTTTGAGATCACATTCGTTTCACCTGAATTTTTAATATAGTCCGATTGCCTCCTGCTGGTAACATGAGGAACTACAACCTAATTTCAGTGGACTGGCTAAGCTCTCCGTAGACGGCACTTCCCCAGTTCACACACTGACACCGTGCGGTTGGATATAATATATATTATATATATATATATAGTTATAAGGTGTGAACATTATCGTTCATATCAGCTGGGATGACAGTCAAAGCTTTTTGTCTATTTTTTTGCATATATACATCCAAAAAAGCTGAGAAGCCACTTGACCCAATTTTTGTGCAACCACATTATGTGCTACTGCCACTAACTGAAAAATATATATTTCAAGCTTGTCTTCCATCCACCATATCCAGTGACAGAACCTGGCTCTTTCAAACATGGATGTGTTGATACAAGAGCTTCTGCTACATCCTCAAACTCCCTGTCAGAGAGGTACACTTTGTACTGGACGATCGTTTCAGCTAAGTTTTAAGTTTAGTATCAGGATTCAACAAAGTTCTGGTTTCTTTGAAAACAGCGTTGGCCCTGTCCAGCTGTAGCTCAGTATCATAAGAGAACCGGGGCACAAGGAAGACAATGGGCCATCTAGAGGATCTTGAGGAGGTGGACTCAGGAGAAGACAATATGTCTGTATCAAATGAGCTACCAGATGAAAGGGATGAGGAGTCATCTAGAGAGCGAGAGGTGGCAGCAGCTGAGTAGGCTGGGCAGGTGCAACTGAATTAAAGATGACCTTGATGGAACTTTTGTCCTGGACATCTGATATTGAGAGCAAGTTGGTGAATTCATTCCCAAACTCAGCATCCATGAATTGAAGCCTGAAGTCCCCTTCTACTCCACACTGCCTCTATTTCCTGTGCGAGTTCACTGACAGACTCTGGAATCCCATCTGGAAGGATCAATCTCTGGGAATTGTTTTCTCCTAGGATGATTCTGAGCTTCACAGGAGCAGCCATTTCACGACAGTCTGAAGGAGGAAAGAGAAGATTAAAATGTTTTAACAAGGGTAGATCTGAATTCAACAGATCAACAGATCACTGAAAGGACAAAAGAACCATTCAACATTTAATCTGAAGGTTACCAGTTGGATGGATGGATGGAGATGGATGGATGGATGATGATAGATGATGGATGAATGATGGATGATGATAGATGATGGATGGATGGATGGATGGATGAATGCAGATATAGGCTGGCATCAGGTTAGAAGACACATATGTCTATGTGTCTTTTTAATGTCACCATTCGGAGAGGTCCAACAAAGTAGTCTGCTAAAGGGTAGTCATCTGCCAGTTCACCAAGCTCAATCAAAACAGTTTCTCTGGCTGGACATGCACTCAGCTCAAAGGCTCTGAAATGTTCCCTGTACCACCCAGAAAGCCTTCTCACCATGAAACACAGTCTCTCCTGTACAACGCAAATCTGAAGAATCTCTCCAAAGTCAGTCAGTCCACTTGTAGACCCATGAGCAACTATCATCCCATTTCTGAAATTTACACCTTTGCTTGACACACACTTAGTAAGGTGAACTTCAGTTGTACCAGGGAAGTTCTGTTCAATAGTCTGAGCTATTTCTTGTTTCAAAACATCCACAGGAACTGTTGAGACATTTGTGATCTCTAGGGCAGTTTTTTCAAAACTGGATGATCTCAAGTGATATGAAATCATTAGCTGATGCTTAATAGCTAGCGAAAGGGGCACATTTTTAAAGCAATTTGTGTGTCGCACAACCTGCTTAAAAAAACTGTGCTTGGCCTCAAATCGCATGGTCCAGAGTCCCACAAGAGGACCAAACATCCTGATTAGTTGGGGATAGTGCTCTAAATAATGATGTTTTGGTAGCAGTTGCACATGAGGGAAGAGTTTTTGGTACTTTTGTCTGTGCTCTGAAATTTTGCCCTCAAGATAGGCAATGGACTCATCTGTGTGTGTCGGAGCAACCACAAGCTCTACAATGTCTTTTAAGTCCAACAGTATTTGCCATGCCATTTCACCCTCAGGCACCAGATGCCCAATTATGAATGGGAGTAGTCTTAACAGGGCACAATTTTCATGGGCATTCCCAGCTATTGTTTTCCTAGTTGAAAATGCGTGTGGGATCACATGTGGCCCATTTGTCTTGTCTGCCCACTTCTAGGGGAAATGCAGGATAGATTTGTTGAGGGTTTCAAGATTTAAATATTTCTTGGATATCAGCAATGCTAAACAATGTGCAAGCTCTACTGGCACTATGCCCTCAAAAACATCATGCATAATATCTGGAGGATAACCTGTGTGGACACTGAAGTGGGCAAGAGTTTCAGTGATAACACAATGTCTTTCAATTTAAACTCATACATGATTTAATCACGTTCATCTTTGAAACATGAAATTATATCGTTCAAAATACATGTTACACTTTAGTAAATGTAACAGCCAGCCAAATTCCTTTTTTTGAGATATACTGCAGAGCGGATGAGTAGATGGATTGCAGGTGCGTAGCTTGGAGCCGGTGAGTAGGCGGGACAGCAATCAGGGAGCCGGGAGAGTGAACCGAGCGCCATGCCCACCACACAGATACACACAGGTTGTGTTCGGAATGGTTCACTCGTTCACTCACTCACTATTGCCTATGGAGTGTTTGTCAGATAGTCAACTATATGGGCAACGACCAACCGAAGTTTCGGACACTACGCTGAACATCATTGCGTCAAAAAAATGCGCCAGATATTCATGTGACACAAGCGGACGCACCCAGCATCACGTAAAGGCAGCTAGCTTACTTACATTTGTAAACGAAATTGCCGCCTTCTGCCATCTTCACGACTCTCTTCTTCTTTGGTAAGACACGAACGCATTGCATTGTGGTATGCGGGAGAAATTGTAGGGTACATTGTCTGTTCACTACAAATTGTTGTGCATTGTGGGTATTTTATAGTGAACTATATAGTGAATCAAATTAACCGTTGAGAATTCGGACACTAGTAGAAAATGGCGAACACACTATACAGTTCACTATTTCTGTAATAGGGAACAGTTTCGAATAGTGCCACAGACAGAAACAGGCAGGGACGCACTGGAAACACAAGGGGGAGGGAAAACACAATAAACACAAGGGAAAACTGGAGGCACGGCCGAGGCCATGACAGTACCCGAGTCAATATCACTATGAATTGCCTTTGGTGTCCTCATCAGAATCACTCAGTCATCATGAAAATGTAGCAGAATAATGAAACTCTGAGGTCTTATTATAAATGGCCAAACATTTACACACATATCAGTACAATGATAAATCTCTTGAAATGTGTTTCCTTCATTTTATACAGTTTTTTTTCATTGGATGTACGTGATTTTGGCATGTCCCACACACTGCTCTGCTAACTACAGTGTGTGGTTAAATTATACTAAATCAAATTGTATTTTTTTTTTTTACATGGTTTTATTGTCCACAACAAGTTATTTGATAAAACAAGTCATTTTGATCATGTAAATGTAACGGGTGAATGTTCATTGAGACTTTGATTGAATGACAAGGGGGCGGGACTGAACGCTGTTAGTGGGTGTGTGTGTGTGTATGCGCGGTTTGTGTGACACTGTTACAGGTGCGCTTGATTAGCTGCTGATGAGACGATTGGTGACGGGAGAAGCTACAAAAGACCAGCAGCGTCCTTGAACGGGGCTTTTTGTTCTTCTAACCGTCAGCAACAGGACCGGGACGGGTGGTCAGAAGGGAACGAGCCCGACGAGATCACCCACACGACGAAAGTGAAATTGACCCACGCACGCTATTCCCCTGTTTCTGGAGAGCAGCCTAAACTCCCGACCTCCCGAGTGAGTGGGCCGAGCCCGACGCAAGTTTATTTTTAGTGTTGATTCTCTTGGCTCTCTCTACAGTTTCGAGATCGCCTGGACCACCGGAGACGGCGAGACTCCAGGTGTGCCTGGACCACTGGAGACGGCGGGGCGACGAAAATAACCAATTAACACCCCCTATTCTCATAGCCTGGTGTCCAGGACTGTCATCGGTGGGACTGTAAGACTGAGGCCCACACGCTCGGCTGCTGGGACCTGGGACTAAGGATCAAGTGAACTAACAGACTATTGAGACTGGATACCTTGAATGTTCACTGGGTCGTGAGTAGTGCTGGACTCTTCCCCTAATTTTAAACAACACGTAGTTTTCCACAGAGTGAATTATGGTGGGTGATTGGTAGACAGTTTGCCTAGTTTTATTTAGTTAGTATATGGCTGCTCGTAGTGCTATTTCCCATATTTTCTGTGTTGGGTGAACTGCCTTCTATTAAGTTATCCTATGCTCTAATCCATTGTAGGGTTGCCGCCCTTGTTTGAGTGTATCACTCCTTATAGCCTATTTGCCGTGTTCTTGCTGTGTGAATTAGGTTTGAACATTTTGGGGGTTTGTTGTTCTCGTTCACGTTTGATGTGAGTAATTCTGTGGATGTTTGCACAAGTGTGTTATTGGTGGACATATTTTGTATTAGAGTATATGTAGCCATGCCCAGATATAGTCTCCCGTTTGTTGGTTAGTAGTCCACTCACTTGTCAATCCCCCTGTGGCCAACTAGTGTTTGGTCATTCTAGACTTATACTGCGTCCAGCCATTAGGCGATTCTAATTGTGACTGTTCCTGTGCCATACTGTCTAGTGGGAAAGTATTTGTTGCTATATTTCTATTTTTATGAATGTGTTGTTTTTTTTAAAATAGGCGTTAAATAAATTCTTAAGTTTTATAAAGAAGTCTCTCTGTTGTCTGTGTGCCTCAAGGATCATTAGTTACCCTGCTTCCGTTACATATATTCTATTTTCATAATCATATTGAACATTTTGCATGTGTCCCTGAAATTGCTGTCCACCCTGTCATTATGGGGTAACTGCTCCTTTAAGAAACCCTCTGATGTTTTCAGTGACATTACTACCACCATTTTGTCTTTCTTCAATGGAGGCCGAAACAGTGGCTAGTTGCAGAGTAAGTATTTACACTTATATTTTGTAATTTTCATCATATTATGTGTGTAGTTGGATGTTGTCAAGCTTAACATGTCCACTCTGTCATAGTGAAATATCAATTAATATAAAAACCTTTCAGAAATTTGAAATATATTTGTTAAACAGTATACAGTACACCTTGCTAACTGAATCATGTTGCTAACTGAAGGTCCACCATGTGCTCATTAAATGCTAACATTAGCCAAAAATGTCCACCCTGTCAGCAAGCCTTCCATGACAGGGTGGACATGGTTCGTGACAGGAAGGACATGCGCATAGTTTATGCCACATGCTGATAATGTTACACATATTACAACAGCTATTACACACATTTTATAACAGTACATGCTATACATAGGAGTGGACAATATGGACTTTTTTGGCGATATCAGTATCAGCAAGCCTAGTTTGATAAGGCAAGCCTAGTTTACCTGGACTGCCAATTAAAGTGTGTAAGGGAACATTTTGAATTGTCTTTTTCAAGGAATGAGCTCAAAAGGAGCTGAGATAGCAAGGAGATATCGGGAACGTCGTGATGCTGACCCGGACAGAAGAAGAAAGTACCTTGAGAAAGAGAGGGACAAATGGAATAAAGACAGAGACTGGAAAGAAGAAGGGTGTCAATGAGCTCAGTGAGAGAGAGAAGAGGGCAAAAAGAAAGAAATGGAGAGAGGCAAAAAGTTGAGCCAGAGCCAGAAACAGGGCCAGTGCTTTGCTACCTGCAATAGCTGCCGTAAAAGGCACTATGAGAATCCACCAAGCTATCAGTCTGACACCCGGCCAGATGAAATACCGAGACATTTCATGTCTGTGTAAAAGGGAGGAAGGTGTTTTGGACTGCCCCTGCTTTAACCTTCAAGAGGTCACTCTAGCTGATGTTCCTGTTTCATCTGATGAGTCCCCAGCATGTGGAAAGACACCAGATAACCCTAGGAGACCAGAAATGATTGAGGTAAAGCACATTGGAGAGTGGTGCGTCGTTAATTACGACAATGAAGCATACCCAGGTGTCATCATGGATGCAGAAGGGCACAGTGTGAAAGTTAAGTGTATGCACCACAATGGCATAAACAAGTTCCATTGGCCAACTCTGGCAGATACTTTGCCTAATACCAGAACCACAGGCTCTGAACAAGCGCTCTGTACAGATTGAAGCGTCTGCTTGGAAGTATGTGGAACAGCAACTGCAGAATTGAGCCATGTCTCTGCAGAAAGGGAGAGACTGTTTGGAGACTAAGTGATCTCTCTGTAACATGCTGTTTTTTTTTTTTAAATCAACCGTTCTCCACTTGTTCCACAGTTGAATGTTTGACTTTCACTGTGCAGAATGATGTACAGAGTTTAAAACTAGAAGGCCACATTAATGGCTCATTTTGGGCATCTTTGTTCAGTGGCCGCATGCAGGTAGAGTGGATCAAAACCAGTCTGTTCAACTGGTAATTTCTCCCTACATGGGAAAGGGACCTCTGACATTTTTAATTTTTTTTTAACATAATTTCCTTTAGATTTATTGCATTTATGAGGCCATTCAATGACATTTCACAACGTGTCCACCCTGTCATGTCATTGTCCACCCTGTCATTTTCATGTTTTATGAAATTACAAATTATTTTCACAAGTTAGCAAAACCTTTTGTGTGATTCCTTTATAAACAAATGAGGGTCAAATAGTATTGTTTGAAAGTTTGACCAGATATCTTAGTTGTTAGATTTTATTTAGAAAAGAAAGTGCAACTCTCGCAGATTTTATAGAGAAACTAATAGTTTGCCATAATTTCATTATTATCCAAATACTTTTCCCATTAACTAAAATATATTGTTGAGAAAAGGACTAAATAACTTTCTGAAAATGTACATTTTATAATCACTATGTAATTACAATGTATTTACTCTACTTTGAATTTGTCCATGACAGGGTGGACATATTTTGCTGTTTGCATGTACATTGTCTGCTTGCAGTTAATTTCTAAAAAGTGCTGGAGCTTGACCAACATGCATTTCTAACAGCATAACATCTACTTAATACAATAAATATGAAGTTCAATGGAAAATCTCAGCTTTTTCTTTTGGAAATGGGGAAGTCTCAAAGGCACCTTATGGTGATATTGACTCCCCCCCCCCACGACAGCCTCAAGGCAAACCACCCGGTTTGTCCAGATGGGCTCGGTGGAAAACCTGGACGAGGGAGAGGTCCAGGATGAGGCAGTGAGGGACCCAGTCCGCTCCTCAAGGCCGTATCCTTCCCAATCAATGAGGTACTGATACCCCTGGCCGCGGCGGCACCGTCATCGATGATCCGGGCGGGTGGAGGGGGAACGGCTGGAGGGCTCAATGAACTGACAGTGAAAGGTGGGATGAATCCTCATGGACCTGGGTAGTTTCAGCTTGACCACAGAGGGAATAATGATGCTTTCGATCTCATAGGGACCAATGAAGCGGGGTGAGAATTTCTTTGAGACAGTTTTTACAGGGGGGTATTGCACTAATTTTGGGCTATTTAAAACTGTTCCTGGGGGTCTTCACAAGATGTTTGTGAAGTGGCCGCCTCACGACCAATCAGAGCACGGAGTGAGGCGGCCAATCGCCTGGTGGGGGCGGGAACAGAGCGCCCATGCTGCTAAGGTAAACAAAGGTAAAGGTAAACAAGCTTGACGACGTTAACCATGGTGGCCGCTCCAGAATGAACGCTCAGTGTTGCAGACTCCGATCTCAGACTGTACATGTTTGAGCCAGAGTCTGACCCAGAATTGGAAGAGGCAGCTGAGGCGGTTCCACTTACAAGAACCCAGCAGAATGTTTCTCAGTGGTAAGAATTTCGTGTAATATTGTACTTTCGTGTGTGCGCGTGTTTTGCATTTGTGTGTATGTAGGTGTGTGAGCGACACTCTGCTGTAGCCGGTCTGTTTATGGCTAATGTACATAAGCTTATTGAATACAACTTGCAGACAAGCTAGGATTGACAATTTTGTTGAGCTAGTTATTATAGAGGCCCTGTACTTCAGTCCACATCTTGCCAGTACTTAGATACACCATTACAGTGTATGCCCTACGTTGTTTGGTATACTGTAGTCATATTGAGTCAAAATGTTCTGCACTACTTCTCAACAGGTGTACTTGAAGAGAAAACGTGTGCTGCAGGGAGATCCAAACGGTGACTTGTGATAAAAGACATTGTATCTTCCATGTAATCAATGTAGTGTTAATGAAGTTTGGAAAATCCCAGTAGACTTACCGTTTCTCACTCAATTGTTTTTCAGCGAATGAATGAAATCCCAGAACCACCTGCATGTATGGTGGATCATACAGGTTTCGGCAATGTTTTACAGCATAGGCAAATGGTGAAGTAAGTATTTTATAAGTTATTCTATGCATGACACAATTTCTCTAATAATCATAACCAATGGATAATACTGTGCATGACAATAAAAATGAGACAGTGTTTGCATTCGAGGTTTATTTATTTCCCATCAGCAGAAATTACATTGTAAACTGATCAATACCAAACAAAACATGTTGTGATTTCCTGAAGTACTTCTCTAATTTTAGCTGTACTGTTTTAGCTGCATGTAGCCCATCATCAAAATGTAATATACAAAGTATTATAACTCTCTAGTGTTCATGTGCTCACACATGTTCATAATGTCTTTGATAAGTTCAGGGTCAAGACATCTGTCTTTAATAATTGGTTCCATTGATTATTACATTGTCTACAGGAGCATGACAATTTGTCCTCTTGATATTTTGAAATAATTATTAGATTCCTATAACCCACCTAACTCCCAACCAGACCACACTCACAAAGGTGGAAAAAATCTTCCAACAGAAACAATACTCTAATCAGAATGTTTTTATTTTTTTATTCACACATTTTATACCCTCTGCTCAGTCGTTACAGGTTCATAGCATACAGATGCTTCTTCTGGTTGTGCTGGGGCTACCTAGGCCGCAGGGTCAGGGTTGTTTTACCGGCCTGTGTGGTGCAGCGGATACGCCGTGAATTCCCTGACACCAGGGGCGAGTACACAGGGTTCAGACCGGCCCTTTGACTGAAGCAGGACACAAAGGCATCTGTATAACCTGTAAAGTAAAAAAAAAAGAAAAGTCAGTGCCTCAATTTTTCATTTGTTGTGTTTCAATTGTACTTGGAATTAAGAATAATAAATGGGTGTGTGTGTGTGTGTGTTAAACATATGGAAAGTTGTGTCTGTGTTCACTGGCTTGAACACACACCCTGCCTAAAGGCAGGGAATAAAAAGTTTGTTGTATCTATCATCTACAATACTTTTTATATTGTCAAATCAGTAGTGATGGAAAACTGAGTACAAGAATGAAGTTACCAGATAGAGCACAGATATAGACCTAGAACTTTCATCTCAACCAAATGTCTTTCATTTCTACAAACCATACTATAATGAAAACTGTAGGCTTTTGTTTAGCCCGTGAGCTAACCAGCAGTCGAACATACTAACCAAACTACTCTACCAAGCGGACACGTTCGACAGACTTATGAAACAGACACTGGTCCCAAACAATAACTTTAAAAGATGTGTCGTGACTCCAGCTTTAGTTTTCATACTTCTTCTTGCACACCCAACAAGCCCGTAGCTAACGTTAGCCCCGCTAGCTCGTGAGCTAACCAGCAGTCGAATATACTAACCAGACTAACTTGCAAATGATATCAAAACATGGTGACACTTACAGGTTTAAGTAGTTATGTTTATGTACATCCTATAGTCTAACAGAGAAGCAAAGGCCTAGTACAACTTATATACATCAAACTTGAACAGAAAGTGTCATCTTAAGCATCCAAAATGCTCGCCAGCTGCAGTTTCCTGTTATGCATTTTCGAGAAAATGTCTACTGCTTGGTCCAGGTCCACTGCCATATCATAGTGTGCATGAATCAGGGCCAGAGAAGACAGTCGCTCTTCATTCATGCTGGCACGCATGAATGTGTTAAGCCTCCTCAGCGTGCTGGCTGATCTTTCACATTCACAACTTGTCACAGGCAGAGTACAGGCTATTCTGAGAAGCTTGGAGATGTTAGGATATACCAGGGGATCACATTCCTTGATTGCCTGGGCACATGAAGTGGGAGTATATTCTGATGACCTGCCTTGCCACTTCAATTTCCAACGCTTCAGTTCCTGATCCATTAACTCTGGCGAAGGTAGGTCCTCTTGGTACATCTCAACTGCTGTAGAGATGTCCAATGGCATATCCTGGCTGCACTGGATAGATGGGATGAGGCCTAGCAATTTTTTACAGATTTTACAGACATTTCAGAGAATCGTGCCTCAAACTCAGTGATGATGTGATCTACGAAAGGAATAGCCATATTCCTAAGGAAGTAGCCTTTCACATTTTCTGCAGGTGCATTTGCCCTGTGCTGCTGCCTTCCAGCAGCCCTCGGTTTGGCAGGTTCCACATTGATCTGAGCAGCCATCCTCACTGCTTGCTCATAGATTTTCCCAAAGTCTTCATCAATTGTCTCACGAAGATCTTTGTAGATGGTCTTCACCTCATCAACCATGCTGAAAGCCTGGACAATATCAAGTGAGGTGCTTTGTAGCTTGATTGTGATGCCTTCTAGGTGGGACAGAAATTGGTAAACAGTGAGGAACGTGATTATGAAGTCAAACTTCTCCAACCCTGCCAAAAGCCCATTGGCTTCTGCCTTGTATTTCCCATCCCATCCTGTTGTGACATCAGTGCTGTAGTCTTCTTTGTGGAGACCTAGTGCTATGACTTCCAGTGATTTTACAATGAAGACAAATGCATTGTAGAAGTGGCTATAGGCATCATGTCTAGCTGCCCATCTTGTGCGGCACAGATCGATAAGAGGTTTCCTCGAACCCATAGGATTCAGTGTACCCTTGGTTAACACCTCGACCAGAAGGCATTCCCTCTTTGGACTGTTGTTGAAGAATAGGACCGTGGACATCTTATCAAGAGTGTTGCGCACAATGGGAAGAGCACATGAATGGGCAATGACCAGGTGTCCAAATGTGTCCAACTTTAATTTTTATTTTAAGACCATGAAAAAGTGGACCTCCAAACAGTTGGGGGGGGGGGAAGGGTCTTCCGACCCCCTCGACCCCCCTCTGGCTACGGACATGTCTAATGGCAGTCAGCAAGGCGCTGGTTGCGGTCAGTGGTGCGGAGCAGAACAGAACGCGCCTCCTTCCAGATCCTGCGGATGGGTGATGAGATGGGTCTGGACCGATGGCACCGCAATCTCCTCCTCCTGGGCTGAAAACAAGGGAGTTTGGTAGCCTAGGGAGGCTTCGAGGGAGATATCCCAGTGGCTGTGCAAGGCAGGGCGTTATGGGCGTATTCAACCCAAGGTAATAGTGAGCTCCAGGAGGTGGGGTTTCTGGCGGTGACACAGCGGAGGGCAGATTCCAGGTCCTGGCTTGCTCATTCGGTTTGTTCGTTAGTCTCGGGGTGAAAACCAGAGGAGAGACTCACCGTAGCTCCCAGGGCTTGACAAAAAGACCACACCTGCAAAATGACGACCATACCTGCAGGCTCCGGTCAAACACTATGTTGGAACGTATCCCATGGAGGCAAAGGACATGGTAAGTTAAGAGCTCAGCCGTCTCATGGGCTGTGGGGAGTTTGGGGAGAGCAACAAATGCATGGAAAATGGTCGACAATGGAGAGAATGGTAATGTTACCACTGAGTAGGCCAGTGACAAAGTCCAGGGCAATAGGGGACCAAGGACGACTGGGAAAAGCTAGGGGACAAAGCAGATCAGCAGGTGGCCGGTGGGAGGACTTTCCACGAGCACACACAGTACAAGCGGAAACAAATGCTTGATAGTCAGCTTCCATGGATGACCACCAGAAGTATCTCTTAAAGGGTAATTCCGGGATTTTTCAACCCGGTCTCTATGTCCACAAATTCGCCTAGCTTACCGCATAATAGATCCCCGAAGTTTGGGAGCTGCTCCGGTCCATCGGCTCAACTGGCAGTCACGTAACGGCGGCTCAATGGCGGTAAAGTAATCCATAATGGCAAATTCGGCCAGTCAAAGTACATCCACTAAAAGTGCTTGTTTTTGTCACAGACGGGCTCAGATTGTTATTCGTGTGTCTGACAACATTACCGAAAGGATCGCTACAGAAATAGACCATGTTTAACCAGAAATAGACACACAAATAACAATCTGAGCCCGTCTGTGACAAAAACAAGCACTTTTAGTGGACGTACTTTGACCGGCCGAATTTGCCCTTACGGATTACGTTACCGCCCTTGAGCCGCCGTTACGCGACTGCTGGTTAAGCCGATGGACCGGAGCAGCAACTCAGAAACTTTTGGGCTCTACTTAGCGGTATGATAGGCGATTTTGTGGATATAGAGGCCAGGTTGAAAAATCCCAGAATTACCCTTTAATAAATCCCAGAATTACCCTTTAATGGCCAAGGAAATAAGGGAGTCTAGGTTGCTGGTGTCATCTCTAGCAGCTAACTCGTCCCTAATGCTATCACAAGCAAGCTAAACACAGATAACACGCAAGCGTGGCCGAGAAAGCGACTACCACTGTAGTTGGCAGAACAATCTGGCAAAGAGTGGTTGAAGAGCCGGGGTTTAAGTACTGTAGGGTAGATGACTTGATAGGAGGCAGGTGTGGAGGAGAGGCAGGGCCAGGAGAGGAAGCCACGCCCCCCCCCCCCCCACACATAGAGACAGACAGAGGGGTGTTCCATGAAGCGAGCTTACCACTTATCCAGGCTTATTTCGCTTAGTCTGGCTCATTTTCAGGTTTATTCGGTTCCACAAAACAAGCTCAGCATAGTTCAAGCTAAGTTGCTGTGGCAGCTTATGCTTCCAAACTAGCCTGCCTCAGGGCAAACCACAGTTGAAGCTTAATCGGTACTCCCATAACACTGGTCCAACTGAAACACAATGATTTTCAAACAAGGTTCCGCCATCAAAATCAAATCAAATCACATTTATTTGTATAGCCCTTAATCACGGTTACAGTCCCTAAGGGCTTCACAGTGCCCAACATGTGAAAATAATAAATGATTAGTACACGACATCCCCCAGCCTTAGACCCTCACAGAGGACAAGGAAAAACTCCCACAAAAACCTTATTGGAAAATTGGGAGAAACCTTGGGAGGGGCTACTCAGAGAGGGATCCCCCTACCAGGACG
Source organism: Hoplostethus mediterraneus (assembly GCA_034670385.1). Taxonomy (NCBI): domain Eukaryota; kingdom Metazoa; phylum Chordata; class Actinopteri; order Trachichthyiformes; family Trachichthyidae; genus Hoplostethus; species Hoplostethus mediterraneus. The sequence goes on from JAXDDW010000064.1 coordinate 1,883,238, forward strand.
GTTGGGCGTGCAATAGATGCCGTGTTTGGGCAAGCAGAGTATACACAATATATGAAAGTTTGTTTTGGTGGGACATCCACATCTGATGGGGCGGCATCACAGCAACGGCAACTCAGTCGACGTCATCATAGGACTAGGGGACCATGCAGACGCCAACTCTGTCCAGATAGGAGAACGTAACGCCTGCTCAGTCAGCATCGTCCTAGGAGGCGGGACCACTCAGACGCCAGCTCTGCCGGGCTGCAGCCTGGGACAGATAGGACAGATAGACACACACGCACTCACACAGACAAACATGACCAGCGTCAGTGGACAGCAGCAAGTAGACCAGTAGAATAGGACATGTAGGCAGGATGCTAATATCCATCGGCAGGACCCTGAGCTAGGATAAGCTAACTGGTCTAGCCTTACTCTGAGAAGAGACTGAGCCTAGCCTTACTAGACTAGCCTTACTCTGAGACGAGACTGAGCCACTCCCTCAGGGCTGGTCAAATGACAGAGAGAATAAATGGGTTTTTAGCCTTGACTTAAAGACGTCGATAGAGCCTGCCTCTCTGACTGAAGCAGGCAGACTGTTCCATAGATAGGGAGCCCGGTAAGAAAAGGCTCTGTTACCTGCAGTTTTCTTTTTGACTGCTGGGATAGACAGGTAGCCAACGTCCTGAGATCTAAGGGCACGTGGCGGTTTGTATGGTATAATCAAATCGGATAAATAGGACGGTGCCATCCCATGTAATGATTTATATGTAAGTAAAAGCACCTTAAAGTCACATCTGGCTTGAATTGGTAGCCAGTGTAATGAGGATAGAATGGGAGTTATATGGTCGAATTTCCTAGTTTTGGTCAGGATTCTGGCAGCAGCATTCTGAACCAATTGTAATTTTCTAGTTTGCCCAGTAGGTAAGCCTGAAAAAAGGGCATTGCAATAATCGATTCTCGATGATACGAAGGCATGTACTAAAATGTCTGCGTCTGCCTCTGTTAGCATGGGTCGAATTTTGGCAATATTACGAAGATGATAAAACGCTGTTTTAGTGATCTCCTTAATGTGCAACTCGAATGAGGGTAGGGTCGAATTTTACCCCAAGATTTTTAACGTATGGGCTCTGGGAGATTACACAACTATCAAAATTGAGAGTAGTATTCTCAAATAAGCGTCTATGTCTAGCTGGTCCCACAATCAGCATCTCAGTTTTGCTGCCATTAAGAAGTAGGAAGTTTAGGGACATCCAATATTTGACCTCTGATAGGCAGGCCTCTAGTTTTTGGAATTGGGTGTTATCGGTTGGTTTGACTGGTATGTAAATTTGGGTGTCATCGGCGTAGCAATGGAAGTTAATTCCAAATTTGCGAATGATGCCACCAAGTGGTAGCATATAGATAGAGAATAGCAGTGGTCTTAGGACAGAGCCTTGCGGGACCCCAAAGTCCATATTGTAACACTCTGAGGTCATGTTGTTGTAAAAGACGCGATGTGATCTATCAAGTAGGTAAGACCTAAACCAAGAAAGGGCTGATCAGCCCTTTCTTGGTTTAGGTCCGGATACCAATATAATGTTCAAGACGGTTCAAGAGTATCGTATGATCAATTGTGTCGAAGGCTGCGCTCAGGTCAAGTAGCAATAGTGCTGAGGTTGAGTTGGAGTCAATAGCTAACAAAAGGTCATTTACCACTCGCGTAAGTGCAGTTTCGGTCGAGTGAAAGGATCTAAAACCCGATTGGAAGGGATCAAGTAGGTTCTTTTTTGACAGAAAGTCTGTAAGTTGACTCGCTACTGTTCGTTCAAGCAATTTGGAGAGGAACGGCAGATTTGAGATTGGTCTATAGTTCTGGAGTACTTCGGGGTCAAGGTTCGTTTTTTTCAGTAGTGGCTTGATCACGGCCGCTTTAAAGGCGAAGGGCACAGTGCCAGTGGAGAGCGACTGATTGATCATAAAAAATTTCTTTAAGCAGTTTAGCAGGCAGAGGGTCTAGCATGCAGGTTGTGGGTTTTGAAGACAGAGTTAGCTTGGTGAGAGAGTCTAAGGAAACTAACTCAAACTGTGAGAAAAGAGATTCAGTTCGGGAAACACCAAGTTGACTTCTCAGGGGTGCGACGGCACCACCAGTAGAGAGTGTACTGGTGATCTCATCTCTAATCAGCGTGATTTTCTGACTAAAAAAGGACATGAAATCATTTGGAGAAAACAGAACGCTATCAGAGGGGGAGGGATTCCACTAAAAGTCGCTGTTCAGTGGCTGTGAACATTGCGTCTCTGTCTTTACCGTCATTTTTCGCCATGATGAATCGATCAGATCCATGATCGACCTCTCGGGCTGCTTAAATAAACTGTGTATAAATGTGCACGTGCAATTATCTGGATTGCTTGAGCCTGGCTCAGTTTAGAGCGAATCCCAATTCACCCCTTGGCCCCTCCGTTTTGCGTGTTCACGTGAAGGGGTAGGGCTGTCCCAATACTCTATTTTCCAAGGGGTAGGGCCAAGCCGAAGGGGTTTGTAGCCCTCGAAACGGAGATTTTTCAGAGGCACACTTCAAACCAAGGGCTACCCAGAATGCCCTGTGAATCTCTGGAAGTAACAGGAAGATCATGGGGACCGCTACGCTACCATCCGAAGTGAAGCACAAATGTAGTATTTTCTTTGTTAATAAAGATTTAAAAAATATTCCAACCGTGGTATTATCTTAGTTTAATGTCGTTTCAATGTATTATGGACCGTTTCTTTATAACAAGCACAACAAAAAAATCGCTAATATGCCGATGTGTCTACTTCGTTAGTTAGTTACGTTACAACATTGTTTTAGGCTGATTTGTGCATGACAGTCCCGCATTTTGACATATTTACATGTCGCATTTCCCCCTTTGATGGTATATGATGAAATATAACTAAAGTCCAGCAGCGAAGTTGCTGCACTTGTTACGGCTCCTCTAATATCAGTGCAGACTGGCAGGGTAACGTTAGGAGTGGCTTGCTAGACTACAGAGCACTGCTAACGCTAATCTGTCATGAAGTGGACTGGTAATGAAGCAGTGGTCTTTTTTATTTGATGACTTGTTTGATCGATTGGTAGCGTGAAACGTATAAGTTGTGAACGAATTGCGAGCGTCCATGCTTTTCTATCTCCATCAGATGAACGGCAAATGTCACTGTGATAATACCATTGTTGCCATAGTAATCTCCGACAACAAACTCGTCCCAAGTAGAAGCTTTGAGATTTTTGCCACTTCTATAGTTGCCTCCGGCAGACGATAAAAGTCTCTGTGGACTCGTATATCGTGGCCCAAAAAGTTGGCAAGTTGGTCCAGCTCATTATTCTTGAGGTTGAGGATTTGGGACAATGTTGCAATGTGCTTGCGAAGATGTGTAGACCTCAGATATTCAGGATTCTTTGCACCACACATCTGTGCAAATAGTCTCATGCAGTCCTGTCCTCTGTAGTAGCTTGTGTAGGGGCACTGTGGCCGTCCAAATAGGAAGGGATTATCATTGTGCACATTACATGTGTCTCTGTTCTCTGCAAGAAGCGTTGCTGCACTAACAACCACAGTGTTTAATAAAACAGCAACTTTCCTCCCTCTTTTGCCCATAATTTCCACCCTGCTGAAGTGTCTGGCTAGCTTTTGTTCAAACGGTGACAGGCTAGCAGCTAGGTCACCATGAAGCTCAGTTTGGTCTCTTTTCTTGAAGGACTCAAGTGTCATTTTTGAGACTTCTCCTGCACGGCGTCTATTAAAGAGGATTATTTGAGCAAGTGTCACCCTAGCAAGTTCTGCGTACGCCTGAGGAGACTGATGCTCTTTCAGGTTTTCAATGGCGCCAGCCGATTTCTCCTCCAGGTACTTGTGCAAAAGTTGAACATCCTCTGTGAATGGTATGGTGGATGGTTTATTGAACTTTGACTTGCTCAAAGTAGCCAGTGCAGTGTGTGAGACTTGTCCTGCCCATTCTTTTGTGCAGAGTTTTGTGAATCGTTCCGCTGCTTTGATCAAAATTTCATCCTCTGCTGAGATGGCACTGCAGAGAATAATATTACCGATCTTCTTGAGCGAGTGTCCTAATTTCAGGGCAAGACTTGGTGTGGAATACGAGTGCTTCTCTTCATCATATCCAGCAACTGTTTTAACAGCTCCAATGACTTGAAAAATTGTTTGGTTTTACAGCATCTTCAAAGCTAAATATAGAATATTTCTGTCTTAAGGTCAATAAAAGTCTGCCCATTTCTCAAGCCTTTGTTCTGATGTACTCAAATTTTGTTTGATCACTCCCATGCTTGTTGTAGAGAGACTGGGCCAGCTGCAGTATGAGGAAGTCATTCCGCACTACAGATGCTATCTCATCTTGCCTCATCTTTCCAAGGACCTTCCACACTCCAGGGGAAATTGCTTGGGAGCAGGTTGACTCTGCAATATCGGCCAGAGCTAAGACTTTGCTCTTAACACTGGCTTCAGTTTCTGAGACTGTCTTTGACGGGCATCTTCGTGAGTGGCGCCACAGCTCTTTACGGACAAACATACCTTTACAGTATGTACAGTGCACATACATTTTGGTATCCACAGAGATTTTTGATGGTCCCTGTCTTCTTTTTACTGTAAGTGTTCCACTTTGATTTCTCATAACCTCTTGATTATGTTCATAATTACCTTTGTTCTGCAACTTCTCAAGCAACCTTTTTCTCTCTTTAGAATTCTTGGGGAGCAAGAAAGCTTCTGCAATGTCAGGCTCTTCTTTTTCGTGTTTTTTAAGGTGACGAGCTATTTTAGATTGCGGTTTTTTGCAAACATAGCAATAATTTTTCTGGGTGCATGAAGAACCTTCTCGGGCTGCTGAGGTTTCAGTAGACGAAGACTCGGCTGTTTCTGCTGAAAGCGTCTGGGTATTGCTTGTAGTGGTGGTGTAGGTGGATTCATCATCAGAACAGGGTTGAACAGGTACGGGATCATCTTCACTGTCTTTCTGGGTACAAGAAGAACCTTCTCGGGCTGCTGAGGTTTCAGTAGACGAAGACTCGGCTGTTTCTGCTGAAAATGTCTGGGTATTGCTTGTAGTGGTGGTGTAGGTGGATTCATCATCAGAACAGGGTTGAACAGGTATGGGATCATCTTCACCATCTTGATCTGAGCTGGACCCATGACAGCTTTCAGGTACGTAATCATCATCAGACGAGCCATCACTAATTTCGGAATCAGAAACATGTTCATCCGGTGCAACATCCTACGCAGGAAAAAAGAAAGCTTTATATTAAACCAAAAGAATCTATTACTGTATATGTCACAATGCAACACAAACATTTCAAAGTCAGTTAAAATGGTATAAAAGACAATGAACATACCAGTGATGAATTAATCTTGAGAAAGCAGGATTTGTGCCATGATCTTGAACACACTAAAAGCACATTGAAATGAAAAGTTAGCAGGTTGTGCTGGTGCTTTTGTTTTAGTTTAACCCTCTGATGACCCCAAGCACATTTATGTGTTTTTGGCTTTTTCTTTCTAGCATATTTTTTCCTTTTTTCATGCATATAGTTGATAAATTATGCAGGGTTGTGCATTTTGGAGTGTTTTCAATATTTGTCATGGATTTTTTTATTTTCAGCCTATTGTAAACAATGTGAACTAAAATACTCACACTATTGACCCTTTGCACAAAAATGTGCGCATTGAAACCCATTCAAATCACTATTTTTGATCCTGCTAAAAAAGAAAGCATAAAACATGCATCTTCTCATTTCTCTGTTTAATTTGAAGCCTGTGGCTTCTAAGTTTGTGTTCTGACAGATTAGCTTGCCGATGACATCATTTTACTGTACAGTACAGGTGTGTTGGAATGTGTGTGTGCATGCCCACGTGTCTACAGCGTGCACATTGTGTTACCGTGCACATTGCGTTACCATATGACCGGATGCACAAAAACGCAGGGAGCTTTGAAGTGGTACCTTTTCCATATTCTCCGTTACACATGTAATTTTTATGCAAAAGTTCAAAGTACCACAACATTTTTTATTATAAAATAGGTTAAGACACACATCTACATAGGGGCCCCTGCATTTCTTTGAAATTACAACATGCAGGACCTTTCCCAGCACATGAAAGTAGAGTATCAAAACAAACCCCGACTTTGTTTACACAGCTGCAGCAAGGTGCACAGGTGTACGGGGGAGGAGAGCTTCTCATTTCATATCTGGCATGATGGAGAGGTACTAGAGGGCGCTTGCTATCATCATAGAGCCTGATCCCAAAATCGGCGCTTGTCTGTATGTAAATGGTCGTGGCTATGGCGCTGCCATTTTTGATGATTCGCCATAAAACTTTGAACAGCTCTCACTCCCACATACTTCATCCAACCTGCTTCAATGCCTCAATATTCTCATACATTGACATGCACTAATCCTACACTCTTGACCTTACCCACTTCATTTTGTCACCACATAATGCTCAACAAGTTGATGAATCTCCAGAATGACACCCATGTGGTGTCGTGTAACAGGCTTTCTATCAATCCTTCGCCATGGAACATCAAATCATTATAACTCCAGCATGCATTGGCCAATTTGGCCAAAATCTGACATCTGTTATAATGGTACGCCCCCGAACAAATATGCATACCCATATCTAGTTACACTCATAGCGCCACCTACTGGTGCATATTGAAAATAAATCATTTATTGTGTTTTTTAGACTATAAAATGGAGTTACCTCATGACAAAAACATGGTAATTTAAGGGTTAAAATTTTTAAAAATTCATTAATATTTGATATGTATGATTAGGTCTGAAGTTGGTTTAAATAATTGAAAAAATGTATAAATTTTTATAGCTTGATTTTTATATGAGCACATTTTTGTGCGAAGGGTCAATAACGTGAGTATTTTGAGGGGACATCTAAGGGCTAACATAAATAACTACACTAAACATTGACAACAAACACTGCATTTGAGTGACGTAAATACCAACATTTGCATGTGTAACCAAGCCATTTGAAAGGGGAGAAAGATCCACTGCAATCCGCACAGTTGTCCAAATCATTGACAGCTGCACAAGCAATTATATGGTGGCACTGAAAAACCAATAATAAATGACTGTTAAAAAAAGAAATCATACAAATTTTAAACAAAATTGGAAATGTGGAATAAATAGATTTAACCATAGACTACACTAGAATATATGGATTAAGTACATGTCCATAATATTAAACTTACATTAAATCTTAAAAAATATGAAAATTGAAAAACAAATATATCTTGATTCTAAATAAATAGAATATAATATTCACTTCAAAGGTGATAGATTACTGTAACAACATAGACACAAAAAATGACTTTGACTGGCATGACTTTTACAGAAGATTTCATTAAATTCATGACTTTCAAGGCGTAGAAAAGTATTTGATATTCCATGACTTTTGCAGAACCTCTATGATCATGGAAACCTTTAACATAGTCTTTAATGTAACATGTAACCACCTTGTGCATCCTAATATGTGAAGGAATGTATGAGGGGCTTTGTCAGAAAATGTGTCCTCATAATTCAGGTGTGTCAGGTGAACATCTGACACACAAAGCACAGTTTGCTGCCTGATCAACATGTAGGTGGGGGAGGGGACTGGTGAGAAAAGGTGTCCTCATAATTCAGGTGTGTCAGGTGAACATCTAACACACACAAACTTTTGTTCCTGTCCTCGCAGGACACTGTGTCCTCACAGTCCTGTGCTGTGTCAGGTAGTTAACAACATTCAAAAGTGTGTGGACTCCTGAGCACTGTCATATCCTCAAACACAACAGAATTATGATTGGATGTAAAAGCATGACATCACAAGAATACAGTCAACTTACAGTGTCATCCTTTGATATTTCTGGATTGGAACTGACCCCTGTCATTTGGTCATCAGTACCACCAGAGGCTTCCTGTGTATGAGTCAATGACAGGAACAAATCTGAGATTACTTTAAGCAGAAACAATTCTCTTTCATTCCACAAACTGTGGGTTATGACACTGGCCATGTTTATTGCAGAAATGTCAGTCAATAGTCAGCAGAGAAAAAGGAAGACAGGAGTAATGAGCCTATAATAAAGACTTGAAGGTGAAAGATTACTGTAACAATGTCATTTCTACGCCTTGAAAGTCATGAATTTCATGAAATCTTCTGTGAAAGTCATGGAATTTTGTTGTGTCTAAAGGGTGTCAGGTGAACATCTAACACAAACAACTCAGTTTGCTGTCTGATCAAGAAGTTTGTTCCTGTCCACGCAGGACAATGTGTCCTCACAGTCCTGTGCTGTCAGGTAGTTAACAACATTCAACAGTGTGTGGACTCCTGAGCACTGTCATATCCTCAAACACAACAGAATTATGATTGGATGTAAAAGCATGACATCACAAGAATACAGTCAACTTACAGTGTCATCCTTTGATATTTCCGGATTGGAACTGACCCCTGTCATTTGGTCATCATTTCCACCAGAGGCTTCCTGTGTATGAGTCAATGACAGGAACAAATCTGAGATTACTTTAAGCAGAAACAATTCTCTTTCATTCCAAAAACTGTGGGTTATGACACTGGCCATGTTTATTGCAGAAATGTCAGTCAATAGTCAGCAGAGAAAAAGGAAGACAGGAGTAATGAGCCTATAATAAAGACTTGAAGGATCAAAAGCATTTCTAATATATTGAAGCAAGTAACTGTGATGGCACAAAGCGCGACTTGCCTTTTCTGGTGCTGGATCACTTTCATTGATCTTCAGGTCACATGGTGCTTCACAGGGTGCCTGAAATTGTACAGAAGAAATGCAGTGTTTCCTCATCACTCTATTACTTAGTGGTCATTAAAAAGAAGACAGGAAAAATGAGTCATGTGCAGATGTGCACATGCCTACAATGACCCAGCTGACCATCTACTACACCTAATGCTGTGAACCTGTTCAATATTCATTAATTAAATATCGCACTCAAGGTAATACTGTTGTACTGCACATCAGTATGGTTGTGTTTCAGTTGTAGGCATGCCCAAAATTAAAAAGTTAAGAGAACATGAGAACCTAAACTCACCATTGAGCGCCACGGCCAAGAGGAATCACCATAGTTATATGTTATCTCCTCTCCTGGAAAAATTTCCCTGATGGCAAATAGGCACAAGTGTGGCCTCCCGTTGACCATTATTCTTTTGACTTTGCAGTTAGGATGTACATGATCATCATTCACTAGTCGTCCCAGTGTTCCGTCTTCTTTTGAAGCATCTATGCTGTGAGATAAATAGACCACAAAAAACTTTAAACTTGGCTTGGGGTTACATTCTTAAAAGTGATACTGCAGTCACACGACTGCTGCTGAAAGTTGCTGAGCTATGGAGTAGAGAGATGGGTCTTGATTGGGAGATTAGCTGCTACTTGTCAAGAGAGAGCAGGTCAGAGTTGCCAACCACAGAGAGCCGGATGGCATGCTGCTGGAGAAGCAGGTTGGTGGAGATGATTGGCTAATTCTTATCACATGACATGTGGTGCGCCTGCTGCATTCGAAAAAGTTGAGATTTTTTCACTCTGTGCGCCGCGGACAGGCGCGTCGCTTCGGATTATTGAAAATAATGGATTTATGTGTACAAAAGACGCTTCATGTGAACGGCCCCTTAGATTAGTGAAAGTCAAGATTAATTAATTTAATCCAGGCTTTCACAAATTCAAATATGTAACCACATGCCAACCCATAAATCAAAAAACTGACAACTTCTCTTCAGACAAGTAACACTCTTTTTTTTGTTCATTTTGGTAAATGACCAAGCAGGATACTTACCAATACTGCTTCCCATTCCACATGAAATCAAATACATATTTGTTGTTTTTGTCATCTGCCCCTCGTACTCCACCACAAAACTTTTTGGTTCGATGTACTCTCTTGTAAACACACCTCTCCCTGAAGAAAAGAAAAGAAACATTAACATGAGCGCAAGTAACCACTCTCATTTGTGGCTGTCTTTTCAAAGAGATATTAAAGAAATAGTTTAAATGAAAGTTTAATCATTATCTACTCACCCTCATGCCAATGAGAAGTCCAGTGTAGTTTTTTTTAAATCCATCAAACACTTTCTGGAGTGTCACTGGAAAAAAGCAGCAGAGATCTGTGGCAACCAGTTGTAAAAAGTAGTAAATCAGCCCCTAAAAACCTTAAAATGGCTCTCAACTGCTTGTGTAACTTCATCCAAGTCTCCTGAACCCACCACTTGCAGTTGACTTGAAAAACATCACTTACACTGTGTTTTTAATCTAACTCCTCACAGTTGCAAGAATAGCTAAATGCATGCAGGTTCCCCACACACTGATGATTGCTGCTTTAGTTTTTCTTGCAACAGTGAGGATTAGACTAAAAACAAGTTACACAAGCAGTTCAGAGCCATTTTAACATTTTCAGGGGCTGTTTTACTACTTTTTTTTTTTTTTTTTTTACACAACTGGTTGCCATAGATCTCTGCTCTTTGAAAAAATGCTGCAAACATTTTTCCTGTGATACTCCAGAAAGTGTTTGGTGGATTAAAAAACTTCTAATCAGCACAAGGGTGAGTAGATAATGAGGAGGAGTTGTGTGTGAATGTGGGGTTGGGGGGTGGCTAAGGTCACATCCCTGGGACAGTCTGTATTGAGGATGAGGGTGGATGAGCTTTCTCAACAGCTTTCTAAACGTAGACCATAGCTTTAATTCCTCACTTTTACACTGGGCTACAATTTTAAAGTGACTACACTAGGAGAAACAAACATTAATATACTGGATGAAAAACATACCTTTATACTTGTTAATAAACCTTCCCTCTAGGAAAGCTCTCTCCTTGAACAATATGTTCCAGCGCATCTTGGTCAGGAGTCTTTCTCCTCCTCCGCCTCTCAGTCATCTTTGCTGTAATAATGTCCAGATAATAACATAAAATTTCAAACAAGCTTTAATAAATGCCATGTCGCATTTGGCATTCCTTTGAACACTGAAACTGTTGAGTGAACTATATGTCATGGCCAAGTCACATCAGACATTCTCTCTCAACATTAAACATGTTTCTCTAGGTAATTGAATCAGGTCAACTGGACTTAGCTTTTGATGAAGCATTTAACCTGGACAAATGAGAATTTGCAGACATTAAACATGTTTTTAAGATAGATAGATTGATAGATAGATGTGCAGTCCCACACCTACCTATGGCTGGCTGGTTGCCTGTTCCTCTTTCTCAACAACATAAGCACATGGCTAATTTGCATACGATTGCGTACCAGTTAGAGCAAATTAAATAAACCTCCACACATATTCCACAAGCCTGAAGTGTTCCCTCATTAACACAACGTCTATTTCCACATCAGTCATTTGCTGAATGTTTGATAATCAGAAAATAACATGTTATTTCTTCATTCACCTCCACGTTGCTCACAGTCCCTAACTCCCTCCTCGCTGCAGCTTGATCTGACTTGAGCGCTCCGGAGCGCCGCAGCTGTGACTGAGCCTGGAAGCACACACATTGACTATAATTGAAACATATCGGCTCCGCTGCCGTGCCGGAGCGGAGACATAACGCACACGCATTGAAACGACAGAAAATCAATAAAGAGAGCAAGCGCCGATCAGAAGAACAAAACAGTGAATTAGAGAAATGTACCGTAGTTTTCTGTTTTTTCCACAACTGTAGTGTGTCTGCTGTCTTACAGTAAGCCATATAGGTATTGTCCCTCTGTCTCAGCAGCCTGATTTTATGTTAAACTCAGCTAGTGTTCCCAACGACTGGGCCAGAGGCGCTGGGCCCGGATCCAGCCCGGACTCCGGGCTTCATTACCCGTGGCCGGCTTGGTTTTTAATTTTCAGGCCCGTTGAGCAAACCCGACGCGATTTCAAAGCCGCTTTTCCCATTCGGAAGATAGCTTAGCCATCACACAGTAGACAGACAGCGGAGTACCTTCTCTCACAGGCTGCTCCAGCTCCGCTGTCGAAGGGACAGATACAGGAAATCTTTCCTGCCACATGCCATCACACTGTACAATAACAGCTAAAACTCTGGTCATAACATACAGTCACTACGCACTTTATATGTTTTTACACAACTCTGTTCACTGCACCTTATATTTTATTTTGCACTACAATAATAATGCTTATTTATACATTTTTATATTGCATTTTATATTGCCATTTTAATATGTCTAGGTTGTTCTTTTTTATTCATTGTGTTGTTGTTATTGTCTCTGTGTGTAATGCTGCTGCTGTACTGCAATTTCCCAGCTTGGGATCAATAAAGTATATCTATCTATCTATCTATCTATCTATCTATCTATCTGTCTATCTATCTATCTTTCTTAACTTGTACGCTTTCATTCGGTCTCTACAGGTAGCTAGCTCAGGTAGCTGGGGCCGAGAGTTTATAATTAGCCTATTTGACCGAAAAGAGGCAGTTACGTCAATATTTATGTTTGTCAGCTTGGTAGAAGAGAATGAAAAGCAGCAAATTTACAATAAACAAACTAAAACTAGTAATCAAACATTGTTCCTTACCTCTTTTTCTTCTTCCTCATCAAATCCTCCAATCCCCTCTGATTGGAATGATTTCCGTTTCCGGGTGCAGCCAATCACTGAGCAGAACCTGCCAGATTGACTTCCGCGGCAGCCAATCACTGAGCAGAACGTCACTGAAGCGCTCAGCCAATGAATTGTGCTCATTTTGTGTGTGGGGTGGCGGGAAATCGTGTATGAATCCAAGTGGCGCGAAGAAAAGTCCGTGTGTATGACTTTGTGTGTGACACACAAAAATGTCATGTCTCCGTACTTGTGGGGACATGTCGAGAAAAAGAGCGGGAAGCTTAATGGTGGCCTCCTGAATGCTTCTACACTCTTTGAATTATGGGGTGTTAGATCCCCGAAGTATCTGCCTCTATGGTTAGGTAGAAGTGTCTACTTGGACCAGCTCTCCGATTAAAGGGTCCGAGTTCTATGCCTAGTGAGTATAACTCAACTAAGATACTTGAACTAATTAAGCTGGTGGCGAGGAGATTCGCCTGGCTACCTCACTGCCTACGTCCAGACGCCTACCCTTCGTCCTCTGATAATACCGTCGAGCTAAATAGCACTAGAGCCCCACGATACCAACAGTCACGTCTGTTAACGGCAGCTCTCCTCTAAATGATCAGTGCACTTGGTGAATGCCAGGGGGTCTTGGTTAAGTGGCTAGGTAAAGCCCCAAGGGTCGGTTATATTTAGTTGGCTAGAGAAACCTGTTAAAACCATGTGATGCTATTTCAAATTCTAATACCTAACATTTTACTACCATGGAAAACTCATATATTCAATGTCCACTTCCTTCTTAATTCAGATGTATATTTCTTTATTAAAAGGCTTCAAGCAAGAGCATGTCATACAGCGTAATTCTGATTTTAAACAATAAGCACTATAAAATAATAAATCTAATCCTAGCTAATAACAGTACTCACTGGCGGAGCTGTGACATGGGTGTCTGTGTCATTCTAAAAATAGAGAACGAGAGAGAGCGAGAAACTCAGCTGGCCGTGCCTTATTCCTCCTTTTGTCGCTGGCCGGAGTGCCCTCCTAACCCTCGGCTTGAGTCTCAGAGACCCGTGCCGGTGGCTTAGGCGGGGGTAGTTCTTCTTGTTTCAATTGTCTGGACAGTCAACAGGGTGAGCAAAGAAAGTTCAAATATTCCAATTTAAATCTTGCAAGCTTGGGCAGTTGGATGATCCGTCTTCGTGTTGGCTCTTATTCTAAATCTTGCAAAGATTTCTTCTTATGAACTTCCCTTTCTACTCCGGAGTCCAAAATCTGCACTAAGTCCCGAGCTACGGAGTGCCGTTTTCGCACTAAGTCCAAAGCTACGGAGTACAGAAATTGCACTAAGTCCGGAGTCGCTCCGTCCCCTCTCCTCGGATGCAGAATCTCTTCAGCTTGAGGCCTTGGATGAATCCGCAAAGAACCAACGAAGAATCAACCTCGATTTCCGTGTTTACTTATGTTTTATACCTATCTGAGGCATCTCACGTTACATGTCAGATTGTCCATCCTTTTCTGAATACCAGCCCCTTCATTTCTCTCTCTCTCTGTCATTCTCGGTCAATGAACTTTATTAAGCTTGCCATCACCGTTTTGACAGTTGAAACATTGCCTAATCATTAAGACCCCAACACCCAATGTCCTTCTGAACTCTGACATGGCATTAGCATCCGTTCCCTGAGTAAGCATGTCATGATGACTTTACATTTTGCTCGGCTGGATCCACCAGTTCGAGTCACACATCTTTTATCACACCATGATCATTTTAACAATCACATATCGGTATTAGCACTTCATTCCTTCTTTCATTTGTTTCTTTTTGTTAATTCACACATTGTTATAGTAATTCATTCTTTCTATCTTTCTAGGCCTGACACATACGAGTGTACTTCTTTCCGTGACCTGGTTCCTTTCTACACAGTATTGTAACAAATCACCCTAGTTTCACATATTAATGATTTATGGTTATTTCAACACTTCACACATTACTTTCATAGATTTCTGATTATGCATTTCTTATCATTCTGCTTTAACTTGTAATCACACAGCGATTTCTATCTGAGTCTCTTATTTATTACTTCCCCTTTCTCCGTACATTCTGGTTCCTCTTTCTCCGGACATTCTAGTTTTCATATGGGCCTAATATTACTTTATCCAACTCCAACCTTTAACTATCCCATACCTCTAATTTATGCATTGCTCTTGACAATTTATCAATCACATACCATCTTTATTAGGGCTGACCTTCAATATTCTTGACAGGGGACACTGGGGGTGTCCTCATAATTCCCTGGTGTCCCGCCGATGTGAGTACCTAGTCCGATAAAATGTCCCCATAATCCGGAAAACGCACGCACGCACGCACGCACGCACGCACGCACGCACGCACGCACGCACGCACGCACGCACGCACGCACGCACACGCACACACACACACACACACAGGACAAAGCAGGCATACAGTCAACAGCACAACCAGCATGTGCCTTAAATACACCCTTGAACTAATTGGATGATTGATCAAAGGAGGAGTCAGTGACCTTTCAGAGTTGCATTCAAAAACAAGGATAGGGATGGTGTTACCTGTCACAATACCCCTACGTTAAACGTTTTGCTCCCATGTACCGCTGTAGACCACAACGTCATCTAGATAAATGGTGCACCCCTCCTGACCTGAAACAACCTGGTTCATAAGGCGCTGGAAACTCATGACATTATAGGAAAACAAACCAGAAGGTGTAATAGGAAAACAAACCAGAAGGTGTAATAAAGGCAGAAATCTCTTGGGCACAAGGTGTCAGTGGCACCTGCCAGTACCCTTTAAGCAAATCATATTTGCTAATGAATTTGGCAGAACGCACCTGATCCGCACAATCCTCCCTCCTAGGAAGGGGAACATTATTCCCCTCACATTTTTTAACTCTCGATTACCTGTGCAAAACCTATATGATGTTTGAAATTATGCCTGTGTGAAGGAAAAACCCCAAACTATACCAGAGGTTTGCATTAAATTGTCATTCAAATTGATAATGTAACATTGAGTTCAAGTATCAGAATAAAGATTTAAAAAACAAATCATATAAGAAACCTCCTATGATAGCAAAAGGTTTATTAGGTGACACTTTTGTCCAGAGTCTCTACGTCATGTACTCTCAACCAGAGCTTGTCTAACAGACCTGATGTTAACTCCTCTTTCAAGAGCTTGTCAAACAGACCCGATGTTAACCCCTCTCCCAAGCATGCAGTTCATAGTTCTTATATACATCAGGACAATCTTTTCTTAGGCTCTGAAAGTGTTGACCATACTAGGCACGGAGTCCATTGATCACGTATCAGCGCCTGCTCTTAGAAATTATGGAAACTGTTGATGGTAGTGAATGGAAAATCCACCAGTTCACTCTTTCCGTTGTTGGATTTACGACCATGTTGTCCTGTGGTCTGGACGCTGGACACTTTTCTTCTACCAAGATGTACCTCTTGTCTCAGACAAAGGTGCCATACAGTTGCTTGACCTAGCATTGCAAAGACGCCTGTAGTGCTGAAGCCGCAGGATTTGTATGGCAGAGAGGCCCATCTTCTTACAGTTGCTGTCGTAGTTCTAAACTCACAGAATAATTCAAAATATATTTTACCATGCTTCATGCCTATATCCATCCATATCATCCATGCAAGTGGGCCCATAACAAATATATCCCTTACAAACGAATAATCACTTAACATAACTTAAAACATGTTTTTATGACTACACTTCCAACACTAGGCAAATGAGAATAATAAGCTTTCAATACGTTTACCTGACAGAGTTGTGTAGATTTCTTTTAATCAGGAGTATCAATCAAATAATATTCTAATATAATTGTGGCAAGGTGCCACATAACCGGGGTCCGTGACAGACAGAGACACAGGCAGGGGAGAGTTAAATGGCCAGCAGGCCATTTTATTCACTGCACCAACAACATCAGCAGTAATAAACCCGGCCTGGGTTGACGGCAGCAGTCCGTCGGCGCCGTCTCCTCCGCTGGCGCCCACCCCGGTCCCGGTGGGCCAGCCGCGAAGCCCCAAGGCTGCCCCAGCCTGCCAGGCTTCCAGGGGCATCCCGCCCGCCATCCCTGCAAGGTCAGCCCTTGCAGGCGGCTCCCGGCTGCGTCCTCCGCGGACCTCCGCTGGACGCCGCGGCAGGAGACGGCCCGTTCCCGCTCCGTCTCGCCCGTTGCTGGCTCGCTCGCTCTCCGCTCCAGCTGACCGGATCCTCCGTCCACGTCGGCTCCTGCATCCATGCCGCCAGCCTCTCACACTGGCGCGTCCCTCTCGCTCACACATTCACACACGTTAAAAGGGCCCGGCTGCAATTAGGCTTTACAAGCCACATGTAACCCATTCACATAGTCAATTAGATTGTAGCAAGTTGCAGCAGTTTTTAATCCATCTTGCAGGACTGCCAAAGGGCCCCGTACCTTATGACCAAACTTTTGGGCTGAATCCTGTACTTCTATAGTAAGTACTGGCTTGATTGTGCTTAAACAAACATCTGGGAGGTAAAGTTTGACCAGATCACTTTGTAAAACCCTGGGAATACCAAAGATCGAAATAAACTGGGGCATTTCACAATGGATCTGGTGGTTATAGTACAAAGACGGTAAATAGTTGGATATTGAGTGGTTTGACCAATTACTCTATGTAAATAGGTGCAACCACACGTGGATGGTGAAAGTTGGCCAACACAGTCAATGATAAGGTGTTCAAAATGTTTACTCACAGCTGGAATGGGGTACAGAAGTGTGTGCTTAATGGTCTGATTAGGTTTACCTGTCAACTGAGAGGTATGACAAGTGCTGTAATATTCTATCATAAGTCTCCCTAACCCCCATATGCCCAGCTAACTTTCTCCAAGACTAACCCCCTAAATGTAGCATTTTTCAGGAGGAAATAAACCCCGGCAGAGCTCTCCAGTGCCTCCTCTGATCAAATCCCCTTAATCAACTGCCTCACGTCGGGATCCTTCTGCTGGGCTGCTATCAACTCACTACGAAACAAGGAAGGGGGAAGACACGGTAACTGGAAAAACAGGCTTCACAGAAGTATGCTTATCAGCCTCTTGGATGTAGTCAGGTTTGGGAGCTGTGCGACCCAAGTCACGGCACAGGCAGTAAACACCTCAGGAAAATGCTTCACACAGCCATCTGATTCTGTTGAAAGAGGCAACACTGAGGTAACAACAGGAGGTGGTGGTGTCTCTGCCTGCAAAGATCTCTCTCTCTGCAATTGATCAATCTCTTGGAACAAATATTATCTACTTTTTGCCTGTTCTTTCTGAAGCAGTGCCTGCACACCTCCAACTGTCAGTCAGCCACACCTGTTTTATTTATTCCAGTCAACATATCAGGTGGGTTTATAAGGTTGTTTACAATGGTAACACAATTCACCTTACAGTGTGATTTTTGAAAGATGGGGGTTCCTCTCCACTTGCTGAGCATTTAAAATTGAGAGGGGGAGGCACCTGATAACTTGACAGGCCATGTCTTTGTTAACTTGATGTTTCTTGATAAATTCAGATCCATTAATTCTGCAAGGAATAGGGCATTAAAAATAGCCTCCTGTGCAGATCTCATCAAATCATCTGAGGTGTTGAGTAATGCGGTGAATATGAATTTCTCCACAAAATTCTTTGTTACGCATTAAATATTCATAAGCTATGTATATGCACAGCAGGTTATGGGTGCAGGGAGGAGTGAGGGTGAAAAATATTACATGGGTAAATGAAAGATATTGCACAAAGACTTGCTGGGTGATGTCTGAATGCGTAAGATTAGTTTAACCTACGTTTAAACTATAATTACTAATTTGTTGATTGCAGTAAGGCCCCTTTACTGGCTGTGTTTACCTCGTGATTTATTGGATGCAAGACATCATTTTTCACCAACATTTATTGCTCTGTGCTTTCAGAACAAGGACGGGGCACTATGTAACAGCTAGATGAAGTTTTACATTTAGTTTTAGGCTATAAAAGATTTGTTTACATTGACTACAGTGACTATATCCATGATTTAGATAATCAAATAAATTATAGCTTGTATCTTTCAGATTAAAAATAATAAAGTTATTGGTCCATTCTCCTTGACCCCTGGCCCCCACCTCCACCCTCGTGGAGGAGACTAAGTTAGATCCATGCAAACACTGAGTGGCATTCCTATATCATTTTCAAAACTCGAGGTGGGTCTGGACGGATGATAGACCGAAGTGAGAGACGAGACAGGGAATCAAAGAGGAGAGTGATGAAAGCCATGTAAATGAATAGATAGTTCCCACATAAAGAAAAAATGACACTGTGATAAAAAAGTAGTAGAGCATGTTTAAGAAAATTGAGAAAGCTGAACAGTGCTAAAGTAAGTCGACACGTTGGAGGAAGCAAGATGAAAGGAACCAGGCTTGGAGAAACAGAGGCATTGAAAGAGGGTTGAAGAGGTGCAGTGTGGGAGGGAGGAAGTGGAAACTCCCATGGGGTGTTGCAGACTAAAGGAGGCATGGAGGATGATGATCACGGTCAGAGAAGAGGAAAGGATGATGGATGGGAGCTCTCACAGGACTTTGCCATGTGAGCCACACTCTCCAATGGAGCATGGAAAGGCAAAAGCAGAAAATAGGAAAATGTGGTTATCTTGCTTTTTCTGACCCTGCACCACTGGTTATAAGAGTGGCTCTCTGTCTCCTTGTGCACTTTGGAAGGACAAAGACCATTTGAAGTTATCTATAGTCTGTGGACAGAGTTTAATGGGGTATTTGATAGGAAAGTTGGCAATAACAATGACTGATAATCTTCCTATTATTGCCATGGCATTTAATTTTAATTGCTATTACTAATATGTACTACATTTTAGAGATGGCAAGTTACTGTTACTTCTAATACTGGAAGATTTACACAATGCATTAAAGTAATTGGGTAACCAGACTGAATAGAGGTAACAAGGACTGGGCAAACAACCCAATTTCCCTCCAAGATGTACCCTCCAGTATGATAAAGTAAACCATAGCTTTGACAGCTGCATAGTAATGATATTCAGATAAACACATCAACGAAGACAGCTGAGAACAATCGCAAATCACATTTGAGGGTATAGCTCACCTGAAGAATTATGGCAAAATGTTGAAATGGGATTTAGAGATGCAGAGCACACTTCTTCTCCTCAGCTTTGCTTTTCATCTACTACGCTCTTCTCCTTGCACCTGAAAAAAGAACATTCTAGGTTCTGAGAAAACATTGAAGATCTAGCCCTGAGGACAAACCACTTTTGGATTCACCTGTCAATCAAAACCCTCCCCCAGCAACCCACTGAAGGATGTTTTTCTATTTGTAGATGACATCAACCATAAAACAATCACCCATTTATCTCAAGGCTGCACTGTAAATTAGCAACAAGGCATTTGTCTGTGTATTTTGGTGGGTGGGTGCAGTACTTATTAATCCTTGTTGAGATGAGAAAAAGGAAAACAAAAATGGGCATGGATAAAACAAAGAGGAACAAGGAATCCTAGATCTTTTAAATTTGATTTTAGGCAAGCCCATTCTCAAAGCCTTTTCTTTAGCAATGATGGTTGACATTGCTGCACTAGAGGTAGTTTTTCAGGAGTTTCCCAGTGTAACTTGCAAAACTGTCAGAGCTAAATTATTTCCATCAACCTTGCCAATGTTACATTGTAGATAGTCCTGGCTGAAAAAGAAATCTAGCTCTAGGTGCTGAATATTAAGGATTTAGCTTCCCATGTTGATTTACTATTTATAAATACAATGACTCATAATGTATTTCTAATATTAAAAGAGAGATTAAGAGCTTATCTGAGTATGTTAAAGCTACTGCTGTTGACAAATGAGCCCCCAACATTTACCGTAAAGTTTATTCAAAGCCCTTTTTTTCCCAGATGATGGCAATAGCCTCCAAATATCTGTAGGTGTTTTCAAACTGGCTTGTAGAGAATGAAAGATGTGTATTATTTCACTTGGTGGAAACTGCCTGGTGGAGAATGAAAGATGTACATTATGTCACTTGGTGAGAACAGTCATGTCCACTAGAACTGGATTTGTGGTTTGGAGTCAAATCATTAACATTTGGTCTTGACAAAAATGCTCTGACCCATTAAATACCTGTAACCAACTCTGCTTTCCTTTGCAGCTTTCCACGTTCACTAAACTGAACAGATTTTCTCCAACCAGCTGTTCAATCTTAGGACCTCTATATCAATATCATCATTCTCCCAGACCTCAGCTCGGCCTTGGTGGTTGCTATCTTCACTAATCTGTCACCTTCAACTGAATCCATTTCTGTTCATCTTTCCTTGTGGTAATCCACAAGGTTCCAGCCTTGGTCTGTCACTTGATATAAGTTTGTACCAAAATGGTCTTTTATGTCAGCTGTCTCTTCTGCCCATACTACATGCCTGCTGCTCTTCATGTACAAGGCGTACCAGACTTTGTACACTGGGTGACACAGCTTTTTCTTGTTCTGCTCATCTATGAGGGTGTAATGGAAAAATATGAGTTGTGTAATTAATTACTAGTATGGAATGAATGACTTACTTTATTAGTAAAGTACTAACATCACTTTTGAAATTAGGAATGACTTATAAGTAAAATAATACTTTTTTGAGTAACTGTCACAGATGTGCTGCTTTATATTTATATTTGCATGTTTGAGTAGCTGTAGATTCACTGTTGAGGCTAGACTGTGAGTTGTTAGGGGTGTATGTGCAGGATATAGCAGAAGAGGGAGGCCAAGGTGGCTTTGATCCCCACACTGCTGTAGAAAACAGCTGGGTGTTAATTGAAGGGAGAGTCTCAGAGGTACTGCCTTCAGCTGCTGCTGGGGTGCTGGAGGGCGCAGGCCACAGCAAAATCCCAGGGTCCCAGGCCTGCTGTTCTCTTCTGTTAGCTGTAGCACAGCAGTCAGGAGGGGTCAAGAGTTCTTTGAGCTAAACAGCAAAATCCAATTATATGCCCTTTAACTTACAGTGCATTGCTAAATCTATGTGGCATCACATGGAGTTTCCCCAACACAGCAGGGGCCAAATATATAAACCATGCGTACGCACGAAAAGTGTACTTACGTCACTTTCCACGCAGGAGTCCAAATGTATAAAAATCCACGGGCGGCGAGAATGTGCGTACCGGTACGCACCTTTCACACCGTCACTTTCCACGCAAGTTTCCAAATGTATAAAAATCCACGGGCGGCGAGAATGTGCTTACCGGTACGCATTCTGAACACCATGCGTACCATACGCATTTTTCTACATTGTGTTAGGATGTAATCTATAGTTTAAAAAAAACATCCACTATGATTATATAGTGATGCGTGAGTGGTTAATAACCTTTTTTTGACAAGCCTTCATTTCGTTCTATCTTGAGTAAATATGTTTGTCACTATGCATTATAATAATTATAATGATAATGATCTTTATATAAATAAACAAATAAATACATGATACAAGATTATTATTCTGTAGCCTATTATTGGGGAGTAAGAATAACCTACACTATATAAAGGCTGTAGCCGTGCGTAATGGCTGTGCCAAATGATACAATAGCTGCTTTGGCGTTAGATATTGCTATTGCGCAATTTAGGCGAGAACGAGTCTTCAGAGGCCGTACTGATTTTCTGGTCCATGATGTTGACTGGCTAATGCGCCGCTTTGGATTTCCAAGAGCTGTTCTCTTCGAATTGTGTGCTGAACTGGGCCCTGTGTTTGAACGGCACTCTCGGAGAACCCCTGTCATCCCCGTACATCTACAGGTATTGACAACAATCGGGTTTTTAGCGACGGGGACGTTTCAGCTGAAGCTTGCGGACAGATCAGGGATATCCTGAGCTGCCCTGAGCCGGTCATGCCCATGGCGTGGGGTGGCATAATTTCTTTGAGTAATAGATACATCAGGTTCCCACACAGCAGCTGAACAGGCCAACATCAAAATGCAATTTGCAGCGATGTCCGGTTTCCCAAATGTAATATATGTATATAATATTGTTTTGTATAGTATGTATATAATATTTTATACCCTCAGGTGACAATGGGTATGCATTGAAGCCATGGTTATGCCATTTACAAACCCCCAGAGCCCACAACAGACGCGCTGTAATGTGATGCACACACTGTGGTAGAGCGTTGCATTGGGCTTTTAAAAGGGAGATGGTTTCGGATACTTTCTGCCATTCAACTTGTTTCATTTGGTTGGTAATACCAGAGCTTAGGCTTCTAAATAATCCGCGTTTTCTTCTGTCATTTTGATCAACCATTATTTCAAGTTCACAGTCGTAAAATTGCGCTTCTTTTCTTCTATTTCTTCTTAAATGCTTCCGCCGTTTGTCCTGAAAACTAAACTAAATGCTGGCCCTTTATATGCAAACCAGGCAGTTGGGGGTGTGTTGGAAGCCATTTATAGTAAATTGTGGGCATGGTCAGAAGGCTCGTGCACGTGCACACAATTTAAGTATGATTGAGATGTATGAAGAAAAAACACGTGGGAACAGATGTACGTGGGGTTTTATACATCTGAGCGTATCCATGTTTCCTGTTTTGTGCGTACACAGATTTCTACACCTGAATCTACACAGAGTTTTATACATTTGGCCCCAGGTGTTGGGAAGTTACTCATTACTATGATATTCACTATGCACAGTATATCATAATAATGAGTTGTTTCCCCCGAATTCAACTGAGAGGGAGCTCTGGTAAGTTTTCCATAGCCAAAAGCAGAAAATTACTTTTTTTAATACAAATGTTGAAAAAGAGTGCATCAGAATTTGAAAGATCAGAGCCAACTGGAATTAGTTTGAAGTAGTGGAAACTCGATTGAGGCCCCATATAGTTCAGTGGTTTTAATACAGGGAGAAGCATCACTCCTCATTTCTTCATGTCACAGATTTCTGTCTGAACTAAATGACTAGGGCCATGGAAAAATCAAGCCGAGAGGTTTATTTACAGATACTCCCATTTACATTCCACCTGCGGCATTTGCTCTGTGCCCTCTGTCCATCTCTCCAATTGTTAATAATTACAAAATAAATAATAAGCAAAGAAATCTGTCTGAAAAATAAAGGTGTACATAATGCAACTAGAAAACTACATTTCTTGAATAAAACCTGTGGGCTGGCTGTAAGGGAGGAAGCAGTTGTAGTAGCAGTAGTACCAATAGTATTCATTGAAGGAATCATTAGGTTAGTAGTGTTTGATATATTTCTTGTTGTTTGCTGGGCCATAACTAGTGGTTGCTAAGGTGTTCACTAGCTGATTATTTGTGTTTGATATATTTATCATTTGTTGCTGGAGGATGTTATTAATTGGTTGCTAGTGTGTTACTAAGTAGTTGCCAGGGTAATTACTAAATGGTTGCTTGGTGATTACTAGTAGTAGCTAGGGTGTTATTTGGTGGTTTATAGGTGCTTACTGCTGAGTGCTATGGTGATCCTGCTTGGTTTCTAGGTGGTTGCTATGTGATAAATGGATGATTGCTAAATTATTACTAGCTGGTTGTTAGGTCATTACTAGCACTTACTATGGTGTTGTTAAATGGTTGCTACGTGATTACTAGAAATTGCTATTGTTACTAAGTGGGTTCTATGACATTACTAGTGGCTGCTAGAGTGTTTTTAGGTGGTCGCTAGGTGATAACTAGTGGTGGTAAGACTTTAGATTAGGTTACACATATTCACCATTAAGTAGTTGCATATTAGCCTGCAAATTAGTAGGGTATTGGTTCTTTATTAGTCATTATAAAGCACTTATTAGCATCTTACTCTGCATTACAATATTCTACAACTACAGGCCATTAAAGGGTTTTCCCTCAGTAACCTCCTAGTTAGTGTTTACTAACAATAAGTAAAGAAGGCTTTAAAGGCTTGTTCACAATCTTTAGCCAATAATACTCTATACAGGGCAGATAACTGCATAAAGTCAGTTAAAGGTGCAGCTAGGTTTGAAAAGTGAGGAACAAACCTCCTGAACCAGCCCACCAAATCCATGTAAACCTCAGATAACTGAGTCATGACAGTCTCAGTGCCTTCCATTAACGCAGGCTGTTGGCTTAACAGCCGACTACTCACTACTTTTTTCTTTATTGTAAGAAAAAATATTTTGATTAACAACTTTAATTCGTTTAAAACGACCACCAGCCTCCACTTCTAAACAAAGCAAGCATGACAGAGAAAGCTGCAGACTTGTCAACTCTAAGTCCTGCTCCATGGATGTTTGTGTGTGTGTTGAACATTGGTTACGTCGG
Organism: Hoplostethus mediterraneus; assembly: GCA_034670385.1. NCBI lineage: Eukaryota > Metazoa > Chordata > Actinopteri > Trachichthyiformes > Trachichthyidae > Hoplostethus > Hoplostethus mediterraneus. The sequence continues at coordinate 1,908,012 of JAXDDW010000064.1, forward strand.
AGACATCTACAGCATAGTAACAGGTTTCAGACCTCACTGTGTAGCCAGATGACTTTGACTTTGTATTAGATCATACTTTTATTATCAAAATTATAATTTAATACTGTTATCTTTCTTCCCACAGGTGTTCATGTCAAAAAGATGCCCCCAAAAAGGAAGCTAGAGAGTACGAGTGGAAATCAACAGACTCTGAAAGGATTCTTTAAGAAGAAAATTGTTGGTACTTATAATATATTAGTCCCCCCAGGATTTTGCGATCGCAAGAATTAACGAAAGTTCAACTAACTGGCGCAAGCCAAAACCCCATAATATTCCTGTATAAAAGAGTCAAATTGGCACAATGCTTGCAAATGTAACACTCTTACATGTTTGGGAGATATCCTGAGCCTTTTTTGCACTTTATTACAGATTACACAAGAGGACAATGGCAGAGTGGTCAATCGGGAGAATCGGGATAAATCCCGGTGGATCTGTGGAACGGTTGGATGGGCCGTGCTGTGGTATAGCCTAATAATTTTATAAATTGTTCAAGTTGATTTGCTGCACGAACACGCCAGTGACTAATTAGATATGGGTTCTCCAGTCCAGGCCTCTCACTCCTTTTATCTGTGTCAAACTGGCAGCACACTGACAGACAGACCTGATACCCCTGATAGGGAGATTAGAGCGGGACGTGAACAAGATGGGTCAACTAATGATGTAATGACATTGTAGTTGTAGGCATGCTGCATTGCAGCCTAAAGGGAAAGAACAGACAAAACACATTGTAGAGAAAACAAAGATTCAAAAAGGAATAAAAGAAAAATCTTACACCTGCTGAGGTGTGTTCTCTGCCTTTTCAAGTAGAGAGTCCAGAATTAAGGAAGGAAAAGGCAAGACCAGCTTCAAACATGGTTGGCTCACTAATAGGGACATTTCTTATACAGAGGAGACAGGTCTGTGATCGTTGCTGTACATTGAAGGGAAGGGGCTGTTTTGCTTGCTGTGTAGAATACACAATGCCTCCAATAAGTTTAATAAACGGAGGACTTTCAACCTCTCAGCCTCAACACATTTCAAACAGAGTGAAATTAAAGATGATGCAACATCAACCATACACAAGGAAACTCATCTAAAAGAGATGTCCTGGCAGACTGGGACGTTCCCAGTAGTGTGCTGAAAGGGGAAGGTGTTTCATCTTGAAGAAAAGAAAATCATCAGAAAACAAGCTGTCCTGAAAAAGTCTTTTCACTATGTAGTTGACATGGCGACAGTTTGGCTCTGTCAACCAGTCTGCCAAGAGAATCAAGACGAGACTCAGGAACAGCCTTAAAAATTACATGCTCTCCACCCTCACCCACATCTCCATTAATGTACCAGAAAGAATATCCAATGAGTGTCATGAGATGATAAATGAAGCTGTGAAGGGAGGAGGCACAACAGGAACCTTCCATCTGTCAAACCTCTTCCCAGAGTTGGAGGGGGGAAAGACTATGCCAAACACTGGAAGCACTGGAATTCAAGATTCAAGATTCAAGAACTTTATTTGTCACATACACACACAGGGTGTGCAGTGAAATGAAAAGTGGCAATGGTCAACAGGAATGTGCAAAGGGCAACAAGAACACACTATTTACAATAAAAAAAAATAAAAATAAAATATTTACAGTATAACAGAGAGCAACAGAGAACAAGAGTAAGAGCACTATAAGAATATAGTAAAACATGAGGAATTTGTGTATATGTAATATAATATAAATTATGTGTAGTCGCTACCTAAGTGTGTGTGTGTGTGTGTGTGTGTGTGTGTGTGTGTGTGTGCATAAGAGGGCAGTTGTGTGGGTCTTGGTGAGGGCCCAGGTGAGGTCGGAGTTCACAGTCCTGATGGCCTGAGGAAAGAAACTCCGTCTCAGTCTCTCTGTTTTGGCAGCGTGAGTGCGGAGGCGCTTGCCTGACCGCAGCAGGTGAAACAGTCCGTTGTTGGGGTGGTGAGGATCCTTCATGAACCTGCAGGCTCTGGTTCTGCACCTCCTGGTGTATAAGTCCTGTAGGGTGGGGAGTGTAGTTCCAATAGTAGTAGAGAGTAGTGCGTTCAGCCGAACTACTCTGCAGAGCCTTCCTGTCCTGAGCGGAGCTGTTGCCAAACCAGGCAGTGATGCTTCCTGTCAGGATGCTCTCTACAGCTCCAGAGTAGAAGGACTGAAGGATCCTCCGAGATACTTTAAATTTCCTCAGCTGCCTTAGGTGGTAAAAGTGCTGCCTGGCCTTTCTCACCAGAGTGTCAGTGAGTGTGGACCATGTAAGATCTCTGGTGATGTGGAATCCCAGGTATTTATACCTCACCCTGCTCACCCTCTCCACAGTAGTCCCATTAATCCCCAATGGTGAGTACGTCCTCCGTTGTTGTGCCTTCCTAAAGTCCACAATCAGCTCCTTGGTTTTGGTGACATTCAAGAGGAGGCTGTTGTCCTGGCACCAGAGTGACAGGTCAGCGACCTGTGTGTCGCTGTGTCATCTGCAAACTTGATGATGGAGTTGGAGCTGAACCTGGCCACACAGTCATGTGTGTACAGGGAGCACAGTTGGGGGCTGAGGACGCAACCCTGGGGGGATCCTGTGTTCAGGGTGAGGGGGTTGGATGTGTGTCTTCCCACCCTGACCACCTAGGGCCTGGCGGTCAGGAAGTCCAGGATCCAGGCACACAGGGGGGTGTTCAGTCCCAGCTGGAAGCCTCTGTCCTGGCGGCCTTGCTTACTTAAACATACAGTTAACTGTGTGTATTTGTTTGTGGAATTTATCTTCTTCTGTCACTCTGCATGCAGTTTGCCGTAACAAAATGGTTTGAACCCGCGAATTGCTGCTTGCGGCTATATTTAGGGTTCAAACCCCGGAGGGGTAGAACCCTATTGTTTTTCACCTCGGTTTATTATTTTTTGTTGTCTTATGCCGTTTCTCAAATTTCCGTGAGCTGGAATGAGCTAAAACCATGAAACTTGGCCCAATAACTGGAAATGATGTGCAAATGCTTCCCAAGAAACGTGAGCCCAATTGGCCAGATGGTGGCACTGTAATTAAGGCCCAAAAGCGCAATCTTGGAAAGGCCACGCCCCTCACACGGTGCATCCAATTGAATTGAAATTTGACACACAAGTCCAGCTCAAGGTGCTCTACAAAAAAGCCTCAAGAACCACTAAAGTCCACCTGACTAGATTTTCCACCATTGTGAATTTTTTGTAAAACACATTCTTGACATCTCCTAGACTGTGAGTCCGATTGCTACCAAATTTACTGTGGATCATTATTGGACCAAGGTTGCATAAAGGTTGTTGATATCTTATTTAGTTTTCAAGATATTGACCAATGAACTTCAGAAAGGTGTGGCGTGGCATAACATAAATCTGAATGTAAATCAGAAATGTTTTGTTCAATCATTACAAAACTTGCAAGATATGTTTGATGTTGAACCACATGTGTAAAGTTATTTTGAAATCGCTCAATAGGGGGCGCCACCAGTTCCAAACATTTGCATGGCACAAATTTGGCCTTAAATCAATGACAGTTTGTCCAAACATCACCAAACTTGGTAGATATTTATGTTGAACTAAGTTTGTGAAATTAATCTTTAAAATGGCCAATAGATGGCGCCACAAATCTTTTCTATATGGGCTTACAGTATAGTTTTTTTCTGGGGCTTTTATGTTTAAACTGAACTTTGTTGTTGGAATGGAATGGAATAATGGATGCCTCTGTCCTAGTGGCCTTGCTTACTTAAACATACAGTTAACTGCATATATTTTTTTGTGGAATTTATCTTTTTCTGTCACTTTGCATGCAGTTTGCAGAAACAAAATGGTTTGAATCCGCGAACCGCCGCTATATTTTGAGTATTGTGTTTTCATTCTGTATTCTGTTTATTCTGTTTGGTTTTAATATTAACAAAATTACAAAAACAAATAAAAAATATAGTGGCGATTCGCAGGTTCAAACCATTTTGTTATGGCAAACTGCATGTAGTGACAGAAGATGATCAATTCCACAAACAAATATATGCACAAATATATATATATGTATATGCACAAATATATGCAAATATATGCATTTTACACAAGTGGTTCAACATTGTTATCAAACATATTCTGCGAGTTTTGTAATGATTGGACAAACAATTTCTGATTTATAGTCTGATTTGTGTTATACCACTCAAATCTTTTGCAATTGTAGCGCCCTCTAGTGGTCGATTTTAACGAAACTTTCAGGGTATGTCAGGTACTGATTGGCCTAACCGTTGTTGACTTTGGTCTATTCATGTGCTGAGCCATGCCCTTTTGAAATTCATTGGTCAATATCTTGAAAAGTAAATAAGATATCAGCAAGCTGTGTTTTGTTATTCTTTGCCCCACTGTATTGCAGTGGTCAGTGACCAGGGGCCTCATCTATAAAGGTTGCGTACGCTCAAAAACGTGGCGTACGTCCTTTTCCACGCTAACGTTCAGATGTATAAAAAGTGAAATGACCGTGGAAATGTGCGGTGCCCCACGCCAACTTCATGGCTGGCGTACACATGTTTCTACAGCTATTGTTCCTTTGGCGACAGTTAGAGGTGATGCTGGGAAACTGTTAATAATGTGAAAACAATTAGTCATCAGAGTGATGTGTACATCAGAGACACACTTATGAACAATTAACACATCCACCTGTTTGCAATTATATGGGTGGATATAAAAGCATGCGCAAAGTGATGAAAAAAATGGTATTAACAATGGCAGCGTTAGCACTGTTAGAAGACCTTGCAAATGGTGCAATCCGACGTGAGCGAGTATTTAGGGAACGTGAGGATTTACTGGCAAATGACGATAATTGGCTCATGAGCCGATTTCGTTTACCAAGGCCAGTGTTATTGGAGTTGTGCGCAGAGCTGCGGCCGGCCCTAGAGCGCAACACGGCGAGGAACCAGGGGTTGTCTGTGCCCACACAGGTGCTGACCATGCTGGGGTTCCTGGCAACAGGGGCATTCCAGCGGGAGCTGGCCGATCGGTCAGGAGTGTGCCAGTCAACCCTGAGCCGAGCCATGCCAGCTGTGTGGGACGGAATCATCCGAATGTCATCCAGGTACATCAAATTCCCATACAATGCTGTTGAACAGGCCAACATTAAAGCGCAATTTGTCTTTGTTAATAGGAAACATTTTCATTCCATCAATGTTCAAATCATATGTGATGCGCAAATGCAGCTGGCTAACATTGTGGCTAGGTGGCCTGGTTCAACGCATGACTCATTCATTCTGACTAACAGCATGGTTGGGAACAGGCTAGAGGCTGGCACGGTGCGCGATGGGTGGCTTCTTGGTGAGTAAATAGTTTATTCGTTTAATTGTCCCGAATGTAAACCAGCGCAATGCCCATTTGGGCATGTGCGCATTCAAATATTTGCTGGTGAAATTAGAGCTGCAGAGCTTTCTAAAAAGCCCCCGATTGTCTCCCTGTGTTCAGTATTTATGTCAATAAACGCGTGCGTAAAGTTGGAAATGTCACACACTATCAGCCGCGGCGCACTTCTGCATTCATTAACAAGTGTGGTTCATTTAAGTGGTGTATTGTATTCTGCCTTCATCTGACCCAGGGGACCGTGGCTACCCCCTAAGAACGTGGCTGATGACCCCTCTAACAAACCCCAACACCGACCAAGAGAGGAACCGGATGCCGGACCCGTCAACTTCAACCCACCCCGGGAAGCCATACGGGCCCGGCAGCATGTGATTTCAACCATGTAAAGAGGAAGGACAGAATTCACTTATTCACAAGTGCATTTATTGCATTACTAATATCACCAAGTACATTAATCATTTGATCCAGACGATCGTTGATGCCACCGATTGCTCTCACAATTTCCTCTTGTGATTCCAGCACAGCTCGGGTGAGGACACGGCCAGTCGGGCGGATGTCAGCAGCTGGTGTGGAGACGCCGGGGCCAGCGGAGCCGGTGGAGACGCCGGGGCCAGAGGAGCCGGTGGAGACGCCGGGGCCGGTGGAGGAGTCTGTGCCCTCTCCTGGCTCATTGTCTATTCAGAAATTTAAAAAAAAATGAAGTAATTAAACATGAGTCAAAGTGTTTAATATCCTGGCATCTTTACGCACAAGCTATGTGTATTGTGAGCAGCCTATTGTATGACCAGTATAATGACAACATTTATGAGTTCAGCATATTTACCTTGGGGATGATCTGTGTCACCTTCATGGGCTCCCACCACTCCGGAGAGAGCTGTGTCACCCACTATGGTGGCCACTCTTCTGTCGAAGGGGGTGAGTTCCTCCACTCCTGTCCCCCCGCCTGTTGTGGTCACGCTTCGCCAGTGGGCAGAAATCCTCCGCTTAACCTCCACCTTTACGTCTGACCACTTTTTTTTTACCTCAGTGTGTGTGCGCTGCTCTGACCCCACGGCATTTACAGCCTCACACACACTCTCCCACTCACTCCTTTTCCTCTTCATGTTTATCCCTGTTGACAGGGTACCAAACAAAATAACATGGCGCGTCTCCACTTCACTTACTAGTATTTCTAGTTCAGAGTCGGTGAAATTTCTTTTCTTTCCTTTGTTCCTCTGTTGTTCCATGATGAATGATCGGGCAGAGAGGGGAATCTAAATTGATTTGCATATTTAAATGGTGGCGTGGACAGGGAGGAGTTTGCCACTTCTGCATGTGTGCTCAATTCCACGTTGATTGGGATGTACAAAAGAAACGTGCTTGGATCCATGCGTACGCACACTTTTATACATCTGAATTTTTTTGTGCGTACGACAGTTTCTGGGTTTTAGCGTACGCCAAGTTTCAGTAGGAAGTCTTTATACATGAGGCCCCAGGTGGCTATATGTTCTGGAGCATGAGACTGTAAAAAGGCATAATGCATGCTGAATTGTCAGCCAACTTCAGTAATAAAGCCTGCACAAAATGAAATACTATCTAATTTGCCAATGTGTTACCAGAGATAAGTCTTTTGAAGTTTTCATTGGTATATCTGAAAGTTTACTCTGTATTAGTTCATGTGCACAGAAGTGTAGCAACTCTTTCCAAACCACTAGACAAATTACCTGACCATGTGTCCTTACAAAGGAAGACAAAGTTTAAAGGGTCATGGTATGTGTCGCTGTAATCATGCAACCTCAGCAAACTGAACTGAATGATGTATTTCATACTACAGGATGGAAACCGAAGGAGATATTTTAGCCCACTATGTGAATATAAAATGTGTGAAATTAAGATGTCATTAATATCCCTAATTGTGTGAAGTAGTAAGTACTGTCAGTCACATGTGATACATCATTCATGCAAGTCAAGACAAGTATACTGAAATGTATATAAAATCAAATCACATTTATTTGTATAGCCCTTTGTGAACATGTGAAACAATAAATGGTTAGTAGACATCCCCCAGCCTTGGACCCTCACAGAGGACAAGGAAAAACTCCCACAAAAAACCTTTTAGGGAAAATTGGAAGAAACCTTGTTAGGGGCTACTCAGAGAGGGATCCCCCTACCAGGACGGTTGGGCATGCAATAGATTTGAGATTTGATCGAGTTTGGGCAAGCAGCGTATACACAGTGCATAAAAGTTTATTATGGTGGGACATCCGGATCTGATGTGTTTAATATTTTGGCACTTTGCTATAGATTGGTATAAATCTTCTACACTGTATAGGCTATTGTATACATTAAGCATATATTTACAAATAAAGAAAGTGTTTACATAAACACTTTAATATATATCAGTATGTTTGACTTTATTTTTATGCAATTTAATTATTGTGTAACCATAATTGTGGGGGGTTAGGGAGGGGAGTCACAGATTTTTCGCAGCGTCTTCAAGGTTCTTTTGAAAAATTCATTAATAGTGGATAAATGGTGTAAGTGTACTGTGTGTAATATAACATAAAGAGCAATTTCTCATCATTACATAGGTGCCTAAATGTTATATCTGTTATTTAAATTAATCACTCAAGCAGCATTTGTTTGTGAGATGTCAAATCGGCAGCCCCCCAGAAAATATTAGAATGGAATGCTCAGTCATAATGGAAAGGTTTTTTTTAAAGGCCTTTTTCTCAAAACCACACTTTTGTATCTCTCGTTTTATAATGCCACATACCTTTCTCATTTTTTGGAGGAGTGACATGGATTTGGTCTCATTGGAAAGCCTGCATTCTCCTCCCTTAAATGTGTTTTGGGGTCAATGTGACTGATTTTGTGAGAGCTGGGGCCAAATGTATAAAACTCTGTGTATATTTAGGTGTAGAAATCTGTGTACGCACAAAACAGGAAACACGCATACGCAGTCTTTTATGTATAAAACCCCACATCTGTTCCCACAGATGCCACACAAGCTCTGGCATTACCAACAAAATGAAAGAAGTTCAATGGCAGAAAGTAACCGAAACGTCTCCCTTTTAAAAGCCCAATGCAACACTCTACCACAGAGCGTGCACGGCTTGTGCACCATATTATAGCGCGTCTGTTGTGCGCTCTGGGGGTTTGTAAATGGCGTAAGTAGCCATGGCTTCATTGCATACCCATTGTCACCTGAAGGTATAAAATATTATATACATATTATAGAATACAATATTATATACACAGTATATTACATTTGGGAAACCGGACATTGCTGTAAATTGCATTTTGATGTTGGCCTGTTCAGCTGCTGTGTAAGGGAACCTGATGTATCTATTACTCAAAGAAATGATGCCCACACCATGGGCATAACCCGGCTCAGGGCAGATTGGGATATCCCTGATCTGTCCGCAAGCTCCCGCTGAAAACGCTAGACGCTAAAAACCCGATTGTTGTCAATACCTATAGATGGACGGGGATGGCAGGGTTTCTCCGAGAGTGCCGTTCCAACACAGGGCCCAGTTTAGCACACAATTCCAAGAGAACAGCTCTTGGAAATCGAAAGTGGCACATTAGCCAGACATCATCATGAGCCAGAAAATCAGTACGGTCTCTGAAGACTCACTCTCACCGAAATTGCGCAATAGCAATATCTTCCAGCCAAAGCAGCCATTGTATCATTTGGCACAGCTGACTACAGCCTTTATATAGTGTAGGTAATGTCAGGATGAGGTTTAATCTGGACCCAAATGCAGGACCACAACTGGATATAAGAAAAGATGATTTATTTAGAAGGAGCAGGTGATGGGAAGGTGGGGGCAGACGAGGCAGGAGCAGGGGGAGCAGACTGGAGCTGGAGCAGGCAGGTGAGGCAGGGACAGGGGAGGCCAGAAGGCTGATGGGTATCGGTGGGGAGATGAGGAAAGAGGCACACAAGGGATCACTACAGACAAGAACAAACAGTTAGACAAGCCTTAAGGCACACAAGAGTGATAACTCAGAGTAACAAGCAAGCGAAAATGGTGCTACCGTCAGATGGAGTCACGAAGTCGACGGCGATATGGGACCAAGGGCGGCTGGGAGTGGGCAGTGGATGTAGGAGGCCGGTGGGAGGCTGGTGGGAGGACTTGCTGCGGGCGCAGATGGAGCAGGCGGACATGAGGGCTTTGGTGTCATGAGCCATGGAGGGCCACCAAAAGCTCTGCCGGACGAAGGCCAGGGTGCGGGTGATGCCAGGATGGCAAGTGAGCCTGGAAGAGTGGCCCCACAGGAGAACCTGGGACCTGGCGGAGTCGGGCACAAACAGGCAGTTAGCGGGGCCGTTACCTGGGTCCGGGTGGTTACGGGTGGTGACCCTCCACTCCTTTCAGACGGCAAAGAAACAGCTCTGGATTTACGTTATGTTTTTGAAAACGAGCTAGCTGGCTCACCTTTTCAGGGTGTTCTCTCTGCCTGAGACAGTGCTGGCAGGGGCTCTGACTGCAAGTAGAGAAGGATGAAGTTCACCCAGCTTTTACTATCAAGGCATCTTCCATCAACAGGTCAAACAAAACTCTCATGCTTTGCATCACTATGTTATGAAAAAGCATGACATTAGGCTATCAATATTTTTTGTTTATATTAGCCCAATTTGTAAAAGCGATATACAAATTATAACCTATCATTTCTCAATCCATCAGCTGCATGGACACAATGAACAAAATGCAGTTTTTTGCCATAAGTCCAATCAGAGGTTGACTTGACCATTAAACCAAAGTTCCTTATTGAAAACATGAACACAGAACACAGAAAAATCATTACTTTGATGAAGCAGATATTTGTTTTAGAAGTAGGATTTCTAGAACAAATAAAAGTGACATGGCAATTAATTTCCAGGGTAGTCAATGATAGTGTTTGACTAGGACTATTTGATGAGGAAATAAGTACTGAAAAATAATTTCTTTAAGAATGCTGATTGAAAAATAGCTTAATGGCTTGTCTAGTACAGGATTAGCAGTTTTCCTTTACATTGTCTCTTGAGGCTGTAATGTATAGTAAATATTGTCAAGTCAAGTCAGCTTTATTTATAAAGCACGTTTAAAAATAACAAAGTGCTGTACAAAGCCTAATAAATAATAACAAATAAAAATATGATAAAGCAGACATACAAAGATCAAATATTGACTGCAAAGCTAAGAGGTTTTCAGTGAAAAGACACCTCCACACCTCCCCTTGACTCATAACAGCAGCAAATGAGAACATGAAAGAGAGTGAGACATGAAAGAGTGAGAGAACGTGGGAAGCAACGTGCTAGAAAGTTGCATAAACTCAGAGAGTGATAGCTCAATCTTGAATATGATGCTTAAATCAAATGTTTGTGTGGCTTTCTTAGTCAACTGAGCCACTGCTTTGATTTCCAAGTGATTAGCGCTCAGCAGCCATGCTAAGCTATGTGGGTATGAGATCCATCTGTTATTGATCATGTTGAAAACATCTGCGTTTAGGATGTTCCTAGGATGTACAGCATATGTAAAAGATTTGCAGCACATAATTTTAAAGAGAGGTCTTGAATGTTGAAAAACCACCGCATTGAAATTGGTTTAATTTCTCTAATATTTCAGTAACATTAAACATTAAAGCAGGCAGTATGAAGGCCAAGATCTGACAAGACAAGATATGGAGTTGCTCAATTGCCAAGAGAGAAAACTGGTTGTGCTTTGTATAACTTATAGTGTATGCAGGAGACATCAACCTCCCCCTCCTCCGGCCCATACAGAATACATATCAACATCTAAAGGCTATCACATTCCTTTCCCTCGCCAACTCCCTCCCTACCACATTTTTCTCCCCTCTCCGCAAACAAGGTCCTTCACCTTGTTACATCTAGCCGCCCTACCACATGACTTTATGACCCACCTGAACAACACCAACATAGAAGAAGATTACTTTATTTGCAACTCAGGGTGCACACACGCACCAACACACACAACAGGGTAAGGTGTCCAAGTTGAATGAGGTCTCTGCTTTTTCCCCATCCCCGCCAACCTTCCTCCAGGGACAGCCTCCAATATCAGCACCCGGGGACCAATTCCAGGTGTACGTCGCCATCTTGGTCAGGGACAGGACAGGATGTTGCATATTTTTAGATGGGGTTCTTTACAGGAGGAGACCCATGTGAGCACGGGGAGAACACGCAAACTCCACACAGAAAGGCCTGGGAGATAACCCACCAGGGTACCCCAGAGTCAACAGCGCCCCAGGCGGGAATCGAACCCAGGACTTTCTTGCTGTGAGGCAGCAGTGAAAGCACTGTGCCACCATGCCACCGTGCCTCAACAACACATCTCTGCTGTCTGGATGCTTTCCCTCTGCTTTCAAGACTGCCAGAGTCACCCCCCTTCTGAAGAAACCAACCCGAGTCCAACCCACCTGGACTGGCCGCACCAGTCCGGGTTCAAGGTGGGTCACTCGACCAAGACTGCCCTTCTGGCAGTGACTGAGTCACTCCATGCCGCTAGAGCGAACTCGCTCTCCTCTGTCCTGATACTCCTGGACCTGTCTGCAGCATTCGACACGGTGAACCACCAGATCCTCCTCGAGGGGATGGGTATCTCAGGCTCTGCACTCTCCCTGTTTGCATCCTACCTGACGGGTCACTCAGGTGACGCTGAGAGGGTCTGTGTTAGAACCATGCAGGCTGGGCTGACTACTGAGGTTCTGCGAAGCTCGGTTTTGGGTCCTCTTCTTTTTTCCCTCTACACAACATCTCTTTGAGTCTCTCTTTGAGTCACTCCCCTGAGGGAGTGCGGTCCGTCAAGACCAAAACCTCACACCACAAGAACATCCATCCATCCATCCATTTTCTAGCCGCTTATCCGGGGCCGGGTCGCAGAGGCAGTAGGCTCAGCAGGGATCTCCAGATGTCCTTCACCCCAGCCACACCTTCCAGTTCCCCCTGGGGGATCCCGAGGCGTTCCCAGGCCAGAAGGGATATATAATCCCTCCAACGGGCTCTAGGTCTGCCCCGAGGTCTCCTCCCAGTTGGCCGTGCCCGGAACACCTCCAAAGGGAGGCGTCCGGGGGACATCCTAATCAGATGTCCGAACCACCTCAGCTGACTCCTTTCGACGTGAAGGAGCAGCGGCTCTACTCCGAGCTCCTCCCGGATGTCCGTGCTCCTCACCCTATCTCTAAGGGTGAGGCCAGCCACCCTACGGAGGAAGCTCATTTCGGCCGCTTGTATCCGCGATCTTATTCTTTCGGTCACTACCCAAAGCTCGTGACCATAGGTGAGAGTTGGAACGAAGATGGACCGGTAAATCGAGAGCTTCACCTTACGGCTCAGCTCCCTCTTCACCACAACGGACCGGTACAACATCCGCATTACTGCAGACGCCGCACCTATCCGTCTGTCCATCTCCCGCCCCATTCTGCCCTCACTCGTGAACAAGACCCTGAGATACTTGAACTCCTTCACTTGGGGAAGTACTTCCTCCCCAACCCGAAGGGAGCACTCCACCGTTTTCTGTGAGAGAACAGCTTCATTCCTTCTGCAACCAGCCTAATCAACACGGCCCAGGTCCCCCGCTACCATGGACTTGCCCTGTCTCTCAGAAGCCCCTGCAGCTGATTTACAGGTCACGGCTCTTCTCTGTCATGGCCCCACAGTGGTGGAATGAACTCCCCACTGATGTCAGGACAGCAGAGTCGCTGCCCATCTTTCGCCGCAGGCTGAAAACCCACCTCTTCAAGAAAGACTACCCTGACCCTTCCTCTTAGCACTTGCTTAATTGTCTGAGCGCTTGTTTTTTAGCACTTGTTTATTTGATTTACTTATTTGTGTCATTTGTTTCATTAAAAAGTAGTTTAAAAGTTTAATTATTGCACTTTTACCTTAGCACTGGGTAATGCTCTTAGATGCTTGTTAAGGATGCACTTATGATTTCTGGTGACTAGTGGTTCTCTTACCTACCTATGTTGAATGCACTTATTGTAAGTCGCTTTGGATAAAAGCTTCTGCCAAATGCCTATAATGTAATGTACTCCCTCCGTTAGTGTTTTATTATGACTTTTAATTTACTCGCCAGCAGTAAATTGTGTTTGATGTCATATGAATCCATTTGTTGTGAGGTGATCAAAGATGTTACTTTCAATCACATTAGCAAGTGATGTGATGTCTGTCCTAATTTCATTTAACTTTGTTGTAGATATATTCATCTATCATTATTCATCTATGCGTGCTTAATCAGTTAATAAATCTTTGTTAAAGATTTGTATAAATCTTTATAAAGAACTACCTATTGTGTGTTATTGATATATATTCTGGACATGATTGTAAGAGAATCCCTGAAATCGAGGGCTCTCTTATTAGACTGATATTATTATAAAGAGACTATTCCTGTGTCAAATAACTTCAACAATTTTACAAAAATTCAAATTTCATAATTGATCAAATAGTCTCATAGTTCATAAGCAACACACTACAAACTGTATGAGTGTGGATCAGGACATTGCTTAAAAATAGGGTTGCATGTTCACCAAACAAACAAATCGTTCAAAAGGACCGACTCATTTAAGTGAGTGAGTTGAATCGACTCGCACAGGCAACTGAATCAGTTCAGCAGTGGTTACAGCAGTGCCAGAGAACCACATGTCTCTTTAGTAATTAGCCCAATCCTGCCTTGCTAATAATAATAATAATTATCTAGTCAAAATCACTCATGAATTCTCAAACTCGTTCATTGTGAAACACACCATGTTCCAGACACACAGACACACAAGTCACCTACCATTGACTTGTGTGTCTGTGCGTCTGAGCAGGGTGCTGCTGAATCAAATGATCCACTGAGCTGAAGAACAGAGTAAGCTGTTCAGTGAACCGCTGTGCTGAAGGACTGACTGAGCCGTTCAATAAACCACTGAGCCAAAGAACGGACTGAGCCGTTCAGTGAACCGCTGAGCTGAATGATCGACTGAGTCGGGTGCTGCTGAATAAACTGATGAATGAGAGACTCGACCTCCATATACCCAGATCAAGGAGCCATATTGGCCAATGTAATAATGTTTGTAATGTTTAAGATGTTGTTTTATAACTTAACTGGCCCAAAAGTTATTTACATAAGCCCAAATTAACATTTATCCTTGGTCAACAAAACTTTCTCAATTAGAAAAAGAGCACACTAAAATGAAATAAATGGCAACACTCTGCATGTATAGCACAGTACTGAATGTACAGTACTACGCTGACATACTCGTGGAAAATCTTTTTTTGTAATTTGTAAATTAGGTTATATGAAGACACAAATCATAGCGGTTTGCAGAGTAAACGTTATTCATCATTATTGACTTAATCTGTTTGAAACAGAAAAGAAAGGTAGGATGTTCAGCTAATCCCTGTTCTTAGCAAATAATTCTAGAAATTATTATTATTGTCATTAACCTGCAGTTTATTTGGTGTTTTACAGTTGTGGTATACGTGGTTATTTGCACGTCTGGTTTGACAGGGGAGAGAGACCATACAACTCTAGCGTTTAGCTCAATTAGGCACCCTGACCGTCAATTTTTTATTGAATCATAATGAATCGATTCAGTTGTATTGGACGGCCGAAAGAATCAAGTTAGTTAAAAGACTCAGTCTTTCCCTCACTACAGTGAAGATGTACTGTGGTGAAGATTGTATGGTATTGAAGAAATCTCAGCACCAGAGAGCTTCTAGTGTTTGTCACCACGAGAACAATTCACACTTGCAGAGTGAACAGGCAAATATTGTGTTCTTTGTCATGGTGACTGTGTCTGCAGCACATTTGTGAAAATGTATGCTACATTCTTGATTAATGTGAGTCAGACATCAAAGGAAAGCTTTCAAACTAGATTGATGAAAGTGATTGTATACACACTGTTTCTGTGGCCAGAATTAAGTATAGCTTGATTTGATCATTGACACTTTATGGTTCAATTGCAATTTTAAAGGGAGCATTGATGACTCATGCTCTGTGTGTGTGTTGAGCGAGGGAAAAGTGTGTATTGTAGAGGTATGCCCTAACAGTATCCTTATCCGCTAAATATTGTCAGTGAAACTCTCACTTACTATTGACTTCACACAGCCAACTCCATGACTACCCATAATTTCTACAGTGATCTTTCAATTAATATGAAATCTTCTCCATTTTGTCTCTATGGTCATCCACTGTTTGAGGTGGCCCTCCTATTTACCACACCACTGACCTGCTTTTCCATACAAGAAATGAGCATTCACAGCAATGTCCAACACCATTCTGAATATCAGGATTGATCATAAATGTACCTAGGTACCTTTTTGTACTCTGCCTCAAATGTATGTTTCATTATAGCCACTTTTACTACTTGCTTGCTGTTGTAGGATTTTATAACTGGCGTGTTACCTGCCTACATTAAACAGAACCATTTCTATTTATTCTGATGCAAGATGACACTATAGAGATATGATTAACTAGTGATTTGCTAGTTATATTTGCATGCTTATAGAATGATTTAATAGCTAATTGGCTATTAAGTACCACTTAAGAGCACTTATCTCTAGCAACCACTAATTTGTGACCTAGGTGTAATTAGATGTTAATGACCACATAATACCCATATGGACACATTACATGTCTTTATACATTGCCTTTTTTTACTTAATCATTGCCTAATCATTTACGACATGTGGAATTTCTTAAACTGGACTTTTTTGCATTGGGTACCTGAATGAGAAAGAAGGCTGTACTTAGTGATTTGTGTGGTGAGAAGGCATTAATCCTGAGGCAAATGGCTAGGCTGTACCAGAGGTGAACGGTTTGCAACATAAGATGTCCTGTAGGAAGTTTTATGTGGGAAGCAAAGCAAACTTCCATGACTATTGGACAAAAGATTTGACATATAGCCCAATTTGTTTCCTGGCATCTGTTGAGAGGGTGGAGTGAAGATTTTGAGACGGATAATCCAAAATAACAGGCCCTTCCCTGCCACCCAAATGATTGCCAAATTACAACAATCAGATCAAGTAATCCCCTGGGGCAAAAGCACTTATCTGCTCCCCAGAACCTGCTAATTGTCCATTTGGTTACAGATCTGGGTAAACACAAGCACAAACACTCTTGCTGAGCACAGTTTACACTCCCACCCCTCAACTGTTGAGTTTCTTTTACGATACTGGTTGTTTTATTTTTTGGTGACGCAGTCTGAAGTTATGGTTTAATTCGACTGCTGGCTGCATGTGCCAACATTTACTACTGCTTCTGGCTGGGTACTCAGTTGCTTCCTGATCAAAAAACACTCAGTTTTTCTCACCCAGACCACATTGAAAAGAATCACCTTGTTATAGGCTCCCACAAATTACCTACGGTATCCCACAGTGGACAATAGTCACATTCACGCATGAATGTTTGAAAACTCAACAAAAAAAAAATGAGTGAGTGAAATGCAAAAAAGGGTACTCCTATCTATCATGAACATTTTTGGCCTCATTTTTAATTTCACAGGCATTTTATGAACTTTCAAGGGCATTTTTGCCCCAAGCTCCTTTTAATTACTCACCATGGGCCACTGTGAAAAATAATTAATGATGGCACATTTGGCTCATTCCTTTCTGATGACATACGCTATGGGGCGGATCTACTAAGATCCCAAATAAAGGGTACTAATTTGCGTGTGCATTCTAAAAGTTTGCGCGTGTGGTTGATGGACGTTTTGCGGGTGATTTACTAAGAATGATTGCGTAAATGACAACAGGTGCAAACGTGGTGGAGACAGCAGTATTTAAATGAGGGTTTTGCGTGTTTAATGTTTTGCACCATGGAGAGTTTGGATGGGCAACAGAACCGCAAGCGCAAAATGAAATTTGAGCCTATAGAATTAGAGGTGTTAGTGGAAGAGGCAAATAAACATTTGGATGAGCTACAGCAAAAAAATCTGAATATGACAAAAAAGAACACTATATGGGAGATCATCTGTGAGAAAGTAAATGCCGTTGGTAAAACAAGAAGAACAACGGATGAAATTAAGAGAATGTTTTATGTTTTAATTACTTTTGCCTCAGTCATTCCAAAAATTTTCACACGAGGGGGGGAAAATACGTTCTCTACGTCTTCGTTCATCGTTTCTATGTCTCCTCCTCGCTACAATAACGGCAGCCATTTGTGCACAATTACGCATGCAGGGCGTTTGCACCTTCCCTTGAAACGTATTAAATACAGACGCAGTCTCCATCAACGAAATTGCATTCAGGTTTGATAGATCACAGTGCGTGTGCTACATTAATCTATTTACATTTTCTCCTCCCAGTATTTTGCTAAATAGCGTGTAAACGCCCCATCTTGCATATTCATTGAGGCAAAAGTACTAACTGGATAAGGCGTGTTATTTTGCACATTTGCAAGACGCAGTCCTCAGTGCGCACTGTTAGTAGATCAGTTTGTACATTTATTTGTGCGTGCTATGAGTTTGCACACATTTTTACGCAAACCTTTAGTAGATCCGGCCCTATGTGTGATATTTGCCTGCAGTCTCCTCTTTTTCTTTACTTTAAAATATGTGAGAAAAGATACGTGTGAAAACATGTTCTACACCCCCTTCAATTACATGCAATATGAAATATAGTGTTGAAATCTCCAGAGATGGCCCTCAGACAAGAATAAAACATCCCAGGCTGTTAAATTTGGCAATACATTTGTAGTTTAAGATTTGAATGCTAACATGAATTGTCTACAATAATAAAAATAATAATGATTAACTTAATTTGTATAGTACTTTTTAAAATAAATGTTACATAGTGCTTTACAGCATGAGGAAATTATTTAATAATTGACAGCCATGCATTTTTCTTTTAATTTTAAAATATGTTTGAGTGGGTTTCATGAGTCCAGGGATTATGAAACTCACTCAGTATATACAGGGTAATGTAAACTTTCAGTTCAAGAAAGGAAATGAAAAACACCATAATGAGGCGTTTCCTCACAGCAGAGGCAGTCTGTGAAAAAAGACAGACCTTTATAGATAGAAGGAAAGAAAAGGAAGAATTAAGTACGGCATGTAATATGGCGTATGTAGTATGGCACAGCCGGAAAAGGCATAATTCTTAATGAAATAAGACAGACATGTTACCAAGACATGTGTTGGGTAGAGGTGTTCAGCTCATTCAACATGCCGATTTTTAACTATTACCTCTGGGATGACAGGAGAGCTGGTCCTCAACCTTTCCCCTCCCAGCAAAGAGAGTGTACTTTATTTAATTAGGCTGGCCTAGGATGCGACAGGGATAAATTATATTACATAAATGATGTACTTGGCCCAATGCCCTTGTCTGAGGTGACTTCTCATTTTACGCAGTGCCCATCCTAAAGTAGACAGTGGTTTACAGAGATGGATGAATCTCAAACCACTGAGACTGAATCAGAAAACCTCTAAAGCCTCACCGCTAAAGCCTTCTTGGTATCATTTGAGATTTGAACCTGGGTCACCGGAGTCAAGGGTAAGTCCTTACACCCATCCACCACCTCAACCTCAACACCCTTACTTTCTACTGAGCTATTTCTATGTCACGCTACTGCCTGTTTCACTCACATGACCTCTGCCTCCTGTTTCACTCTATTAGAAATGACTACACTTGACTTTTTGTAACTATAACTATGAACGTGAGAACAGGTTGGATTAGTGCACAGGGTTTTTAAAGCCTAAATCTGTAATTGCAGTCCCTATCAAACTACTTGCCTCACAGTCCAATTTACTGGTTTGTTTTTGATTGATTGGATGGAAGACATTTCAACCGATTGACTAAACTTGCTAGTAGTTTGAGGCTGTAAAATGTTGGCAATTTGTTGGCAGTTTGTGATCAGAGATATATTTTGAGTTATGATGGGTAAACTTGCAAAAATGCTTATCTTCTGTGTCAATCTCATAAAGAATCTATGCAAACATACCTTAAATGTATTATTGTGTTGTAGTGGGTGAAATGATATATGACATTGCATGGAAAAGATGTTTGCCTACACTCATACTTACACTCTGTTTAGTAAGGTTTTAATAACCCTTCTTGGGGGAAGAAAATGCATTTTTGACCGCATACTAATAATTTATTTTTCAAACAATGGCCACTGCAACCCCTATTGCCTATGCTCAAATTAGACAGTCTGTCAAAGCAATTGTCTGAGAATCAAGGCCCATTGTCTTAAGTGTCCCAACAAATTGCTTATAATCATCGCAATACCACTAGGTAGGTAAATAAACAGTCTTTTATCAAAGAAAATACATTCAACGATGAATTACCTCATTAGCCAGCTTCTGTCGTAATCATTGCATCAATAGTTATCTTGACCTCCAGATGGTCATTTTAGTCTCTTTCCCTGTCACTTTCATTTTGTCTACTCGACGTGCCTCCAATAGCATGCAAAAGTTAAAACTCACTCACACTGTGCTGGAACAGCAAACTGACAGCTTATTAAGACTTCCAAAATTGAGTTAAATTCTATGTGACCTCTTAATCTATTCTGTGCTTCTTCCGATCCACAGTGATCTCTCTTCTCATTAACAATAGCCACTAGAATTCATTATGGACAATCAAACACAGATCCTAAGGGCCCATTTAATTCTCCTTCGTTATGAACATTATTTTTATTATTAATATGCTTAAGTAGAAGGCTGCCATGTAGGTTTGCTTCTCAATATTGAAACATTAAGCCACCCTTTTTGCAGGTGCTATTTTGTCAACTGAATTGATTGCGACTGTGAAAAGAGAGTGTCACGGTTGACATTTTATACGATAAAAACCAAACATTTAATTTAGAGGACGTTTTCTGATCTAACATAATTAAAATAAAAATTTAACAAAATCTATATTATGTTAGTTCATTATCTTAAGTAACACCTTTAGAAGTACATTTGTGGATATTGTGAACAGTAACTCCTCCAAGGTCACACTAAGACCTATTTAATTCTCTAGCATTTTACTTTGTGATTATGTGTTAAGTTATTATGTGTTATGTCTTAAGCTGAAAAAATTTAATAAAAAGCTATGCTCTGGTCCTCACCTACATTCAGTATAATTTGAATAGACCTATTTCAACTACAAGCATTAACCTTATTCCAAGATGTGCAAAGTGTTGTCTGTGTCCATTATGGGTTTACAATCAAAACACACCTGGTTATTCCACCAAATAATCACTTAATTTTCCAAAATCATCTTGAGTGTGACTACTGTGGAACTACTGCTAAAGTCCCTTTGAGTAAGGCACTTCACTCTAACTGTATGTGCTTGTGTTTATATGCCTTTGAGTAAGGCACTTCACTCTAACTATGTGCATGTGTTTATAACAATCAGCTACTTCTCAAAGTGTAGTTATATGTTAAACGTTTGGGATCTACTGCAACTTACACTGTTAGGGCCTGGAATGAGGGATATCCTGAGCCTACTGTTGCTATGTTTCAGGAAGGGAAACTGAAACACTCAAGCCGTCTGGCGTTGAATCCTTTCCACTAGATACTGTCCATGCTCCTCTCTCATGGTCTTCGAATTCATTCAACCACTTATTTATTTGAATGATGAATGAATTAATATAAGCTCTCCTCTTCCCTCCTGCTCTCCTCACCTCTCTATTTTCTCTCCTTTGTTCTCTCAGGCTTACCTTTCTTAAAGGGACAGCACCCGTATTCACCGGGAACATTCACCATTAATATGGATTCCTTCTCACTCCTGTGGTGATGTCATATGTTCGTGTGTGACTCTGCAACTATTCCCCGAGACTAAATCTATTACAATATTATTCCTCACTATTTCTACATTACTGCAACTTTTTCGAACACAGCAAAATACACACACATCTTACAGGTTGCCTTGCTGGTAGGTGCCAGCAAGGTGCCATGTAATAATCCTAAATGTTATACCACACAGAGCTAAAATCAATAACTTATGTATGTAAATTACAGTATGTGACCTCCTCCAGTAAAATTGATCCTGTTCAGAGAGGATGCTGCTACTGCTTTCTCCATCACCCAGACATCTAGTCATGTGGACACGCTCTATCATATTCACGGCCATGAATCAGCTCAGAAATGAGTGAGTCATGGTGTGTCAGGCCAGATGGATGGATAACTAAACAGAAACAGACAGGCCATTACACCCATAGATGGATGGATGGGAGATTGGATAGAAATACAGACAAGATAAACAAAATGAAATCTTCACTCCATACAATCTGAGTAAGGTTGCCCACCGATCCCTCGGAAATGCCAGGATAAGCACACTGCTGCAAGTGGGTCAAAAAGTGACGTTTTCTGCACTCATCCACTCTCAAGAGCAGGAACAGTCTATTATTCACTACCGTGTACTGATGCAATTGATATGATTTATTTATAAAGCCCCAGAAGCCATGTAGCAGTGGAAGTAAATGACGTGGCTGTTATCGTTGACCAGCTCATGAACTTGTTTCTGAGCTGTGACACTGGTGCAGCATTGGGCTGTGTGCTGCTGTTGTGCCAACAAGCCAACCAGAATCACAAAAGGCCCAGCTCTGCTGCAGCTCTCAATTCTCATTCAGCTGCAACTCTGTCTTTCATTTTCTGACTGCAGGGCTTATTGAGGGAGCAAGAGAAAGAGAAGTGTGAGAGTGTGTGTGTGTGTGTGTGTGTATCTGAGTGAGTGAGTGAGTGAGAGTTTTAAGTTTCTATACATTTTTAAAGATGGGTGTATGTACCGCAATAAGATGTACCTCTCTTTTAAATCAGAGTAGTACATTTAAATTTGAATGTACTTCATGTATGTTGTGCACCTACTGAAAATTTGAACTTGAAGTTCATAATTACGAATTAGGTCATTCACAATAAAAATAGCCAGACTGCACAAACAGTGCATTCAACATTAGCTCAAGTCTGCAAGATACCCTTTTGCAGTATGCCTTTCCATTTATATACATAGCCTTCATGCATATACTTAGCCTCAATATTTCTGCCCACATTATGTCTTTAAAGCAGCCAGACTTGAGTTAGCTTCACCACCAGTTGGTATGGCAGTGTACAAGGCTCCAGGCTAGCCAAAGTTTTCTTGACAGGTATGAGGACCCAAATAGCCCATGTGCAACAAAGGAGGAAGTTGACAATTTTAGAGGAAGAGACAGAAAGAGAGTTGGAAAACGGAGACAGGGTGAAGATCGAGAGAGATAGTATAATGAGAGGAGAGACAGCTGGAGTGCTCACTGATGGCCTGGAGGAGAGACTTAGGGTAGTGGTAGTTAACCCTCCTCATTGCCTCACTTTCCAACTTGCTCTCTATTCTGCTTTCTTTCATCCCTCACACTCTGTCTCACTTTCTTTCTCACTCTCTCCCTCAAAATGGGCCACATTCACAAAACTTTAAATTATTTGTAAATTCATATTTATGTGCGTGAGAATATACCAATGTGGGATTCCTAAAACATGCAGGAAACCACGATTTGTGCGTAGAACAGGTGTATCAGATGATTCCAATCATTTGTAAATTGGAAGCTGATTTGCATAGGTAACCTTCCTGTTCAACACCATAAAAGGCGTGCAGAATGAAGGGTCGTGTGCAAGTAAACCATGGCCAAAAGAGGGAAAAGAGGAACTTTGCGGAGTCCAAAATTGAAGTGTGCACGAGAAACGGAAAACAACAGAGTTTTCAGAAGCATAAGCAACAGAGTCACAAGAAATGATAAAAGTAAAGCACAGCTTTTATTATTAATGCTGTCAATGCTGTCGCAACAGAAACACACTGTTGCTGAGGTAAAAAAGAAATGGTTTGACATGAAATTAGATTGAATAAAAGAATAAGTAGACATATATTATTAGCCACAGGAGAATGGTAGGGCACTGTGGCGCTATCTGACATGGATCAGAGGATCAGTACTATAATTGGAGAGACCTCGCTGTCAGGTGTCCAGTCGGCATTGGACTTGGGCACAGATCAAATCCAGACTGCATCTCCGTCAGATGGTAGGACTATGGAAATTGTATTTGTAAATCGTTCAGTTCTTGTGATCAACCCATTACATGTGATAATCTTGTATTGTTATGAATAAGGACAATTTGGCAAATATGCAATTTCAGCCTATTAGGTCTTTTTTTCTACAAGGCCACTGAAACATTTTGTTGTTAATGAGGTTTGGCACTACTGTAATTGATTTTGCTAAGGATAAGGCATTCTAAGTGCCTTCCCACATATTTCGACACACACACAAATTCCTGCATGTTTCCAGACAAATCCAGATACAAACAAAATGATGAATGAGACTATGTTCGTACAAACGCTTTATGATCAAATCTGATCGAACAAATGTTTTGTGAATGAAGCCCATTCTGTCTCACTCCCTTTCTTACCATCTCTCTGTCTCAATTCTGTTTCTGTCATCTATTTCACTCCATGTCTCTTCTGCTCTCTTTCTGTGCCTCTCTTCAGTCCTCCATTCTTTCAATCACCAAGTCCCACTATATTTGTTCATTTCCACACAGGCACTTTCCTTTAAATGTCTTCTACTTCTGTCTCTTCATCAGCCACCTTTTATTCCCTCTCCCTCTCCTCTCTCTTTCTCCTCTCCATAGATGCATTCTGATCTATGCTAATGATGCCACTCTCGGTAACCAAGACAACAGGGCCACAGACACCCTTGTGCAAACAAAGGAGAATAGTCAGAGTTTGCCATTGAGTGCACTCATACTTGGTGTGACACAGACCTAACTCTCTGCCCATACAGTATGTCAATTCCACCTGCACCACAATATGGATTTGAGGGGTTTTGTGTAAGAATGAGATATATACCTGTGGTTGAAAAACTTAATGTATGCACCATTTGAATGTACGCACACTTCTTAGCATTCTTTAGGGCAAACATTTCTTCTGATTTCCTCTGTGTGACTGTTCTCCTACATTTTAGTTTTGTTTCTGAAAGAACTGCTAATAGGAAACTGCTAATATTTAGTTGTATTATCATCTATGCTTTGACTTGACAAACCTTACTCTCAACTACACTTTCTTCAGAGATCTGTATACCCTATAATGTGTGGCTCTCTCCTGAGTGCTCAGCTATTGCAAATAAATATACTCAAGTAGATCACGACTTGACTCTTAATCTTTAGTTGACAATTTTATTCAACAATACCATTATATATATACCACCACAAAAGCAACACCTACTCTTACAAAATGATTGACAGAACTAATTACAGAACTAACTGGCTCCAATGTATTTTAGAAGTATTCATAAAGAACTTCTACTTATGCCAACAAATTCTTCAACAATGAGAATAAAAAAAATTAAAATCTTTAATGGTTTCAAAATTAAAAAGTGGCCATGGCTATAATTAGTCTCACCCTTTAGAACAATTAAAATCAATTTTGTTCGAGGAAATAGAATCTCATTTGTAGTGCAATTCAACTCACCTATGACAGGTTGCAGGTGCTCACATGGTATAACAGAAACAATTATCCAGCTGTCTGAGGATGTCTATTGACTATTATCACCAAACATAAGTGTTCACAAGGCTTTTTAACACTGAACCAAGAAGGGCTATATGGTGGCAGGCCACGTTAGACCCCACTGCTGAAAGAGAAACACAAGACGGTCCAATTGATTTTTGCCAAGACCCACCTGGACAAAACTAAATCCTTCTGCGAAAATGTTCTGTGGACTGATGCAACCAAATTAGAGATCGTTGGCAATCGTCAAATACGGTGGAGGTTCCACAATGCTGTGGGGCTGTACTGTACTGTAGTCTCGCGTACTGGACGTATGAGGGCATCATCAAATCAGAAGATTAGATGTTCTGGAGTGGCCAGCGATGAGTGCTGATTTCAATCCCATTGAGAACCTATGGCGAGACTTGACATGTGCAGTTGGTCTAAGGAATCCTTCAAACATTGAAGAACTGGAATGGGTTGCAGCTGAAGAGTGGAAAACATTTATTGCTACAAGAAACTTTTGGAAGCAGTCATAATTAGTATTATTATTATTAGAGTATTAGAAAAGGATACCAATAACGTCTGTGCATGAAGTATAATTCATCTGCAGTTGTTCACATTGTATAATGAAAAATGCCAGTTCAGGGGGTATTTACCTTGAACTTTGACTTAAAAGCTGGCTCTGACAATAACGCCACTATGCGATGTAAAAATCCTTAAAGTTTATTTACCGTTCTCTCTCTACATGAATTAAAATAAATAAATAAATACATTTAAAAAAAATATTTTTGGTGGATTATAAAACAAAATGAATGCAGTGGTAAGTAAAGAGCAATACAGCATAATAATGTGCTTTCGCACAAGACTTGTTGCTTTGTAGAACATTCATCAAGTATAACATCTTAATGCTCCATCCCTATAATTTTTCACCTATACATAACTGAAAGATACATGCTTTCAATTCAATGCATTGTAATTCACTTTTTCTGTCACACCAGTTGTAAAATTAATACACTTACGCCAGGGACACACGGGAAGAGTGGTTGACGCGGAAAGAAAAGGAAGCGCCGCGAAAGGCGCCGATCGAGCAAGGAGTTTGGTTGTTCACACCGGCGCCGAATGGCGCCGATCTCCGCTGGTTTTCTCAATGTAGGGGTTTGGTCTCTCTCTCTCTCTCTCTGCTTGTGTGTGCCTGCTCATCTCTCTCTCTCTCTCTCTCTATTCAATTTCAATTTCAATTTGAAGCTTTATTGACTTGAAAAGACAGTGCTTATATTGCCAAAGCAAACGTATATGAACAGACAAAGGACAACATTTACAACAATATGAAAGTACATGCCACAAGTAACAGGGCAACAGCAATGAATGAAAAATTATTAAGTACTTGAGTAGTATGGTGTCGATTAAAATGGAAATGCATCTATATATACATATACATCTCTCTCTCTTACTGCTTCTGTGCGTGTGCCTGCTTGTCTCTCTCGCTCACAGACACAACTCAGAAATACCATCAATCAAGGTGTTTTATTTTGAAATGTGTTATATTTTGGAAATTGACCGGATGCTCTATGCCGTTCCTGTGTCTGACTTCCTGCCCAGCTTTACACATTCGCTCACGAATTGAGAAAATCTTAGACCTGATGCCGAAATGGTCGCTGCAGGCCGCGGCCATTCGGCACCCTTCCGCGTCCGGTGTGCATGGTGCATTGGTTAACATGGGCGCGGAAAGAACTTTCGGCGCCGTTCCATGTCCAGTGTGTCCCCGGCGTTAGACACCAAAGGTGCACACTGACAGCTGAGTAGCTGGTAAAATCAGTTAAGATGCTATAATTATCACAATACATGATTAAGGTTCTTACTACTCTCATACAACCACTGTTTGTGTTTTCTTGAGAATAGTAATACTAACAACAACAACAACAATAATAATAATAATTAACCAGATGTCCCAGGGGAAGGTAGGATGCGTCGCCCACTGCCATCTGTTAAGATTATATCCATCTCCAAGTCCAGTGCCGACTTCACCACATTTGCAATGGAATGGGACACTGGCTTGGTCCTCAATAAATGTTATTGTTGTCACATGGCTGTGGAGGTTGATGTCTCCATCCATCAGCTGAGCTACAATGAGACCAGAAAACAGAACAAGACCTGTGCACTGTCCTTTTATGCACGGTGCCGAGCACAGAGCTAGAGAGTCGGGTCAAGTAGGCTACTACTGGGAAGCCCTGGGGCAGAGCATTGCAATTACTCCGGCTCCAAGTAGTACAAGTTACTGGTCAGGAGTTATGAAATTAAAAAGCAAGATGCCAGACTCCTCATCTCATTTACGCACAGCTCTCCAATGATAGCACATTTGATTATGCTATATTGCTTTACTTACCACTGATGCAGTTTTTGTTTTATTATACGGGCCAGATGATAAAACACTTTTTAAAATGTATTTATTTATTTTAATTTATGTAGCCTAGTTAAGAGAGAGAACGGTAAATAAACTTGAAGGAGTTTTACTTTTAGGATTGTCATGACAACAGAGCTCAAGTTCAAGGTAAATCAAGTCTTTCTACCAGTCAGACTCAGCACAGGTCGCAACACTATAGCCTTTAACGTTCACCCAAAGTAACAGATTAAGTAGCATTAATCAAATAAATAAGTTGATGAATATATAAATGAATCATTACATACATACATGAATCACAGCACTCTATAGTAATTCCAGTGTTCGCGCTCATTGGCAATTTATTCACGATCAGTTGTGGGAAAGTGGCAGAAATATGACTGTATAACAGTTATGAATTATGTTCATTATTTAGGCTATTTATTTGTTACAGCCAACACGCTTCAAAACGTGCAACTTTTATTTTGAAGGCGAGCTGTTTCTGGTTCTGGCTCTCGACTTCCTTGTTCAATTTTCATTGTACAAGTTGGAAAATGGAACAAGCTGATGCTTTGGCGTGCTGAATTGCATTGCACGTCTTCATTCAATGCGACAAAAAGACAGCGTTAACAGCGTTTAGGCAGCCTCGGCTATTGAAGAACATTTTCATTAGCATAAGTAGGACAATGAACTGCCATTTTTCATTATACAACGTGAACAACTGCAGATGAATTATACTTCGTGCACGGACCCCTGAACTGGAATTTTTCATTATAGAACATGAACAACTGCAGATGAATTATACTTAATGCACGCACCCAATAATCATGGCCATGGCCACTTTTCATAATATTTGTATTGTTTTATCATGCTGTTAAATAGACCTAGTTCTTTAAGTTCTTTAAATTTTCATTTTTTCACAACTATTTTGCCACATCCTGTGTCATATCACTATCGCCTCCACACATATCCAAGAGGGATCCAAAAGTCCATAATTTATTTTTTTAAAAATGAATACACATTTTTGTTTCAATGGAAGTCCTTTTTCAAAGTTAAAGCACTAGCAGTAATGACCATGACGCATAGAGGACCATATTCATTTAGTCAATATCTGGTATTAGTTGTTCAAAGACCAAAACAATTTACATTAGGAGCATACATGTGTACATATTTGAATGAAATATATGGTGTGACAACAATTTGAGAAAACCTTACCAAATGGTACCAAAAGATATCCAAATATATTTCAACTTCATACGAGCATTTCTGAAAGATCTAACAATTTTGATTCACATCAGTTCTAAATAATATATTCTTGAATCACAAGTATCAACTGTGTAACAAATTTGTATCGGTTTTTGATAAATAATGAAAATGAACAATTCTTGGTAGTGGACTTAGGCTTTTGGACCGCACTGTACATATATAGCTATATTATATCTATAGGCTATAGAAAAAATTATACCTATATATGTAACCCATAGATATGGAGGTGATGGTGAAATAACACAAGGATGTGGCAACGGTGAAACGATGAGGAGAGATCCTTGCATTCTGCTGATCCACTTTCCTCTCAGTAGTGCACCATTTTCAGGTGCAGTTCTCTAAAAACCCATTTTTAGTGTATCAACAATTATACATCCCTCCTCACAAATATTCCTCATGAACAACAAATTACTGCAGCTCCCTCATTATGTAGCTTGAAGTTAGTGAGTATAGTGTCCTGTAGATGCCTTGCAGGGGGGAAAAATGCCTATAAAAATACCTAAAAACTCATGCACAGACTTATATCGGTCTTATTAACTTTTTTATTTTTCTTAAAGGGGGGGTATTTTACTCATTTTGGGCTATTTAAAACTGTTCCTGGGGTTTTTTTACAAGACGTTTGTGAAGTCTATATGAAAAAAAATCCTAAAACCAGCTTCTATTTCAGTCTCTCATTTTCTCCATTGTGAAGAACAGGCTGGTTATGTAATGAGCACTACTCTGATTGGCGGAGTTGGAGAGCAGAGCGCCCCTGCTGCTCAAGGTAAACAAATAAGCTTGACGCAGTGATTTACCGTAACCATGGCAGCCACTCCAGAACCAACACTGAGACCGTACATGTCAGACCGTACAGTCTGACCCAGAATGGGAAGAGGCAGCTGAGGCAGTTCCATTTAGTTTCTCAATGATAACAATTCTGTGTAATATTGTACTTTCGTGCGTTGTGTTTGTGTGTATGTGGGTGTGTGAGCGACACTCTCTGCTGTAGCCGGTTTATGGCTCATGTCCATACGTTTATTGAATACAACTTGCAGACAAGCTAGGATTGACAATTTTGTTGAGCTAGTTAGCCAATATATTATTGGATGCAACCTATTTGCATCCAAACAGTGCAGCGCAAATAATTATAAGAGGCAAGTACTAATGGTGGCTAAAGTTTACTGAGCTGGACACATTCAACAGACTTATAAAACAGACACTGGTCCCAACAAATAACTTTAAGATGTGTCCTGACTCCAACAAATAACTTTAAAAGATGTGTCCTGACTCCAGCTTTAGTTTTCTTACTTTTTCCACACCCAACAAGCCTGTAGCTAGCCCGTTAGCTAACAAGTAGTCGAATATACTAACTAGACTAACTTGCAAATAAAATCAAAACATGGTGACACTTACAGATTCCAAGTTTGCAGATGGGTCACATACCGTATGAATTGCTCCATCTTAAAGCATTAATTTAGATGCTAATCCTGCTGTGAACTGGACACACGATGGCATGGCCGTGTCTAGACGCCGTTGTGGCAGCTCCACGGAGATTGTGCATTTTTTTCGTTTTTGTGTTTGTTTTTTATATCTTTTTTTTGCACAAACACATTGGCACTAACATTCTACGAACGTAGCACACTTCTGGACATGCGCAAAACAAAGGTTTTTGTCCACTTTTTCCATCGACCCAGCGTGGCCGGCAGAGATCTTATGAGCGAGCCACAACAACAACAGTGTAGACGCATCTACGGGGAGACGAAGGAGAAAACATTGAGGAAAACGGAGCGGAATTCTGAACAGATGATAGGTGTTAAGGCAAGGATTAGATTCCAATGGGAAATGAAGGATTGTACCATCTTTTGTCTGACGGAAACAGGGCTGACCCCGCGGGGCATCTGATGATCTCATGCCGTCCATTCTACCTTCCCCGGGAGTTCAGCTCACCACAGCTGTCTACATACCACCACAAGCTTACACCGACGTAGCACTATCGGACTTACATGACGTGTTATGTCGGCATCAGAACAAGCATCCCGAAGCAGCTATGGTGGTCGCTGGCGACCTTAATAGGGCGAACCTAAAAAAAAAGTCATGCCGAACTTCCATCAGCACATTACGTGTGCTACCAGAGGGGAAAGAACGTTGGACCACTGCTGTACGCCGTTCAAGAGAGGCTACAAGGCTGTCTCTCTCCCTCCATTCGGCAAATCAGACCATGCCGCCATTTTCCTGCTACCGGAGTATAAACAAAGGATAGCACGGGAAGCGGTAGTGACGAGGGACATAAAGTGGTGGTCTGACCAATCAGAGACATGTTCCAATCCAGTTCCAGGGACGTCAGCGAGTTTACGGAAGTAATTACGAGCTTCATAGCAATGCTAGCCGACACCATTGTCCCCACGGTAAAAGTTAGGTCTTTTCCTAACCAAAAACCGTGGGTTGATAGATCCATCCGCAACGCTTTGAATGCCCGTACTGCTGCCTATAACTCCGGTCTTGTATCTGGCAACATGGACGAGCACAAGGCAGCGTCCTATGGACTGAGAAGGGTGGTGAAGGAGGCCAAGAGGAGGTACAAAGACAGAGTGGAGTCGCAGATGGAGCAGCGCGACACCAGACGCCTATGGCAGGGGCTACGGACTATAACCGACTACCAGGGCAGACCCCCTATAATTGTGATTGCCGACGCATCCCTAGCGGACGACTTGAACTCATTTTATGCACGGTTTGAGGCGAGTAACAACATCGCTAGCTCGCCAGCTAACAACAACACTGTTAGCATAGCCAAAGTGATTTCTACCGCTAGGGATGAACACACACTCTCTGTGACTGAGTACAGTGTGAGGAGGGCTCTGACGAGGGTGAACACCAGGAAAGCTGCAGGTCCAGATGGCATATCTGGGCGAGTACTGAAGACCTGTGCTAATCAGCTAGCTCCAGTGTTCACCACAATATTCAAGTCCGTGGTCCCCGCCTGCCTCAAGAGATCCACTATTGTCCCTGTGCCTAAGAATGCTTCTCCAGCATGCTTGAATGACTACCGACCGGTGGCCCTCACCTCGTTGGTCATGAAATGCTTCGAGAGGCTGGTAAAGGACTACATCTGCGCCTTCCTCCCTCGTACCATGGACCCGCTGCCGTTTGCTTATCGTCCAAACAGATCCACGGATGATGCTGTCCCCCAAGTACTGCACACCACACACCACACTCTCTCATCTTGACAGCCGGAAGGGGGGCTATGTGAGACTGCTATTCATTGATTATAGTTCAGCTTCCAACACCATGGTCCCCACCAGACTGGCTGGCAAGTTGATTGAGCTGGGACACCCCCCTATGTGCCTGGATCCTGGACTTCCTGACCGCCAGGCCCCAGGTGGTCAGGGTGGGCAGACACACCTCCAACCCCCTCACCCTGAACACAGGATCCCCCCAGGGTTGCGTCCTCAGCCCCCTACTGTCCGCCCTGTACACACATGACTGTGTGGCCAGTAGGGATGGGGATTGAAACCCGGGACCAAAAGGACCCGGTTCCAAATTTCTCAAAACCCGGTAATCAATAAGGTCGGAGCTTATCGGTTCTGCTATCGAGCCTGTAGCTAGGGTGACCATATTTTCAAACATTAAGATAAGATAATGGCGGAGCGTGCGAAACGGTCAAGTGCTTGGCTACATTTCACTAAAGTGAAAGATATAGAGGAGGCGAAATGCCGACTGTGTTCGAGGGTCATTTCATGTAAGGAGGGAAACACGTCCTCAATGTTAAAACACAAACGACTGTCTTCGAGTAGGAACAGCATCGGTAACAACTCCAGCTGTTGCGGGACCATCCTCATCAACTCAAGGTATGCATGGATGGTGCATGCAGCCAAAGTCCCGTTCATTGACAATAATAATCCAATTGATAATAATCCAACAAACACGAATAAATTGAAGCCCATGGTGTTAGTTTAGCTTATTTAAAATGGCTAGAATAAGATAGCCAGGGCAGTGAGTGAAGTGGCAACAGCCTCTTGGTGGCTGGCTAGTTAGCTACTTAGCAGCTAGCAGGTGTCTGCCCGATCTCTTAAAGTGACAGTACACACACTTAAGTGTGAAAACGAAATACTTATTGAAACAGGCCGACATGCTCATTTTCCTGCAGAAAAACTGTTAGCGTTAAGAGCTGTCAATTTGTTTTCCCTTTTTGTTTGTGTAAAGGATAGGCTATATTTATTTTCTTTCTATTGTTTTCTTCATTGTTGGAATTTCATTTATTGCTGCTGATATATTATTTGACTATTCTTCTCATTTATGTTGATGGAGCCATGTGTGTAGGCTATTTCTTTTTCAAAATATGTTCAGAAATTAAAGTAATTCACACAAGCAATAAATGCAAGACCAGTTCTGTTAAAAATGTATTGCCGTCTGTCTCGTCTTTCCATAGAAAAGTATCGATAGTGGTATCGATAAGGACCCGGATCGTTAAGCAGGCTCGATAATGGTATCAATATCAATAAAAATGAATGATCCCCATCCTTAGTGGCCAGATTCAGCTCCAACTCCATCAAGTTTGTGGATGACACAGTGGTGGTGGGCCTGTTTCAGCTGCTGTGGTCAGGCAAGCACCTCCGCAGTCACGCTGCCAAAACAGAGACAGAGTTTCTTTCCTCAGGCCATCAGGACTGTGAACTCTGACCTCACCAGAGCCCCCACCCAGACCACACACACACGCACACACTCATTTAGGTAACGACTACATATCATTTATATATATTACATACATACAATTTCTCATATTACTATATTTTTATAGTGCTCTTACTGTAAATATCGTGTTTTTTTTAAAAGAGCTCTTACTGTAAATATTGTGTTGGTTTTTTATTGTAAATACTGTGTACTGTTAACCTTTGCACATCCCTGTTGAGCATTGCCACTTTTTCATTTCACTGCACACCCCATGTGTGTATGTGACAAATAAAGTTCTTGAATCTTGAATCCCCGACGTGAAGTGATTATCAGACACAGGCTACATAAATGATCTAACTGTAGCCAGGACATTGATGAAACTCTGTCCTGGCATTTTCACATGTTGAGAGACTGTGCAGGGATCTGGCCGTAGACATGTTGTTGTTTTAGCTCCACTGTTCCAAAGTAATGGTGCATTCAATTGTACTCGGATAAAACGTCTTCCGACATGGAAAGGCACAATAGAACAGTCATTCAAGTCGGAATTCCCAGTCGGAAACTCGGCAAGATCCAACTTTGTAGTTTACATTTGTAATGTAATTCGGTTGATTTGAGCTCAACATTACGAGATAGAAGTCTTTACTAGAGTGTGGTATTAGACTACTAACGTTCACGCACAGTGATATGTGCCGTTTCTCTTCACTGAGGCTTGCCATTCAAACATGAGTTTGCAGCGGGCGTCCATGTTTTCCCTAGCAGATGCACTGGAACATTTAGATTGGAAGTTGGGAATACCGACTCAGAATTATCGACTTCCGAGTACAATGGAATGCACCATAAGCAATGGCTTGTGGCGCTGCATTTTGAGACAAGGTAAATGGGAGTGGTTATTCACCTGGGGGTGGGCATGCTCTGAGAGGGGTTGGATTATGCTGACAGTGGCCCGTTATGACGTCTAAACGGCCTGGTTTTTAGACCATATTTTGAAAAAGGAAACTACAGAAACTTCCACATTTCACTTTTTCTCGGCTACTTAGGTCAATTGTAACATGTGGAACATGTATAAGGGCCAGGAATAAGCCGTTTTCCATAATATGTCCCCTTTAATGCATGTAAGGACACTGGATTGACCGATATGGGGTTTGTTAATTGAATTCACAAAGTGCTGAAGCAGGCTGTAACAGTACCACTATCAAGTCTTCATGATGCAGATGCAGAGGTGGAGATTTCCAGGAAAAAGGCCAGCTAAATTGAAAGTGTCACCTAGATGTTACCTTTCTGAACAATAAGTGAAATAATGAATTCATCCCAGAGTGATGTAACTCCATTTTATATCCATTAACAGAGTCTTCCCTTAGCCAGAGACTCCATATCAATTTATTGGATTGTTTAATGTAATCATGCATAATGCAAAGGGATTAATTGAAAATGGCCGCACCAAGAAGGGGCCAATGCATTAAGGAACTACTTAGAATCAAAAGAGGATTTGCTAAATGGTCCTTCAGGCTTGAGATACTGGCAAATTAATTCAACAGTGGGCAAGAGAGAGAGCATTACCTTATTAGAAGATGAAAACCTCAGTTGTTTTGTTCCTCAGGCACACATGGCTCAAAAGCAGTTGAACATCTTTGTCCTGTGGGAAATCTCAAGTGTTAGGATGTGATGTAAGGTAAATGCATCTTCAGTCAACTTTACATAAATTAGTGTTCCAGCTATGCTACGGTTCACTGATCACACAACAAGGTCTAAATAAATCCTTGGACAACATGGAACAACTAGATGAAAAACTGAAAAACCTTTAAATGGTTCCTACTAAACTCATTAAAACTTCTTTTATGTTTTGCCGGTGGAAGAAAATGGCATCAAATCAAGAACAAATGTACTTCCTCGTAACAACCAAGCTGGGACACCTACAGCAGATGTCAGCAGCTAATCTGTTTCATTTTATTTTATTGTAATAGGTTTATAAAACTGATTAACATTTTAATTTAATATTTTACAATAACATCATATAGCATATGGCTTGGTAAAGCACAATCTCTCATCTTCCAAGCTACATTGCTCATTTATATCCAGATTATTATTAATTACCTTTAGCTGGGAACATTAACCAGCCGTCCATTGCATAAAATACATTTTGTTTTTGACCTCTGTGTCAGTTGCCTTCAATTCTGTTTCTTACTTAGGCTGGACTCCATTATCATAAAACATCCAACAGACCGATAGACAAGACATGTTCTGCCCTGGGGTAATGCACCATCCTCAGAATAACAAAACCTATCCAGGAGACGCTACATAATATTTTTTTCAGGCAATTAAAATGCTGGAAAAAATTACTTTTCTCTCTTTTCTCATCTTTCACTTTCATTTTTCTACATCTGGCCTTCATAGACAACCTACCAAGAAATAGCATTCCTCAAAACCAAAATTATTAGCATTGCTTAGGCAGTAGCCAGGGTAATGACTTTGTCATTAGTTTGAGCCATTTGTCGAGGGGAATAACAACTCAGGCCTGAAACAGGTCAGGGTATTTTTAATATTCCATTTGGGCATACTTGTTTGTTCCATGCAGAAACACTGTATCTGTGGATTTTAGTTACTTGAATACCTCAAAGCAAGTTGCAGGCAATTTTTCCAAGTCAAAATGAAACGGAACTCATAATCATATGCACACCGAGAGAGAGTGTGGTTAGGAATAAAAGACAAAGCGAGATTTCTCAGATGAAAAGCCTAAACATAGTCCAACACCCAGACAATTATTTGCAAGTGAAATAGGGCGTGTTGGGAGGGAATTTTGCAATGAGAAATTCATGGTAAAATGAATTACAGGGGTTAAGGGCACAATAAATAAAACAAAATCCCCTCATTCACAGAAGAAGAGAATCTGATTACTATGATTCATTTGGTAGATTCAGGGCTGTTTATGCATTGTAATGTGGGGTTAATTATTTTTCTGTGATCATTTCTAACACCCACCCCCATATTGACTATTACAGTCAATAGAACAAAAATGATAAGCATGACATTTAATGTGAGTTTCAGTTGGTCTTTAATGGGCGCTGCAGTGTTTGCCTCACTAACAGGTTAGAATGGGT
Organism: Hoplostethus mediterraneus; assembly: GCA_034670385.1. Taxonomy (NCBI): domain Eukaryota; kingdom Metazoa; phylum Chordata; class Actinopteri; order Trachichthyiformes; family Trachichthyidae; genus Hoplostethus; species Hoplostethus mediterraneus. The sequence goes on from JAXDDW010000064.1 coordinate 1,944,153, forward strand.
ATGTGACCAAAAACATGGCCGCATCATTGCTACAAAATGTTGAAAGGCTCTCACTGTCTAAATACATATAGACAACACTTGCCACTTGCTACTTGTCACTTGCTAATGTGTCACCAATATTTTAAAGGGGTTATAAGTACTGCCCCATAGCACAAAATGACCATAATACAGCTCTGGAAAAAATGAAGAGACCATGTATGGCAGCCATTCCATTCCTGTGAATTCCAACACAGGAACAACTCATGTCAGCGAGTTTATAGAATAAAACAAAAATGTTCATTTTACTCAAACACATACTTATAAATAGTAAAACTTGTAACCTGTGAAAAAAAGAGCTGTATATCTGTAGGGGTTGATAGGATTGTTGATCAATACCAATGACATAACAAATACTTTGCCAGGTGCTGAGATTTATGACTTTTAATATTCAGTTTCTGGCCGGTATTCTGTTTTGGAATGAAATCTTCCCACCCACTGGAGTTTGAAAACACTCCCAATAACCCATTTTTTGTTGACCATGTTCAAAGCAGAAGCAGTGCGAAATTATTATATAATAATTATAAGTAAATTATTTTTTTGAAAAAATAACAACACAAAAGTCTTTTAAATGTTGAATGTCAAATTACATGGCACACAGAAAGTACATGTCATGGGTTATCAAAATGGAGATCTCTCTCTCTCTCTCTCTCACAGAGCAGTTCCCTTGCATTCAAGTTAACGAGAGAAGTGAGAAATCAATAACCATTAATAACCACATTATTACACCAGCCTCCATTATTCGCACAAGCCACCAAGGCAATCTCTCAGTTGCCTTTCTCCTCTCTCTCTCTTTCACACTGTCCCTGTCCCCGACAGCCTTTGGGGATACTGTCGACCAATCAGAGCATTCATTAAAATCTGGGTTTATTTGACATAAAATTCTCCAGGAAGTAGATTGGATATCTCAAAAATGGTTTGATTCTGACTCAAACTCCTCTGACTTCTGATTCAGAGGAATAGAAGGCAGTCAAATTTCCCCAATTCTGAAAGAATATTTTGGATAACTTTACATTAACTTTAAATTCTTTTAAAACAATACCATGCGATTTGGAAAGGCAATTCTCATTGCACTGGATTTTGTATGCTTGTCTCTAATGATCTCTTATCTTCATCTTATCACGACCTTCTGTCGTATGGCCATTGTCTCAGCTCAAAGCCTCTAGGCCAGAGATTCAATGTAATTACCAGCACACCGCCACCCAGGAGGCTCAGAATGAGCCTGCCACTCTTTGATCATAACTGATATTGAACGGCATTTACCCTCTGGGCAAAGAGAAACTTGTTTCTTTGGCTCAGTGAACAGATGGCTGCATGATGTTGGAGGTTGTTGCTATTATTCAAAATACCTCAGAGAGAATATGGAATAGCACAAGTCTTTTTAACACTTGGAGAGCTAGAAGTGAGCACACAAATGTTTTGGTGAGGATTTGGGGTGTTTGTGCTTTGTATAACAGTAACCTCTAGTCGAACACTAAGGAAGATGCTGTCAAACATTTTCAGGATGGAATTTGTTATTCCACTCAACCACGTAAAACTGTAAAACTAAATGTTAATGATGGAATTTTCGATTCTGTTCACATCTTGTTTAAACATTCCTCTGTCCTCTGTAAACGAAAGCTTATCTGGAAGCAATGTTTACCAAAACCATTTTAAGGTGCTTTGGAATAAAGAAGAAAGATAGGTTGAGAGCTCAACAGGCAAAGGTGGATCAAAACAGGTTAGCTACAAAAAGCTCTCTTTTTGAAAGTGAACATTACAAGTGATTTATAAGAAACTGGAGGATCTTCAGATTAATATTTGTCAAAATGTTGTGCAACGGCACTGCTTCGGTATATCGGGTTGCTTAATCAACCAGGACCAACACAAAGCTGTATCCATGTGCACTATGGTCAAATGAGGCCCGTGCCAATTCTTTCTTTTGTGTTTAAATGTTTGGCAGCTGCAGTTGAGGAAAAATGGCTAGAAGCTGTTATTAAAGGCCCCATATTATGGAAAACGGTTTATTCCTGGTGCTTATACATGTTCCACAGGAAATTACTTCCCTAAGCAGCTGAGAACATTTGAAAACTGGAAGTCAACCTGTTTTTCTGTATTTTCCTTTTTCCCAAAACAGTGCCAAAGATAGGAGAAAAACGGCCCATTTAAGAAAATGGTTCTTTTGGACGTCATAAGGTGCAGATCCAGCCCCTTTCAGAGCATGCCCACGCCCAGCTGAACAACCAATCCCATTTACGTCGGCGCAAAATGCACGGCAGTGCCGCGAGCCGTTGCTTATGGTGCATTCCATTGTACGGTCTTCCTAACTAACCGAAACCGAAAACATAATCGCCCGCAGCAAACTCATGTTTGTATGGTAAGTCTCAGAATGTTACAAGCATCTAAACTCAACATCAACTACTACAGCGCCATTAGTGAAGAGAAGCGCATATCACATTTCGATGCCGTTTTATCCGAGTACACTGGAATGCACCATTACTTTCCGACGAGTGAAGCTAAAACATATCAGGAGAAATACCAACGCTCCAGTTATTATTTTGTAGGATGCAGGCAGGAGGATTCACTCAATGCAAGAAGAGGATCGTGTAAACAACCGTCCTCTTCCTACAATGAGTGAATCCTCTTGCTTTCATATACAATCTTTGTCAGAGTTGAGAGTTCAGAGTTGTTGTTAAAAAAGGTCTATTTCTGGTTAAAAACGGTCTATTTCTGTAGCGATGATTTCGATAATGTTGTCAGACACTTGTCAGACACGAATAACAATCTGAGCCTGTCAGTGGCAAAATCAAGCACTTTTAGTGGACGTGCTTTGACTGCCTGTACGTGCTGCCTGGATTACATTGGAGCCTTGAGACGCCGTTTCGCAACTGCCGGTTGAGCCGATCGACCGGAGCAACTCTGAAACTTTTGGGATCTACTTAAAGGTATGATTTTTTTTTTTGTGGACATTGTGGAAAAATCCCGGAATTACCCTTTATGGAAGATTGTACATGAGGGAGAAAAGGTTAGATCAAGGGAGCGTGCAAGCAGGTGTGATCCAGGACAGCTAGGAGTGGGTGGAGACTGGAAAGTAAAGGTAGGCCCAATCCCAATGTCCTTACTCACACTGTTAAATCGTCAAGTGCATGGGGCTCTCTCACAGGCTTTTTGAACCCTTTATGCACACTTTCCGTAAGTCCGTAAGTCTGCATTTCGAGCAAGCGAGTGGTTGTGGATAAGGAGGAAGCATACTAGCTGGGGAGCATGCTAAGGTAAGCGCCGCTGGGTTGAGTCCACTAATTTGATTGCCATTTTCCCTATAGCTCCCAGCCTAGGCCTCACATGAGAGGGCGCAAGTAGAGCTGTGGGAACATTGGTCACAAAGAAAAAAGGTATTATGTTATTAATTTGAGATGTCCTGATATTCCTTTATTGTTGAATGTGTTTTTAAATTAACATGTTAAAGGGCCCATATTATGGAAAACCGTTTTTTCCTGGTGCTTATACATTTCTTCCCTAAGCAGTTGTGAAAATTTGATATTTGGAAGTCAACCCGTTTTTCTGTATTTTCGTTTTTCACAACACGTTGCCAAAGATAGGAGAGAAACGCCACATTTCAGAAAATGACATCAGCTCTGCATCATCAGGATAAGTCCAGCCCCTCTCAGAGCATGTTGAACAACCCCCCCAATTAACGCCGCACCCCCAATTAACGCCGCACCTGTGAGACTGTGTATGTTTGAGCCGGAGTCTGCTAACGTCGTCAAGTTTGTTTACCTTTAGCAGAATGGGCGCTCTGCTCCCGCCCCCACCAGGCGATTGGCCGCCTCACTCCGTGCTCCGATTGGTCGTGAGGCGGCCAATCAGAGCAGTGCTCATTACATACAACCTCCACGCCCTCAAAACAGCCTGTTCTTCACAGTGGAAAAAATGAGAAACTGAAACATACACCACAGAAGCTGGTTTTAGGATTTTTTTTTATATAGACTTCACAAATGTCTTGTAAATACGCCCAGGAACAGTTTTAAATAGCCCAAATTAGTGCAATACCCCCCCTTTAACATGTTTTATTTTTATTCTTTATTATAAGGAAGGTTGTGACCAAAGTAGAGTGTAGCCTATCACTGTTTTCTTTCCTTTTTAAATAAGTTGTTTTTAGTATGTTGGAAGGCTCTTTTGTGTTAGAGCTAACTTGTAACAAAGGAGGGGGGGAGTTGAGGTTGCAGGTTGAGTGCCGTATAGCTACTGAGCCCCTGTTTGCTGTGTTTAGTGTGTTTATAGTGTCAGGTTGGTCCAATTCATTGGTGCTATATGTGTCATGGTAATTTGGTTTCTTTTTTATTTAATGTGTGTCTTATTGGTTTGTTGTTTGGTGTGGGTAGCGTGCCCCTTAATAGGCCCACTGGCCTCCGGTCTGGGCCCTCCTGCCTTTCCTCCTGCCCTTGGTTGGATTTAGTTCAGGCCAAGTAGTTTAAACCCCCAGTATCATTGACCCTTTCTTTTTAATGTCACCACAGTTGCTCCACCTATTGATTGTCTTATATTTTTAATGTAACTTTAACCCTTGGAAATGTTAATAAAATATGGTTATTTTTGATACAGGAGCCTCTGTTCAGTTCATTCTGGGCTTTTACCTGAGCGGGATTGTTTTGTTGGGCGATAAATAGCCTTGAGGTTCCCTCACTCCTATAAGTGAGGGTGGTGTTATCAGACATTTATTACATCGCTGTAACATAGTAATTATTGTGTAAGATTAATTGACAAGGAGTGTGCCACAGTGTGGAATAGAGTAGCGCAGTGTAGCGCTGTGTGATTGTATTTATGGGATTGTACTGTGTCATACTGTGGTTTTGAGGGGGCTCTGTACTGCCAGCTAGGGAAGTTCCAAGTATAGGCATGGTGGCACATACATACACTCTCCCAATCATTAACCTAAAGAGGATTCGAATACCCCCCCCCTCGCACTCACACACACTGTATAGTTGTGTTGGATGTTGTTGGATCAGATACACAGGTTTGTATTGGTATGTTAATGCTGAGTCAAGGCTAGACATTAGATTGCAAGGGTAAAGTTGTGATTTGGTGGCATAGAGGAGGGTGGTTCCAGATCACTGGAATACACCGTTGAGCCTTCTTGAGGTGTCGTAGGCCCAACTCAACAAAACATCAGTGAAGGAAAGTGCCCACTTGATAACCCCAATGACATGCTGCATACCACTGTTGGCTATGTCACGCCCTCCACTTCTGCCTCCTAGCAGCACCCAGTATGTCTCTTTTTCTGTGCCTGTGTGTATGTGTACCGAACACATACACACATACACACATACACACAGGCACACATACACACATCATCAACCTCTCGCTCCTGCTCTGCCTCCACACACCTGCAGTTCATCTACCATCATCCCCAGTTTTGAAACCCCGGCCTTCCACCCACTCATCGCCAGATCGTTGTTTGTACTACAGTCAGTTTTGCACTTGGCCGCTTTGTAGTAGTATTACTCAGAGTATTCCCTTCCCTGCTCGCCTGTCTGCCTGCCGGCTTTCTCCGCCAGTCATCCTGTCTGCCTATCTCCCTGCTCGGTCCACCCTGTTCCTCCACCTGCCTTATCCGCCCCAGCCTGCCCTGCCCATCTGCCCTGTCTACCCTGCTTGCCATCCTGCCCTGCCATCCTCTGTCCCTATTCCCTCATTAAAGCCCTGTTTACCTTAATTACGTCCTGTGTTCTGCATTTGGGTTCTCTGATATGGTCTTAACAGGCTAGGGTAGTTAACTGACGACTGGTGCCATCTGATGAATGACTCTGTAGATCTATGACGGTGTAGTCTGATGTTTGCTATGGTCTTCATTTGGTGGTGGTTGTATCATTTGTATTTTTATTTTTTTTAATCTGAATTGGGCTTGTACAAGTGTTTGCCTTGGATTATGGCACAAGATATAGTAACATCTTGTCCTGTGTATTAATGAATGCATCCTTGTTTTCGTTTGGTTTTATTAGCCTTTTAGAGTTAGCTTGCGTGCGTGTGTGCATGTCCCTCCCTCCCTTTAAACCAGTTTAAGGAGCTTACACCTTGTGTCCGCAAACCTGTCTATCTGGTTCCTTACGATCCCCATGCACACACTTTATCTCCACCAATGTACCAGGCTTTTGTGTATCATGGTCTGAGTACAGTCAGAATCCACCAAAGCCTGATTTGTGCCTCCTTGCATTCTTAGGAGAATGCAACACATCCCTTTCTGACTGGGGGAGGAGGCCGATGACCCGAACCACCTGACCTACCTCCATCACAGGGCACTTTCTGGAAGTGCCTGGACCACCCTCAGCCAGCACTCCTGCCCAGGTGTCTGAGGAGTCCTCGGTGGGGCTGCGTCAGCAGACACTGAGGCTGGAGCCTGTGGGGAAGAGGGAAAGTGGGGGTTAGTACAAGGACAGTGGAGCCGTAGGAGAGAATCTTTTCTTCGGGGCTAGTGTAGGCCGGGGTGATGCGTTCTACCACGTTGAGAAGCTGCTGCGTGTAAGCAAATGGGCAGCCAGAGTCCTTTTTATAGGCAGTTTTGTTAGAAAATCCTCTGAGTCATTTAATGTCTGCATTTTTGGCAAGATGAACTGAGCCATGCGGGATAGAGAGGAGCTCATTTCTCTAGTAGGGGTGGCCAAGCGTTGCTATAGCTCATGCAGGACAGTGCGATCTTTAGCCACATGTAATTTCCAGCAGTGCCGGGCTCTGTTGTTTTTGGGAGATGGTTTGGCTCTCATGCAGCCAGACAAGGCAATGTATAAATGCTGTAGTGGAGATTCAACCTGTTGCTGTCCATCCCTGTTCAGGCACCAGTGTCACAAGTTCTGGGTTGCAGTATTTGAATAGACAGGTTCTGGACATGAGGTGTAGGTGCACACAGTTTTTCTTATCACATACACACCATATAACAGCCCAATGGTAACTTTAGAGTCTCAATTCCTGAGATCCACCTCTCTGGTCAGTGTGCGCCATTCCTCTCAACCTCACTGCAAAAAAGACCATATATACCTGAATAATCCCCAACTAATTGCAGCTGTGTCTGCTGAGGTGGCAGAGCCACTCTTTGCTCTCTGTCCAGCCGACACCCAACACACTGCCACACTTACATTTTGATACAATGATGAGTAAAAATCAAATGAACCACAACCACAGGAATACACTTAGCAATAAACTTTTTGTACAGAATAGGAACCACTGCTTTGCCAAAGCACTTTTTTAAAATTGAATTACTGTGTGACTATGCGAATTGCAAGCAAGCTGAACTTCTGGGGCTTTTTTGCAAGACCAACTCCCACATCAGCACCATCTTTCAGTTTGGATGAGGTTCATAACCATATTATGGTCTGCAATTATTTTGAGGTTCTCACTCTGAATTGGGATGTAAAACTGAGAAAAATGTATACCATGGCCAAAATAACACATCTCAATAACACAATAACACATCTCTGAACTGTTCAGGTGAAGAGCTGCAAAAAAACAATGATGATGGTGTGATTAGGCTGGCAAATGGGAAGCTATAAGCATTTAATTAGGCCGATGGCTGCTTTCATGCTATCATCACCATGATACAGTCTTAATTAACCTATTTAAAGTCTGTGGCCTGAATTTATGTCCATAATGGCCCTTTCCAGTGTGAAACGTAAGACAAATCATTGACATACTGTAGTGTAATCCCCTAGGGCTCACAATGTTTCCATCTGTACACTTTCACAGAAACATAGGCAGGTATGAATGTTGCATATGCATTATAAGAACAGGTCATGGATAGTTGTCAATATCCTGCACGTCACTTTAAAATGTGGATGCCAGTTGAAGAGGGATTACTGCCAAAGTAACTATTCAAATGTGTTTTGTTTTAAGGTTATGTCAACATATCACAGTGTTATTATAGTATATTTTTGTTAAGTACAATGCTAAATCTACAAAGACATTTAAGGCATGACACCAATACCGAGTGGTGAATTGGCATTTGGTAAACTATAGCACAGGTCAAATATTTATAGTGCTTTTCATAATGTCTTAGGTTTAGAGGTTGCCATAATCTTTTAGCACATATTTTGCAGTTGACCCAGGGTAAAGGGATAATTCTAGAATTCTACTGATAGTCACAATGAAATGATAAATTACTTTTTCACCTAATTTTCCATCTCACAATATGCACCTATTTAACAATAAATACCTAAATGTTTTGCAGTTTTTATTTTCTTGTATTTTATATCAAAATCCTTTTTTTACTTCCTGAAAAACAGTATACCTTTAGTGGTTACCATATGTACCAGGGGATGTACATACAAATTCCAACCAATAATACTATGCTAGATTTTTTTTTAATCAATCCCGCACCTCTATAAACCTTTGAACCTTGAACCAATCAAATAAAACTGCCTTTCTCTCCCTAATGGATATCTCATTGGTTTACACTGTCAGGCACTTTTGAATGACCCTTACCCGCATTATGTCCAATATCCTGTTTCAACAGGAAATATGCAGTGATGTGGTGTAAGGTCAGTAACAGGGTAGGCACTGCGTTATGAAAGCCAGATTTTACTTGTGGTAAACTTTACGCACGTGTGCAGGCACGCACACACCGGTCAGTATCAAGCAAGTTCTCATCAGCGATGACACAGGAATCAGATACAAGTGTGGCATGCAAAATGACTGCTTCTGAAATGTAACTACTAAGCACCAGTAACCTATGTTCAGCATCAGTAATAGATTACAATTTAACCATGTTTTATCTATGTAAATACACTTTTAATTCAAACCATGTGGTCTTCTCAACTCACTTAAGCAATACATTTAATATCTAAAAAAGTATGTGATCCACAACATTTCTCAGTCTCCTTCCTTCAGTGTCAACTTTAACAATATAACAACAAAACGTCCCTGTTGTCTAACACTGGGCTTTTCAAAAATACAAGAGAAAACACCCCGTACTTCACACAGACCGATAAAGAAGTCTAATAAGATCAGACAACAACACTCATCAAACGTGTAAGGAGAAAACTCGGCGTGAACCAGTCAGTTCTCCCAACGGACACTTAGATGCACTCCCTCCCAGGAAACAGTGTCCCTCCCCGGCAGTAACGACTCGGTAGGCCCCGCTATGTAGTGAAGTTGATTTGAGGCTTGTTTACCGGTTGGTCTATTACACACTCTACAGCTCTAAAACCACTGGAATCATTATATAAACAAGCACTCAAAACACTAGACAAGAAGCCATTCCGGTATCATCATTGCCACATTCTAAAAAAGTATGATCTGTTCAGCTGGGAAAACCTCATAGAATACAAAAATGTCTGCCTAGTTTATAAGATCACTCATGGATTGGCTCCTCCTCCTCTGGCTGGCTTCATCAGCCTCAAGTCCACCTCAACCAGGGCTACTAGAGGTGCGGCTAGGGGGGACTGCACGATCCCACTTAGGAAAAGTGCATTTAGCCAGGCTGTATTTTCATTCAAAGCATCCCATCAATGGAATTCAATACCCCAGTCCATCAAAGAGTGTTCATCCTACTATTCATTCAAGCACAGTGTTAAAAAGTGGCTCATTGAGAACCAACAGTGTCAGCATTGATGTGTGTGTGTGTGTGTGTGTGCGTGCGTGTGTGTGTGTGTGTGTGTGTGTGTGTGTGTGTGTGTGTGTGTGTGCGTGCGTGTGTGTGTGAGAGAGTGTGTGTGCGTATTGTGAATGCACTTTTTAAATTATTATGATGAATTGCGCCTAAACCTGTATTCAGTGATGTTTGTCTATTGTACTGTAAATGTTTTCTTTTGTTTTGTTTTTGTTTTGTCTGTATAACAAAGTAGTTGTATTTTTATTCATGCTCTAGGATGCCTATCACCATCTGGCAAAAGGGACTATTGATGGAAACTAGCTTTTTGGCTAATTCGAGTACATTTACATGTTAAATAGGTCTTTTGATATGTTGATTAATGTACACTGTCCCTTGTTTAAATAAATAAATTCAAATTCAAATTATAAAACGACATTAGCGATTTTAATCAAAAAACGTGACAATGTCATTGGCACTTACCACGATACACGGGGTGTCGGGATGTCCCACAGCATAATCTGACAGCTTCCATAAGGTTGTAGAGGAAAATTGAAACATTTCTGGTTCCGGTTAGTTGATGACAACTTGGAAGTATATTTAAAACAAAGTTCATAACTTGATTTTCAGTTTTTTATGCATTTTAAATTATTGGAAAATGACGAGATGGGCCCTAGAGGGTTAATTATGGCACAGCGACCAATTATGTCTGTGTTTGGTCAGCAACAATTAAAAACACAGGTGGTCAATTCAATATGAAGCCAAACATAAAGTTATATAAAATGTACGCTGACTTACCAATCTGTAGAACTAGGCTACTTGTATATAAAATCCATCCGTCGATCTTTCCTGGTGAACACGTCAATTACGCCGTTGTTTAACCTCTTCATGCAACAACTCACCTCATCTTTCAGTTTTCAGAGCAAGACTTCTCCTTGAGCGAGACTTCTGTTTCTGGTTTAAAAAAACCCTCTCTCTGTAGCGATCCTTTCCATAATGTTGTCAGACACTTGTCAGACACAGGAATAACAATCTGACCTGTCAGTGGCAAAAACAAGCCCTTTAGGGGACATACTTTGATTGTAGCACGTGCCCCAACAGATAATGTTGCAGCCATAACAGTGCATTTTGCGACTGCCGACTGAGGTGATCTACCGGAGCAATTCCAAAACGTTTTGTACCTATTTTGCGGTATAAATGACGAATTTGTACACATAGAGCCCAGGTTTAAAAATACCGGAATTCCCCTTTAAGTCCCACCACTGAGTCAGCCATGGCATCCAGCAGCTCAAGTTACCCCGTAGTTACCCTGATTACAAGAGCTAGCGCTTTCATCTTTGCCACGAAATGCTAGCTCGTGTTTAGCAAGGTAGCAGGTCGCATTGATAAGGTCTTTTAGTACTTCTGTTTTCTTTAACTTTTTCTTTGTGATAGGTGACATGCAGCCTTCTTTGCTCATCAAGTGCAAGGTCAATCCGAGATTTACCCAAGGTTTTCAGCGTTATCTGACTGTATGTGTGCTGACGACTTTTCATGCTTGGCTAAAGCTGTTGGCAGGTTGTTCAGATTGCAGTACCCTGCTTTTGTCCACACACTGTAGCTCATTGAAAAAAGTAGGCAAGGGTAGCAGTACAGTCGCTGACCGCTAGCACAGCCACATAGTCAATCTTTTCTTTTGTACTAGTCCTGTTTGAAATTATCGTACACTTTGCTGTCGCCTTTGTTGATGTAGGTTGGTTAAGGCTGGGGTAGGCCTCCCTCTCGCTATCATTTCTTTTTTGCTTTGAAAATACAATTTTATAAAATTGTTCAATTCTGAAATGTCCGCCATGATGAGTCAACATTATGCGTTAATCAACATTAATAAGCTATCTAGCTACAATGAAATTAACTCTGACATAGTGACATTTGCATCCAACTACGCACATTTCAAGTGGAATTTCCATTTCATACGTAAGAGCATTTCTGGCATTGTACAACATATTTACGTAAAAAGGCACAGAAGAGTTCTGCTTCTGTTGTAGAATACAGGATCGAAGTGCGCATGCGCAACAGATTTTTCCGGCTTGCATTCACAATGAATGGGCAAAAAAGCCCTGCTCATTCTACCTATTATTGACGCGTAACTGCTACAGTTCTCATCATAACGTCTAAATTATTGAAGTAATACACAAATGAAATATAGAAATCACAAGAATAAACAGAAATAATAGAAATAAAAGTTTATTATAGCCAGTGTGGGCACTGCCTACCTTGCCTACCTAGTCTGCACATCACTGGAAATACGTCTAATTAGGGAAGCAATGGTCTAAAAATACTGTTTCATTGTGACTTAAATTCATTGCTAGCCCTCAATGTTCACTCTCAGACAGTGGTGTCCAGTCCTGTGTGATGAAAGAGTCTGCACGTTTTCATTCCAACCAGGTTTTCATTCCACAAGCTGAATAGTGATGGGAAGAAAGGAACGAACAAATCTTTTTGAACAAATCTTTTTAGTCTTTTTAATGTACCGGGTTAGCAAATCGAACGGACCGACTGCTCATGAATCCCTACTCACACTGCCCACGCCCACTCACATTGCCTGCTATGAGAGACTGAGCGGCTGCTCTGAGCTGCTCGCGAACCGTTCAGTCTCTATCGGACTTCTCGGACATCTGCTCTCTCGGTTCGCGAGATGTCCGATGTCCGAGAAGTCCGATAGAGACTGAACGGTTCATCAGCTCTCTTGTTCATCTGCTCTCTCGTTCTCAAACCGTTCAGTCTCTATCGGACTTCTCGGACATCTGCTCTCTCGGTTCGCGAGATGTCCGATGTCCGATAGAGACTGAACGGTTCATCAGCTCTCTCGTTCTCGAACCTTTCGGTCTCTATCGGACTTCTCGGACAAGAAATTGGTGTCGTCAAGGTAACGCGATATGTTGCAAAGTGCTGTCCCATTCCTATTTATACAATTTCGAGCCCTTGCAGCCTCTCGCACTCAAGCACTTACCAGGTGACGTCAATTAAGTCTGTGAGGGTTCAGGGCTTAGGCTTTAGGGGGGACATTGGGATTGGGCCATTGTGTAGTTAGAGTGCAGTCATTGGCAATCAGTATTATCATTCACAGCTGCTCCTGGGGATGACACACACCTGGGGTGTATTCCAGAAAGCGGGTTTAGTGAAAACTAAGTTTGTTAACCCTGAGATGAGGGAAACTCTGGGTTTTCCGTTCCAGAAAGAGAGGTAACTCAAACTCTTGAGTCAGTTGCCATGGTTACCATGGTACTAATGAAAAGAACTCTGACATAGTGACGTTTGCATCCAACTACGCACATTTCCAGTGGAATTTTGATTTCATACGTAAGAGCATTTCTGGCATTGTTGCCATGGTTACCATGGTAACTGACTCTGTTACTGGCTGGCAGATTTTCTTTAACAAACCCTGAGTTTCTCCGTGTCTCCTCCCTCCTGCTGAGCCTGAAGCAGCTGTCAGACATGGGGTGTCCTTTCCTCTGTAACCCGATAGATGTTGAAGCCGAATTAATTCGCATAGCCTTACACTGGGAGAAGATTTTGAGACCCTGATTAGATGTACTATCATTCCCTGATGAGTACCTAATTGAACATTAACGCTATTCGTCACACTCTATCATTTATCTGAACAACATTCTCCGGCCCTACATCTAAAATATTACACACCACGGACATACTCGTTTTTTTGCCAACAGGAGTTTCCTTTATAACATGCATTTTGCATGTTATATGTTGTGCATGTTACACATGCATTTTGTACAACTCCTTTACCGGTAACTGGGAAAACATAAGGATGGCATTAAATTATGCAGTTCTACATGCAGAATTAACCTGGCATTTACTGAACATCTCACTGTGTCAATCTGCTATGGAGGTTGATGGACCCTCCTCCTGGTAATGCCCAACAATGCTCTGTTTGGTTTAGGTCTTACCTACTTGATAGATCACATCGCGTCTTTTACAACTACATGACCTCAGAGTGTTGCAATATGGACTTTGGTGTCCCACAAGGCTCTGTCCTAGGACCACTGCTATTCTCTATCTATATGCTACCACTTGGTGGCATCATTCGCAAATTTGGCATTAACTTCCATTGCTACGCCGATGACACTCAAATTTACATACCAGTCAAACCAACCGATAACACCCAATTACAAAAACTAGAGGCCTGCCTATCAGAGGTCAAATATTGGATGTCCCTAAACTTCCTACTTCTTAATGGCAGCAAAACTGAGATGCTGATTGTGGGACCAGCTAGACATAGACACTTATTTGAGAATACTACTCTCAACTTTGATAGTTGTGTAATCTCCTAGAGCCCATACGTTAAAAATCTTGGGGTAAAATTCGACCCTACCCTCTCATTCGAGTTGCACATTAAGGAGATCACTAAAACAGCGTTTTATCATCTTCGTAATATTGCCAAAATTCGACCCATGCTAACAGAGGCAGGCGCAGAAATTTTAGTACATGCCTTTGTATCATCCAGAATCGATTATTGCAATGCCCTTTTTTCGGGCTTACCTACTGGGCGCACTAAAAAATTCGACCATATAACTCCCATTCTATCCTCATTACACTGGCTACCAATTCAGGCCAGGTGTGATTTTAAGGTGCTTTTACTTATATATAAATCATTACATGGGATGGCACCGTCCTATTTATCCGATTTGATTAAACCATATAAACCGCCACGTGCCCTCAGATCTCAGGACGCTGGCTACCTGTCTATCCCAGCAGTCAAAAAGAAAACTGCAGGTAACAGAGCCTTTTCTTACTGGGCTATCAAAGTCTTTAAGTCAAGGCTAAAAACCCATTTATTGTCTCTGTCATTTGACCAGCCTTGAGGGAGTGGCTCAGTCTCGTCGCAGAGTAAGGCTAGACCAGTTAGCCCATCCTAGCTCAGGGTCCTGCCGATGGGTATTAGCATCCTGTCTACATGTCCTATTCTCCTGGTCTACCTGCTCCTGTCCACTGACGCTGGTCATGTTTGTCTGTGTGAGTGCGAGCGTGTGTGTGTGTGTGTGTGTGTGGGTGTGTCTCCTATCTGTTCCAGGCTGCAGCCTGGCAGAGTTGGCGTCTGCGTGGTCCCCCTTCCTAGGACGATGCTGACTGAGCAGGCGTTGCGTTCTCCTATGTGGGCAGAGTTGGCGCCTGCGTGGTCCCCTAGTCCTATGATGAAGCTGACTGAGTTGCCGTTGCTGTGATGCTGCCCCATCAGATCTGGATGTCCCACCAAAATGAACTCTCATATATTGTGTATACTCTGCTTGCCCAAACTCGGCATCTATTGCACGCCCAACTGTCCTGGTAGGGGGATCCCTCTCTGAGTAGCCCCTCCCAAGGTTTCGCCCTTATTTTTCCAATAAGGTTTTGTGGGAGTTTTTCCTTGTCCTCTGTGAGGGTCTAAGGCTGTGGGATGTCGTGTACTAATCATTTATTATTTTCACATGTTGGGCACTGTGAAGCCCTTAGAGACTGTAACGGTGATTAAGGGCTATACAAATAAATGTGATTTGATTTGAAAATGTGATTTGATTCCTCTCTGAGACAGCAGACAACGTGTCTTCTTATGTGATGAAGACAAGCATTCTGTTTCGGTATACAAACCCCAATTCCAATGAAGTTGGGACGTTGTGTAAAACCTTCAACCTATATTCAATTGAATACACTACAAAGACAAGATATTTAACGTTCAAACTGATAAACTTTATTGTTTTTTTGCAAATATTCACTCATTTTGAATTTGATGCCTGCAACTCATTCCAGAAAAGCTGGGACAGGGGCAACAAAAGACTGGGAAAGTTGAGGAATGCTCAAAAAACACCTGTTTGGAACATTCCACAGGTGAACATGTTAATTGGAAACAGGTGAGTGTCATGATTGGGTATAAAAGGAGCATCCCTGAAAGGCTCAGTCGTTCACAAGCAAGGATGGGGCGAGGGTCACCACTTTGTGAACAACTGCGTGAGCAAATAGTCCAACAGTTTAAGAACAACGTTTCTCAACGTACAATTGCAAGGAATTTAGGGATTTCATCATCTACAGTCCATAATATCAAAAGATTCAGAGAATCTGGAGAAATCTCTGCACGTAAGCGACAAGGCCGAAAATCAACATTGAATGCCCGTGACCTTCGATCCCTCAGTTCGCTGCATTAAAAACTGACATAATTCTGTAAAGGATATTACCAGGTGGGCTCAGGAACACTTCAGAAAACCATTGTCAGTTAACACAGTTCGTCACTACATCTACAAGTGCAAGTTAAAACTCTACCATGCAAAGCGAAAGCCATATGTCAACAACACCCAGAAACACCGCCGGCTTCTCTGGGCCCAAGCTCATCTGGGATGGACTGACGCAAAGTGGAAAAGTGTGCTGTGGTCTGACGAGTCCACATTTCAAATTGTTTTTGGAAATCATGGACGTCGTGTCCTCTGGGCTAAAGAGGAAAAGGACCATCCAGATTGTTATCAGCGCAAAGTTCAAAAGCCAGCATCTGTGATGGTATGGGGGTGTGTTAGTGCCCATGGCATGGGTAACTTGCACATCTGTGAAGGCACCATTAATGCTGAAAGGTGCATACAGGTTTTGGAGCAACATATGCTGCCATCCAAGCAATGTCTTTTTCAGGGACGTGCCTGCTTATTTCAGCAAGACAATGCCAATCCACATTCTGCACGTGTTACAACAGCGTGGCTTCGTAATAAAAGAGTGCGGGTACTAGACTGGCCTGCCTGCAGTCCAGACCTGTCTCCCATTGAAAATGGGTGGCGCATTATGAAGCGCAATATACGACAACGGAGACCCCGGACTGTTGAGCAACTGAAGTCGTACATCAAGCAAGAATGGGAAAGAATTCCACCTACAAAGCTTCAACAATTAGTGTCCTCAGTTCCCAAACGCTTATTGAGTGTTGTTAAAAGGAAAGGTGATGTAACACAGTGGTAAACATGCCCCTGTACCAGCTTTTTGGAACGTGTTGCAGGCATCAAATTCAAAATGAGTGAATATTTGCAAAAAAACAATAAAGTTTATCAGTTTGAACATTAAATATCTTGTCTTTGTAGTGTATTCAATTGAATATAGGTTGAAAAGGATTTGCAAATCATTGTATTCTGTTTTTATTTACGTTTCACACAACGTCTCAACTTCATTGGAATTGGGGTTTGTACTTTAAACTACTATATGTGGCAAGATCTCTGGAGTATTGAGTACTGCAAGGAGTTCTGTTGTGGCAGGAGGCTCAACAAAGCAGATAACACCACCAGTAACTGTTGGGAAAAATGACACACACACACACACCCTGGGGGGTGATTGGCTCCCTCCGGGGATGCCTTCAGCCACTGGTTGCCCAGTGTTCTGGCGCAGGGCCAGCTCTTCTGCCTGTCAGAGGTGGTGGCGGTGGCTCTCCACCCGTTGCGGGCCTCTGCCTTCTTTCTGTTGGCTGAGTAGAACGTTGAAATAGCCACTGAATGATATTTACTTTGTTTAATATGTCAAATATGATTCAAACCAAAGTGAGGTACAATCATGAACCTATAGGCCTAAGCAAAATATGCCTTACCTGTTTGAAGTATGTTTTTATATTTCATTTTCAGCTGCTTCCAAGTGCGCACGCCAATTCTCTCTCCTTTCCCACTGCAGCTGTGTTGCTTTTCTTTCTGAAAATGTGCTCATACTCGCCATAAACACGTATTAACACTTCTAACTCCAGTGGGGTGAAGTAGGACAACCTTTTTTTTGCCCGGTTGCCATAGTGAATCGTAGTATCGGACCTCCATTGATGATGACTTTTTATTGTCATCAAGCACGTGCTTAACTCAGGGTGAACATACTCAGAGTTGATTGAACTAACTCAGATCAGCTGTTCTGGAGCCGAAAACTCAGTTTCCTATCTCGGGGTTAATCAACTCAGAGTTCAGGGTTAGTTAGTGGAACCTGCTTTCTGGAATGGACCCCTGAAGGAGCTTGTAAACTGCTTACCTGCCTATTCATCTATTTATGCTAGTCAGTCTCTCCTAACACAGAGCAGGGATGGCCCTCTCCTCCATCGGTGTGGTAAGTGCCACCCCCGACGATGGCTTAGTGGCAACATTGCTAGCCCTTAAATAAAGGTTTGACTGCGTTGTTTGCCCTGGACTAAAAGGCTAGTAGCTCATAATTAAAGTTGTCTGAGAATGCAGTTAGCCCTGAACTAAGTGCTATGTGGGTTAGAAGACATTGCACTAAGGTTTCTTGATAATCACCAAAAAAGTTTTTACCATTTACATCAAAACACAGTACTTTAATTGTCATTGCAGCATAAAATTGGAAATCAGAAATGATAGATAATATTGCTGTTCTTTTTATATTTTAAATCACACTGAGACTTATTTGTTATGGTTGTATTACTATTGTTCAGCTGCCTTGCACAAGCCTGTTTCCCCTTGGAATTTTTTTTTTCCTGTTCGTTCTCAGATGTCGTGTATCTTACTTTGCCTGATATGACGACAGACGATTGAAACATCAGCAGGAATAACAAAAACTGCCACCAAGGACTGCCTTGACTTATGGCCGAATCCCAATTCACCCCTTGGCCCTACCCCTTAGCCCTTCCCCTCCGTTTTGCGCGTTCACGTGAAGGGGTAGGGGTGTCCCAATTCTCTTGTGATCGAGGGGTAGGGCCAAGTGCAAGGGCTACATGGCCCTCCAAACGGAGATTTTTTCAGGGGCACACTACAAACCGAGGGCTATGAGAAATCTCCCAGAATGACCTGCGAATCAACTGGAAGATCATGGGGAACGCTACACTACCATCAAAGTGAACCACAGATGTAGTATTTTCTTCGTTAATAAAGATTTAAAAAAATATTCTAACCGTGGTATTATCTTAGTTTAATGTTGTTTCAATGTATTATAGACCATTTCTTTATAACAAGCATAACAAAAAATCGCTAATATGCCGATGTCTGTACTTCGCTAGTTAGTTATGTTACAACATTGTTTTTAGGCTGATTTGTGCATGACAGTCCCGCATTTTGACATATTTACATGTCGCATTTCCCCCCTTTGATGGCATGTGACGCCCAAAATATAACTAAATTCCAGCAGCGAAGTTGCTGCACTTGTTACGGCTCCTCTAATATCAGTGCAGACTGGCAGGGTAACGTTAGGAGCACGGCTTGCTAGACTACAGAGCACCGCTACCGCTATTCTGTCAAGAAGTGGACTGGTAATGAAGCAGTGGTCTTTTTTATTTGATGACTTGTTTGATCGATTGGTAGTGTGAAAGGTATAAATTGTGAACGAATCGCGAGCGTCCATGCTTTTCTATCTCCATCAGATGAACAGCAAATGTCACTGATAATACCATTATTGCCATAGTAATCTCCGATAACAAACTCGTCCCATCTGCTTATGTAAACGTCATCGATGACGTATCAGGGTCTTGAAGGGTTGTCCCAATTCTTAGGGAGAGATTTCTACCACTACCCCTTGTGACTCTCTTCCGAGGGCCAAGCCGAAGCCGTAGGGGTGAAAATGAGAAATGGGATTCGACCTAAAAGACAGTGGGATTTACAACAAATAATATGATGAAAGTTGTGCTCAACTATCTAACTCAGACATGCATCACCTCAATGCCTTCATATCCATGGAGGGTATAATAAACGACTCCGAGAGCTTTCAAAATTGCTTCTGAGAGGATAAAAAGACTGCATTCATTCTGGCTACAATGCCTTGTGTTCTCTCTTTCTCCACACACATGTACACTCATTCACTGATTAACTGGAAAAATATGCAGACATACACCCTTTAATTAACTACAAAACAATTTGTGGTGACATTCATTGAGTTTAACATCACTGTATAAATTGTTGAATATGGTTAAATATCATGTATGCATTTAAACAACATTCAAGGTTACACTGGGTGTCAGTTCCATAAGAGACACAAATTACCTTTACTGCATGGCATTTCAAATTAAAGTATTGAAATAGGCAAGTTGAATAAGAAGTTGACTTATTTACAGCAACTGCCTGGGCGAGTAATTGCAGGGGGTAGTTTATAATAGTTTTCTAGAAAATATAGCAATGGCTTGCTCCAGGACATCAAATGTTACGGCTGTGATGTTAGTGTATGCAATGGAAGAAAGTATGCAATGGAAAAGTGTAATAAACAATGACAATATAACAATGACAATATTGTGAAATGCTTGAAAGTTTGTCAACCCTTTTTATATGATAGAAATTGAGTTACCATGCAATCATTATTTAATCAATATTAGCCTTTTCTTCTTAACTACATGTGTGTATTTGTTTGGACCATATGGTTATGTTTAACTCCACATCTGCACCGGCGACAATAGCAGCATGCCCTACAGGAATGACCCCTATGGAAGTAGATCTGTGCCATCGGTGTTTGAATATGAATTTCTAACACTGAATTTTTTCAGCATCAAAATCAGACTTTGAATTTTAAAAAACATCAAATTTCTAGCACTGATTTTTTTTCACCTCTGAATTTATTTCAACAGTTGAAAAAAATTCAGAGTAAAAAAAATTCATGTCTCAAAATATTCTGTTTTTAAAAATTCGACATGTAAAAAAATTCAACATCTCAAAAAAATTCAGCGTAAAAAAATTCAACATCTCAAAAAAATTCAGTGTAAAAAAATTCAATCCAAAAAAATTTCAGTGTAAAAAACTTCAATATCTCGAAAAATTCAGTGTAAATAATTTCAGTCTCAAAAAATTCAGTGTAAAAAGATACAGAGTCAACATCCGGGTAACCAGGGAGAAGCAATAGATCCCTGTCTCAATTCATCCAACGTCCAGCCAATCAGGTTACACTCCACTGGTCATGTGACACCGACATAGGTAGGACAGATCGGCCATGTCGACCAACGCCAGTGATGGCGCTTCGGTAAGTCTGTTTACTGTATTTGCCATTTGTGTTCGTAAAATTGAGTAATAGATATTACTTGACACGTTGCACATTAACCGGATTTATTGAACAATAGCTACACTGAACTTTTAATGAGGCGGCGTTCGTGAAAACTGCGTTAGCAACTAGCTAACGGTATGTGAGCATACTTTGGGTTTTGGGGCAGCGAGGATGACTCAATTAGTTATTTTTGTGTAATTTGGGCTTTAACTAGCGCCCCGACAGACTCGGAGCTCGGAAATTCCGACATTCGTGTATAACTTGAACGCACCATTAGTCGTAGCACACAAACGCCGGGCTCTCAATGCGCGCTCCCTGCTTTACCTGTAAATGGCCCAGCCTGCCCACCAGAAGCTGCATTCATCAGCTCCTCTTTGACCAAACCGGCCCGAACCGCGGGTGTTGATACTCGGACCCGACGTCTAGGACCAGCCCGGTCGGGTTTGATCTGGCAAGCGCGGCCCGTTAAGAACTCTATGCTGTGACGTGGGGCCGCTCCGGTAGCTCACCTGGTAGAGCCGTATCACCAGGGCTTCCTGCAGTGGCCCAGATTCGAGTTCGTTCTCACTTAACGGGACAAATTTGTTATGTTGATTTTCTAATACAGAAGTGTTTCTACTGAATTATCATTCCATTCCAGAGGTTTTTATCTTATGTTTACTACTGTTGAGAGTTGAAGAGAGATTATTTTAGGCATAATCAAGCATGTTTAATAAGCCTGAATTTGTGTCTTTTCCTATAGAGAGATATTATTTTGTTGTATAACTTGTATAAAATTGTTGTATAATCTATACAGAGGAGGCATACTTTAAGTGTCCTCTTTTTTGGAAATCACAATATGGTCACCCTAATTAAAGTCCAGTAACATTTAGCTGTTTAAAGCATAATCTTTGTACTGCTGGTTTGTAATACCCTTCTTACTTTTTCTGTGTTGTTTGTGATGACAGGGCAGTCATGGTGATAATATTTTGCAATCAGCCCGCCACTTATTACATTTACTCAGCTCGTCTGGTCAACAGGGCGCAGCCAGTGGTGGAGTCACAAATCAACATATGAGGTTTAGTATTAAACATTAAGTCATGTACATATGGCTTATTTTACCTATACTTTGTAGATGTATTGATGATTAATAAATATTCTTGGATACAATCCTGCAGAGAACAGAGACGGACAGAATCAGTTCAAATGGAAATGACCAGGTGAAGAGAAGTTTGTTATTTTAATGTATAACATTAGCCTTTCACTTAAGGCTAATGTAAAATTAATTCTGAAATGAAAAAAATCATAGTAGGATTTGCTAATAATAAATAATCTTCTAATGTAATCACAAAACAGATGAGGTTGTAGTTCATGTTTTATTTATTTTTGTATTTTTATAGGTCCTTTCCAGGTATTTTCACCAGGGGCAGAGGGAAGAGGCGCTTTCCCGCAGCAAGTCCTGTCAAGAGGCCTAAACCATTGGATGTAGCTTTCTATTTGTTGCCAAAGCAATGTGAAAAAAACCCAAAACAGCAGGAGCAAATTGTCCATATGCATGCAGGACTGGGCCGTAGGACTGCTCATCTAGATGAAAGCACAACACATGAAGAGGTAATAACATGCAATTAGTTATTTAGGCTAGTTGTACTGTAGGCTGTGAAGTTACAAGGATTTGCTAGTTTGTCATGCAGTGTCATCGATGCTATTTCTGATTTCAATGACAAGTTTTGACACTCTTTTTGGGGAAGATTACACTTGTATCCATTTTTTCCTTACCGTTATGTGATGCCCTCAAAGTTTTATTCCCAAAATTGGGGACAGTTACTGGTGGGTGGCTGCTATACAAATCTTCAGGTGGGCCAACACAAGTTTGTGTGTTAGTGTTGCTCTGTCATAAAACAAACAAAAAACTTTTAAAGAATTCCTCGAAGTAATCTCTGTACATTTATTATTAAGCATGCCTATGTTACATTTTTGTTTTATTCTATTAGGTCATGCCTACCTGCAAATCAGCCACTGTAAACTAATAATTGTATTTGTAACAGTTAAGTAAAAAAAAACTGTTGAAAGTTTGCATTGTAATTTTCCTCTCCTGGTTTCTATAGGTGGATGGGGTAGCTGACAACTCTCTCTTGTGGCTCCTGATGATACTGGCTATACAGGCATGATGCTGAAGTCTGTAACTCGTGGGGCTAAAAATCTATTCATAGCCCCAATTTAAGAAGAACTCAGTACAAATCCCCTACCACTAACTGATGAAGCATTCAGTAACATGCCAAAAGCCACATGTCAGAAGTGGTGCAGTTCCCCTTCCACTCCTGACAGAACACATCAAGTCTTGTGATGTCATGGATGTTGGCAGTGACGATAACCTGGCTAATGTGGAAACCAGTGAGCTCGAAGAGAGAAAATGTAAGAATTCTTAATATTCAGCCTTTGTGAGTATATTGTATAGTATTAAACAACAGAAACAGTTTTTTGAAAATAACACTGTTCTTACCTGGAACTTCTCAACAGCAGATATGCAGGAATGTCCTGTCTGCACAAATATGTTTCCTACTGACTTCATCGAGGTACACGCTTCCTCATGTGTGGAAAGGTATCTATTTACTTTTTATTGTCAATGTCTTTTCTGTCTTTGTTTTACATGCTGTGCAGTTGTAACACAAATCATTTTATGAGGGTAGGGCAGGAAAAGAGGTGATGCATGAAAGCATTGTAATTGAGGAAGAGCAAGCAGCAATGCCTGGACCATCCAGAAGTTCCGCAGCTGTTACAGATGGTAGGTGCTGTTCAGGCTTAGCAGTGACATAGGAAAGTTAAGGAGGATACAATGTTATATTTGAATGTTAAATTATTTTTTGCTATCTTGACAGCAAGCATTAATAATGAAACAACCACATTTCCATTTTTTTCATATTAGGCTGGTTAACCGTCAGTGACCCCACCAAGGCCATATCTCAGTGTGCTGGCAGTTCTCTACGTATTCATGAAACAGAGAGTCCCTTACTTCTCAGCATGGACATCAGAAAAAGCCCTGCTGAGCAGGACATGGCACTAATCTCCTTCTACAAGCGACCTAATGTGGAATGGGGACGACCCCTGAATTGCAAACTTGAAGGTGGCTCCAATTACAAGTTCCAGTTGTCCAAAACTAACTAAAGTATTTACCCTGTCTTTATTCTGTCAAACCGTACATTGTGTTACAGTAGATACTGCTATTGGAGAGGGGGTAACTCGTTTTTTTTTCTCAACATGAATAGAAAAGCTGAGGTCAGGGTTTTGCATAAATTTTGGTATGTATGTAATAGCATCCTTCCAAATGCAATGTTTATTTTAAGCTGTATATACATATATATACATGTCACCATATTTTTTAATATGATTCTGTCCATATACGCTTATGGTATTTTAATAGGTTTGCTTTATCATGGAAGTTCAAAGGGTTCTTCTAAATGTATAATGCCTGTATTGATGATCTAGGGTCTCCAGTCCATCACAAAACTAAAATGCATCTTCTGACAACCATTCACTCTCACATTCATACCTAGTGGAAAGAGCAATGTTAACCTGCATGTCTTTGTACTCTGTAAGGAGGCCTATTACTTTTTATTGTTGTTCTTAATTCATGTTTTTAATGTCTTAACAGCAAATTCAAATCTTACACGGCTTTTTGAAGGGGAGCCTGGCCATTTAGTCCCCTCAGCCTCTCACTTTCTTGTGGAAAGTGACATATTCATGGTGGCGGGGAGAATGATAGGCCACTCCTTTCTTCATGGAGGACCATGTCTGCAGGGACTCAGCCCTGCTGTTGTACATGTTCTGCTTGGTGGGAGTCCTGAAACTGCCACCGTTACACTGGAGGACTGTCCAGACCTGGACATCAGAGAAACAATCAGGCTTGTATGTTTGATTAAAAAATGTTTTTTCTTTCAGTAATACGTTGTACAATGGGGTACCCTTTTATTGTGTATCCATTGTCCTTGATGAGTGATGTTATATAGCTTATTGTCTTGAAGCTTGAAGGGGGATCCATACTGTCCGATAAGGATAAACAAAGCGTCCAGGACTTGGCTTATGCGTGGGACCTCCCTTCCCTAACTGAGAACAACAGGAGGTGGCTTTTTGAGAAGCTGTTGATCCATGCTGTGAGTGAAAGTTTGAGAAATGTCTGTCCAAACATAAGTCAGTTAATGTTTTGTTTTGTTTTTTATCCTGTGAGTGATGTTTTGGTTATAAATGCACATTGCTAAGTTTCTAAAAAAATGTCTTGACAAAATTAAAATGCTGCACTTTTTCCTGATGGTTTCTATTCTCGCTGTCTTATTACTATTAACAGGTAATAGGACGTGTCACAAGGCAAATTAAGTAGCTGAGACGAGGTCTTAAAGAAACCCCAATGTGGACACTGGTGACCCAAAGACCTGACACAGTGGCCTTGCTTTTTCCTAAAGACGTGGCAGGGAATGTCAGCGCTGAGGTTAATTTTAATTACTCTGATCTTTTAGTGTTATATTCGTAGTAAATATTATGGTTCATACCTGGTCGGCATCTATTACTGTCCGTTTTCAATCTTGTTCTTGTTATTTATGTCTTCCTACATACATAACCCACAATTGACATCATGGGTATCAACCAGTTATGTTTGACCAAAGAGTGCAAAGAGTATGCATTTAAGAATCAAAAATCAAAGTCTTTCTCATGCTATTTTTTCAATGCATTTACTTCAGCGAATCACATGGCCTCGTGAGGATGACAGCGATGATGAAGATTGTTCCATTGAAACCAAGTGCCGCATGTCAGGCTATCTGCGACAGTTCATAGCTAATGGCAGGTTCACTTGTCTTAAGGGTTTGGCTAATCTTCTATTCAATGTAAGCTGTTCGTGCCATAGTGGGCTATTTATTCTGATGACTAATCATCATCCATTTGAATCTACTCCATAGCAACACCAACTGAACTGGCCAACCTGGTCAAATTCTGGACCGGATGGGAGGTCCTACCACAGAGTCTCTCTGTTGAAGTCATCGAGGGCAGATACCCCACAGCCTCCACCTGTTTTGAGACCTTGCGCATCCCAGGGCATTACAAGGATTACACATCTTTTAAACATGACATCCTGGCCTGTATTTGCACTTGCCATACAGGATTTGGTCTTGTGTGAGTGACATCTGGGCCTCTATTTACACTTGTCAGACAAGGTTGTTTAAGTAAAATGTTGTTTTTAAGCTTGTTCAGATTCATCTGACAGTATGGAGCCCACTTCAAGACTTGTTGGCTGAATTGTTGTATTTGTAGAACTATAACTTGAATGGTAACCCACAGATGCTGTCCTTACTCTGGTTTGACACATCAGATGTTTAAAATATTGAAGTTGTTAAAAGGTGGACTTGCACTGATTTTATTTTCACATTTGTTACAGAGTTGAAAGTTCTTTGCATTATCACAAAACATCTGTGAAGCTCAGTGTGACGCCTCTGGTCACTTTAGGGGAGGGATGAACGGCAACACAGAGCCCGAGGTGAGGGGAGACAAGCGGTCCTTTATTGCAGTCAGAAAACAGGCCCACGGGCCAAACAAAGGGACACTTTTCAGTGTTGCCGGCTTCTGTCGCCAGCGCGTGCCGCTGTCTCTCTTTATCTGGTCTCCCTCCCAGCTTCACTGTGAGGGATTTTAAAGACAGGTTAATTGGGGAACAATCAGGCTAACCCCTCA
This sequence comes from Hoplostethus mediterraneus, assembly GCA_034670385.1. NCBI lineage: Eukaryota > Metazoa > Chordata > Actinopteri > Trachichthyiformes > Trachichthyidae > Hoplostethus > Hoplostethus mediterraneus. The sequence continues at coordinate 1,970,374 of JAXDDW010000064.1, forward strand.
CAGGTGCGTCTACCTCCCCACTAAGCCCCTGCCCCTTCCCTCCGCCCACAGCTGCTGGCAGGACCACACCCCCCCTGCCACACTCAGCTTTGTGGTATGTTGTGGTATGTCTATGTGGTATGTTAAGTTACATGCTGGTTTTGGTATGAGTGGCAGTTTACAAGGAATACATTAAACAATCTGCACTCAAATAAACCATTAATGTTTAAACAAAAGTTTAAAGTGGACTCAACTGTACTTTTCACTGTTATAACTGAAGGGAATGAAAGTCTGCAAAAACATTAAAAGATCAACACAAAACTGAAGTCTTTCTGATGAGTTTATTCAGAGATCATGAAATTGCTCACAAAATTGAACAGCAGCAATGTAAATGTCGCTGCCAAAAGACTGAGATGCAAATCTTGGGTCAACTGCATCTCTTAAAGATGTCAGTTGTCCATCGGTCAGTGGGCATGCTGTGTGTGGAACAATGATGCTCAAGTGGTCATCACGAGGAAGTCCACTGTTTTCCCACTCAATGTCAGGAATATCCATGCCCTGCAAATAGAGAGCATTTTAGATTGTGTGAAGTAACAGTAGGCACACTTTAAAATACTTTGTGCTCGTAGCTTCTAATTCAATAGCTTAAACATGTGAACTAAATGATTCGTTCAAATCACATATTTGCACGTACCGCTGTGTTATCTGGTCCTTAGGAATATAATATATAATATATAATATACTATACTTAGGAAAAGCCACAGACTAAGAGAACTGTAGTTTTTATGTAAACAAAGGTATTTACATAAGACAAACCAAAAAAGTCTGTCAGAAAACAAACACACAAACAAAACAAAAACTTTTGTATTACAAAATCTATCTATAACAAATTTGTCCCGTTAAGTGGCCCGAACGCGAATTTGGGCCACTGCAGGACTGTATTTACCCTTTACAGCAGGCACATCCTGACAGCTGAGAATATTACCCCCAAATTCCACTGGATGCGTGTGCGTTGCGGAACGGCTGCGCTGCGTGTCCGCTCCATGCTCCGCCGTCCATCAACACCCACCAGTTACGTTTGTGGTGAGCTGCGGTGCGGCTCCGCCGGACAGCGAGAATGACGAGGACCCACGAGATCTCGCGAATTCACGCATAATCGCGCGATATAGCAGGATGTAGCTTCTATAAAGAGCACCACAAAACTATTTTTAAACCTCTGACCTGTTGACTTCCGGCCTGCCTCTACCCATCATGACGTTTTCAAGGTGTAGTGCAGGGAAACATGATCCTCCGTGAACACGTATTTTATTTTGAAATTAACTGGATGTTTTATTTTGTTTCTGCGCGCGACTTCCGGTCCCGCACAATCTGCTCTGTGCTGAATTGCTGCGGCAGTGCTCCGGCGTCCGGCAAAAATAGAAGCTCTGCGTATCTGCTGCGGAGGCTCCGGAGCACCACAGCTGTGACGGAGCCGGAACGCAGCGGAGCCGCAGCCGGTGGAAGCACACACATTGACTTTAATTGAAACGTATCGGCTCCGCTGCCGTGCCGGAGCGGAGACGCAAAATTTGGGGGTTACTGTCAAATATACTATAATATATACTGTTAAATATGAAAGGAGGCTGAAAATCACAGGATACGTCTGTTCTGAAAAGTCAGCGGTCCTGAAATGTGTGTTTCTCTTCTATAATACACATTCTACATCTCGGAGGCGACGTCTTTCCACATACAGGCTTCCTTCACCTTTCAACCTTCACCTGACACAACACCCGCGGGAGAAGCAGGCAGGTCCGTGGAGTTGTGCACCGGACGCGCGTCCCCCCCTGGGCGGCGGCGGCCAAAATGAAAACCCTGACTAACTTACAGCAACCACGATATGCTGTCACCAACTGTCACGGTTTAATGTACTGTCAGTCGTCATACTCACCGAAGCGCCATCTCTCCTGTTGCTCGACATGGCTGAGCAGCCGGCTTCTTCTTCTTCTTCTTCTTCTTCTTCTTCTTCTTCTTCTTCTTCTTCTTCTTCTTCCAGGGCTATCCTTCTGTGTCACATGACCAGTGGAGCGTAACCTGATTGGCTGGACGTTGGATGAATTGAGACAGGGATCGATTGCTTCTCCCTGGTTACCCGGATGTTGACTCTGTATCTTTTTACACTGAATTTTTTGAGACTGAAATTTTTTACACTGAATTTTTCGAGATATTGAATTTTTTTACACTGAAAATTTTTTTTGAGATTGAATTTTTTTACACTGAATTTTTCTGAGATGTTGAATTTTTTTACGCTGAATTCTTTTGAGATGTTTACATGTCGAATTTTTAAAAACGGAATATTTTGAGACATCATTTTTTTTTACACTGAAATCTTTTACACTGAATTTTTTGAGATATTGAATTTTTTTTGAAGAGGTGAAAAAAAATCAGTGCTAGAAATTTGATGTTTTTTAAAATTCAAAGTGATTTTGATGCTGAAAAAATTCAGTGTTAGAAATTCATATTCAAACTCCGATGGCACAGATCTACTTCCATAGACCACAGTCTGTCAGGGCTCATCAGCCACTAAATGTAGACGATGTTATTTTAGTTTTGAGACGAAATGGTGACAGCATTGTAGAGTGTAAAGAAGCAAAATTTCACAGACTGAAGCTTAATTAATTATTATTTTTTATTAAAGTATTATTTGGAGACCTTAGCTCTGGCATTACAAACAATATAAAATATATTGAATGGCAAAAGGTAACTGCACTAGTAAATATAGTTAGGTCAGAGCCCTAAATCATGGATGAGGTTAAGAAGATGTGGTGTGACTTCAAGTGTATTACTGCACTCAACACAAGTGTGTGGGCCAATGGAGGGGGGAGGGGGGGGGGGGGGCAATGGAGGAGGACAGGGGGCCCCACTGGAGGAGAGGGGACCCCAGTGCTCTTTCCATGATTTGTATCCTGGGCCAAACTGCCTGATGACTTGGGAGACACAGATCCACCTGCCCAGATGGAACTTTAGAGGGAGCTTCATAAAGACTTTATGAAGTATTATTACTTGTGTGTGCTTTGTTATAATGTAGCCTACTTTAATTAACAGATTCTGACTATAAGACCCTGGTGTCTCCAGCAAACTGATTGAAGTTCAGAGGAGAGAACTGATTGCGCCACAGCCATTGTGCACTGCTATAGCCTTAATATAGTGATGTTTTAACAACCTATTAATTGGTCATGTGAAGGTGTAGACTTATTCTTACTCCCCAATAATGTACTATTTTGGTGACAAACCTATTTACTCAAGATGTTAAAAAAAGGTTAACCACTCATGTATCACTATGTAAACATAGCAAACGTTTATAGTATAGATTACATCCTAATACAAGGTAGTGAAAGAAAAAACCTCTAAAGAAAATGTCACCCACATTCATACTTTGGCATTATCCTTTTTTTTTGCCAACTTGCAATATTGGACTCAAAAGATTGTGTACGCATGATGTCAAGTATGTGTACAGGTACACACATTCTCAGTGACCATTTGATTTTTATAAAATTGTGTGGGAAGTGGTGTACACACACATTTTGTGTGAATGCATTGTTTATACATTTGGCCTCTTGTGTCCTATACTGTAATTGCTGCTGATTCTCATACCCAGAATTGTATGCTTAGTTCCTGAAACATGTTTGAAAAAACTTTATTAAACTGAAAAAACTTCATCTGAGGTCCAAACTGTGTCATTAGACAAAAGAAAAGACACTCCTGAGTGCCCCAGACATGTTGGTAAAGGTGATTGTCCATTTAAAGGCTAAACCAGACCAAATGTTTTATGGAGCCAAAAAGACAATCTGGTTTCTGCTAGAGACGAGGCAAATTGCATTGTTCACATTTTGAATCCTCTTCTTTTCCTTCCCCTTCCTCCTGTGCTATCATGCTGACATACTTGCTCCCTTCTGTTTTTGTCATTTGCCAGATTTGCCCCAGGCCTTTTTCATCACTCCGTCTCTCGCCATTGGAATTTCGGGATTGCAATGCTAAAAATAAGCAATTGCTTACAAGGGACAAGATGTTTTTATATTGTGTCTATTTGTATTGTATGCAGTTTCTCCTTTAAGCATGACACACCGAGACATTTTTCCTGATACATACAAATGGCTAATAAAATTGTATTCGAAACTTGAACAAGATTATCAACCGTGAACTTGATTATCACAACCAGCTACCATGCACTCATCTGAATTCTTCCCATCACCAAGAGGGAAGTTTATCCCTCTTGGCACCCCTGCTACCTACTCTGCACCATAATTTACATGTTCTTTGTGTTCTCTCCTCTACCATTGTGCCACTTTTTCACCTTCCCTGGCAAACTGAAAAGCAATTCCCTCCATCTCTGCCTCGGTTGCCCATTTTCCCCTCTTCATGATTTCCCACCTCCCTGTCATTACTTTTAGTCTCAGTCCATGGGAACATAGGAGGCGTGTGATATACATACGACGGGAACACGTTGAGTCGTGGGAAGACTGATCCTTTTAACTAACTTGCAACCACTGTGTGTGTATGTGTGTACAAGGTCGAATGGTTGTCTCAGTACGTACTGTATGTCTGCATGCACGTGCATGCATTCATGAGTGTGGTTCTCTGGACCATATGGTTATTGTTAACTCTCTCCACATCTCCACACTGGCAACAATAGCAGTATGCCCTACAGGAATGACCACAGTCTGTCAGGGCTCATCAGCCACATAGTAAATGTAGACGACATGGGCGACAAGACCCCAGCTTCATTCCAGTGCTGTATGATAGAACCCAACCACCTTTGACCTGCACAATCAACTCCATTTTCTCCACAGGAAAACATCAAGGCCCATCGTCTGACCATATCCATGGGATCTAATCAAATTGTTGTTCTTGAACTTGCCTTCACTTGGGTGACGTTACTGCACTGAGCTCATATTTATTCACCGTTGGCCTCATTAAATGTAAAAACACATGATCATAAATCCTTGGTTCTCTGGTTCTATGTCAAGCTAATTCAAAACAGTTATAAGTATAAAAGGTATGCTTTCTTTCTCTTGATAAGCACTTAAACTGGTCCAATCAAATGTATTGATGCAGTATTATTATTATTGAGGCCACATTGAATACAATTCAATGTGTGCCAAAGCATAATGGTTTTCCTCAAATTAACAATTGATTCATCTTAATTGGCTTATCAAACTATCACAAATAAAGTAAGGGAATATGTTGTGTCGTGCCCATTTGCTGCAGAATTTGTAATACCTAATCACCATTGCTACTCTCAAAGATAAAGTCAAAATATGACTTCTTTGGGTAGTGTAGGTCATGAAAATGTTAATACATCTTGTAAATCTATGAAACTACTATTTCACAAATGCTTGTACCTTTGCCAACCTGGTCCTGGAGCAGTCAGTAAATTACTTTTCTTCACCATTATTGGACTAGTCGCCAGTCTTTGTTTAAGAAAATATTAAGATTGACTGCTATGAGCAATGAGAGGGGGGATGGAGGGAGGGGGGCTGTGGGAGATGGAAGGGAAGAAAGGGTTTTTATGGGGTTTGTTTCATGGCCCAGAGGCCCCTGCTAAGACCCCCGATGAGACCCCCTGGATCTCTAAGCTACCTCCTCCCTACTAGGCAGCCCACACATCATAAATCCCTTGCATTTTGACAGAAGGTTGAGAATAGAGAAGAAAAGCTTCTCACAGTCTCATAGAAAGGGACACAGAATGAACATGCATGCTTTCTCTGTCTTACTCACAAACATGTACATATACATATACGTGTATACACACACACACACACACACACACACACACACACACACAAGCATATTCATACACACTCTTATTCCAATAACTGCATAAGAAGTCAAATATACAGTCAAATATATTGTGTAAGATCTTTCTGTCATACAACAGGCAAAGGAAATGTTTGTGGCTTCATTTCAGATGGTTTCGAAAATTAATATCGGATGTATTGAAAGCGACCTGCAATTTACTTCATTGTGTGGTTCTCCATTCAAGGTGAGTAAAAGGCTAAGAGCAAAAGACTCTCAGCTCCTCTGTGCTGATTAGAGAATAATGGGCCATTGAATGGCATAATTTTATGGCTGGGTTATTTCAGATGAGATAGAGAATGGTGGTGTGTTAACTGCGATACTCTGGAAGCTGAATTCTAAATCTCTCATTAGGCATTACTTTCCAGAATTGACTGGAGATTTACTGTAAAATAACAAAGGACACTTGCCTTGAAAGGTTTTTTGGAAGTAATTTAAATGACCCTGTGATACAGTCTATGTGCTGAGTTATCTCAACTGATAACACAGCAACTAATACACCTGATCACAATCAATCAGCCACATGCAGTATATAAACAGCAGCCTTATTAATTTACCTGTTTCCAGTGTTCTTGACAAACCCAGCACAGTCTTACTCTTCTTAAGACAAAGACAACTGAACTATATTATACCAAATCATTTTCATGGCATTTCAGCTTTATACGTAAACAATAGATAGAAAGAAAAAAAATGGTGGAGATAGAAGGGATAATATGCAACAAAGGTCATGAGTGAATGAATGAATGAGGTCATGAATTCTCATTTTCACCCCTACGGCTTCGGCTTGGCCCTTCAGCTTGGCCCTCGGAACAGAGTCACAAGGGGTAGTGGTAGAAATCTCTCCCTAAGAAATGGGACAACCCTTCAAGACCCTGATACGTCATCGATGACGTTTACTTAAATGGACATGACGAGTTTGTTATCGGAGATTACTATGGCAATAATGGTATCACAGTGACATTTGCTGTTCATCTGATGGAGATAGAAAAGCAGGGACGCTCGCGATTCGTTCACAATTTATACGTTTCACACTACCAATCGATCAAACAAGTCATCAAATAAAAAAGACCACTGCTTCATTACCAGACCACTTCCTGACAGAATAGCGTTAGCGGTGCTCTGTAGTCTGCACTGGTATTAGAGGAGCCGTAACAAGAGCAGCAACTTCGCTGCTGGACTTTAGTTATATTTCAGGCATCATATGTCATCATGCGACATATTCTGTCATGCACAAATCAGCCTAAAAACAATGTTGTAACGTTAACTAGCGAGGTAGAGACATTGGCATATTAGCAATTTTTTGTTATGCTTGTTATAAAGAAAAGGTCTATAATACATTGAAACTACATTAAACTAAGATAATACCACAGTTAGAATATTTTTTTAATCTTTATTAATGAAGAAAATACTACATCTGTGGTTCACTTTGGATGGTAGTGTAGCGGTCGCCAAGATCTTCCAGTTGATTTGCAAGTAATTCTGGGAGACTTCTCCTAGCCCTCGGTTTGTAGTGTGCCCCTGAAAAATCTCCGTTTGGAGGGCCATGTAGCCCTGGCACTTCGCCCTACCCCTCGATCCCAAGAGAAATGGGACACCCCTACCCCTTCACGTGAACGCGCAAAACGGAGGGGAAGGGCTTAGGGGTAGGGCCACGGGGTGAATTGAGATTCGGCCTTAAACACCTTAAAACACCTTAATCAACTGAATCGACTGTCTATTGATGTTTTTGTGGAATTTTGCGAAATATAAGGCAATCAAACTGCTTGACAGACTGTGGGAAAGTCTTTAAAATGCTGGAGTCACAGTTTTTCTGCCCTCATTGTGAGTCACCATCCTTAGTCATCAATTCAACTCAACTTTATTTATAAGTATATGCGTCCGGTTAGATCTGTCGGTAGAGCATGAGACTCTTAGACTCAGAGTCGTGGGTTTGAGCCCCACATAGCTTTGACTATCATCTTTGTAAGTTGCTTTGGATTAAAGCATCTGCTTAATGACTGTAATTTAAATGTAATGTAACTGACCAAAGTGCTGTACCACTTTATATAACTAAAAGCTGACATGGACCACCACAATACACAGAACAAAACACAGAGAGAGCAATCATACAGGCACATTAGGTAACCTCAAACGCCTGGGAAAAGAGATGAGTTTTTAGGTGGGATGTTAATGGTGGGGGCAGAACTGCAAAAGACTATTGCACAGCCTCACAGAGACAGCTAAGGCACCATCGCCCTTGAGCTTGGGCAAAGACTGTGGGACAGAAAAAAACATTTGGTCAGAAGAACTAAGGTGTCCTACAGGTGGAATGGGGGCAAAGGAGATCGGCAATGTAAGAAGGGGCCAACCCAGTTAGTGCCTTTTAAAACAAACAACAAAACCTTAAAATCAATTCTGTAGCAAACTGGCAAGCAAGAGGAATGGTTTGATTTTAGCAATATTTTGAGCTGAAAGAAGCTGCATTTAGTGTGTCAAATCTGAAAGCCAAATTGAAAATCAAGATTTCTGGCATATGGTTTGATGTAGGAGGACAGGCTGTTAAATATGCTTCTAATGGAGTCAGAGGGGGGACAAATAAATATTAGGGTCACCAACCAAAATTGTCAGGAAACCCAGAAGTAATACTTCAGCATTCCTTTTTACAATATGATAAACTATATGTTGTTTTCCCCATACTCTCTCTCAGTAGTTAGTTGCCAGAGACGAGGCTCCAATATTTGAGGCGTGCACTGGTTGTTAGGGTCAGACTCATGGCTTTTGTCACAGGTAGTCATCTCTCCTTCTCCTGGTTTTGTGTCTCTCTCCACTGCACACTGTCTAGCAGAGCAGATATGCTATGAAATAACCTTAGAAAATATTAGCTGATGATTCCAATAAATATAGCAGCTTGTTCCATTTCAACTTTTTTGAAAGTTGAAATGGTTGAAATGGTTGTGTGTATTTGACAAAGTTTATTTGTCAAATACACACACGGGGTGTGCAGTGAAATGAAAAAAGTGGCAATGCTCAACAGAAATGTGCAAAGGGCAAAATAACAGGTTCACACTATCTACAATAAAAAACCAACACAATATTTACAGTATTACAGTAAGAGCTCTATATAAAAAAACAACACAATATTTACAGTAAGAGCACTTTGGAAATAAATATATAGTAAAAAGGGAAATCGTATGTATGTAATATAATATAAATTATGTATAGTCATTACCTAAGTGTGTGAGTGCATAAGAGGGGCAGTGTGTGGGTCTTGGTGGGGGCCCTGGTGAGGTTGGAGTTCACAGTCCTGATGGCCTGAGGAAAGAAACTCTGTCTCAGACTCTCTGTTTTGGCAGCGTGACTACAGAGGCGTTTGCCTGACCGCAGCAGCTGAAACAGTCTGTTGTTAGGGTGGTGAGGATCCTTCATGATCCTGCGGGCTCTGGTTCTGCACCTCCTGGTGTATAAGTCCTGTAGGGTGGGGAGTGTAGTTCCAATAGTGCGTTCAGCCGAACTTCTTCCATGGAGCCCACTGTCGCTCAAAAAGTGACGGATAGTGCGATCAGACACTGATGTACCTTGACCTTGGAGTTGCGCTTGTATCTCTTTGGAAGTTGTCCTTGGCTGTTTTTCTACCATTCGCACTATCCTTCTGTTCAATCTGTGGTCGATTTTCCTCTTGCGGCCACGTCCAGGAAGGTTGGCTACAGTCCCATGGACCTTAAACTTCTTAATAATATTTGCAACTGTAGTCACAGGAACATCAAGCTGCTTGGAGATAGTCGTGTAGCCTTTACCTTTAACATGCTTGTCTATAATTTTCTTTCTGATCTCCTCAGACAACTCTCTCCTTTGCTTTCTCTGGTCCATGTTCAGTGTCGTGCACACGATGATACCAAACAGCAGTGTGACTTCTTTTCTCCATTTAAATAGGCTGAAAGACAGGTGTGATACTAATTAAAGAAAACATATCACTTTATATCACTAATATCACTATAATCTAATCACTAAAAACTGTATAATAATTATTTATAATCTTTTCTAAGGGGTACCAACAAATCTGTCCAGGCCATTTTAGAATATCTTTGTAGAATAAGCAATAATGTATTTATTTTCACAGTTTCTTTGCTTTAGTCTATGACATACTAAAGGCATGCAGGTATACATGAGAAAATTGCTTTTAATTTCATCACTTTTCAGGAGGAATGAAGCATTGTTTCAATGTCCACGTCTGTATGTGCCTTGAATGCGTCACTGTTTGATGGCAATTATATTACTTAAGATTCAGACAAGCTGGTAAAGACAGGGGACTAGGAGAGGAAGAGGACACATTCTGGCTGTCTGCCCAGAGAGAAATAAAATGTCAGACTGTGCCATGGAGTCTGTGACCTCTTGACCTTATATGCAAATCATTTGAGAATTGACAGTGAAGAAGTCGACTTCCTGAGAGGAAACAGACTTCTTATTCCCCTCAGGTGGTGAAAGGCAGGATTAAGTTCAGGATGGGCTTTTTAAACATGATAAGCATTTTTGACATTGAATCAATGTAAAAGCTGGAGGCTGGTGTATCTCATTTTATCTGCATTGGGGATGAAAGTGCAATACATGTACAACATGCGCAATATAAGTGCAACATTAAATTACATAAGAATGGTTTATAATCAGTACATCTTCTATGATTGTTTCTCATCTGAAAATAAGCTTATGTATTCTTTGCAGTTTGCAATATTAAGCTTTGTGTGAATTTCCAGGATAATAGTTTGTTAATGATGTAACATGCAGTTGAAGTCGTCCACTCACCTTATTTGGTAACAATTTACATTAACTACTAGAGACATTTTTACATATATATTGGACATATTTATATTTAATCTACACCACTAAATCAGTTACCTTTACTCATCCAGGGAAGGTTTGCTGAGCATGCATGCTCTTTTTCAGTAATGTCCTGTTTCAACTGTTGTCCACTTCCTAAGCACAGAATTCTTATGAGTGTGCTGTTAGACCTGGATCAGTTTCCAAAGCACTGTGTGTTGCAACATGTTCATCTCACTTGATCTGATAGTCAAGGATGGACAACAAAACAAAATCAATATGCAGGACAAAGGCACTGATATCCAAATAATCCTGGCTGATACTGCTTTGATTGACGTTTGATCTGTGAATTGCAATGGATTTTCTTGTTTTATTTTCCCCCTCAGCATTGCCATTGACCGTCTGGGTAACCTGTTAGCCTAGTGTCACGCACAACAGCCGTCACTCTCCAAGTTGGCACATTCGTCCGCATCAAGGGAGAGAAAAAGGGGAGCCAGATCGATTGTTGTTAATTATGCGGATGTAAAGAGGGATGGCACACACTGGCCTGTTTCTCCTCTGGAGGAGTCAATAAAGGTCAGGCAATTAGTTTTTTTTCCTCCCAGCTTTTTTTTCTAATGGATTCGATAATGGCTCCCTGGAGATGGACGCTGCCTCTACATTATCAGACTAGTATTCCAAAAACACAATTATCTAGTCTCATCCTCAGCTCCCCCACCCTGAACCCACTGCCCGCATTTTCACACTCCCACACACACTTGCAGAGTAATGTGATAAAAGTCATGAGGACACCGGTCAGTTGGTCAATTTGTTTGAAGTTAGCATGGTCTTATGACTGCCATTTCTAAAAGAGAAAGACTTATTGGTTAGGTTGCCAAGAACTTTTTTTTCTCAACTTTGAACTGTCTGCGTGTGGATTCATTTAATAGTAATAGTAAAAAAAAAAAAAGGTTTTTATAGTTAAATAGTATTTTAAAAAGTATTTTTGTAAGGCTTGTCACCACCGACACCTACCTTCAAACTATTATTATAAGCTTTTGATTGAAGTTTAGAAATGCCTTTCACTTTGAAATTTTCTGGCAACATAATACAGCTTTCCCATACTTTTGTCTTATATAACTTAGTTACAAACTGCTTCAAAATAAAAAGCACACACGTTAACATATCACTTATTAATTATATATTTTTAGTTGTGGCACGGTGGCGCAGTGCTTGCACTGCTTGCACTGCTGCCTCACAGCAAGAAGGTCCTGGGTTCGATTCCCGCCTGGGGCGCTGTTGAGTCTGGGGTGCCCAGGTGGGTTATCTCCCGGGCCTTTCTGTGTGGAGTTGCATGTTCTCCCCGTGCTCACGTGGGTCTCCTCCTGTAAAAAAGAACCCCATCTAAAAACATGCAACATCCTGTCCCATCCCTGACGAAGATGGTGACGTACATCAAGGAATTGGTCCCCGGGCGCTGGTGTTGTCGGCTGCCCTCTGCTCCCTGGCTGGCACTGGAGGAGGGTCGGCAGGGATAGGTTAGATGCAGTATTCATTCAACTCGGACACTTCCCCTGCATGTGTGTGTGTGTGTTGTGTCGGCGGCCACTTCCCCTGCATGTGTTGAGTTGCAAATAAAGTCAATCTTAATCTTATCTCTTTAAAATAATGTGGATACAACAGTGATTTGTATTACTTTTCAACTAAAACTAGAAACAGATGTGTTGCAGATCAATTTTAAGAGGGCACTTAAATAATAGACGATGAATGACGTCATGCAGGCTTTCCTAATGTGTCCCCTGTTAACAGTTGGACTGAAATGACATTTTGATAACCATTATTCTCATCTGAGCTCCTCCATTTTGGTTATTCTTCTACAATTTCCTTAATAGTGGCTTACAATAGTGGCACAGTGAAACCAACATTTTATGATTTAGTTTGCATACAATGCCTTGAACGAATGAGCAAAACTGGGAGTCTGCGGCAAGGGGACAAAGAGACAGAGAGAAAGAGACTTGGGTATTATAGTTTCTGACTGAAAAAAGATGTTTGAAACAGTTAAGCAGCTGATATCAAAGACACATTTCCCCCCCAAAAAACAGCAAAGATAAGAATAAACCACAAATAATGTGTGTTTGAAGACCCTTTGAAGTATAGTATGGTGCATTTACTAATCCTTAAACTGTGTGTGACACTTTATAAAACATCATATGAGCTATAAGTGCAATGACAGCCCTGGCCATTCATTGAGTGGACTGCCCACTCACTTTTAGCATTTAAAAAAAAAAGAAAAGAAAAAAGTCACATGTGGCTCTTGAAGTGGTTGCATAACCAACTAAAATCATATGTTGTTATAGCCTGCATAATGTTATTATTTAGGACTACACAATGCTTTGAATTTACTAAACTTGGAAAGCATACAGTATTTCTATCACACACCTTCGCATGATTGTTATGAAAAGTGAAATATGATATGACAGCGATTTTCAACTTTCAGATTGTATAAGTCAATTGGTATTGTTGAAGTCCTCTTATCTGACTGATTATAAATTATGATACAGTAGATGCAGATATCCAGCACTACATGAGTAGCTACGTACCCTACACATACAGCCCTGCAAAGTCTCTGTCGTCTATAGCCAAATTGGCCACACCATAAAGATTGCCTTTTTATTTCAATGACAAACAAGAACCGTGAAAAAGAAGGGGTTTTTCATGACTTCGCACTGCACTGGTCTTAATTTGGTTTGTCAGAATGACCAATTAAAACCTGCTATCACCCCTAGACTAGTCCCTATCTCTCTCCTTCCCTCCTCCTTCCATTTTTCTCAGTTTCTCCATGTGCAGCTGTAAATATAATCTGTCTCCATGAGCAGCTGAGAAATTAAATGCTCTTGCTCTGGCCTCAGCTTGCCTCTTGCTCGGTATAAATAATGGGCTGTTTTCACAATGGCTGCAGAACCATCATAACTCCATTATATGATGCATCATATTCCAGGTGCTATGCCGTTTTTTCTGTCTCCCACTTTCTCAGCTCTGCTGACAGTTTTACCACACAAACCTTTTCAAATGAGAAATATAAATAGCTCGTCTTGCTGTTTCATCTTTTTTATGATTGCAGTGAGTAGAACTGGAAAGAGATTTTTTTTTTTAACTCAAACTATACTATTGAGTATACAATATCAATAATATCATATGATATAATCATATTGTATACTGTGGCCAATTGCAGGTTCCACTGAACCAATCTACTGCAATTTAAAGAGAAATTCTATCCAATCTTCTGTTTACCTAGAAATTGTTAGGTTCTCAAAAAAATGTTGGAATGGGTTTTTCCTTGTGTATTTCTGTAACTTTCCATTCCCGTTCCAGTTCCAGGTGACATGCATTTTGCATTGTGTAACGATTAGGCAAAATAGCCCATCCCCATGCACACTATTATGCTATGATGTATATGAAGAATCACTGGTGCGATTATACATAGTTGCGATAAAAAGTTTGTGAACCTTTTTGAACTGCCTGCATTCCTTCTAAAATGTGATCTGATCTTCATGGAATTCAAAACAAAATGTGATTTAACAAATAACACACCAAAAAAATTGCTTTTACATTTTTTTATTCAACATTTTGTTCAAACATTAACAGCCTAAGCTGGCAAAAGTATGTTAAGAATAATAACTTCTATGAAAGGGGGTAATTCAAGTGACATTCAGGTGTCAAGAGATCAGTTGAAGTGGAAAATACCCCAGTCAAACAAAATTTCAGAAGACCTCCACAGAAGTTATTGAGGCTCAAAATGCTGGAAAGGTTACAAAAGCATTTCCAAAAACTTGGGTCTCCATCAATCTACAGTCAGACAGATTGTATATGTTACAGTAAATGTGGGAAATTGGTAAATGCTCAGAGGATTCTTTCTGTTGACAACGTGGAGCTGCTTCGTCTGCTGTACGGATCATCATCACTGTGGATACCTTCACCTTGTCCAGACACTGACACTCGGATGTTGTGTCATTCCAAAGGGGCGGTAGGAACCAAATCAAAGGAAACTTAACTAAGGAGGAGTCAATTTATTTACACTTTTTTTCCCCCTGAGATCTCAGATTATTTTTTTGTTGGGCCCAACTGATTTAAAACTGCTGTTTTAAAGATACTCAGGGTTGACTAACAACTTTAAAGGAACCTTCAAAATAAAGACTATTGAGAACTGATCTGAACCAAAGTGGTCAACCAGTGAACACATTTAATTTTGTTGTATATGTTGTACATTTGTGTACATTTATTTGTCCTAATTTTGGTTTCATGGTATATTTGAGCTGGTAATTTTGAGTTGTAAAGCCAATTTGGGTTCTAATGAAAACCTTGGGTTAAAAAGAGAAATGAACCAGAGAAATGAAACAGAAGAAACTTTTATGAATATATATTCTTTATTATCCTTCCTAAACCAGTGGTTGTGTGTGTTTTTGTGTGCTGGAGGTCTCACTGCTCTCATGTAGAGTTGCTACTTCCAATCTCCTTACCTTACCCTAGTGAATTTAGTGAACCTAAGAACTAGATACATTTGTAACCAAGCAGAACTGTATTATAGATATTTTGAAGAACCCCAGAGATTCCTCACCAAGAGGGAGGTTACAGGTGAAAAGAGTTACAACTAGAAATGCTAATTAACACAGCATATAACACAGCATGGGCCATATGTATAAACCAGGCGTACGCACGAAAAGTGTACTTACGTCACTTTCCACGCAGGTTCCAAATGTATAAAAATCCACGGGCGACGAGAATGTGCGTACCGGTACGCATCTTTCACACCGCCACTTTCCACGCAAGTTTCCAAATGTATAAAAATCCACGGGCAGCGAGAATGTGCGTACCGGTAGGCATCCTGCACACCATGCGTACCATACGCATTTTTTGTTGCGAGTTGGCAAAAAAGGTTAATAAAAGTGTGAATTTGGGTGACATTTTATTTAGAGCTTTTTTCTTTCACTACATTGTGTTAGGATGTAATCTATAGTTTAAAAAAACCTTCACTATGATTACATAGTGATGCGTGAGTGGTTAACAACCTTTTTTGACAAGCCTTCATTTCGTTCTATCTTGAGTAAATATGTTTGTCACTATGCATTATATTAATTATAATGATAATGATCTTTATATAAATAAACAAATAAATACATGATTTTTATATAAATCATCATCATCATTTTCTAGCCGCTCATCCGGGGCCGGGTCGCGGAGGCAGTAGGCTCAGCAGGGATCTCCAGACGTCCTTCACCACAGCCCCACCTTCCAGTTCCCCCTGGGGGATCCCGAGGCGTTCCCAGGCCAGAAGGGTTATATAATCTCTCCAACGGACTCTAGGTCTGCCCCGAGGTCTCCTCCCAGTTGGAGATGCCCGGAACACCTCCAAGGGGAGGCGCCCGGGGGACATCCTAATCAGATGTCCGAACCACCTCAGCTGACTCCTTTCGACGCGAAGGAGCAGCGGCTCTACTCCGAGCTCCTCCCGGATGTCCGTGCTCCTCACCCTATCTCTAAGGGTGAGGCCAGCCACCCTATGGAGGAAGCTCATTTCGGCCACTTGTATCCGCGATCTTATTCTTTCAGTCACTACCCAAAGCTTGTGACCATAGGTGAGGGTTGGAACAAAGATGGACCAGTAAATCGAGAGCTTCGCCTTGCGGCTCAGCTCCCTCTTCACCACAACGGACAGGTACAACGTCCGCATTACTGCAGACGCCGCACCTATCCGCCTGTCCATCTCCCGCCCCATTCTGCCCTCACTCGTGAACAAGACCCCGAGATACTTGAACTCCTTCACTTGGGGAAGTACTTCCTCCCCAACCCGAAGGGAGCACTCTACCGTTTTCCGTGAGAGTACCATGGCCTCAGACTTGGAGGTGCTGACTCTCATCCCAACCGCTTCACACTCAGCCACAAATCGCCCCAGTGCATGCTCGAGGTCTCGGTCTGACGGAGCCATCAGAACCACATCGAGCGATGAGCGAACTCCCATGTCCCCTCCAGCAGCCCTGCAAGGGTAAAGAGCTGGTCCGCCGTCCCACGGCCAGGACAGAAGCCGCTTTGCTCCTCCTGAATCCGAGGTTTGACAATTTTTATATAAATAAAGATTATTATTCTGTATCCTATTATTGGGGAGTAAGAATAACCTACACTATATAAAGGCTGTAGCCGTGCATAATGGCTGTGCCAAATGATACAATGGCTGCTTTGGCGTTGCTGGAAGATATTGCTATTGCGCAATTTAGGCGAGAACGAGTCTTCAGAGACTGTACTGATTTTCTGGTCCATGATGTTGACTGGCTAATGCGCCGCTTTGGATTTCCAAGAGCTGTTCTCTTCAAATTGTGTGCTGAACTGGGCCCTGTGTTGGAACGGCACTCTCGGAGAACCCCTGCCATCCCCGTCCATCTACAGGTATTGACAACAATCAGGTTTTTAGTGACGGGGACGTTTCAGCTGAAGCTTGCGGACAGATCAGGGATATCCTGAGCTGCCCTGAGCCGGGTCATGCCCATGGCGTGGGGTGGCATAATTTCTTTGAGTAATAGATACATCAGGTTCCCACACAGTAGCTGAACAGGCCAACATCAAAATGCAATTTGCAGCGATGTCCGGTTTCCCAAATGTAATATATGTATATAATATTGTTTTGTATAATATGTATATAATATTTTAGACCCTCAGGTGACAATGGGTATGCATTGAAGCCTTGGTTATACCATTTACAAACCCCCAGAGCACACAACAGACGTGCTGTAATGTGGTGCACAGCCGTGCGCTCTGTGGTAGGGCGTTGCATTGGGCTTTTAAAAGGGAGATGGTTTCGGTTACTTTCTGTCATTCAACTTGTTTCATTTGGTTGGTAATACCAGAGCTTAGGCTTCTAAATAATACGCGTTTTCTTCTGTCACAGTTTGCGCTATCGGAAAAATAGCGGTTTCTGAAAGCTGAGACGTTGCGCTTTACAGGTGTCACTGGTGTCATTACGGTAATTTCACTCGCACCTCTCCCGGAAGCGTGCGAACTGTTATTACACTCTTATAACATGCAGTAAATTGTAAATAACTGCCAGATATTGAAAGTTCCAAGTTTTCTGGGAAAACGGGCAAAAGCACTTACTCACAGGACATTTTCTGACCCTTTTATAGTCAAGATAAGCAAAAAAGTCCAGGTGGACATATTGAGGCTTAGGTGTTAAAGGGTTAAGAGATTTTGATCTTGATGGTTGGATGATTTTGATGGTCATCAGGTTGTAAATCTGTTTCATGCAAATGAGGGAAACTCTGATGGGCAAATTCAAGAAACTCAGTCGGAAAAACATCAAGAAACATCAAGAAACATCAAGAAACCCAATTCAACTGTCCTGTAACCCGTCCTGTAACTACGTTTGGACCTGGCTGAAATTTCTTCTCTTAGCTCAACTACCAGACCAGCTCCCAAATAGCTAGGAACACCTTAACTTCCACCTGGTACACCCACCCAAGTTCACCCCAGCAACCAACTAGTAACATCCTAGTAAATAACTAATACCACCCTAGCAACCACCAACTAACACACGAGAAACCACCTGCTACCAACCTAGCAACCTTTAGACACATCCTTGTAACCACCTAGTACACATAGTAGCAACCACTTTGAAACACCATTTCAACCAATTCATAAACACTACTAACAACCTTGTTCAACCCTATCAACCACATAGTAACTCCATAAAAACACATAGAAACAACCTAGCAACCACCTAGTATACCCTAGCAACCACAGAGTAACACCCAATCAATCAGTCCTTGTTATTCGGACTCCCAGATTTAGCTTCCTCCGTCTTTTATTTTCATGATCCTGTGCATTTTCCTGCAAAGTCATCAGCTACACCATTAACATTTTTACAGATGCTGCGCCATCTGTTGGTTTTGGGGGATTCCTTACTTTGACCCCTTCCATTCGTCCTATGTCTAAATCACGGTTCCACCGAGGATTACTTAGCCCCTGTCCAGCATTTCTCACAGCATTCGGCCAGCAATTTTTATTAAGACCTTCACATCTCTGAGAGTACCGCTGTCTGAAGAGAAAACTATTAGCCTTTTGTAGCTTTTAGGTCACCTCAATTTTGCCATGCGCATCATCCGCCTTCATGTCTCACTTATTAGATATTGTGAAATCTGTTCCCAACCTTGCCGATAACATTGTTTTGGATCCAGGCTGTCAGTCAGATCTCTGCTTCTGGTCCCTGCTATGCAATCATTGGAATGGCATCTCCTTCTTTTACAACGATTTTGTCGATACCTCTACGTCCCTACAATTTTTCACAGATGCAGCTGCTTCAGCTATCCAGCAGTTATCTGATCTTAAAAACATTTTGAGTTTGGATGGAGTTTGATGCCGCTTATTAATCAATGTAAACAAATGTGTGGCATAGCTGTGATACATCAGATTTAAGGCTAAAAATGACCAGACCACGCTATAAAACACAGATAAAAATTGAATGTAGCGTAGTTCACACCAATATTACGATTTTATTTGTATAATCCTTAGTTGTGCTAACTACATATTAATAGTCTTCATTATATATATCAACACTTTACATGTCATTGCAATCAATTCCTGGTTTGTATTTAGCCCACAATGTCCCAATCTGTCTGGTTATTTTAACAGCATACTGTCTGGCATGTCTGATGTAAAAGCTTTTTAATAGATTGTTGTATGGAAATGTAGTGCATCCCTCTTCTCTCTTTATTCCACTCTTCTTGTCATTCTGCCTGGGGTTTCTTTTCAATGGTGCTATAGCATTGAACTCTGTCAAAAGTAAACTGACCACATTTTCTCTTGCAAGTGTGGAGGCTACAGTTTTATCCACTATTTCATTACCCTCGACACCAATATATAGATGGGACCCAAGGTATTCCTACATTAAAGCTTTTCTATTTTGACTTTCATTCCTTCAATGCCAACAAGGCAGCAGCTGAATCAAAACACAAACAGCAATTCCAACTTGATACCATGTAGGACACTCAAGGCAAGATTAAAAATACAGAAAATAAATCTTTCAAAAATAAATGCAGATTTTTGCAATACATTTCTGATACACTTGGATTGTTATGAAAATATTTTTTTAGTTAGTAGCCCATTTTACCATAATGTGTCAAATTGTTTTATTTCAAACTGGGTGTTTTGATTATTTTTCTATAATTGCAAACTATTTGTTATTGGAATTGACTTGACTGAAGATGCAAACTTGCTAAATACAATCTAAATATGACATCTGAATAACGGTAATCCAAAATTGTAAACAAAGTGTACCAAGTGTGTTGGGAAATCTCTCTCTGAGGCTTGCATTTGGAAGCACTTGCCAAAACTCAACATATCTTCAAAAACCACTTGAAGTAGGTTGTGAATTTCAAGATCACTCGCTATCGGGACACTAACCCCAGATTGTGTGACTGGACTACACACACATGCTTCCACACAGTACATACACACAGGCCAGATATTGAGTTTTTATGTTTTGTCAGCTATTATGTCAATAGCTATACACCAACACAGAGTAGAGATGAACGAAAATCACTTCCATTTTAAAGATTCGTTTTGACAATTCAGAACACTTAACCCAAAATTGCCAGCTTTTTCTCCTCACCTCACGTTATGTTTGTAGCTGTTGCTCTCTTGAGCCCTGCCCACTCCTGCCACCTCCTCCTGATATTTCAGATCCCACCAAACAAGAGAGTAAGAGACAACCTCCGCCCTGTCTGTGTGTGTATGTGTGACTAAGCGCCAAAAGCACTATTTCTTTGAGCCGACAACACCACCTAGGTTTGTTTGGAAGCCCAGGAACTCCCTTAAAATAATACTAACTATAAAAATGAACTAGGTTCGTTTGCATCGGGTGGAGAGCAGTTAAAACCAGTGGTATAAAAAGTGAACACAAACACAAAATGCCAAAAGGAATACATTTCTTTCTAAAATGATATCTAAAAAGCATACAATAAATAATGAAATACCAAAAGCAGTGCCTTACTAAAAGCTACCAAAGTAGGACAGAGGGATTAAAATGCAAGCTACAAAAAATGACTAAAAACAGGGCAAAGTCCTTAAAGTGCAAATGCTGAATTCGCAAGGCGTCCCGATCATGGAGGCCCCACTTCTCTTCGGGCAAAGCCTGCGGAGGGAAAGACTCAGCGCCAGTCAATTGTCCCTTTACAGTTAGCCACTTATGATTGATTATTCATGTCACTGAAACACCTGTCTGTTGCGAGACTTACGCAGAAGGGAGAGATGTTACTCTCTCCCACAGTTGGCCACTAGCGTGCAGTGTTCAGAGCTTGCTCCGAGACAGTCTTGTGTCGTCACACTTCACTCAGCCCAAGGCCAGATCTGGGGCCTTCGTCTCTCCACACTACTCCGGGTCTTCTCTGTCCAAGCCTGTAGATGACACTCAGAGCCAGACAAACGTCCTTTTTGCAATACACTTTTATCGAGACACCACAGAAAGCAAACACCGGTCTGTTGCAAGACTTACACGGGAGGGAGAGATTTTACGCTCTCCCACTGTTAACCGCTAGCGTGCGGTGTCTGTCTCTGGTCGGACTGGAGCATCTCACTTTTCTCAGTCACCGATCTGGATTGCACGGCTGTCGCTTGTGTTCGAGTCCTCGCTTGCTTCCCACATCTCAGGCACGGTTCCCCCTCTATTATATCAAAACCTGTTTTATAATCAACAGCCAGGTGAGTCCTTCCTCTGTGGCCAGCTGATTGGTTCCGCCAACCCCAGTTTCCCCCTTGATAGGCCACATGAGCTGTCACTCAATCATGCCACTCAGACACAGATGTGTTCCTCATTGCTGCGCTCATTGGCTCCAGGTGTGCAGCCAAGTCAACTTCGACATTTACAGACAGCACTTTCAAAATAAAAGCATGCAAAAGTATCTAAAAAACACAAACAAAGCCCAGAAAATGTAAACACTGCAAAACAAACACATGCAAGTAAAACACTGCAAACAACACAACAAACAAGACAATAAAATGTGAGATTCCCAAAAGTTGTCTGACTTGGCTGGCTCACATATGTATTGTAGAATATAATTCAGAAACCACGTTTCCTTGTGACATCTGTAGATGAGATTGGTTCTCTGAGAGTAATCCTTTAATTGTTTTATTATCTCCTGTTTTTGGGTTACTCTTGGGTCAGTCTTAGGTCAGCAAATGTCCTCCCACACCTCTGACTTATTTCCCTTTTTATTGCTTTATTACCTTAATCATTTAGTGTTTTATTGTTTTAGTGTAGTTAGTTTAGACCTATATAGGCTCCTCTGTAATGTCTGTATGTTGGAGAAGGTTTGCCACCACACCATCACTGATGTGGTCTCGCATTCTTTCTTCCCGTATACATATTAAATCTACTAACCAAATTGTTCTCTTGTGTCTGCTGATGATTGACATTAAGGTTGACGAACCTAGGTTGGAGTTCTAAGATTTCCACCACAGTATGCATATATCCTGTATATGTGCGTGAGTAGGTGTGTGTCTATGCATTTGTTTTTATTAACCCTTTTCAAAGTGCCTCAACTTACAACAAAGTGACACTGCAGAACATGCTCAGAGCTACAGTCTTAAACGAAGCTGCCATGCCAACTATCACTGTTCCACTTCTACTCTATGCTCTTGTTCTGTCTTGTTCTGTCTTTCTCTATTAATTTTGCAGTGATACTGTGACCAAAGGAAACACAAGTGGCTGACTTGCTTGGGTGTGATAATGTGGGCATGTCGCATATGTTTGCATATGTCATGCACTGGTATATTAAAGGGTAATTCTGGGATTTTTCAACCTGGCCTCTATGTCCACAAAATCGCTTTTCATACCTTTAATGGCTCCAAATGAAATTTGTATCCCTGGATGGTGGAAGGATGTTAATTCATAATTCCTCCGTACCCTACCGCCGGGGTGGTGAACGTCTGGCCTCCAGGCCAGATATGGCCCGCGGGACCATTTGGACCGGCCCGCGAGGCCAATCGAGAATGCAATTTCATCTTGTAAAAATAGTCTCCGTTCTGTTTACTGTCACTAAAACATTAAATACAATACAGATAAAATTAATGTAAAATTAAATCAACGCAAACGCAAGTTATGTATGGGCAAGTGAATAATTGCAAAGAAGCTGAGACCTCATTTGGAGGGAGAATTTGTGAAGGAGTGCATCGTTGAAACAGCGAATTTTCTAGCACCAGACAAACTATAACTGTTCCAGAGTGTCTGTCTGTCTCAAAGAACAGTAGCTGATCGGATTATGGACATGGCACAAGATATTGAAAAAACCCTGAAGGAGATTTTCTCTTTGGCCTGTGATGAAACGACGGACATTACATTTTACATTAGTCATTTAGCAGACGCTTTTATCCAAAGCGACTTACAATAAGTGCATTCAACATAGGTAGGTAAGAGAACTACTAGTCACAAGAAATTGTAAGTGCAATTCCTTCCTAAACAAGGAACTAAGAGCATAACTAGTGCTAAGGTAAAAGTGCAATAAACTAGCTACCTACTTTTTACTTAAACAAATGAGACAAATAAGAAAATCAAATAAACAAGAGCAAAGACAAATAAGTGTATCAAACAAACAAGAGCTCAGACAAATAAGTGAAGACAAATAGGCAAGTGTGAGAGGAAGCGGAAGGGTCAGGGTAGTGTTTCCTGAAGAGGTGGGGTTTCAGCCTGTGGCGAAAGATGGGCAGCGACTCAGCTGTCCTGACATCAGTGGGGAGTTCATTCCACCACTGCGGGGCCAGAACAGAGAAAAGCTGTGATTGTGTAGATCGGCCGCAGGAGACTGGGCAACCAGTCGCCTCGAGGCAGCAGAGCGAAGTGGTCGGGCAGGGGTGTAAGGCTTGTGTAACGGGTAGTATCTTTCTGGTAGTCGATGTGGTGGAGATCTCTTAATGTTTATGGTGCAGGAAGGACATACATCCACACTAGTGATGTGTCGTTCGCGAACGAGCCGGCTCTAAGAGCTCTACCTTTGTAGCGAACGAGAAGAGCTGACTCCCGTCAGAGAGAGCCGAATCTTCAGCCGCTCCTGCTCAGCTCTGCTGAGAATCCATGCAGGCAGGGGTGGGACTTTATTTTGATGGGCACACCATGCGGCCAATCACATGCGAGGACAGACTAGGATCATACCATTATGTGAAAGAAGGAAGGGGGGCAGACGCTCCAAAGACAGCGAGTGTAGTGGTACAGACCAGGTACACACAGAGCGACAGAGAGACAGGGGAGCTGGATTTAAATGCAAGCGCGTCGGGAAAAAGTGAAGAAATGAGCGAAAACCGAAAAAGAAGCAGCATCTAGCTGCATTTCAATGATATTGGAGACTGCAAAGCTGAGTGCAGAATTTATAAAATGAAAATATCCGTCAGAGCAGGGTCAACAACTAAATCTATCTATCTAAAGTGTCATAATGTTATTAATATTTATTTGATTTGTTTGCTGTGGTTCTGTGTTCAGTTGTTCATTTAAAGGTTTGATTAAAATGTTAAACAATAGTAACTTTGTATTTTTTTTTTGTAACGAAAAAAATGCATAAAAATAAGGCTTTTATGAAAACACTGAATGAAAAATTGCTTACCAACACACAAACCATTCATAATTGCTAAATTAGGCTAAAATAGAAGGCTAGGAGTGATACTAAATGAAGAGCCGTTTGGGAGCCGTAAGAGCTGGCTCTTCTAAGGGAGCCAAGCCAAAAGAGCCGAATCTTTGAAAAGAGCCGGACTTCCCATCACTAATCCACACAGGATTTGCTCTCACACGATCGGTTTATTCTGGTATAAACAGACACAATCTCCATCAATTGGGTGTCAGGTAACTGCAGTCAAATTTCTCCTGCTTGGGAATATTTCTCTTTGCTTTTATCTTTTCAATAATGTTTCATAATTGTGATCGTATAGCGTTACCTTGAGGCCATGTCCAATTACCCAGAGCAGCAAGAGCTTGTTTCACAACAAAATTAAATACAATACATACATATTCTAAATAACATATTGTTCAGAAAGTGTAGCTTGAAACTGAAAGCATTTTGTGCCTAAATCATTTAACAAAGCCTACCTGGTATAAACAGACACACACACAATCTCCATCAATTGGATGTCAGGCAACTGCAGTCAAATTTCTGTAATAAAGAAGTAAGGGGGGCATAGCGTTACGGCGAAGGCAAGCTACAGGGAGCCAGTGTAAAGCCAGGTACAACAGCCTTCCTCTGCTTGAATTCTACAAACAGTATGTAAGCGCTGAGGATAGCGTCTGTATTCAAGACGACTTACTGCTGTAAACATTTTTTTTCTAAATTGCTAAACTCCGCTCAAGACTCACCGACAGTTACCTGGAAAGCCAGTTGCGAGTAGCCGGGGCAGATTTAGTGATCTGGAGGCCCAAGGCAAAGACATGTATGGGGCCCTCCTCACTCCCAATTCACGTGAAAGCCCCTAGCCAACATGACTTTCAAGGGTGCGGTCGTGGGTAGTGTAGTACTTCTCCATGACATTGCAAATAAAACATGTTTTTCTCAAAACAAGGTTGATATCATACGGATTTGTGGCTTCTACAGGACATATACCATCGTTTCACAATCTCATAGCTCGTGGTAAGTCTACCTTGGATGGTTACGAAATTATGGCTAATAATCAAAATCCTTGATTCAGAATATGAAGGGGATTTTCATTTCCGGAACCTCACCGTTGACCTCTATTTTAAGGGTTAACAAATGTTTTCAAATCCATCCAATCAGAATTTCAAGTCCTGCCCTTAGATTGACAGCTAGTGTGAGCATACTATGCATGCGCCAGACGAAAAAAAGCCAACCGAAAGAAAACAACTTAATCAGATGTGAGTTAAGTATTGTCCCATAATTTAAAACATTATTATTATTATTATTATTATTATTAGTAGTAGTAGTAGTAGTAACCTTTGTTCTGTTACGGTTGTGTTAATGTTAAGTTACAAGTAATTTTTACACATTTCAGTGACTTCTAGTGGTTGTTGTATGTAATACAGGAAATTAATCACATTAGGTCACATGGTAAACTCAGAGTCAGTAAGGCATGGAGAGTTTCTCTTTTCAGTTTAAATCAGCACCATCTGTTTACATCCGATGCCTTTGGTAGCATCGTCGGTATGTACAATAATGTTTAATGCTTATTTACAACTAATACATTATTTTTATGAATATGTTTGTTTTGTGAGCTATCCTCAGATAGTCTTAATTCATAGTCATTGTAACTTAAGTACAACATAGTAATTAATAATAAGATGTTTGTATCGCATTAATAAGTTAATGAATATTAATTTGTATAAGATGTAGGCGTTAAAACAAGCAATTCAATTCATAATGTGACCGTATATTCAGAAATGTATCTACAATATTAACAATTAGCATAGTTTGATTATGCTCTTAGTCCTTTTTCACTTTTACCCTTTAATAGTCAATAACCCTGTGGACAAACTGATAACTGTCTTCAGAGTCTTGATGAATGAAAGGTGTTAAGCTGACTGTCTCCATTAGCAGGACCAGAAATTCCAAACAGTTTTGGTGAGCAATAATATTAACTGTTCCAACTGTCAAATTAGTCTCGCTAGCTTCGGTTAGCTTGTTAGCACAGCTAGGATATATTGATGGTTATTATATTGAAATACCACATGAAAGTGTTATTTAAGCTACAACAGTTTAGGTATGAGTTCCGATTGCATATTTTGAATGTAGCTATAATGTGTTGTTATTTATTTAATTTGATGACAGCTCAGTCGGTAGAGCATGAGACTCTCAGGGTCATGGGTTCGATCCCCATATAGTGTCAACTATCACCTTTGTGAGTCGCTTTAGATAAAAGCGTCTGCTAAATGACTGTAATGTAAAGTATAAAGCTATAACTGAGCTAAGCTATAGCTCCTTATCACCACTTGCATCCCCTATTTTTCTCTGCTAAATAGAGTGGTGCAGGAATGAGTCCTAAACCCTGGAAATTAGTTAGAAATTTTCAACTTCCGTCTTCCAAATCAGGAGAAGTCTCGCTCTGAAATCTCACAAGAGTTGTTGCAGGAAGAGGTTGGTGGAAGCGAGTCAGTGTTGGAGACGTGTGTTGCACAAAAACGAACGCTGCGTGAAGTCTTCCTCAACATGTTGTTGGCACGGAAATGCGCAAAAACCGAACTGTGCCAACAACATGTTGAGGAAGACTTCACGCAGCTTTCATAGAATACCTTTGTTTCCACCGTCCTCTTCCTTTTGTTTGCCACAGAGTTTATTTTCTGCAATAATCCAAAATCCAATGGAAAAATCCCATAGATACAGTCATATCTGTATCTCATAAACGACGAATGATAAGAGACACTATTACATTTACTATAGATATGATTAATTAAACTTACCATGTCAGTACCCTACAGCCATTAACGTTGTGATAGTGATGTAATATACTAGCATGTTTTAGTGAATTCCATGCAGTTTCAAGCAGTAGTAACGTTACTCAACACCATTAGCCTATGTTTTGACGATGTGCTATATCACTGCAGGGATTTACACACAGTGTCATGGCCATGCCTCTGTCTGCCCTTATGTTTCCTGTGTTCCATGCCCCTTGTTTTGTCTCTGGCCCAATCCCAATGTCCACACTCACGGACTTTGAAGCGCGTTCACGCTAAATCCGCGTCAAATCGTCAAGTGCATGAGGGCTCTCTCGCAGACTTTTTGAGCCCTTTATGCACTTTCCGTAAGTCCGCATTTCTGCAGACTTTGCCTGAGGAAATTACCCACAGTTCATAGCGTTGTGACATTGAATACGGGGTTACTGTTGTAAATAATTATTACTTTGATGTATTTTGTATTAAACAATTTTGATAATGAAAAATGTTAGGCCTGCATAGATATAAAGATTGTGGTTTGATAAGGCATATAACCTGAAGATCATAAGTATAAAGAGTGGGTTTTGATTAAGCATATAACCTGAAGATCATAAGTATAAAAAGTGGGTTTTGATTAAGCATATAACCTAAAAAGCCATAAAAGTAATCATAAAGTTTTAAAGATACAGTCTGAGGCCCTCTCACAAAAGGGGTGACCAAGGACAGGCTACACAGGCCCGATTTTGATAAGAAGTACCTAAAAATAGACAGGCAGGGCATGCGCAGACAGGAGAAGTCCAGGTGGCCAGTATGTAATGACGAAGGGACAACGTGACCGCCTACATGCCCACAGAGACCCGCCCATGGGACCAAGCTTGACGTTAAGACCCGCCCATAAGGCCAGATAATGGTGTTAAAATACCGTTATCTTTGCTGACAAAGCTAAAAAACTTGCTGAGACAACTAGAATCAAGCTGGAATTGATAAAACTGGGCTTAAAATCAGCATTCTCCACCCAGTTTTTAGGATATATAAGATCATGCGCAGACAGCTTTTGTCAGTCTGGTTCCGGAGCCGACTCAGGGTATTGTCACTGTTGAAGAATAAAACTCCATGCATCGAACTCTGATCATCTCCAGTGACTTTTTTTGAACCTGTTTGAGACTCTAGTAACTGCTGAAATTACAGAATCGTGAAGAAGATTAAGGGCCAATCCCAATACACCCCTAAACCGTACCCCTTGGCCCTACCCCTCCGTTTTGCGCGTTCACGTGAAGGGGTAGGGCTGTCCCAATACTCTATTTTCCAAGGGGTAGGGCCAAGCCGAAGGGGTTTGTAGCCCTTCAAACGGAGATTTTTCAGAGGCACACTTCAAACCAAGGGCTACCCAGAATGCCCTGCGAATCTCTGGAAGTAACAGGAAGATCATGGGGACCGCTACGCTACCATCCGAAGTGAACCACAAATGTAGTATTTTCTTCGTTAATAAAGATTTTAAAAATATTCCAACCGTAGTATTATCTTAGTTTAATGTCGTTTCAATGTATTATGGACCGTTTCTTTATAAAAAGCATAACAAAAAAATCGCTAATATGCCGATGTCTCTACTTCGTTAGTTAGTTACGTTACAACATTGTTTTAGGCTGATTTGTGCATGACAGTCCTGCATTTTGACATATTTACATGTCGCATTTCCCCCTTTGATGGTATATGATGAAATATAACTGAAGTCCATCAGCGAAGTTGCTGCACTTGTTACGGCTCCTCTAATATCAGTGCAGACTGGCAGGGTAACGTTAGGACGGCTTGCTAGACTACAGAGCACCGCTAACGCTATTCTGTCATGAAGTGGACTGGTAATGAAGCAGTGGTCTTTTTTATTTGATGACTTGTTTGATCGATTAGTAGCATGAAACGTATAAGTTGTGAACGAATCGCGAGCGTCCATGCTTTTCTATCTCCATCAGATGAACGGCAAATGTCACTGTGATAATACCATTGTTGCCATAGTAATCTCCGACAACAAACTCGTCCCGTCTGCTTATCGATGACGTATCAGCGTCGAAGTGCGATCCCAATACTTAGGGAGATATTTTCTACCCCTACCCCTTGGCCCTCGCTACCGAGGGCCAAGGGGTAGGGCCAAGCCGAAGCCATAGGGGTACAAATAAGGATTGGGATTTGGCCTAAGTGTTGGCGGGGAGGTCCGGTCTTTCAACACTGGCCTGATACTTGGACCTTTTTCTCCGACATTACCAGGGGAAGCCCGGAAGCGTTTAAAAAAAACAAATGGAAGGACAAATGTTAATTCATCAACCATTTATTTAAATTTTTGCAAGATGATGCTGTTTTGATAAAACGAGTCAATTGATTATTGCCAATTACCTCTCATCCACTCTGTAGGGCAAGAGCCTGGAAGACGTTCAGATCGGGCAGTCGGTCCCTTAAGTGCCTTAGTCGTGAAGAAAGTAAAAAAACTGAAAATAAAAAGTCCCAAACCCACAATCATACATTAAAAAAAATTTGTGTCATCAAGGTAACGCCATATGTTACAAAGTGCTGTCCCATTCCTATTTATACAATTTCGAGCCCTTGCAGCCTCTTGCACTCAAGCATTTACCAGGTGACGTCAAGTCTGTGAGGGTTCAGGGCTTAGGCCTTAGCAGGGACATTGGGATTGGGCCAGAGGCTTGATGATACCAAAAAAAATGTATGTACGATTGTGGGTTTTGGGACTTCTTATTTTACGTTTTTTACTTGCTGCACCCAGGCTCTTGCCTTCCAGAGTGGACGAGAGGTAATTGTCAAATAATCAATTGACTCGTTTTGTCAAGTGTGCATAAAGGGCTCAAAAAGTCTGTGAGAGAGCCCTCATGCACTTGACGATTTGACAGTGGCACAGCCCTAAACCCTTGCGGGACTCAAAGTCCGTGAGTCCGTGAGGGGGGACATTGGGATTGGGCCTCTCTCTCCGTGTTTGTGTGTGTGGGCGTGTATGGGTGTTCCTGTTCCTGCCGCCTCCCCGGGTCCTATACTCCTCCTGGTTACCTGCTTCTCAACCACACACACCTGGCTTCCATCAAATCATCATCCCTCCTGTATATCAACCCTGGCTTTCCTCCCACTCATCGCCAGATTGTTTGCGCTGATTTAGTGGTAGCTACTCTCTAGCCTTTCTCGTCTTGGATATCGCTTATGCTTGGTTCCCCGTGTTTGCTCCCGTTAATCCCTGTCTGTCTCCGCACTCCAGGAACCCAGCCCCTCTGCTTGCCTGCCTGCTAACCTGCCTGTCCTATTTACACGCTTGTATAAATAAATGATAGGACTGTGTTAAATGAACATGGGTATTTTATTTTCATTCCGTCTCCCTGCTTACATTACATGTAGCAAACGGCATTAGATGGAGCAAGTGGCAACTGCCGTAGGACCCCTAGGCACTAGTCTAATATCAACAATAGGTGTCCATATAGATGCCTGACGTAAATGGTAAGTATCTAAATATAACATCCTCCTCCT
Organism: Hoplostethus mediterraneus; assembly: GCA_034670385.1. NCBI lineage: Eukaryota > Metazoa > Chordata > Actinopteri > Trachichthyiformes > Trachichthyidae > Hoplostethus > Hoplostethus mediterraneus. The sequence continues at coordinate 2,000,873 of JAXDDW010000064.1, forward strand.
TTTGAAAAAACAATTAAAAAAAATCAGGTGTTGCATAGTGCATAGCCTTTAGCTTAATTGAGTAAGTAACCAATCTTCTGCATACACATTCTCTTTTACCCCAAACAGGTAAGTAAGTAAGTAAACTCCATGTAAACTTGGAATAATGGAATAAAAAAACTGCATAGCATTACTCCAGTTTCTACTACACTTTTTTTTCCCCCTTTCTTTTTAACAGTTCACAGGTCCAGGCGAACTTGTGGTTTGCCTCTCGTCCCGACTTTGTGCGGTATGAAGGTGAGTTGGTCAACAGTTATGTGTGTGTGTCAGGTAGGTATGCTTTCTCAGGTGTGTGTTTTTCAGGTAAGTATGGTGTTTTGTGCATTGTCATGTTCTTCATGCTCTGTGTCTGCTGAGCTGAGCTAGACATGCCTTTAATCCTAAACACTGGTCGTGCTTCTCCTTGGTGCTCCGGAGATGCCTGCAATTGCGACGATACACCTGTCCATCTTGAGCGCGTAGGATGTAGGACCATTCACTGTCAGCGGGCTGGATGATGACTGCTGGCTTCCAGTAGCCCTGCTCTTGGAGTCTGATAGACTCTCCATTGTGCAGTGGTGGCAGTTGTCTAGCTGATCTGTCAAAGTATTTCTTTTGGTGTTGTTGTCGCTGTTTCCGTTTTGCATGTCCTTCTTCATGGCTGACGATCTCAGGCTGTAGCTGTTTATTGGTGCTTGGTAGGATGGACCGAAGCCTGCAGCTCATCAGCAGCTGTGCTGGTGACTTGAAGTTGTCGACTGGTGTGTTTCTGTACTCGAGACTGAGGTATGGGTCTCTCCTGTCTGCCTTAGCCTTGTTCATAAGTGCTTTTGCTGTTTGTAGTTTTTTCTGCAAGGCCATTACTCTGAGGGTAATGTGGGCTTGATGTGATGTGTGTGAATTCCCATGACTTGGCGAATGATTCAAACTCCTTTGATGCATATTGCGGGCCGTTATCTGAAACTACTGTCTCCGCAATGCCATGTCTTGCAAAAGCTGCTTTTAGCTTATGTATCACAGCTTTTGATGTTGTGCTGTAAAGCCTGCCGAGTTCAAAAAACCTGCCGTAATAGTCAACAGTCACAAGGTAATGCTCATCGTTCCAACTGAACATGTCTGTCCCCACTACCTGCCATGGCTTGTCTGGGATGCGGTGCGGTATCATGGGCTCTTTGGGGTTTGAGGGGCGGTGTTCTTGGCAAATGGAGCAATTTCCAACGATGTCCTCAATGCGCTTGGACATTCCAGGCCAAAACATAATGTCACATGCTTGTTGTTTACTTTTTTCCATGCCCATGTGACCTGCATGGATCTTTGTCAGCATTTTTTCTCTGAGACTGGTAGGGATGATAATTTTCTCCCCTTTGAAGCTCATCCCGGTGATTCCAAAACTCACGCTCTGAGGGCATTTTCTCTTCTCCTCTGGCCATCCCTGTTGAATGATTTCTCCCAGCACTGTGAGCTGTTCATCTTTCTCCGTTTCAGCTTGGATCTCCTTCATCCTTTCATCGCTCACCGGCACGTTACTATACACTGTGTGTACTTGTACATCCATCCTCTCGCTGAGGCTGGTGTCCTGAGAGGTAAGTGATTTTCTGGAGAGCGTGTCTGCTACAGGGATATCCTTACCAGGGTGGTGAGTGATTGTGAAGTCGTATTTTTGTAGCTGGAGTATCATTCTCTGTAGCCCTGGTGGGGCTGCGGCCAGCGGCTTCTTCATGATAGACTCCAGGGGCTTGTGGTCAGATTCCACATGGACATGTCGGCCATAGGCATATTGGTGGAAACGCTTGAATCCGAACAGGATTGCATACATCTGTCTCGATTTGTGCATAGTTGACTTCACTTTCTGTGAGGGACTTGGAAGCATAGCTGATGGGCCGTGTAATAGCACAGTGCCTAGCCCATACTTTGACGCGTCCACCTGCAGGCTGAGCTCTTTGTCAGGGCCAAAGATGGCAAGGACAGGCCCTGGCTCTCTGGTGATGATGTCTTTAAATCTTTTGAAAAGCTGCATCATGTTGTTTGTCCCACAGGAACTTGTTTGCCTGCTTCAGCAGCTGGCGCATAGGTGCGTAGACCTCAGAGAGGCTGGGGGTGAACTTGGCTAAGTAATTAGCCATTCCCAACACGGTCTCCAGTTCTCCACGGGTCCCTTGGTGGCTCCATCATCTTGATGGTGGCGATTTTGGCTGGATCCGGCTTGATTCCGTCAGCTGAGAGGCGATGCCCAAAGTAGCTGACCTCAGTAGCTCTGATTGTGCTCTTATCTGGGTGAGCCGGACTCCTTTTTCTCGTGACCGTTGAACATGGCATGGAGGTTTTTGTTGTGTTCCTCTTGGGTTGCGCCATATATGAGGACGTCGTCTACGATGTAGTAACGTTGTCTCCATCGAGACCTTGGTAGGTTTCATCTATTTTTCGCTGGAATTCATCCTTGGCTGAGATAAGGCCAAATGGTAGACGCAGAAATCGGTAACGTCCAAATGGCGTGTTGAATGTTGTGAGCTTGGAGGTCTCATCTGTGAGTTTGATTGCCCAGTATCCTGAACGTGCGTCCATCACACTACAGTAAAGTACTGTGCACCTGCCAGCTTAGGTGTGATGTCCTCCAGCGTTGGTAGAGGGTAATGGGGCCGCTTGATGGCTTTATTTAAGTCTCTGGGGTCGAGGCAGACCCTGAGCTTGTCTGTGCGTGGCTTCTCAACCACTACTAGTGCATTAACCCACTCTGTAGGTTCGGTTACATTAGTGATGATCCCTGTGTCCTCCATATTCAGTAGCTCTTCCTCCAGGTGGCTGCGTAGAGCTATGGGTACCCTTCTCGGTGGGCACACCACTGGTGTTGCTGCTGGGTCAATGTGGATGTTGCACTCTCCTGGGAACAATCCTATTCCTTTGAAAACATCAGAAAACTCCTTCTTGATAGACTGTTTGTTAACTGGTGCAGTGATGGATAGTACAAGCTTGATCAGGTCTAAATCTAGACATGCCTTTAATCCTAAACACTGGTGGTGCTTGTGTGTACTATGTAGAAGTCCATCATCATGCTGTGTTCTTTGTATGTGCATTCTAGCATACATGTGCCTTTTACAGCAAACTGTTGTCCTCCATACCCTGTCAGTGTGTGTGAGGTGGGGTCTAGCTGTAGTTTGCACTCATCCTTCAGACAGTGATATTCACTCCGGGGAATTACATTAACCTGTGAACCAGTGTCCAATTTAAACTTGAGTTCTATACTCCCATTTTTTCCCCCATTTTAATGTCTGCAAAGGCCTGCTCAGTTTCTGAAAACTGTCCCTTTTTTGTCACTGCACCAATAAACAGTTCATCTGCCTCTGTGTATGATGTTTGGTAGTCACTCACTGCATGCACCATTTTACCTTTCACAGTTCTGCAAACTTTGGCAAAATGGTTGAATTTTCCACATTTGGTACATTGCTTCCTTTTTGCTGGGTAGTAGTCCTTTTCCTTGTGTGCTTTGTTTACACAGTAGCCACAGTTTTTGCTGGATTTTCTGCCTGGGTCGCTTGTTTTGACGTCTAGCTCCGCCCAGTCTGGTCTAAAATGCGCTCTCTGTGCGGCGTCCTTTGTTGTGTGCCTGTGTACTGCATGCACGGTCTGCTCACGTGAACCGCTTGTAGTGCCACCTCCGATGGTGCGCATCTGAGCTTGGGCTAGCCTTGTGAGATCTGGCTATATCCATAGCTTTGTCTAACGTGAGCTCTGATCCAACATTCAAAAGTTTTTCTCTCACTTTGACGGAATGTATTCCAAACACAATGCAGTCTCTGACCATCTCCTCTTCATTTGCATCAGCACAGTCCTTTACTAGTAGCTTTAGCTTGGTTGCGGAAGCACAGCGAGTCAACGCGCGTAAAACTCCTGCACTTTTAAACTTTTAATAATTACACTGATCGGTTTTTAAACAAAATCATGAAAGAGAGTTGCGTTGTTTTTATATAAAGCTTCATATTTACTTCGACGATTTGAAGAAAGTCGAAGAAAAACTAAAGTTTGTAGACCAAATTTCGCTGTTCTACACAATGCGTTTGCGTTTCTCTATGCAGAGCCTGTTGAATTCTTGCCTACCTTCTTTTTCAACTGCTGCTGGATTCTTTTAAATCTCTTAAATCAAATTACATTTTTACGAAACCCCATGATGTGGTTACCTCCCCTGCTATTCTACCTGGTCGGCTACCTGGTGTTGGGGATCCCCGGGACTGGGGTCTCTCCTGATGCTGAAAACCCAGCAGATACACCAGCGCTTGGTGTGTGGCTTACCCCAGGCACCATGGCTTCTCCGGAATCGGCAAGAGATCCTGCCATGGCGACCCCGCTGCTCACGGAGGGCCTCCCCGCGTGGATATCTCACTTCCCCGGGGCTGGGGATCTGCCGCGAGGACTACGCTGTCTGTGGGCCCGGGGCAATGGGAAGCTGTCCCCCTATGCAGCGCGCACCTACGACGGCAAGCCGACCAGCCCAGCGAGGAGGAACTGGTTTCTAATTCTCCTACTCCTGATGTCAGGTAACGTGAAACCGAATCCAGGCCCAGAACTGTCACAGTTAGAAACACCAGAGGAGTTTAGAATGAAAGACGGATTACGTCTCCTCCACCTCAATGTTCGCAGTATGATCAATAAGATGGACTCCATCAGAATATGGGCCGTTTCGACTGACTCTGATATCATTGTCCTTTCCGAGACGTGGCTCAAAAAATCGATCACAAATGATATGATCAATATAGATGGTTACAATGTCTTTAAAACAGACCGTGCGGGAAAAGGGGGAGGGGTTGCGGTTTATGTTAAAAACAATTTAAACTGCACTTGCATCGAATCCCTAACAAAACCAATATGTTTTGAACTCTCTGTAATTAAACTATCGCTCCTAAATGGTTCTGACGTTGTAGTGGTCGGATGCTATCGCCCGCCCGCCGCTTCAAGCGAAGCCACGACTCTACTCTCCAGTTTTCTCCATAACTGGAATAAATCCGAGATGGTCCTACTCGGAGACCTAAACTGGGACTGGCAAACGGATTTGTCAAACTCTTTCAAGGACACTTGTGACTCTCTCTGCTTGGTGCAACTAGTCAACTCACCAACCCAATTAAACCAAAAAGACTTAGAGAAGTCCACTTTGATCGATGTCATTCTTACAAATTCACCTCACCGATTCTCCGCAGTCGGGACCTTCTGTAATGATATAAGTGACCACTGCGCAATTGCCTGTATGAGAACCTGTAAGGTTCCTAAAGGAAAGCCACGTTTTATTTATAAGAGGCAATTCAAACACTTCGATGAGCAAGCGTTTTTACATGATGTTTTTAATAGTGATTTACATATGGTTTCACTTATGACCAGTGGCGGTTTTGGGCACGGGCAAACCGGGCACCCGCCCGGGGCGGCATTTTTCATGACACATGGAGGGCGGCACAAGCACTTAAAAAAAATAAATCATCTTGGCCGCGAAGCGGTTTTCTATTATCTATCATAACACTGTGTGGGGAATTGGCAAATTGGCGCCCCCTGCAGCTGCAGGCGCCCCTGCTTGCTGAGAAGGTGCCGTGCACAGAAGCTCACGCCGGGAACACACTGGACGCGGAAAGAAAAGGCAGCGCCGCGAAAAGCGCCGATCGAGCAAGAAATAGTTTTGTTGAACACACCGGCGCCGAACGGTTTCCGCTGGTTTTCTCAATGTAGGGGGTTGGTCTCTCTCCCTGCTTGTGTGTGTGCCTGCTCGTCTCTCTCTCTCTCTCTCTCTCTCTGTGCCTGTTTGTCTCTCTCTCTATTCAATTTCAATTTCAATTTGAAGCTTTATTGACATGAAAAGACAGTGCTTATATTGCCAAAGCAAACGTATATGAACAGACAAAGAACAACATTTACAACCATATGAAAGTACATGCCACAGTAACAGGGCAATACAAGTAAGAACAGCAATGAATGAAAAATGAAGTATTATCAGTGCTTAGTTTGTGCCGGGGCTAGTGGCAAATGCCTAGAATCTGATCTTGCGCTCCGGCAAATCAGAGCTCCGGGCTCTAAAGTGCGACAACAACACGTATATTAAACTGGTATTAAACAACGTTACGTCCAGTGAACCTTACAAGAGTAGGTGCGCGAGGCAACGCGAGTTGAGCCCCGGCATCTCTTATTTTACAAATTAAGCACTGAGTATTATGTATACTTGAGCAGTATGGTGTCAATTAAAATGCACATGCATCTATATATACATATAAATCTCTCTCTTTCTGCTTGTGTGCGTGTGCCTGCTCGTCTCTCTCGCTCACAGACGGTAAAAGTTTAGACACAACTCAGAAATACCATCAATCAGGGTGTTTTATTTTGAAATTTGTTATATTTTGGAAATTGAACGGATGCTCTATGCCGTTCCTGTGTCTGACTTCCTGCCCAGCTTTACACATTCGCTCACGAATCGAGAAGGGGAAAGGGGAGGGGGACGCCGCGCGGGGGGGGACAGTTCACCTCTGGGTCTCCCAAATGGAACGGACGAGGGGGGGAACGGGGGATCCACTGTATAGAGCAATAGCCTACTCTAATGAAATTAGTGGGCTAAAGTCAGTCACACCTCGACTTTCTTCCAAATAACGCACATTTCATTCATAATATTATAATTACAGGCATAATTCCTGCACGTTTTTGTTTTTGTGAAATGGCTAATACAAATAGGTAATACAAAACGATTAGGCCTATTTGGTCACCAAGGTGAATTGGTTTAGTCTTGACTTCTGGTCGTGAGTGACAGTGTTGGGGGATGGGAAATCTGTTGATTGTGGAGTGCCAAATAAACACAGAGATGGACAGGAAAAGGTCAAAGCCATCAGGTGCCCAATTTAGGAAAAAGAAGAGAGGAGAAACGAGCAAAAGATAAAGGTATGCCACTTTGTGGGGTTTTTTTTTATTTCGGGGGGGCGGCGCTCGGCAGGGGGTCTCGCCCGGGGTGTAATTCTACGTAGAACCGCCACTGCTTATGACTGATGTTGAATTAGCATGGAATTATTTTAAATCCACTTTCTTGACTTTATGCAACAAGCATGCTCCTATTAGGAAATTTAGGATAAGCGGTAAAGACAACCCCTGGTTTAATGATTCTATATCCTCTCTCATCTGACAGAGAGACACTGCCTGGGCTAAAGCAAAGAAATCGAATATTCCTTTAGATTGGAATCTATATAGGACATTAAGAAATAAATGCACTAAATTAATTAAAAACTCTAAATGTGCCTATTATCTTAATGTTATAGACGGAAATTTGAACAACCCTGCAAAGTTCTGGAAACTTGTTAAATCTTCATCTTCAGGTTCCATCACTCCTAACAGTCTTCCTGATCTCTTAAGGGTAAATCAAAGTGAAATCAAGGACAAAATGGACATTGCAGACAGCTTTAATAACCACTTTATCTCTGCTGGTTCGATCTTTGAGTCTAGCAACTCAGGGACGATTGCTGCAGAAGGAGAACCAGGTCCTCCACCACGTGACCCTGATCAGCTGTTCACCTTTGCCCCCATCTTGACCTCTCAGGTTCACAAAGCTTTATTGAGCCTAGATATAAAGAAATCTTCAGGCCCAGACAAAATAGAGCCGTTCTTCCTCAAAGTTGCTGCGGATTTGATTGCAGAACCTATAACTTCTATTTTGAATCTCAGCCTTTGTTCTAGTGAGTTACCCAGCTCATGGAAGTCTGCCATGGTTCTCCCTTTGTTAAAGGGCGGAGACCCCTCTGACCTGGACAATTATCGCCCTATCTCCAGACTGTCTGTTATGGCCAAAGTCTTTGAATCGCTTGTAAACGAGCAGTTAAAAAAGTTTCTAATTGACCATAACATTCTTAATAAGTCTCAGTCAGGTTTCAGATCAGGCCATAGTACAACTACAGCAGCTATGCTAGTCACAGATGACATCATCAAAGCACTAGACAGGAAAAAACACTGTGCAGCGTTGTTTGTTGATCTGTCTAAAGCGTTTGACTCTGTGGATCATGCATTGCTACTGCAGAGGCTTGGCTGTATAGGTCTTGATGAAATGGCTCTAAGCTGGTTTAAAAACTACCTGTCTGAAAGAACTCAGTGTGTTTCAGTAGAGGACTATACCTCAGCTGCTCTTACTGTAAACAAAGGTGTTCCGCAAGGTTCTATTCTGGCCCCTGTCTTGTTCTCCATCTTTATAAATGATCTAGGCAGTGGGATAAGTCCAGCACAGTTTCATTTATACGCAGATGATACAGTTGTCTATACAGTGGCTTCCTCTTTAAATCAGGCCGTAGAGCTTCTGCAGGATGCTTTTTACACACTACAGCACTCCTTGCTAAGGTTAAGACTGGTCCTTAATGCAAAAAAGACCAAGTACATGACCTTCTCCCGCTCTCGAGCTACTGCAGCTGTCCCTCCGATCCTGACACTGGAAGGGACATGCCTTGAAAAAGTAACATCTCGGCATTTGGCTTGACGAAAAGATGGTCTTTGATGTGCATATTGGCAACCTGCTGAAAAAGCTTAGGCCTAAACTGGGTTTTTTCTTTCGTTTGAAGAAATGTTTCCCATCTGAAGCCAGGAAGAGAATTGTGCAGAGTTCCTTTCTGTCTGTATTAGACTATGGTGACGTGATTTACATGCATGCTCCATCCTCCCTGCTTAAAAAGCTGGACTCTGCTTACCATGCTGCTATACGTTTTGTAACAGGTGCAGGCTCTCTCAGCCACCACTGCACTCTGTATCAATCTTTAGGATGGTCCTCTCTGTATCAAAGGAGACAATTGCACATGTTGATTTTTATCTTGAAGTCATTGCTAGGTAAGCTGCCTTTATATATCTCCAGACTTTTATCTTTTTATACTTGCACTTTTAATACCAGGCGGGCAACAAATAAGATGCTTCTGAATGTTCCTTTGATGCTGTCAGAGCTTGGTAAAACTGCATTCTCCTATTATGCCCCCTCTTTATGGAATAACTTGCAACAGAAACTTTGTTTAGAAGTACTCCCTACTGTAAGTGTTTTTAAAGGTATGCTACGAATAGCCCTACAAGAAACTTGTAATTGCTTTACCTGATGCTGTTGCTGACTCGATTCTGCTTCTTGCTACTGCACAAATAGCTTATTGTGTTTGTGTCTTTTGTTTTTTTGTTTTGTTTTATGTATATTGTATATGCACTGTTTTTATGTTGAAACTTTTTGTGTGTCGTCTTGACCAGGACTCCCTGGAAGAAGAGATCCTGTATCTCAATGGGATAATTCCTGTATAAATAAAGGATAAATAAAATAAAATAAAAAGTTACAAACTGTTCCAATGTCTCGTTGGTCCCTTATACTTTTTCGTGGAACTTGTATCTGGCAAATATCGTGTTTTTCTTTGGCATGACATATGCTTCAAAACGATCGTAGTCTTTTTTTAATACCTTTGCCTCGTCCGCAGTAAGGGTCCATGTGTTGAAGATATCTCTCCCTTTTTCTCCAGTCCACATGAGCAGGTAGCTGCATTTCTCCACCTCTCCCTTTCCTTCCAGCAACTCCACGTGTTGTCTGAACTTCTTCCATTCTAAGTTCAGGGAATCCCATCGAGTCTAGGCGAGGGCACTCCAGCGACATCCATGTCCATCCTCTATTCTGACACCATGTCTTGTTTACACGCTTGTATAAATAAATGATAGGACTGTGTTAAATGAACGTGGGTATTTTATTTTCATTCCATCTCCCTGCTTACATTACATGTAGAGAACATGAGGTGGAGCAAGTGGCAACTGCCGTAGGACCCCTAGGCACTAGTATAATATCAACAATAGGTGTCCATATAGATGCCTGACGTCAATGGTAAGTATCTAAATATTACACTGCCTGCTCCTCACCCATCTCCGATTCCCCCTGTCATCACGCCGCCTTGCCATCTCTACTTCGCAGCCCTCCCTATTCCTCCCATCTCCGGTTTTCCCTTCAATAAACCTGTTTAACTGCCATCTGCCTCTGTGTTCTGCGCTTGGGTCTGCTTGTCAGCTACCCTTGACACACAGTGCAACCTCAAGAACTACAGGTCCTTGGAGGCTCACAACTTTTTTACCAGTGGCTTTGTGGGGGTTGTACTCCATCACAAAATGTCTGGGTATGGACAATTGTCTATTTTGGTGTGATGTGAAACCATCCTGGAGGGAGCCTCATCGTACCTGGGTTGCTGTACAGGGGGATGGTACAATCCTGGCTGCCCATTGCGATTGCATGGCAGGGTAAGTGGAGGATGATGCTTACTGACTTTTCTTAATAACAGCATTGAAAAACAAATGTTTACAAAATGTTTAACTGTTTTAGGTGTAACACTTATTTGTATTAATGTTATTTGTGCAGAACACCTATGAATATTAAGCCTTATGTATTTCACACTTCAGTCTTGGTGCATGTTGTTCCCATGTGGCTGCTGTTAAATTAGAGGCTTGTGTTCGGATTGGGTTCAACAAAGTGCCATGCACGAACAAAGCCTGGAATACAAAGCGAGTGGAATGAGGTGTGTTTTAAAAAGATTGAACCTGCCCTTGTTGCAGACAACTTTTTACACTGAAAACACAGTATCAGGAAAGAGGAAAAGAAATGCCCCAATCCCCAAAGCCTCTGCTTCACAGCAGTAGCAGTTCCTAACGATGCTGGCTGACGGATCATCTGATGCAGTGGTTTCAAGGGTTTCGCTACACCATCTAAGAAGCCGTATTTTTTCAGCCAGCATGAGGTGACCGAAGAGGAGGTGGAGAGAGCAATCATCAGCCAGGCATCCTGTGTACAATGGCTATCAAGAGCGAGTCGGTCGCTTTACAGGCTCCATAGTGCATCGTGTCCTGACAGCTGCCGAGAATCCTGGCAAGTCGTTAGTCAACACAATATGTCAACAAAGACACAGGCCGATTATGAAGCCATGGATCCAGTGGGGGAGACACCATGGGCAAGATGCCATTGATACTTATCGCTATGGTCTTGGAGCTGGAAGTCCCACAGCCAACCTATCCTCAACCATATACTGTACGTCTGTGCTCCAGTAGAGACACCACATCTGAACCTGGTCATCAGGAAGGCTGGTTTCCGAATTTGCCAACCTATGCCATACATGGGAGTTTCATGTGATGGTTATGTGTCCTGCGAGTGCTGTGTATTAGAGGCTAAGTGTCCTTACAGATGGGGGCAACACACTTCCAGTGGGTGCCAGGAGTGGCTTGAGGATAAAAGAGGACACCTGGAAAGTCTGACTAGTTTGAAGAGGAACCACACATAAGTGTTTTAATATTTTTTTGCCCTACATACAACAACACCTAAAGTAAGCCTAGTACTGCAAGATTGTGTGTAATAATCCAAAATGTAGAGGCAGATTAATGCCTATATTGTAAATATTATGCTTGTGTAGTGAACTTCAGTGAAGGGCTGTGAACGCAACCCCATGTAGTTAGGCAAAACTCCTCCCTTAGCTCCTCCCCCTGCCCAGGTGCAGTATAAAAGGCCTCAGCTGGCTCAGTTCAGCCTCTTGCTGGTCCCTGTGGTGGTTGCCTGCTGAAGGTGGTGAGTAGGGGCCCCATTTTGTTTTATTGCTTTAAAGTTGTTTCCCCCCCCCCACTAACATGTGCCTTTTGTGTGTTTTAGGATCACCTGCTGCTGTTCTGTTTTTGTTGTTTTTGTTAGGTTCGCTTTTCTTTTTGAGTGTATGTTTTGATATTTATCAATTGGGTTCTTTTTTTAACTTTTGGTTTTTGTTTCAAGAAGTTTCTTTTTAGTAGTTTGATTTTCAGTGCGGCCTGGGTGTCCTCAGGTGGGAGGCCAGTCACTGTGGGGAGGACCTCACTCCTGTTGCATGCAAGTAGGCACTGGGGCATTTTTTAGTGCATGTTTTGCTGTGTGTGTGTTTTTGTAGTGTTGCCCCCCAGACTAGTGAGACGGGGTGCTCCCCAGTAGTGTGCCCCCACTGAAGCCCCAGCCCACTGTTTTTTAGTTGTCATACTTATTAGGGTTTTTAGTACATTATAGCAGGTTTTTAGATTTTTCTGTCAGTTAATAAAAATATTTGCTTTATTTATTGTCTCTGCCTCATCAGTCTCTTACCTGTGTCCTTGGATATAATTTGGTTTTCATATCCTGGGGTGCAAGTCCCCAGGTGGCGGTGGCGGTCCCCAAGTTCCTTCCCTCCTTATCTCTATTTCCCCCCTTTATGTAAATGTAAAAACTCCGCTCCTTGCCACACTTGCATTGCATTTGATTGTATATGTACCAAGTATACTACTTATTATTCTCTTCTGGGCTGCCGCCTTGATGTGGTAGAGAAGCTTGAGTGTCTCCATGTCGTGGCAATCTAAAGTCAATTGCACTTTGTCAAGTGGTGAGAACAGCTCAAGAAAGCTATAACACAATATATGTCAAGAATATTTATTAAAACAAAAGTACTTATAAGTAGGCACAATACCTTTTGCAACCAAGAGGGTTGTTCCGGGTAGAGAGCAAAGACAGGTTACATCAGTCAAGCTTTACATACCTTTCTAATATGCCGAGTCATGCTAAGCCATATATCTCTTACATAGTGCAAAGCTGTTGAAAGAAGGCAAAGGCATCATACAGTGCACAGACACCAAGAAGAAAATTAATACTTTTTATCATAGTTAGAACATTCTGGTCTAACTCCCTATGACTCATCCTACGCTCCCAGAAGCTGCTTGTGTCCTTGACATTTCCAACAAAACTGTCTTTCATATTATAACCGTTATAAACTTCCAGCTAAAAATCATGGGAAAAGATATACACTGTTACGACACTTGGTCGTACTGTGGTATGTATTTGTGAATATCCTGTTTGTGTCTGAATATCGTTGTCTGTAGTGTGTGTATGTGTGTGTGTTTGTCTATTTATAAACTAGGTACGCGCCAGGAGAAGGTGGCCGTTCCTGATTGGCCAAATCTCTGACAGAATGCATGCAGCTGACTGGCTCCAACACAATACACCGCCCCTCAAATACCGAGTCAACCTGCCTGCACTTGGACAGCATTTCCATTTCCATCCCTCAACCCGACCTTAGACTTTCTCAACTCTGTAGCTCTGTAGTTCTGTGCCTGTGTGTTTTCGGTTTACGTTTGATAACCATTAAGTTTTCTTTAGATTTAGAAGCAGTAGGAGTGGACTACCATTTACTTTGTACGTTGTTTCTCTTGTTTTGGAGTTAGGAAAGGAGGTAGACATAGCCCTCTGTATTTAAGTTCTTTTTATTTTCAGATCGTAGGTAGGATTTTCCTCGAAGCAGCTTTGTTTTGTTTATTGTTTTGGCCTTGGTCCACTCCGAAGCCTGTGCTTCAGTTTTGTGTTCACAATTAAATATTCGCCTTTTGATTTACAGTACGTGTTTGTGGTTGGTTTTTGGAGGTGGAAACGGAGGGTCCAATTTATGCTATGCCTTTAGCGACTCTCCTAGATGGGGCATAACATAATTGGGGGCTCGTCCGGCATCGGCCGTCCGCAATACTGGTTTGGTAAGTTTTCGGTAAGTTCATTTTCTGAGTGGCAGTTTTCTTTGGTGTAAAACAAAATGGAGTTTAAAATACATGTTTGCTACAAGTCTGTCTTTTGATAAATTGGAGCATTGCAGAAAAGCAGACATTGATTATTGCCAAGTTTTTTTATATTAATGTGCCTTCTGGGTCACGTAAAGCAGAGATACTTAAGGTGCTGTGCGACGTGCTGGTGGAGAGAGGAGTGCTGCCTGAACCTGCTGCCGGTGTTGCATTAGGTGAGGTGGATGCGACAGTAGGGGTTGCCCACGCTGATGCACCAGCTCTAGGCATAGATCCGTCTGTGCAGGCAGGTATGTCCACTGAGGACTTGCGACTGACTGTCCGTATCAGGGAGGTGGAGTCGCGGAATAAAGAGCTTGAGTTAGAGACGGCGCACTTGGGCCTGAAAACACTCGAGTTGGAGAGGAGACAGCCAGCTACGGCCGCTTCTCCTTTGTTTCCACGCCAGCCCTCTGATCCTGCTTCTGTTGGCTTTGATGTCAGTAGGCACATTGCGCTAGTTCCTCCATTCAGGGAATCGGAGGTAGATTCGTACTTTAACCCTTCCGAGCGTATTGCAGCCACGTTAAGTTGGCCAAAAGACGTTTGGTTTCTGCAATGCAAATTGGTTGGTAAAGCTCAAGAGGTTTGTGCAAGCCTATCAATTGAACAGAGTTTAAATTATGATGTGGTGAAAGCCACTGTTGCGTGCTTATGAGCTTGTCCCCGAGGCTTATAGGCGAAAGTTTAGAAATATGAAAAAACTGCCACCCAGACATGTCGAATTTGTGCAAGAGAAGGGAGTGCTGTTTGACAAAGGGTGCCAGGCCAGCAAAGCTGACAATTTTGATAAACTTAGGGAACTTCTTCTGTTAGAATTTAAGAAGTGTTTGCCAGACATCTCAATTTATCTAAATGAACAAAGTCGCGTTGATTGCCCAGGCTGCCGTTTTAGCTGATGAGTTTGTCTTAACTCACGAGTGTATTTTCATCGTCGTTTCACCGTGACACTATGCCAATGAAATCAGGTAAAAAGATATGGTCTCCAAAATCTCCCCGCCGTACTACTACTACCACCGTCTCAGCTGGAGAGAATGCTTTTACTGCCACGAATTGGGTCATCTTATTGCAGTCTGCCCTGCTTTAAAAAGAAAAGGCCAAGTGTGACTAAACGCCAAAAGTACTATTTTTTTTTGAGCCGACAACGCCACCTAGGTTTGTTGGAAGCCTAGGAACTCCCTTAAATGGTGTGATGAAGTAACTAAGAACAGGGTAATAACTAGGCAATTACAATAGAATCGACCCAAAACAAATATTAACTCTAAAAATGAACTTGGTTCGTTTGTATCAGGTGGAGAGCAGTTAAAACCAGTGGAGTAAAAAAGTGAACACAAACACAAGATGCCAAAAGGAATAAACGTTTAATTTCTAAAATGATATCTAAAAAAAAATCCAATAATAAATGATAATACAAAAAGCAGTGCCTTTCTAACAGCTACAAAAGTAGGACAGAGGGATTAAAATGCAAGCTATAAAAATGGTGAAACTAAAACAGGGCAAAGTCCTTAAAGTGCAAGTGCCGAATTCGCGAAGGTGTCCTGATCATGGAGGCCCCACTCCTCTTCGGGCAAAGCCTGCGGAGGGAGAGACTCAGCGCCAGTCAATTGTCTCTTTACAGTTAGCCACTTATGGTTGATTATTCATGTCACTGAAACACCGGTCTGTTGAGATGTTACACTCTCCCACAGTCGGCCGCTAGCGTGCGGTGTTCAGGGCTTGATCCGAGACAGTCCTGTGTTGTCACACTTCACTCAGCTCCAAGGCCAGGTCTGGGACCTTCGTCTCCCCACACTGCTCCGGCTCTTCTCTGGCCAAGCCTGCAAACGACACTCAAGGCCAGTCAAACGTCCTTTTTGCAATACACTTTTATCAAGAGACCACAGAAAGTAAACACCGGTCTGTTGCGATTGTAGTGGATAGAAGTGTGCCTGCACCTTTAAGGCAGCTAGGCCGTCATGCAGTGACGTCATCATGGAGGCGTTTGTGAATGGGATGTCTACACCTGCAGCGAATGTTGTAATTAGGAGATTCATTGGATACTTTTTTTTTATAAATGAGATCGCTCAGTTAGTATAGGGAACGGTAGAGGTGAAGCTGGTTGGTTTGGGTCTTGGCTCCTCTCTCCACTTCATTGTAGTTTGTTGATCCTCCGGGTGGCAGCTGGATGGGACTTGTTTGATCGCCGTTTTGAAGGTAGGTTTATTGGCACTGGTTAATAGCATTTAATTTCCTGATTGTTGAGATGGTTAGGTTACATCTTGTTTCACCTTTAACTTTCCTCTGGTAGGCTATTGGCTGGTTTGGCGTGTGTTGAGTGTGCACTTTATGTTTTGGGCCTGGTTGTCCCTAAATTGTGTTCCAGACCATCTCATCTTTGAAGGTATGCCATTTCCAACGTCTTGTACCATAACCTCATGTGTTGCTTGATTAGACCACTTTTGTATCACCTCAATCCTCTGTTTGTAGACTTCCCCCATCAGCTGTGTCTCTTCGGATTCATTGTGGGTGACTGGCTGGTGTGTTTTATGAATAGCTAGCACTGCGTCTTCCTACCCATTGATTGGTAGGTAGCATTCTAGTTACCCAGCGATAAGTTTCCCTATTGTATTAATGTGGCCATTGATTGACTGCTGATATCTGTATGCTTCGGCAGGTTGCGCACCGTCTGGCTCAGCTGGGTTGCCGACCAATCTGCTGGCTGCTGTTTTGTCTGTTTATTTTCCCTCACCTGTTATTGTTTGTGTAGGCTACATTATTTAGCCCCCTTTGTTTTGAATTTGTTTTGTTTCCTTATTGTTCTGGTGTCTGTTTGAATGAGTTTTAAGGCTTGCATGCTGACGTGAGGCCTGCTCCCTCCACAAGTTACATTCTAAGCTAAGGTCTGTACTTTGGGCCCTTGGTAGGCTGTGTTCCATCCCTAGCCTACTCTTGGATGGCTGTGTCTGGCCTTATTTGAATAGCCTATTCTATTCCTTTTTTTTGGAGTGTACCTTTTGTGTCATTTGCAACCCAAAGTGTATATCCATTCTCTCTTGCTGTGTGTGTGTGTGTGTGTGTGTGTGTGTGTGTGTGTGTGTGTGTGTGTGTGTGTGTGTGTGTGTGTGTGTGTGTGTGTGTGTGTGCCATTTGACTTTTAGTAAAACCTAGAATATTTAATAAATCATTTTGTGGAATCCCTGCCTTTGTCATGCTTATATGAACCTGTGTCCTTTCTTAAAAGTGTACAATAGTCATGAGGTTAGTTCCCTGGCTTAAATGCTAGGGTGGCGTTGTCAGCAACACTAAAATTACATTTGTCAGCCTATGGTACCGCCACACAAGACTTACACGGGAGGGAGAGATGTTACACTCTCCCACTGTTAGCCGCTAGCATGCGGTGTCTGTCTCTGGTCTGGCTGGAGCGTCTCACTTTTCCTCATTCGCCGATCTGGATTGTGCTGCTGCTGTCGCTTGTGTTCTGGTCCTCGCTTGCTTCCCACGTCTCAGGCACGGTTCTTCCCCCCCCTACTATGTCAAAACCTGTTTGTTTGTTTTTTATTTTTTTATACTCAACAACCAGGTAAATCCTTCCTCTGTGGCCAGCTGATTGGTTCCGCCAACTCCAGTTTCCCCCCTTGATGGGCCACATGAGCTGTCAGTCAATCATGCCACTCAGACACAGATGTGTTCTTCATTACTGCGCTCATTGGCTCCAGGTGTGCGGCAAAGTCAAGTTTGCCGCACAGACAGTACTTCCAAAATAAAAGCATGCAAAAGTATCTAAAACACAAACAAACTATGCCAAGAAAATGTAAACACTGCAAAACAAAACGTACACATGCAAGTAATTCACTGCAAACAAAACAAACAACAAAAGACAATAAAATGTGGAATTCCAAAAAGTTGTCTCACTTGGCTGGCTCACATCCCCTCACACTTTTCTGTTGGCAGTCCCCTGCCACATGAAATCAGTCTCTGTATCGGGCAGGCGGTCGGCCCAAGTTTGTTCTGGCTGAACGCCGAAGGAGTCCATCAGGCTCCTTGCAGGGGGAGGCCCAGCCATCACCATCGGTGGAAACCCATAGAAAAAAGGTCCCGGCAGTCCTTGGGTTCCTGGGTCTCCATGGGTTTCTGTAACTGGTTCATTAGTTTGAAGAGGGGCTTCCACTAGGGGAGCCGTACACACCTTAAGAGCATTTCTGTGAATAGTCTGTTCTCGACCACCTTCCTCTGGCTGCACCCAGTATACCACTCCAGTCTCTCCTACAGTGCCCAGGACCACGTAGGGCTTTGGATCCCACCAAGGACACAATTTCCCTCTTCCTTGCCTATTCCTATCCCTTACCCACACTCTTTCACCGGGTAACAAAGGTCATTCATAGGTTCTGTCATAGCACTGCTTGTGGTGGGAGGCCACATTACCAGCCCTCTGTCTAGTCGGGCTATAAGCCGTCGACAATCTCCGTTGGTGATCTGTCACCCAGCCACCTAGGTTGTATCTAGGCTGTTGGGGACCCACACCTAAACCTATTGGGTCCACGGTCAGAATGGAACCGGGCTGGGCAGCCAAATGGTTGTATTACATAGGTCCATAAGGCCCTTACTGTAGTCCGAGCGGTTTGATCGCGGGTGGGGATAGCCCAGGAAAAACGGGTAAACAAGTCAGTAGCTACAAGAATGTTCTGGTAAGTATCTGTAGGTCAGCCCAGTGATAGAAAATCTAGCCCTACAATCTCCAGTGGGTAGGAGGCAGCAATAGGGTTTAATGGGGCTTTGGGCACTACTCTCTCCCTCTGTAGGCTGCAGGCAACACAACCCAGGTGGAATTGACGTACCTCCCCCTCCATGTCCGGCCAGTAGAACTGCTGGCGGATCCGGGCCAGAGTGCGATCCACACCAGCGTGTGCTGCGGCCTCATGGGTTTCTCGCCAGACTTCTTGGCACCTGGAACCCGGACACACAACCTGGAAATGTTCTTCAAGTGTGTGAGAATCAACTACTTTTCGACACAGGTTTTTTCCATTGTTGTAACAGTCTCTGGGCTCTATGAGTCCAGAGACTGGACTGGACTGGACTATGAAGTCTTGACTCTGCACCATACAGCTACGAATCTCCGGTCATTCTACCTAGCAGTACTTTACCGCCCACCCGGGCCCTATTCGCTCTTCTTAGAAGAGTTCTCCAATTTCATTTCAGACTTAGTGACCCGAGCTGATAACATTCTCATTATTGGTGATTTTAACATTCATCTGAATAATCCCACCGATCCCCTCAGTAAGGCCTTCCTAGATCTTATTGATACTTGCGGCCTCACTCAATTTGTTAATGAACCAACCCACCATGGCGGCAACACCCTTGACCTGGTTCTGACCCGTGGCATTCCTGTTTCTGCTTTAGTGGTCTCCTCTTATGTGCCCGCCCTATCTGATCACTATCTCATTAAATTTGAAATCGAATTGATCGTTCCACGCCAAAAGCGTGAAGACACATATATTAGCCGTCGTATTAATGCCACTACGGCCTCGTTACTATCTGAAAAACTACCCAGTTTTCTCGCACCATTCTCTGGTCATGTTGGCTTGCTCGACAATTTCGCCAACAAACTAAACACTAGCCTTACCAACGCGCTTGACTCAATCGCCCCGTTAGTCACTAGAAAACACCATGCTAGGAGGTTTGCACCGTGGTTTACTAATGACACTCGAGCACTTAAACAAGCCTGTAGAAAACTAGAACGTAAATGGCGATTGACCAAACTTGAAGGCTTCCGGCTTGCCTGTAATGATAGCCTGCTAAATTATAAATGTGCACTCTCGTCAGCCAAAACTGCACACCTCTCTAGGTTAATCAGTGCAAATAAAAACCCAAAGTTTCTATTCGACACTGTTACTAAACTCACACGTAATCCCTCCTCCTCTGATAGCGTTCTGTTTTCTCCAAATGATTTCATGTCCTTTTTTAGTCAGAAAATCACGCTGATTAGAGATGAGATCACCAGTACACTCTCTACTGGTGGTGCCGTCGCACCCCTGAGAAGTCCACTTGGTGTTTCCCGAACTGAATCTCTTTTCTCACAGTTTGAGTTAGTTTCCTTAGACTCTCCCACCAAGCTAACTCTGTCTTCGAAACCCACGACCTGCATGCTAGACCCTCTGCCTGCTAAACTGCTTAAAGAAGTTTTTCCTATCCTAGGACCCTCCATTCTTTATATGATCAATCAGTCGCTCTCCACTGGCACTGTGCCCTCCGCCTTTAAAGCGGCCGTGATCAAGCCACTACTGAAAAAAACCGAACCTTGACCCCAAAGTACTCCAGAACTATAGACCAATCTCAAATCTGCCGTTCCTCTCCAAATTGCTTGAACGAACAGTAGCGAGTCAACTTACAGACTTTGTCAAAAAATAACCTACTTGATCCCTTCCAATCGGGTTTTAGATCCTTTCACTCGACCGAAACTGCACTTACGCGAGTGGTAAATGACCTTTTGTTAGCTATTGACTCCAACTCAACCTCAGCACTATTGCTACTTGACCTGAGCGCAGCCTTCGACACAATTGATCATACGATACTCTTGAACCGTCTTGAACATTATATTGGTATCCGGGGATCAGCCCTTTCTTGGTTTAGGTCTTACCTACTTGATAGATCACATCGCGTCTTTTACAACAACATGACCTCAGAGTGTTGCAATATGGACTTTGGTGTCCCGCAAGGCTCTGTCCTAGGACCACTGCTATTCTCTATCTATATGCTACCACTTGGTGGCATCATTCGCAAATTTGGAATTAACTTCCATTGCTACGCCGATGACACCCAAATTTACATACCAGTCAAACCAACCGATAACACCCAATTCCAAAAACTAGAGGCCTGCCTATCAGAGGTCAAATATTGGATGTCCCTAAACTTCCTACTTCTTAATGGCAGCAAAACTGAGATGCTGATTGTGGGACCAGCTAGACATAGACAGTTATTTGAGAATACTACTCTCAACTTTGATAGTTGTGTAATCTCCTAGAGCCCATACGTTAAAAATCTTAGGGTAAAATTCGACCCTACCCTCTCATTCGAGTTGCACATTAAGGAGATCACTAAAACAGCGTTTTATCATCTTCGTAATATTGCCAATATTCGACCCATGCTAACAGAGGCAGACGCAGACATTTTAGTACATGCCTTCATATCATCCAGAATCGATTATTGCAATGCCCTTTTTTCAGGCTTACCTACTGGGCGAACTAAAAAATTACAATTGGTTCAGAATGCTGCTGCCAGAATCCTGACCAAAACTAGGAAATTCGACCATATAACTCCCATTCTATCCTCATTACACTGGCTACCAATTCAAGCCAGATGTGACTTTAAGGTGCTTTTACTTACATATAAATCATTACATGGGATGGCACCGTCCTATTTATCCGATTTGATTATACCATACAAACCGCCACGTGCCAAACCGCCACGATCTCAGGACGTTGGCTACCTGTCTATCCCAGCAGTCAAAAAGAAAACTGCAGGTAACAGAGCCTTTTCTTACCGGGCTCCCTATGTATGGAACAGTCTGTCTGCTTCAGTCAGAGAGGCAGGCTCTATCGACGTCTTTAAGTCAAGGCTAAAAACCCATTTATTCTCTCTGTCATTTGACCAGCCCTGAGGGAGTGGCTCAGTCTCTTCTCAGAGTAAGGCTAGACCAGTTAGCTTATCCTAGCTCAGGGTCCTGCCGATGGATATTAGCATCCTGCCTACATGTCCTATTCTCCTGGTCTACTTGCTGCTGTCCACTGACGCTGGTCATGTTTGTCTGTGTGAGTGCGTGTGTGTGTGTGTGGGTGAGTCTCCTAGCTGTCCCAGGCTGCAGCCCGGCAGAGCTGGCGTCCGAGTGGTCCCGCCTCCTAGGACGATGCTGATTGAGCAGGCGTTACGTTCTCCTATCTGGGCAGAGTTGGCGTCTGCATGGTCCCCTAGTCCTATGATGACGTCGACTGAGTTGCCGTTGCTGTGATGCCGCCCCATCAGATGTGGATGTCCCACCAAAACGAACTTTCATATATTGTGTATACTCTGCTTGCCCAAACACGGCATCTATTGCATGCCCAACCATCCTGGTAGGGGGATCCCTCTCTGAGTAGCCCCTCCCAAGGTTTCTCCCAATTTTCCAATAAGGTTTTTGTGGGAGTTTTTCCTTGTCCTCTGTGAGGTTCTAAGGCTGGGGGATGTCGTGTACTAATCATTTATTATTTTCACATGTTGGGCACTGTGAAGTCCTTAGGGACTGTAACAGTGATTAAGGGCTATACAAATAAATGTGATTTGATTTGATGAGTCATTGCTTGACGTTCTAGCTTTCCAGGATGGGTTTGAGTCTCTACATACCTTTTGACAGCTTGAATGTCCGGATCGCCAGCTTGTGCTTCCTCCCATTCACTGCTGACCCATTCCTCTCCTCCACTGGGGGTCAGTTCAATGGCCAATGTGCTGACAATTGGCCCAATAACCTCGGGAGACTGAGCAGGGACCAGGCACCTAGACAGTGCGTCGGTATTTGCATTGCTTTTACCTGAGCGGTACTTGACATCATAATCAAAGGCAGCCAACTGAGCCACCCAACGTTGTTCTACTGCCCCTAGATGTGCAGTTTGTAAGTGGGCAACTGGGTTGTTGTCAGTGCATACAGTGAAGCGAGTCCCTGTCAAGTAATCTTTAAATTTCTCCGTCACCGCCCACTTAAGACCTAAGAGCTCCAATTTAAACGAACTATAGTTGGCATCGTTCCGCTCAGTGGGGTGCAAGCTCCGGCTCGCATAGGCTATCACCCGCTCTCGTCCTTCCTGGACTTGAGCCAGGACTGCTCCGAGGCCCAGGTGGCTGGCGTCTGTATACACAATGAAGGGGAGACTATAGTCAGCGTAAGCTAACTCAGGTGTGGTTGTCAAGGCTGTTTTCAATGCATCAAAGGACTTTTGACATTCAGAGGACCACTCTATCTTCCAGGCTCTGGTTTTCCTATCAACTGGGATTCCTGTCAGCAGCGCAGTGATGGGGTGAGCGACCTTAGCAAACCCAGGCACGAAGCGCCTATAATAACCGGCTAGTCCTAAAAAGGCTCTCACTTGGCTCACAGTAGAAGGAACTGGCCAATTTGACACTGCTGAGATTTTGTCTGGGTCTGGTCTTACCCCATTACGATCCACCACATGACCCAAGAATTTGACTTGTTGGAGAAGCTTGCATTTGCAAAATCCGCACCTTCAGGCCGTGTTTCTGTAGCCGCTCAAACACTTTATCTAGGTGCTGTAGGTGGGAAGAGAAGTCAGGGGAATAGATTATGATATCACCCAAGTATACAAGCAAAGAGTCCGTCACCTCACTTAGGCACCGTTGCATCAGCCGCTGGAAAGTTGCTGGGGTGTTGCAGAGTCCGAAGGGCATGCATTCAAACTCGAACAGGCCAAGGGGAGTGGTGAATGCTGTCTTTTCCCTGTCTTGAGGGTCCATCTCAACCTGCCAGTAGCCGCTGGCCAGATCGAGTGTGGAGAACCACTCGGCCCTGGTCAGGGTCTCCTCGATCCGCGGCAAGGGGAAAGCATCTTTATGGGTTACAGCATTTAATTTTCTATAGTCCACACAAAATCTCCAGCTGTCATCTTTCTTTCGGACCAATACTATGGGTGCAGCCCATGGACTGCAACTTTCCCTGATCACTCCTTTTTCCAACATACCTTAAAGCAGGGACTTCACCTCCTTATACATCATAGGAGGAAGGGGTCGATATCTCTCCTTCACAGGAACAGCGTCACCTGTATGGATGCAGTGTTTTACCAGATCAGTTAGTCCAAAATCCTCCTCATCCCGGGCAAAAACGCGCTCCCATTTGAGCAACAGGGCATGCAGCTCCTCCTTTTGCTGTGTAGACAGATTAGATTGATTAGCTACGTCGCTCACCTCCTTTGGTAGCCCTTGATTTTTCGGGTCAGTGGCAACATCAACCAGTCCAACGTTGACTACGCCGTCTTCACCCCAGGCCAGGTCTAGATCATGCGACCCATGAACCTCCGCTTCATCCACTCGATATAGTTTCCCCAGTCGCTGGTGCCGACCTGAGGATTGCAGACACGTATAGGGACTCTACCTTTCCTTACCACTGCCAAAGTCCTGGCCACACCCACATTGCTGGTTTCTGGTAGTGCCTCCACCATGGCACAATAGTCTTGCCCATTGATGCCCATTCGGGTGCGTCCCCACACCAACATTTCACTACTTGGGGGAACCCGGATGGTGCGGTGTCCAACGGGCCGCACATATCCTACTGATCCATCCTCTTCCACAGTGGCTCTTAGACGTCTGCAGGTTGAAAAGGCTTCCTTCCAGATCTTTGAGTTCTGGAGCTTGCTGGAGGGGGAAGCAGATCTTCCGGCCGACTTGGGAGTGTATCCTAGACGGGTTCCACTACGTTCATTCCAATAAGTAAGGGTGTAGGTCTGTGTTTGTCTGCAACTATTATAACTCCCCGCCCTGGTATCTTAATCCTGTTTATCTCAAAGTCTAGCACAGCATAGCCGGTGTATGGGATCTTAAGATTATTAGCGGCTCTCAACTGCAGAATTAGAGGGGTGGTATTAAGCTTAGCTTTAGCAAAGTTCTCCTCAAAGAAGCTCTGGCTCATCAAGGTGGTCTCTGACCCTGAATCCAATATCCCCTGTACCTCTATTCCTTCTATGGTCACTCCTATGGTCGGGCATTGCCCGACAAATACTTCTCTCTCAGCCCTTAAATCTTCCAACACACTATCAGCCCCTGCCCCTCGGACCTCAGCAGCAGGGAAGTCTAGTTTAAATGTGACTGGGAAACTATGGGTCTACTCCTACAAAATCTGGCAATATGCCCTGCTCGTCTACATTGGCGACAAATAGGCTTACCCTGTTCATCCCGCTCGTTTGTATAGGACGGTGGTCGTGGGGACTCTCTTCTGACCTGTACTGGTCCGCAAGTTGGCTGTGGATGCCTGAAGGAGTGGCTTGATGTCCTTCATCAATTCCTGAGCAAGTCCCTTTATCTGAGACTTTACATCCTCCATGATCTCCTGCTTCAACATCTCCTTCCAGCCAGCTTCCTGTTTAGGGGGAACATAAGAGTTGTTGACTGCAGAGCAAGTTACCTCTGGCTGTGGTTGTCCACACTCTTCATCCAGTAACAGTGCCTCCTGGCTTATAGCAGAGAAATCTTTGTCTGGGTTGCGGCACGCATAGGCCTTAAGGGTCTGGGCTAAGGGACTTTCCCGTAGCCCCAGTAGCAGTTGATACCGCAGAGCAGCTGCAGAGGGAGGGCCGTCAGGGTTGTGTCGCCGCAGCCTACTATGGAGCTCACGTAATCTGAGCAAGAATGATGATACCGATTCACTAGGGTGTTGTACGCAACCAAAGAACTGTGCCCTTAACTTAGCAACGGGGGTCCTATCTCCATAAAGGGAATCTAAATAGGTGAAGACTTTACGCACCGTGTCCCTTTCATCATCTTCTAGAACATTAACCTGTCGTTTGGCTTCCCCAGTTAGGGCACCAACAATAATATCTACTTTCCTAGGTTCAGCTAGTTCCTGTGCACTCAATAACCCTTGAATTTGTTCTTTCCACTCTGAATATTTTACATCGTCATTTGTGCCCTTAAACTTCGGCAGCTATGGGGCGCCTGGCATCATCATGTTCACTTTTAAAACACAACTGCTCTCTATAACCCGATCCTGCCGACTACGCCAAATGTGACTAAACTCCAAAAGTACTATTTTTTTGAGCTGACAACGCCACCTAGGTTTGTTGGAAGCCTAGGAACTCCCTTAAATGGTGTGATGAAGTAACTAAGAAAAACAAGGTAATAACTATGCAATTACAATAGACCCAAAACAAATATCTATAAAAATGAACTAGGTTCGTTTGTATCAAATCAAATCAAATCAAATCACATTTATTTGTATAGCCCTTAATCACCGTTACAGTCCCTAAGGGCTTCACAATGCCCAACATGTGAAAATAATAAATGATTAGTACACGACATCCCCCAGCCTTAGACCCTCACAGAGGACAAGGAAAAACTCCCACAAAAACCTTATTGGAAAAGTGGGAGAAACCTTGGGAGGGGCTACTCAGAGAGGGATCCCCCTACCAGGACGGTTGGGCGTGCAATAGATGCCGTGTTTGGGCAAACAGAGTATACACAATATATGAAAGTTCATTTTGGTGGGACATCCACATCTGATGGGGCATCACAGCAACGGCAACTCAGTCGACGTCATCATAGGACTAGGGGACCATGCAGACGCCAACTCTGCCCAGATAGGAGAACGCAACGCCCGCTCAGTCAGCATCGTCCTAGGAGGCGGGACCACGCAGACGCCAACTCTGCCGGGCTGCAGCCTGGAACAGATCGGAGACTCACCCACACACACCCATACACACACACGCGCTCACACAGACAAACATGACCAGCGTCAGTGGACAGCAGCAAGTAGACCAGGACAATAGGACATGCAGGCAGGATGCTAATATCCATCGGCAGGACCCTGAGCTAGGATAGGCTAACTGGTCTAGCCTTACTCTGAGAAGAGACTGAGCCTAGCCTTACTAGACTAGCCTTACTAGGCTAGCCTTACTCTGAGACGAGACTGGGCCACTCCCTCAGGGCTGGTCAAATGACAGAGAGAATAAATGGGTTTTTAGCCTTGACTTAAAGACGTCGATAGAGCCTGCCTCTCTGACTGAGGCAGGCAGACTGTTCCATAGATAGGGAGCCCGGTAAGAAAAGGCTCTGTTACCTGCAGTTTTCTTTTTGACTGCTGGGATAGACAGGTAGCCAACGTCCTGAGATCTAAGGGCACGTGGCGGTTTGTATGGTATAATCAAATCGGATAAATAGGACGGTGCCATCCCATGTAATGATTTATATGCAAGTAAAAGCACCTTAAAGTCACATCTGGCTTGAATTGGTAGCCAGTGTAATGAGGATAGAATGGGAGTTATATGGTCGAATTTCCTAGTTTTGGTCAGGATTCTGGCAGCAGCATTCTGAACCAATTGTAATTTTTTAGTTCGCCCAGTAGGTAAGCCTGAAAAAAGGGCATTGCAATAATCGATTCTGGATGATACGAAGGCATGTACTAAAATTTCTGCGTCTGCCTCTGTTAGCATGGGTCGAATTTTGGCAATATTACGAAGATGATAAAACGCTGTTTTAGTGATCTCCTTAATGTGCAACTCGAATGAGAGGGTAGGGTCGAATTTTACCCCAAGATTTTTAACGTGTGGGCTCTGGGAGATTACACAACTATCAAAATTGAGAGTAGTATTCTCAAATAAGTGTCTATGTCTAGCTGGTCCCACAATTAGCATCTCAGTTTTGTTGCCATTAAGAAGTAGGAAGTTTAGGGACATCCAATATTTGACCTCTGATAGGCAGGCCTCTAGTTTTTGGAATTGGGTGTTATTGGTTGGTTTGACTGGTATGTAAATTTGGGTGTCATCGGCGTAGCAATGGAAGTTAATTCCAAATTTGCGAATGATGCCACCAAGTGGTAGCATATAGATAGAGAATAGCAGTGGTCCTAGGACAGAGCCTTGCGGGACACCAAAGTCCATATTGCAACACTCTGAGGTCATGTTGTTGTAAAAGACGCGATGTGATCTATCAAGTAGGTAAGACCTAAACCAAGAAAGGGCTGATCCCCGGATACCAATATAATGTTCAAGGCGGTTCAAGAGTATCGTATGATCAATTGTGTCAAAGGCTGCGCTCAAGTCAAGTAGCAATAGTGCTGAGGTTGAGTTGGAGTCTATAGCTAACAGAAGGTCTCAGGTATCAGGTGGAGAGCAGTTAAAACCAGTGGTGTAAAAAAGTGAACACAAACACAAGATGCCAAAAGGAATAAACGTTTAATTTCTAAAATGATATCTAAAAAAAAAATCATACAATAATAAATGATAATACAAAAAGCAGTGCCTTTCTAAAAGCTACAAAAGTAGGACAGAGGGATTAAAATGCAAGCTATAAAAATGGTGAAACTAAAACAGGGCAAAGTCCTTAAAGTGCAAGTGCCGAATTCGCGAAGGCATCCTGATCATGGAGGCCCCACTCCTCCTCTTCGGGCAAAGCCTGCGGAGGGAGAGACTCAGCGCCAGTCAATTGTCTCTTTACAGTTAGCCACTTATGGTTGATTATTCATATCACTGAAACACCGGTCTGTTGAGAGACTTACGCGGAAGGGAGAGATGTTACTCTCTCCCACAGTCGGCCGCTAGCGTGCGGTGTTCAGGGCTTGATCCGAGACAGTCCTATGTTGTCACACTTCACTCAGCTCCAAGGCCTCAGTGTGGGGGACGAAGGTCCCCGACACTGCTCCGGGTCTTCTCTGGCCAAGCCTGCAAACGACACTCAAGGCCAGTCAAACGTCCTTTTTGCAATACACTTTTATCAAGAGACCACAGAAAGCAAACACCTGTCTGTTGCAAGACTTACACGGGAGGGAGAGATGTTACTCTCTCCCACTGTTAGCCGCTAGTGTCTGGCTGGAGCGTCTCACTTTTCCTCATTCGCCGATCTGGATTCCGCCGCTGCCGCCACCGCTTGTGTTCTGGTCCTCGCTTGCTTCCCACGTCTCAGGCACAGTTCTCCCCCACCTCTATTATGTCAAAACCTGTTTTTTTATACTCAACAACCAGGTAAATCCTTCCCCTGTGGCCAGCTGATTGGTTCCGCCAACTCCAGTTTCCCCCCTTGATAGGCCACATGAGCTGTCAGTCAATCATGCCACTCAGACACAGATGTGCTCTTCATTACTGCGCTCATTGGCTAGTTAGAGACATTTACAGACAGTACTTCCAAAATAAAAGCATGCAAAAGTATCTAAAACACAAACAAACTATGACAAGAAAATGTAAACACTGCAAAACAAAATGTACACATGCAAGTAATTCACTGCAAACAAAACAATAAACAACAAAAGACAATAAAATGTGGAATTCCTCACTTGGCTGGCTCACACAAGCATCCACCAGTAAAAGTCCAGCAGGTGTCGGCCTAGTTCAAATTATCCATGCTGTTGGCGGCTGACACTGAAACTGTCACAGATTATAGCCCATTCATTCTGTTCACTGTTCTGCCACAGTGTTTCCTGCTTGTGCCGTTACGCACGCACAGTCGCGTAAACTAGGTGAAATAGTGGATCTGTCAGATTCCTTCCTGATGTCACCTGGAGACTGTGGTGATGATCACCCAGTCCCCTCCGACAAGCATGGGGATACTGATATGGTTTCTGTAGCCCTACTGCCTGTTGATGCCAATTTATCATTGGATTTAGACAAAGAGATCTTTGTTAGTGCGCAGCAGCAAGATCATTCTCTGTCTAATTGTATGTCCGTGGCAACCATGCAGAATTGTTCTAGTAAGCCTGTTGCATACTTTATTAATGATGGCATATTGATGCCTAAATGGTTTCCCCCTAATGCTGATGATTTGGGCTGGAATTCAGTTAGTCAAGTTGTGGTTCCCACCAGTTACCGCTCGCAAATTCTTGCTCTAGCACATGATAACCTTGCCGGGCATCTACGTAGGGATTAAGAAAACCTACCAGTGCATCCTACGCTATTTCTTTTGGCCAGGAATTAAGGGCGATATCACCAGATACTGTCATTCATGCCACATATGCCAACTCGCTGGTAAGCCGAACCAAACTGTCCCGCCCGCCCCACTGCATCCAATTCCCGCAATTGGAGAACCATTTGACTAACCATGAACATGTACTATTGGACTGTGTTGGGCCATTGCCCAAATCAAAATTCGGTAATCAATACATGTTAACTATCATGTGCGCCGCTACTCGCTACCCAGAGGCCGTACCATTACGCACGCTCAAGGCCAAGCAAATAGTGAAAGCATTAGTCAAGTTCTTTTAAACTTTTGGTTTACCCAAAAGGATCCAGACTGATCAAGGGAGTAACTTAATGTCTAAGGTGTTTGCCCAGGTAATGGCAGAATTAGCTGTAAAACACCAAAAATCAAGTGCTTACCATCCTGAATCCCAAGGTGCCCTTGAACGTTTTCACCAAACTCTTAAGGCCATGCTGCGAAAGTACTGACTTGAGTGAAGGTCTTCCACGCAGTTAGGGAAACTTCACAGGAGTCCTTAGGTTTTAGTCCTGCAGAATTAGTTTTCGGCCATACATTGCGTGGTCCTTTAAGACTCCTCAGAGAAAAATGGCTGTCTAAGGAGACTAGTCCTGATCATAATGTGTTGGACTACGTTAGTTCGTTCCGGGAAAGGTTGCATGCTGTTTGTGATTAGATCCGATCCATTGATGGTGAGCCACCCAGTTGAGGAGAGACAAACGACATCCATCTGCCTTGAAGAGAGCGTCATAATGATAACAGAAAAGGGTGCAATTTAGGGTTGCAATTTAGTTTTTCAATGGGAGAATTCACTTTTTCTACATAAGAATTCAGACACTGAATCACAAGAATTCAGTTTTTCAGTGTGAGAATTGAGATCGAGATGACAATAGTCGAGTATCAGCAGGGAAGAAGGAAACAATCACAAGATTTGAAACAAAGAAACAAAAGAGGTTTCTGTCTGACACAATGCTGAATTTGTATCAGAAACTGATGCTCATCCGAAGCTATCCTATTTGCTTTTCTGTAGGATGAAGCCATTTTGGATTGTTGCTACAAACATGAATAGGGAGACATGTCTGCAAAGTGCATGACAATGCCAAAATGAAGCAGACAGGCTCAAGCAGCTTGGCATCATTAACTCAGAGTTTGAGCAAAATGGCAGAGGAGTTGTGCTGTGACACACAGGTTAAGGCTTGCATGTACAGAGAATGTATCTCATGCAGGGACAAGTCACTCACACATACCAAAGACATCAGGAACAGGGGTCACATGGTGGTAGCAGTGGCTCACAAAAAAAGAACACTATGAAAAAGAAAAGGATGGGAAAAGAGAGAAGATCACTATGACAAAAACTGTTCAACAGAGATGTGAGGGTAGCAAAGTGGAAGATTTTGAAAAATAAATAAAAGACAAAGTCTGCACGCACCTCCTCAACATCCAGCATCAATACACACAGCTACAGTCTTTGCACAGATCTCTGAAAGAAGATGAGGTGGTTCTTCACATTGACTATGCAGTCCATTTTGGAGCATCTCCTAGACAGACAACACTGCACAATGCTGTTTTGTACACTACAGATAATACACTGACATTCTGTGCCTTGTCACCCTCAATTAAGAAGAAGATGATTAATTTAATCACATTACGGACACACACAACATATGCACACACAGGTAGGGTGTCCGAATGAATTTGTCTTCTGCATTTTTCCCATCCTTGTCGTCCTTCCTCCAGGGGCAGCCAGGAGCAGTGGGCAGCCCTTTTTTCCTTTTTGCACCCGGGGACCAATTCCAGATGTAGATCCTTGTTGTAGTCAGGGACAGGACAGGAGAGCGTTTTTACATGGGGTTCTTTTTTTTCATGATAGGAGGAGACCCATGTGAGCACGGGGAGAACATGCAAACTCTCCACACAGAAAGGCCCGGGAGATAACCTGGGCACCCCAGAGTCAACAGCACCCCAGGCGGGAGTCGAATCCGAAACGGTGGCGCAGAGCTTGCACTGCTGCCGTGAGGCGGATTCGACTGCTCAAAAACACTTCATCAGTGACGGGCCAAAAACACTGTAAAAAAAAAAAAAAAAGATGTAAATTTATGTGCAAAGTACCATCGAATATCACTTGTCAATTGACAATGCATTTCACTTTTTTTAAACTGTCAAATTGCATTAAATTTACATTAAATGACAATTACATGTTTTTCCATAATTTTACGGTTAAATTACTTAATGACAAAACACAGTAAAGCTTTTTTTAAAGGATAAAGTCAATGATGGTAATTCTACAACATGACTTTTCTTTTACATCGTTTTGCCATAGAAATATGTAAATACATGAATGTGATATTACAGATTGTTACTGTTATTATACTGCTACATATTTTTACGGGCCAATATCGGTAAGTACACAATGAGTACGACATGGTTTACCATACGAACATGTACAGTTCAGTCATTACAGTCATTATATGGGAGACTATAATCACAAAAAATACTCAATACAAAAATACTGACAACGATGGTGATTCTACAAGATTATTGTATTTCTACAAGGTATTTCTACAATCATTAAAAATATGTAGACAAGCAGGCCGACTTATGACCACTACTGTTATTACAGTAACAATCTGTTAATAAGACCATTTTTTTTAATCTACAGAAAGTTATGTTGTATGATAAACTGACAAAAAAGGCTGAATAGTGGGCTGATGAAACCATTATTTCACAGATAGTTTACATTACTGTACAGCTATGGTTTGTGTTGGGCCTGATGTTCCTTTTTTTATGTTATTTTATTTAGATTTATATGAACCTTTTTGAGGTTTCTCGTTCTACATCTAATGACATGAATAAAGACACAAATACCAGTCTATCAAGTCAAATTTATTGGAAAATATGTAGGCTTGGCAAATATCTTTTTGGTCTGGATAATCACCACCATCAAGAACTGTCAAGAACACATCCTGGTATGGTTCCAAATATTTTGCAAATTCCATCAAAGTGGTAGGACTCTTTCATTTTTTTGTATTCTATCTAATACTCTCCTTGTCTGATGTCTTGACTCATAAGCATTGGCCGATAGGAGAACAGCCTCCCCTCTCAAAAAACTACTGCTTGAAGGATTTAGTGCCTGGACACCTTTCATGATGTTGCAGTTGGTATTTGAAAATTGGCTTTCTACTTCTCCAAGCAGGCTATCAATAACTGGGTAGTACACATTGACATGAAAACTGTTTGAAATCTGGTACTACATGTAGTCCAAGGATGGAAGCAATGAGACAATCTTGAAGTCTCCTTGTTGTTTGTATTGTCCTCTTTGGGTTGTAGAAATGTCACTTCTTTTACATGTGTCAAGTGTTTCAGTCCACAGTTCATCAAAAGAAGCTTCACTACGATAATGTACCATACGGACACGGTGGCACAGTGCTTGCACTGCTGCCTCACAGCAATAAGGTCCTGGGTTCGATTCCCGCCTGGGGCGCTGTTGAGTCTGGGGTGCCCAGGTGGGTTATCTCCCGGGCCTTTCTGTGTGGAGTTTGCATGTTCTCCCCATGCTCACGTGGGTCTCCTCCTGTAAAGAACCCCATCTAAAAACATGCAACATCCAGTCCTGTCCCTGACGAAGATAGCAACAATACATCTGGAATCGATCCCCGGGCGCTGGTGTTGGCAGCTGCCCTCTGCTCCCTGGCTGTCCCTGGAGGAAGGTTGACGGGGATGGGATAAAAGCAGTATATCATTCAACTTGGACACTCTACCTTGTGTGTTGTGTTCAACGGCCACTTTCCCCCCTGCATGTGTTGATGTTGCAATTAAAGTAATCTTAATCTTACCAATGTCTCTAAGTGCTTCAATTAGCTCAACAGCCTTAGCATGGTCAACTGTTTTAGACTGGAGCATATCCGACAAAAATTTAGAGTCACTCAAGACCTTTCGGAACAGTACAAGGCATCCAACAAAATTCAGATCAATCTGAACCAATATCCCTCTGGCTTCAACAGCTTTTTGTGGATGGTTCTCAGATGCAATCTCTTCAAGCACCTGTACAATTGCAGGCAACCTATCCATAACATTGCGACATGCTATGTGCCTGCAAGCCCAACATGTATCACTACGCCATTGGAGTTCCCTTGGTGCACCATCAAACATCTCCTGCTGCACTTCCAACCATTAGTTATGTACATAAGACCCAGATATGAATACGTACAGTCGTTCTAACAATGAGAAGAAATTTCCAGCATCAGTTACACCTTTGACAGAGTCTACTATGACTAAGTTTAAACAGTGTGCACTGCAATGAACATAGAAATGCTTGGCTACTACTTTTATTTTTGCTTGGACACCTGCATGTGCCCCGCTCATCACAGCAGCGCCATCGTAGCCCTGGCCTACAAGGTTTTTCTTATACTCCAGCACGTGCTTCTCAAGAAAGCATATAATCTTATCAGTTAACGCAGCAGCATCCAGCTGTTCTGCCACTGCAAACTCCAGAAAGCTCTCATGAACCACACCGTTGTAGTAGTATCTTAGAACAAATGAGATTTGCTCTTTTTTCTTAACATCTTTAGTTTCATCCACAATCACTGAAAACTGTGTGCTCTTTTTAACCTCTTGAATGATTTCTTCTTTAACCATTCCAGCCAAACATTCCAGTATTTCGTTTTGGATAGTTTTGCTGGTGTATGTTGCATTTTAGCTTGCTGTTCAAGTCTTTTTTTAATCATAGGGTTATGGTTGCCCAGCAAATTTAACATAGCTAAAAAAACACCCTTTTTTCTGAGTCAGGAGACTCCCTGTGACCCTGCTGGGCTGTGTTTTCTGTGGCAGTTACAATTAGAATCTCAGCTAGTGCTTTAATGTAGTTTTGATTTTCAATCACCTGTTTCTTATTTTGCTCATCCATTATTCCCAACAGCGAGGTATTTTTGTCACAAATTTATTTGTTCTCTGCCCATGCAAACATTGCATTTACATGGCTTTCAGATCTGGCATGAGAACAGAAACCACTGTCTTTAAATGTGGCCTTTTTCCAATTGTGAAAATGGAGGTAAAAACACTGTTGGGGGCATCAGGCAGAGAGAAATGTCTACAGGGGAAACAATAAGCTGCGTCTTTGGACTGTGAGTACTCCAGCCATGAATGGGTTTTGTACCACTCTGTTCAAAAGCTTCTTCTGGCTCCTCCCTGTAGGGTCTTGGGGGAACTCTTCAGTGTCGGCTGAGCTGGCCCATCACACCCGGACTTAGATATGTCTAGAAGAGGGGGGGAAAAATTCAAACTGAAATAACGTGAACCTGATTATACAATATATTAACTCCTAATAATACACTTTGGAGCAGTCATTTACTAGACATTTGTTTAAAGCAAACATATGTATTAAATTGAATATATATTTATTAGATTGAGGCTAAGCCATGTCTCTTAAATGCACCATTTTGGTAAATATTCATTTGTGTGATGTGTGCTTCTTATTCAAATGCAAAATACTATGTAGTAACAATGTTCACCAGCTGGACTGGAGATAACTGTTAACTCAGGTACTCTCATTTCCCTTTCGCTGTCTGAGCTCTGCAGGTCTTCATTTTTCTCACTCTCTCTTAACTCTCCCCCCTCCATCTCATCATCTCTGTGATGTTCTCCTTCTTCCACCTCGGCATGTCCCTGGTCATCTTTGCCTTCTACCTTGTCACTTCCCTGTTGCTCTCCTTCTACCACCAGTTCTTCTGATGCCTCTTTCTGTTCTGGTGTCCTCTTTGGTAGGAAAAAAAACTGCTGCTGTCACCCTTCCTCTTCATTTTTTCAAGTGTGACTCTCTCCTACAAGATTCAAAATGACCTAACTAGAGGCCAGGTTTTCATGAAACTTGAATTGGTTCAGGTGTGCCTGAGTAAGGCTGGAGTCCTGAGGACTGGATTGAGAACCAATGACTTAACTACTAAGTTTTTTCCTTTAATAGTCATCCAAGTGATTAGCAATTATGTCAATGCAAGGTTCTTTATTTGGTTTAATCAGTTTGTTGAGCCTTGATTAGGTCATGTACATCATGCTCATTGACTGCATATAAGATATTTGAGTATGCAGGAGCCTTCAGCGTGCGGTATCTGCTAGCTAAACTACGTGCGGTGTTTGCAAACGTGGCTGAAGGCTCGCTAATATACCTAAGCTAGCAAACACAGCAAACACCATATGGACTCCACTACCCTTGCACTTTTGTGATTATTCTAATGTCTTCATAGATGAACAGTATTACCTCATTCTCACCATATGGTCTGCAGACTGGACTGCCGTTATTACTGTGAAGTCGCTCTGAATGCACGCGAAATATGCGCAAACAGCTCCTGTTGGGGAGGGGTAGGCGGAGGCCTTTTCATATATTTTTTAGATTGTCCAAAACTGGGGTGGCAGCTTGAGGGTGTGGCAGGTGCATTGCTGATGTGGTGGGAGACTGTAGTCTTCTTCTGTTTCATTAAAGATGTCTGTGACATTTTTAAAGACAGGGTGTCCCTCCTCTTCTTCCTCATCGTCTTCTTCTCTGTCTTGAATGGTTTCTGTCTTTGAACTTCTGCAAAGACACTGAAAGCCTTATGATCCTGCGACAGGCTAATGCCCCAGTGCAGATGCTCTGAAGTTTTCTTGATCTATCCAGTGGATAGTCACCCCAAGGAAGCTTCTGTTGTTTGATGACCATGCATCTGTTGTGGTACATACATGGTTCTGTTTGGACAGTGTGCTTTTCACTGATAAATGCTCATCCTCAAGCATTCTTCCCAATGTTCTCCTTGACATCAAATGCCTGGAGGGTAAAATCTCTCTGAATAAATCCCTGTACTCTGGTCTCTCCACAGTGTGAAGTGGATGTAGTCCTTGAATGATGAAGTATCACAACCCACCCATTGATCTCCTTCTCTTTTTTTTTCCTTGTTTAATAACTCAAGCATTGCTTCATTACTTAGTCCATTTTGGCTCAAAGCCAATCATTTATCATTGTATTGGTTTATTGGTTTGTTATTGGTTTCTGTTATGTGTGGACTCTGTGGTACTAACATTAGCACACACACACACACTTCCTGGTTGCTCAGCGGACATGCGTATTAGTGTTTTTTGCATGTGACAATCATGCGCATTAGCATTTTAGTCACGTGGCAATCGCAGCAGGAGCGACTTGTACTTCAGATATGCATTGTGGCAGCAGCCTTTAAAAGGCTACATACTAATGCAAATAGCCTAAATTTAATTTATACTTTCAGGACAATGATAGTTCACAGAAGTACCCAGTGCAGATACCAATCCTGACAATCCTTCAAATAAATAATGGAAATGTAAAGACTTTTTTGTCATATGCAACGTTGAAGCTATCTTTGTAAACATTTAACACACATTTCTTTTCATACAGGCCTCTAAAGAGAAATGTCTTTCTGGGCCACATACCTAGTACCAACATTGGCCTCACTCACAGTATAAGGCTGTGGTTACACCTGTCGTTTCATGCGATCTCGGTAATCGGAATCTGCTAATCAGAACACACAAGTGGTGCGTCTACACTTGACAGTTAAATGCGAGCTCTTTGGCCAGATATGTGTTCGGATTTAAATAACAAAATAAATAATAAATAATATAATTAGTAAAAATAAATAATAGTATTTAAATAACCATAACAACGATCCCTGAAAATGGTGCTGGGTGTGCGGGAGATTATGCTCCTTTACTTTGTTAAGAATTGTGTGTAGTGTAGACCTGGACTTCCGGTGGCACGTAGTGAACACCTGCGTGTGGCTCGCTCTCCTACAATCCGAGTGATTATGTAACTCTATGGCTTAATTGTGCTATTTTTAAGCTTGTAGGTCAACTTAAGTTGTTATAAAATAGCTCACCGGCGTGGAAATAATTTTCTTTTGGTAAACTAGTCAGTTTACCAAAAGAAAATTATTTCCACGCAGTCAGTCGACTGCAAGAAGAATTTTAACCAATCTCCAAATCCGGCGTTGGCGTGGTGCAGGTGTGGCGCACCAAATGTCCGTATTGTGGTGGAGCTACGCCCACCCGAGGCAGACTGAGTGACTTGATGCTGTTCACCTGCACTAATTGAGTGGATGCGAATCACCTGCGACTCACGCTCTGTCGGGGACTCTATAATAGACAGAGCCGGGAGTGTGAGAGAGAGACTGGGAGCCGGGCAGAACTGCGTGTGGACATTTGTCTGAGTTGCTGAGACTATAGCCTACTGCACTCTTGGGGGGTGGGATCCGTTCGTGGCTGGTTAGGGCCACCGGCGGGGAAGACAGCGAGCTAGAGTGGGGGGGGGTTAGGCAGCGTGAGGGACGGGTCTAGGAGTGCCTAAAGCCGCTCCCGGCCAATTTGGAGCACTCGGCCTGCCGCCGTGAGCTCCCTCTGCCGCACTGCACCGACGTCCTTTTCCCCCTCCGTGACAGAACCAGTCGGCGCGGTGCGCAAAGCCTCGACCCCGGGGGAGGGTCTCGTCAACTCGCGAGAGTTAAGTTTTAAAGACCTTATGTTTATGTAATGTATGTGGTCCATGTCTAGTTATTGTGGGTGTCTTATGTGTATTTAGTTAGGAGTTTTAGAATACGGGCGGGAGACAGAGGGCAGTCAAGTTGCGAAGAGGGGGCTGTGGGATTGAAGGCCTGTGGTTTTGCTGTGTGTGCGCGGGGCATAAAGTGTTTTGCAGTGATTTGATAGTGTGCAGTGAATTCTAGTGTGTAATGATTTCTAGTGTGTAGTGATTTCCCAGACCACTAGGACAAGTTGACTTCTGAAGCGTAGTCCTTAACCGGCACGTGTGTTTCTGTGTGCCCTTTAACTTCAGTATTTTCCCCGTAGCCTACATAGACTACCCAGCCCTGTCTAGAGGTGCCAGCCATTCTGGAGCAGTTGCTGCTCGTGTCTCTGCCTGTCCATGAATTGATTTAAATAAAGTATGTGCCTGTTTTCCTAAATCCTTTGTGGTTGTGTGGGTCTCTTAGGGGTTTGACACCGGACCAGACCGGTAGACAAAGGTGGTGGCAGCTTTGACACTACCGTGATCCAGTAGCCTCGCTCTCCTTAACCAGCGGAAAGGTCTATTACAGTATCAAACCAGAAATCAAAGTCACGGAATTTACGCAGTCAAGATATTCCCGGTGTTGTGCCCAATATGGACCGTAATGAGCTTGCCACTTTGATACGGGAGGTTATACGAGAGGAGCTCGTTATTGCTTTGGACAATAAACTACAACCCATTCAACAGTCCATAGACTCACTCCACACTGAAATGACTGAGAACGCAGGGATAATCACGTCGCTAGAAGATCATGCCACTGAGACCGACTGCCGTCTCCTGGCCTTAGAGGAAAGCAACAAGACAACTAAGGATGAGATTGTATCTTTGAAACAGAAAGTCGAGAGACTGGAGAACCACAGCCGAAAATTCAACATCCGTGTGCTGGGATTACCGGAGGGTATTGAGAGAGGCAACCCGACCTCTTTTGTTACTACTCTTCTTAAGGAGCTGTTTGGTGAGGACAAACTCGGCACCCAACCTCTCGTCAGCATCGCACATCGAACCGGCCCGGTGCTCACAGGCAACCAGCTGACGGCCTCGGCCTCACCCAGACCAGCGCACCTAAAATGCATGATTGTGAGACTGTTCAGCTTAGAAACCAGAAATCTCATTGTGCGTCTGGCTGGAGAAATGCGTAGTGGCTTGACACATAGGGGAAAGAAAATCCATATTTTTCCTGACCTTACTGCTGACGTGATGAAGAAGAGGGCTGAATTCAAAGACGTGATGACTTCTCTGAAAGACGCAGGCGTTCGCTTCGGACTTCTGCGTCCATGTAAGCTCATCTTGACTTTCAAGGACACTACGGTAACATTTACCGACCCAAAGAAAGCACAAGACCATTTCGACCAGGTAATTAAACCAACTTTACTCCCGTGAATTGACATCAATGGGAGAAACTCATTGATTATAAGCCTGTAGCCTATACGTTCGAAATGACAGATTAATTTACATGACAAGTGGCCAATTTGTAAGATGTAGGCCAATCATTAGTATCACTTTCATTTCCAATATTTTGGCTGCTTATTTGATTAATGCAGGCCCGGGATTTATTTATTGGTCGAGACTGTTAATCAGATGTCTGATGGGCGTGTTACCTTTGCTATGCGCTGGCATAGTTTATGCCATTGGGTCTGATGTTTGTAGTCCTACTTAACTGGACTTTCATACTTTCGTTTTAGTTTCTTTGTTTTTTTGTTCATAAGCCTATTGTTCATTGTGGGGCCATCCTTAAATTTGTATTATACAAGCTAATGAACTGGATATGAAACTTATATGGAATACCTTTCAGTGATGAAATGGAGTTGTGATGTCAATGGATATAACGGTCCTAACCTCAAGCTTTAGACTTAGAATAACAGTCTAGGCTACACAAGTCATTTTTGATTAGGTCTATTTCTTATTTTTATTAGTAGGAGGCCACGCTAAAAACTCATGTCAAAGCCCTGTTGTCCAGGGCGGAACGCTCAGAGGGAGCTTCAGAAGGGGTGGGGGTGGGGGCGGGTTTGTGTTTTTCCTATGTTTTATGTTAACTGTTATATTTGTATGTTATGTATTACTTGTATTACCAGCGATACTGTTTTTTTGGTGGTTTTTTTTCCTTGTTTGTTTTGTGAATGTATAGTCTTAAGCCTGCAATTATCTATTTACAATGTCCATGTCTAAATATAATTTCATAACATGGAATTTAAAAGGGGTTGGTAATCAAAAGAAACGGAATGAAACCTTATATCTTAATGAAAAGAACATAGAACACATATTTTTACAGGAGACTCATCTATTACCTTCAGCCCATGAACAATTGCAAAGAGGGTGGGTAGGTAAAGTTTTCTACTCCTCTTTCACTTCCAATTCGAGGGGAGTGGCTATTTTGGTTCGTAAAAGGGTTTCTTTTATCCCCGAAGTAATTCAACAAGACGACAATGGTCGTTACATTTTTGTCAAAGGCTTTATGGACAATAAGGAAGTTATTTTTATGAACTGTTATTGTCCTAATTTTGATGATCCCAAATTCATTAATGACTTGGCACTTATGTTAATGCACCACAGAGCCCCCATTTTTTGGGGAGGGGATTTTAATTGTATTCTAGACCCCAAACTGGACAGATCTTCTCAGAAGGCCCACAGTCTTCCTAATATGTCTGTGGCTCTATTAAATAACACGCAGGACATGGGCCTACATGAAATATGGAGAACTCTTCATCCTACTGAGCAAGAATTTTCCTTTTACTCCAATGTACACAATTCATACTCCCGGATAGATTTTTTCTTTATCCCCACTACTTATATTTCAAATGTGTCAACATGTTTATATTTACCTCGAATTATTTCTGACCACTCTGGTCTTATCTTTACAGTGAAGTTTGATAACTTTCCCACACCACAAAGGTTATGGAAGTTTAATACCTTTCTTCTAGCAAACCAAGAATTTAATTTATTTATTAACAATAACCTAGATATCTTTATAGAAGCACACCAGAATAGTATGACATGCCCTTTAGTAATCTGGGATGCTTTAAAGGCATTTCTTAGGGGGAATATCATAGCATTCTCTTCCTCACTGAAAAAGAAAACTAGGAACTCCCTCCTAGAGCTAGAAACTGAAATCAGAACTATAGAAAACCAGCACAGCTCATCTAAAAATCCTGAGTTACTTCGACAGCTAGAAAACCTCAAAATGAAATACAACATGCTAAACAGTAAAGAAGCTGAGATGTTACTGCTTAAATCCAAACAAAGATATGCAGAACAAGGTGAGCATGTTGGTAAACTCCTATCGTGGATAAAGATAAAATCAAATGGTAATATTACATTGGACCCATTGGAGATCAATGAGACATTTGCAATTTACTATAAAGAACTCTATAAATCAGAATCTGTTAAACACCCAGAGGTTCTCTCTACATATTTGAATAAACTTAATATTCCTACACTACCTGAATCTGATAAAATTTCCCTCGAGAGGGATTTCTCAGTTGTGGAAGTAATGAATGCTATGAAGCTCCTTCAAGATGGTAAATCACCAGGCCAAGACGGTTTTCCAATAGAATTCTATAGACACTTTTCCTCCAAACTAATTCACTTTATTATGCATATGATTAAGACATCTCTGGAGAAGAAATGCCTCCCCCTTTCATTATCCATTGCTACCATTACTCTCTTAGCAAAGAAAGACAAGGACCCATTACTTTGTTCATGGTCCATGTACTTGGCGGCCATCCGTTTTTCGTTTTGAAAACAAAAAACGAGTCGTTTCCCGTTTTTTCTTTGATAAACGAACAACGGAAAACGAATCGTTATCCGATTTAATTTGATGTGTTTGTAAATGGAAATTGGGAATTAAAATAGCCCCGTGGAAAACTCCTTTCTCAATTTTCTGTTTGTTTCTTCTCTGTGACCCGGAAGTTGTACCACGAGCGGCAAGTTGCCGTCAAGTCTCCCTTTCGCGGGAACGCAATGGACAGCGTCAATTTTGTGCTCTTTCGAGCAGGCAAAAAAATAACTCTTCAGGAGGGAGATATGTCTGTGGAAAAGATCTGCAGGATTTTTCAGGTACAGTCATCAACTTTAGTTAGCTTGATGTTAGCCTCAACATGAGACGCAGCCTCACAACAAGGCTTGTTTCGCGTTGAGGATAGCTTGATGTATGATTCCAGGACACGGATTTGCTAATGGTGCTAACATTACTTAAGTACTTAAGTACGCACAACTCTACTAATTCAATTAACTCCCACGGGTCCACTAGTAAAGTAAAAGTATAAAGTTGTGCGTCGCGGCTACTTGGCGCCCATTTACCTCAACTGCTAAGGGTACCAGGTAGGGAAGCAGTCATGGAGACAGACGGGTTCATATTTTAGTATCGTTACGAAGTTAATAATTACTTTAATAATGCTGATCTGTTGCTTTTGTTGGGGTTCGTCAGGTAACATCAACGTTAGCCTCGGCTACTTCCGCTATCTAAGCAGGCTAACCCTGTTAACTTGGGGACACATTAGCATTTTTTTTTTTTATGTTATGTGTGAACGTGTTATGTTGTAATGATGTGGATCTGTGAAAGATTCGCATTAGTTACTTTTAGTAAATTGTATTTTTCATTCTATCAAATTAAACAGGTCAATGGCAGTAGTCTGTACATTACAGACGATGCAAACGCAGCCTTTTTGCCGGAGCCAGCTGGACATTTTTCCACCTTCAATCTTTCCAATCGCAGCCATTACGAGGTCCACGGAGAGCCGGAGCAAAGTCAGCCACCTGCAAGCAGAGCACCTCCACCCACTGCTGCTGTCCCTTCTTTTAGCTTCTGTGACGACCCTCCCTGTTCTCTTTCCCTCTTCTGACATCAGCGGGGTCATCAGCGGTATTGGTACCACCTGGGCTCTGAGAGTCTGGGTGCCTTTAACACTCTTGGAGCTCAGTAGTCCCCCCTTCTCCCACAGACACTTTGTTCGGCTTTTGGTTCAGCATTTGGGTTTCTTTACTCCTTCTTACAACATCACACACGCACTTCTCCACTCATGCATTCACCTACACCACTGATTCCACTGACTACACGCGCCATGATTAGTTTAGGTTCTTTTCTTATGTTACTTTATCTTTAATAAATACTTAAGTTAATTGTCTCTCGTGTGCATCTCCTTTGTTTGTCATGGCCGTGCGGCCCGGTTTGTGACACTTCATGCACCGAGCCTCATCGTCTGCTTCTACTGAAACTGCAGCTTCACATGGAACTCCACGAGCTGGTGGCAAGTTCCCAGCAAAATCATTCCACAGGTACAGTACATGCATATGCAACTGATCCCTGCTGCTAAAATCTCATCCTGTGATATATTCATATAACTTTAGGCCTATAGGCCAAGATTAAATGGGACATGCAACATTTGATCATATGACTAGTTTATTTGCATTTCACCTCAGACAAGAAAGGGACACTGCTTTCAAGTCAGAAATTTTGCGAAGGATGAACAACATTTCAGCTTTTCGCCAACTAGTGCGCTGCTTGATGACATCACTAGGGTGGCTGTGCAGTACAGTAGTAAGGATTTTGAACGTTTTGATGAATCAAACCAACCACAATCCAAGTCAGAAACACAACAGCATATGCTGTGAGTCTGTTTAGAATTTAAAATACACTGTACTGTACATTTTTCCACTGGCCAAATGGTTAGTGAATGTTAATTTTACCAGCCACTCAATAGTGATTTTAAACCATCTGATGTGATTTATCCCCAGGTCAATCCATATTGGCGAAACAGTGAATGGCAAGCTCAGTACTTCCATGACAGTGGCCATTCGCTTTTTGGAAGCTGAGGCAACTGTTGAAGGAATAACTGCAAAGGTGCAGGGTGCCTTAAACTCTGATGAGGCACTTACCCTGACAGACAGCCAAGGAAATGAAATCTTGGACTGCAAAGGCTCAAGAAGTAAGTTGTATGATCAGAATATGTGTGGTTTCCAATTAACTTTAATGATGATTTTAAATACATTAAGTGAAGTAAATGTTTTCTGACTCCTAAGGTTCCAAGTACTGGACCTCAATCTCCAGGAAAGTCTATGCCATCTCTGACTCTGACTTTGTGGAGTTCCAGAATGGAAGAGGAGCTAAAGTAAGGTAATACAACATTTGATTAGAAGGCAAAATCATATAATAAAAAAAACAAGCGTGAATTCACAATAGCTGCATATATGTGAATTTCAAAAATGCAGGATGGCAGGGGCAGCCCACCCTACTCTGCCACACTGCATTTTGAAATTGCCACAGCCCCCTTTTAGCCAATTGGCATGAACACACACACTTGACCTCCATGCCAAGTTTCAGGCTCCTGCCTCTGCCACCCTAATTTCGAATTTTGCCCCATCACCCCCCTTTTAACCAATTGGCATGAACACACACACTCTTGACCTCCATGCCAAATTTCAGCCTCCTAGGGTGAAAACTGTTCCGCTAAAGGGTGGTGAACTTTTTGTGGACTGACCGACCAACCAACAGTGACTTATAGAGCTGGTAGTCACAGCTAAAGTGCACCATTGTGTGCCAGTGACTCTGAACTTATATCTGAACTCATATATTGGTTCACATACATAATTAGTATTTGAACTTAATTTGGTAGAATCT
Organism: Hoplostethus mediterraneus; assembly: GCA_034670385.1. Classification (NCBI taxonomy): domain Eukaryota; kingdom Metazoa; phylum Chordata; class Actinopteri; order Trachichthyiformes; family Trachichthyidae; genus Hoplostethus; species Hoplostethus mediterraneus. The sequence goes on from JAXDDW010000064.1 coordinate 2,045,269, forward strand.
GTTTTTGTGTCTTGATCATGCATGAAGTCATTATGATTTAATTGAGACAATTTGCCCAACATACTGTATTTTGATAGAAAAAAAATAATGTCTTACAGGTTGATGCTTTTATTGAGTAAAATAATTTGTAAAAAATATTCAGAAAGATATTTAAACATTTGTTAATGTGCACCATTAAAACAAATCTTGAATCTGTTTTTTTTCTGTTCCTACATTTAAGTCGAAGGTCCCAAGACAGTTCATGCCTAGAAGAGGTCTTTAGTAACATTGACCACCTGAAGCAAGCTGTCGAGAGCCTCCCAGACATCACTTCAACAATAAACCAGCTGTCTGAGCTTGCAAAGGCCAAAAGCGCAGCAGCAGCATCTGCCTCTCTGCACCCTATAAAGGACGCCTTCACCTGTATGGTTTGTAGAGGTATGTGTACGATTATGTAACAATAGGTAATTGTACAGTACAAAAGACAGCCTTCAGTTAATATTATTTTATATTGAAAGTAACCATTAGATGCTCTGTTCTGCATACATTTTCTTTGTTTAAAACCATACAGCTGTAATGCAGCAGTCCATGGTTTCCACCTGCTGTGAGTCTCTGATTGGATGCCGAACATGTGTAGAGCAGTGGATGTTAACTTCAGACCTCTGTCTGAAATGCAGAGCAGAAGGGTTTGACTCCAAGGTCCGTGGTTAGTGCAAATCAGACGTGGTTAGTCCTCTTCATGGACTAAGTGTTCAATCACATCAGCTACCTCTGGTTTGCAACAAGTCACTTAAGTTTTACCTGTTTGTTTAAAACCATGTTTGATGTTTTATAACAGTTTTTTGAAATTGAGCAGTAGTTGGTAATTGCAATTGACCTCTTAAAAATAAGTTCAAGCCTTCAAGGAAGTAGTCAACAGAAGAGTTGGACTCCCAGGTTAAAGGACATGTTCCTGCAGTTTTCCATGTCTAACCACCTCTGGTCTGCACGGAGTCTAAGCAGTTGTTTTATTATTTGAATCACATCAGCTTGTTTGATGTTTTACCTCTTAAAATAAGTTTACAAAAAGGAATAGTTAAAACAGATTTACTGATGGTAAATCTGAACTTGAATGCAACTTTGTTTACGTTATTTTTTATGTCCTTCTCCCAAATACAGGATATATACAGTGTTCCCTCTACTCACACATTTAGGTTCTTTCAGGTTCGACATTTGGTTCAATCAACACAACAGTCTTTAAATGAACCACAAGCTTCAAAATTGGATAAAGTTCTTAATCTTACAGATAGAGTTAATAATTGTATGTCCAAAGTCTATAGAATATTGCTAGATAATTCTCCAACTAATACGGATAACATTAGGAAAAAGTGGGAGAATGACTTAGGTGAGGAGATAAGTACAGTAGATTTACAAGGAGTCACAAATTTTCTTTCAATTTTAGACATAGACTATCCCAATTTAAAACCCTTCATAGAACATATTTTACACCTGATAAAATGCATAAAATCAATGGGGAATTATCATTTCTGTGCTGGCGTTGTACAAGGTTGAAGGGAACATTTTTCCACATTTTTTGGTCTTGCAGTTTAATACATGGTTTTTGGACACAATATCAATTTGTCTTAAAATCCGTATACCATGTTCTCCAAATCTTTGTCTTCTTGGGACTCTTCACTCAGACCCATGGAGCATATACCAAAAAAAATACATTGATTTTGCCTTATTGGCAGCCAGAAAATGCATTACCAGGCAGTGGAAATGCTCTACCCCTCCAACGTTTTCACAATGGCTCAACGAACTTTCAAGTTATGTTCCCCTTGAGAAAATGTATTACAACAACAGGTGTAAACAGCATGAATTTTTACAAATTTGGAAACCACATTTAGATTTTATGGAATCCAGGTAGGCCTATATGTCATAAGAGCTGGTAATTTATTATTATTTTATTTTATTTTATTTTTTAATTTTTTCTTTCTTTTCTTGTCCTTGTTTTGTCTGTTATGTTTTGTCCTTTTTATAATGATGTCTGGATTATATACATAGTAACCAAAACCCGCCCCACAGGGCTGGTCCGATTGTGGGAGCTCTTTTGCAGCGACTCAGACCTTCACTGTCGGGATGGGTGTAGGTGAACGTATGTATTGTCCCATTTGTATTTTGTTTTGCTGCCTTTTTTGTATTGCTCATGATTATGTACCACACAGATGAGTGGGTACAGGTGAACGGGCGTGGGTGGCGGCGTGCGCGTGTCCCCACTCTGCTACTTAATCTGACAATCATGTCATGTTGTTTTTGTACTTGTGTATGTGTTTATCTGTCTCATTGTTTGTGATGTCTCTATTTTAAAAAAGAATTTAAAAAAAAAAAAGAATTGTGTGTAGTCGCGGTAGGGCCCGTACAAGGCATTTGCTATTGAGGAGACAACAGCAACGGCGCAAAACTGAAACTGAAGTAAATATTTTGTTTCGGTATTCGTCCAGGCCCTGCTATCGTTCTCGTCATCCATGGCTTTTCCTCCCGGTAAACAACAAAATTCGCGGCAGACCTGGAGGGAAATGGGCGTGATTTGATGACGTGTCCCCGATGTATGCGTTTTCAGGTGCCTGATTGCGTCTAGACCAGGGGTCGGCAACCCACGGCTCTAGAGCCGCATGCGGCTCTTTCATCCCTCTGCTCTGGCTCCCTGTGGCTTTGAAACAAAATATCAATAAATAATGGCTATTTAATTTAAATTTATTTTATTTTATTTAGTTAGTTTATTTTAATGTAATAGTTGTTATTTTGGAGAGTTAGGTGATCTTGTAATATAAAAATAAAACGTGTTTTAATATTTTTTCGATCGAAATATACGTCACATCCCGTATGCATCACCTGTTGCCGCCAGGCAAGTGTATTATTTGAGCGGTCTACCCCCGGTAAGCTAGTAATGGACAAATCCAAAAAGAGAAAAATTTCTGATGAAAATAGAACGTTTAATGCTTCATGGACAGATTCATTTGCTTTCACTGTTGACGAAGTTGGTTCACCTGTGTGCTTAATATGTGGGGAGAATTTAGCAAACAACAAAAAATCAAATGTTGAAAGACATTTCCAGAACAAACACAGCATTCGCTGAAAAATACCCAGCTGGAGATGAACGAAAAAGAGCAGTTTCGGAACTGCTGCGGAAAGTTGATCAGAGCAAAAATACTTTGAAGAGGTAGATGAAGTCTACAAATTCAAGTACTTCAGCTAGTTTTGTGGCAGCTCAGGAGATCGCCAGGCACGGGAAGCCGTTCACAGATGGAGAATATATAAAAGAATCGTTCATCAAGATATCAGAACATCTATTCTCGGACTTCAAAAACAAGAATGAAATTGTTCAGAAAATTAGAGATATGCCTCTCTCTCTTGTGTTCGAAACATGGAGTGCCATTCCCGACACTTACATAAACATGAAAAAGTATGCGTTTGGAGTCCTGTCGATCTTTGGATCCACATACTTATGCGAACAGATCTTCTCCAGCATGAACTTCATAAAAAGCAAATATCGGTCTCGCCTCACAGATGATAGCTTGCAATCCTGTGTGAAGATCAAAGTGACGTCTTACACCCCCGATATGTATAAGCTGTGCAGCGAAGTTCAAAAGCAGAAATCACATTAACCAGGTGAAATAGATAATTTAATGAGCTATTGTTTTGCAAATGTATATTTCTTATATTGGTCCCTGAACTGATTGTGTTTTATATTCAGGTCGACAGTTGACTGCTGTACGTGACGAAGGGAATAAAAGGATCACGGCACACTGAAATAGACTTGCATCATAATAAAATATAAACTGGCATTTTTTTGTTTTCCCTTTTTAGTTAAAGCGAATATGCCACAGCTGTATGCCTTCAGAATATAGGAGCAGGTTGATTTTTTAAAATTCATTAATAAGGGAAGGACTCAAACAGGCCTGCATTGTGTATTTCAATTGAAAGTAAACTTATACCTGCCAGTGTCTTTTTTTTCTAGAGTTCAAAAGAATTTGGTGTTTTGCTTTGTTACACCCAGAAATAAAATGTCAGTCGTTTTCTGTCTAGTTTTTGATTTCATAAATGCTTTATAGCATAAGTGTAATGAAACTATAAGTGGTGTTATCGTCATTTTAGGGATCAAACAGATTTTGCGGCTCCAGGTGGGTTTTATTTGGTGGGAAATGGACTTAAATGGCTCTTTGGATGCTGAAGGTTGCCGACCCCTGGTCTAGACTATTCAGAGTTCTGAACACAAAGCGAACTCGTCCACCTCGCGAGGTGGCCTGGCTGATCCGAACACAATGCGAGCACAAAGTGACCTCTGTGCATCTACACCTGTCACTTCATGCAGCCTGGCATGATGGGATGACTGAGATCGCATTGAAAAGACAGGTGTAACGTAATACGGCCTTAGATTGACACCTCCTTGAGGTTTAAAATTGACAGAGTTGTAATTTTGTGTAGCCGCACAAGATTACCACATCGGTGATTTTTCCAGCAGTAGAATGATGTTGCAGACAGAGTAGCAACCATTAGTAGTAATAACCATTAGAAGTAACCATTGCGTTGCGGGGCATCACTTTATGAGTTGGGCTGGCATTGTGCATTCCACTCTCTTCCCCTTTCCTGTCTCTCTTCACTGTGCTGTCAAATAGAGTTGAAAAACCCTAAAATATATTACAAAATTAGTGATGTTCTTAACAGAACAATGCCCCTTTGTCATGAATTGTTATGAAAGGTCTGATCTATTCATGAATGCTTGATTTCAACAGAAGACATTTTAATTTTAAAGTTTTTAATTCTAAGACTAATTCAAGACAAAAAGGAGAGTTCCACTACTGAATGAGTTTTTTTGACTGTCATCTTTTAGATTGCAATACATTGTGCCTCCATAATGTGACACCCTTGGGGTTACAAGCTGGCAATCCACTATCCATTACAACAATGCAAACGGCACAATGGCAGCTCATCAACCCAAAGCTTGCCTGTGGTTGTGTACGCTGATCCATTGAACCTGATGCGTGCATGTTTTGTTTTGTTTTATATGTTGCTGATCAGCTCTCTACCCTCTCTACCCTCCACTGCTGTATCTATATGTTGGCCCTGATGCTTTCCCAACCAAGGGGTTTAGGCTAGTGTGTTATTAGTGTAGCCCACTTAAAGGCCAGACCAGCATTGTTAAAATTGCATCCAGAGGATCATTTTGACCTTGTACATAGTACTATCGCTTTTCAGTGTATCACTTGCTACAACACTTTTTTTTCCACAATCAACTGCAGTGAAAATGCTTACACAGGTGGGCCTTAGAAGTCACAGCTCCTGGCACAAACACCCCCATCCCCCACCCGCCCCGCTCAAATTTAAGGTAATGAATTAGTCTAAGTTAGAAGTTCAATTAAACTAAATAACATTGTGATTCAAATTTTTACTGTTATTTAATACTAACTATCATCTTTTTCTTCTCTCTCCTTTGTCCACGTCTGCCAGTGCCACTCTCACATCAGTGATCACAGCAGTATCCCTTTCAGTGTTATACAGAAGGAAGAAAACACATTTTAAAAGAAGAAACAGTGCCCTGCCATCACTGGTCAAAATATCCCCAGCTGTGCTTGTTGGCAGCCTGCAGTCTTTGGTAAGTACACCATGTACACCAGCAAACCAGGAGGCCTCAACTTACCCATCTGACCACACAGGTATACACAATCACACATGTATGGTAAGCAGTACGATTTACTAACTCGTGCATACACATACAAAGACACACTGAGTCAATGACCTAAGAGAGATGTTGGTCACAGCTACTCCTGCTTGTTTCCCTACATGCCCTCAGATGTGGTGCAGCTGGTGCGAAAGAAGCAACGATGGTCTTTTCCAGGAAGGGAAATATTGGTCAATATTTTCTTTTAGCAATGTCTGCAGTCTTTTCAGTGTTTTGTGGTACTTCGTGCTACCCTTTGGGGTACTTAGTGATGCTTTGTTGAGCGCTTTGTGGTAAGTTTGGGGTACTCTGTGGTAGTTTGGGGTACTTTGAGGTTGTTTGTGGCAATTAATAGGACCCTCTTCTCTTACTAGATCTGAACTAGATCTCTCTTTATATTCAGTTAACCCTGCAATGATAAACCATTCCCTCTCCTTTTTCTCATTATTCATATTAGGAGTGGAGCTGAAACAATATCAACTCAATGTCAGCAAGACAAGAGAGCTCATGGTGGACTTCCGTCAGAACAAGAGGCGACCACCACCACCTGTCATCCTCCAGGGTAAGGAGGTGGTGGAATCTTACAAGTTCCTGGGGGTGCACCTCAACAATAAACTGGACTGGTCAGACAACACTGATGCCCTCTACAGGAAAGGTCAGAGCAGACTGTACTTCCTGAGGAGGCTCAGATCATTCAATGTGTGCAACAGGCATGTTCTACCAGACTGTGGTGGCCAGTGCACTCTTATTTGCTGTGGTATGTTGGGGAGGTGGCATCAAGGCAAAGGATGCCAACAAGATCAAGAAGCTGGTCAAGAAAGCTGGCTCAGTTGTGAGAGAGAGCCTCGACAGTCTGGAGGAGGTGGCTGAGGGGAGGATGAGGTCTAAACTCAGATCCATCTTGGTCCATCCCACCCCCTCTATGATGAGATGAACGGGCTGAGAAGCTCCTTCAGCCACCGCCTCATCCATAAGAGCACAAGGGAGCTTCAAGCACTCTTTTGTGCCATCAGCCATCCAGCTGTACAATGCTACCTCTAACATTAACCCCTGAGTCTGCTGCCTTCTTCTTGCCGCCCCCACCCCCCCCATTGCCAAAAAAGCAAAAGTGTCATCAAACATTTGAATGACCGATGATGATGACTACGCTATTCAACTATTCTATTCTATACTATTCAAAGTTTGAATGGTGTTGATAGCTTAAATGGTGTGAAAGTTGTTGAAGTCTGAAATTTGGGGCGGAAGACATTTTTAAGTTGAAGCAAGCTTACAAATTTTGTTCTAGTTTGATATGCAATTGTTCTGCTTGAGTCTTTAGTGAGATTTTACTGTAATGTTATGGCTCACTATGTTCTCGGTATGATGTTCGTCTTATGATTATATGGGTTTTATATGTAATTTTACCATTACCTATATTAATGGATCTAAACATATGTATTGATATTGCAGTGTTTGTATGGCAATCTGTGAAAATGCATTTATTAATCGTATATCAAAATAAAAAGTTAATTGTTTATTTAAAGTTTCATCTCGTCTTTCTTAAAAATATTTTATTCATAAATTTATAGTCCATCCAACCATTATCTAGCACTGCTTATCCTGTTCAGGGTCGCTGGAGCCTATCCCAGCTGAAAGGCGGGGTACACCCTGGACAGGTTGCCAGTCCATCACAGGGCCAACACATAGAGACGAACAACTGTTCACACTCACATTCATACCTACGGGCAATTTTTTTGAGTCATCAATTATCCTAAGCTGCATGTTTTTGGACTGTGGGAGGAAGCCGGATAACCCAGAGGGAACCCACGCAGGCACAGGGAGAACATGCAAACTCCACACAGAAAGGCCCTGGAGGTGGAATTGAACCCAGAACCTTCTTGCTGTGAGGCGACAGTGCTAACCACTACACCACCGTGCCGCCTAATTTTATAGTCATTGGACATATTATGAAAACATGGTAAATCATCATCATCCCATGCTACCATACATTTGACTGTATTTCCCTTTTGACTCGTTTTCCCTTAAATCAAATCTGCATGTAATTTTACAGTCAAGTAACGTATTTTGAAATCACGGATAATGTTTGGCACCCTGTGCTGCCAGACTTGTGACCGTATTTCATATGGTTTTCACATTATTTTAAATTGAAAGTTAAAGGGGGGGTATTTTACTCATTTTGGTTCCTGGGGGTCTTTACAAGATGTTTGTGAAGTCTATATATAAAAAATCCTAAAACCAGCTTCTGTAGTGTGTGTTTCAATCTCTCATTTTCACAGGCTGCTTTGAGGGCGTGGAGGTTGTGTGTAATGAGCAGCTGGGATGTTGCCGTTAAAAATGAAATTAATGCACTCTGTCCTGGCATTTTCGCATGTTGGGAGACTGTGCAGGGATCTATGTTGCCGCCTGCATCCTACAACAGAGTTGGGATCTGGCCGTAGACATGTTGTCATTGTAGCTCCACTGTTTGCAAAGTAATGGTGCATTCCATTATACTCGGAAAAAACAATCTGCGACATGGAAAGGCGCAATAGAACAGTCATTCAAGTTGGAATTCCCAGTCGGAAACTTGGGCAAGATCCAACTTTGTAATTTACATATGTAACGTATTTCGGTTGATTTGAGCTCAACATTACGAGATAGAAGTCTTTACTAGCGTGTGGTACTAGACTATGTTGCTAGAACGGATGTCTCGGCTAATCCAACTCAAGGTATAGCTGGGAAAGCAGTCAACCCAGAACATGGGTCAGCTGCGGGATTAACAATGGAGGAAGGACAAAACCTAATGGTCTCACCAATCAACGTCCAGCCCCACAGCCCAACAAACCCCCAGTGTTTGTACCCCCTAAATACATAGCACTCAAGCGACCAGCATCAGTACCTCTAAGGCAAATAGCGCCCTTCAGCCGAGAAGTTCCAGGTCCAAGCAGGAAGCACCGAGGCCCAAGTGAAACAATCCCTATGAAGACGGCTGAGACCTTTGCAGCAGCAGTAAAAAGAAGAGACCTTGAGAAAGTAGGAGGTTACTACCTGCTCAACCAATGGCCTGCACCAAAAAAGGGCAGCAAGGAACCTGAACTGAGAGAAGCACAGGAGGGGATTTCAACCCTCTTGAAAGTAATGCTTCAGGCAGAAAGGGCGGTAAAGCAGCAGGCCCAACCAGAAGTGGTTTCGAAGCAAGAATTCATCGAAGAAGGTGATTATCAAATTGAGATTGATGACGAAGAGGATGAAGAACAGCCTGAGGAAGAACCCAAGCGTGGCTGGAGGTTCAAAGACAGGGATGTTTAAATCAGAGTAAGAGAAGAAGAACGTCATAAACAGCTAAGGATAAACACCAGATGGTCAGGCAAAATAGGGAAGTGAAAGAGCTGGCCTAAGCTCGATCATCATGACTTGGGACATTTGGTACTTTCCATCAATGACCGGGAATAACCAGCAACTTGAAGATCAACACGACAAGAGATGAAGTAATGTCGTAAGGATCAAACTAAGAAAAGACTAATACATTTGTAACTAGAAATGATATCACTGTCAGATAATTGGTAACGGATGATTTAATGTGTGATCTGTTGTAATATGATTGGTGAGTTGTTCAAGGGAATAGTTCGGTGATACTCTACGGAGTCAGTGGGCTTTTGATTCAGCATTGAAGAGCACTGAAGATTCGATCAAGACTCTGAGGCTCTTATTAAGTTCCTTAGAATGGATTTGGCTTCACTCCTTCCGGACCATTCTGGTTCGTATTGAGGATTAGGTTAGGTGAGAAAAACCTTATCTCTCTCTCTCCAAAATTATTATTTGATTCTTTGTACTCATTATTATTTTAACTTGTTGATTGACTGCTGAGCTAAAGCTTAAATAAATAGTTCACTGCACTTAAAGTAATTGTTTCTATAGTGGTCTGTCCTCTGCTGTGGGCAGTAGCGCTCCAGTAGGGGTGTTATGCCTCTCCTTAAAGTGATGTAAAATAATCAGTGATGTGGCTAAGTCAGGTTCATAGACGAAGGTTCTAATAGGTTGTCCTGTACTTACAAAGTAACATTCCCTTTACAGCAAAAATATATTTGTTGTTTAAAACCTAAATTCCAGCATCCACATTAACAGTGTTGGACTGTTAATGTGGCCTTAGGCTGTATTTTTACATAGGCCAAATTCTGTATAGATCCCCAGGCAACAACTACTAACGTTCACGTTCAGTGATATGTGCCGATTCTCTTCACTAATGCCGCTGTAGTAGTTGATGTAGGTCCTCTTTAGATGCTTGTAACATTCTAGCCATTTAGATTGGAAGTTGGGAATACCGACTTGGAATTATCAACTTCCGAGTACAATGGAATGTACCATAAGCAACGGCTTGCGGCGCTGCCAGGAGCTGCATTTTGAGACGAGGTAAATGGGAGTGGTTATTCACCTGGGGGTGGGCATGCTCTGAGAGGGGTTGGATTATGATAACAATGGCCCGTTATGCCTGTTTTTTGGACCGTTTTTTGAAAAAGCAAACTACAAAAAAGGGACTTCCAGATCTCACTTTTTCTCGGCTACTTAGGTCAATTGTAACAATTGCACCCTATGCTGCCAGACTTTTGACCATTTTTTCCATGTTTTCTTTACAGTGTATGCAGTATAGAGGCAAGAAGAACTTTTTCTTCATGAGCACCATTCCTTTCCAGATGGGTTTTACCACTGTAAACTGTAGTTTCCTGGAAGCTGGTCCTGGTAAAAGGCCTACTGATGCTGTTGGAACCACCATAAAGAGAACGGCAGATTCACAGTTAGCCAGTGGTACTGACATACCAACAGCGAAAGCACTCTATGACACACTCCTTCCTCTCACCAAAGTCAAGCTCTTTCATGTGTGCACTCCTGCCAAAAGAGCTGCCCACCATCAAAGGCACACTAAGTATTCATCAGGTAATCTGCACTACTCCAGGCACAGTCTATTCTAGAGTGCTCAGTTGCTTCTGCAACAGCCAGCTGCCCCTGTTTCCACCCAGTGTCCACCAACATTGCACCACTATTATAATGGACATTCTGTAAAATAAAACTGAAATTGATTCTGAAACAGTCTACATTGTAAGGTGTTGGGGTTTTTTTTGGTAGAAAAATCAATGGGCCTCATTCACAAATGTTTTCGTAAATTATTCGTAAATTTGTCGTATTTGTGTGTGTACTAAAACACAACGTTATGAAACGTGCAGAAAACCTCGATTTGTTCGTAAAACAGGTGTATATTTGATGAATGCCAATTGTTCGTACTTGGATTGGATTTACATAACTAAACACCCTGTTCAACACCATAACAGGCATGCAGACCGAAGGGTCGTGTGCAAGTACACTAGGGGAAAAGAGGGAAAAAGAGGAACTTGGCAGAGTCCGAAATTGAGTTTTCAGAAGCATCAGAGCAGCGGAGTCACAAGAACTGATAAAAGTAAAGCATGTCAAGAAATTATTAACACTGTCAATGCTCTTTCAGCAGAAACATACGGAGCCCCCGAAGTGACATGGAGGAAAAAAACAAAACATGTACTGGGACAAAGACTGACTATAGTTTTGCGAGATCTCGAGTTTCTTTTGCGAGATCTCGAGTTTCATTTGCGAGATCTCGCAAATCCAACAATGCGTATGAGAACCACATCACACCTTATAACTATATATATATATATAAAAGAACAACGCAAAGGATGATATGTTTGAGATCACATTCGTTTCACCTGAATTTTTAATATAGTCCGATTGCCTCCTGTTGGTAACACGGTTGGATTTGCGAGATCTCGCAAATCCAACCGTGCGGTGTCAGTGTGTGAACTGGGGAAGTGCCGTCTACGGAGAGCTTAGCCAGTCCACTGAAATTAGGTTGTAGTTCCTCATGTTACCGGCAGGAGGCAATCGGACTATATTAAAAATTCAGGGGAAACGAATGTGATCTCAAACATATCATTCTTTGCGTCGTTCTTTTATATATATATATATAGTTATAAGGTGTGAACATTATCGTTCATATCAGCTGGGACGACAGTCAAAGCTTTTTGTCTATTTTTTTGCATATATTTTCTTTCTTCCTTTTTAAATTAACTTCCGGGTCAGTGCCTTAGCGGCTTCAGGACAGGTTGTGGCGGGTTTTCAATAGACGGCGGTTCTCATACGCATTGTTGGATTTGCGAGATCTCGCAAAAGAAACTCGAGATCTCGCAAAACTATAGTCAGTGTTTGTCCCAGTACATGTTTTTTTTTTCTCCTCCATGTCACTTCGGGGGCTCCGTAGAAACACACATCATTGCTGAGGTCAAAAAAAAGAAAAAAAGAAACAGTATTATCAGCCACAGGAGGATTCGACATGGACCAGAGGATCAATTAATTATAGGAGAGACCTCACTGTCGGGTGTCCAGTCGGCATTGGTGTTGGACACAGATCAAATCCAGGCTGCATCTTCATCAGATGGTAGGACTGTAATTGTATTTGTAAGGCGTCCAGTCCATGTGATCAACCAATTACAAGTTGGATAATCTTGTGTTCTTATGAATGAGGACAGTTCGGCAAATACGCCATTTCAGTCTATTATGTCTTTTTTTTTCTACAAGGCCACTGAAACATCTTGTTGTTGTTGAGGGTTGACACTACTGCAACTGATTTTTCATAAAGAATAAGCTGTTCTAAGAGTCTTCTGGCATGCTTCCAAACACAAACACATTTCCAAGCACTCGTAGGATTTGATCATACCAAACAAACAAATTCAGATACAAACAAAATGATGAATCCGACTATGTTCATAGAAACGTTCGTACTAACGTTATACGATCAAATCTGATCTGTGCATACCTCTTCTCACTTGCACTCTCCTCAAGACCCAAACTAACCAATAGCTCTTCAGTGAGGTGTAATCTGAGATCCAAGTACTGTTATGTGTTCTTTTCAGATATTTACTGTCAGATGTGTCTGCTCTATGTGCTGGCTGCATATGTGCAACATTTAAGAGTTATTAGTTATTTTGTCTGATTCAGCCATGGCAAACAAAATATTGTGGTCACTACCAAAACATTCCTGTCACTACCGAAAATGTGCAGTCACGACTGAAACATGGGGTTTTGTCAAAATAAAGTATATTGTGTTATCAACTAAGATGTTATGATAGTGTTTGGTTCAATGTACATTAAAACTAATGAATCCTTGACTTTGAAATCAGTGTAATCAACGTTATGCCCTTTACAAAGAAAGACTGGATTCAAAATACACTGAATCCCATAAATTACACTTTTTGTAACTGTAAAAAATTGTAATTGTTATTGATTTACCTGTGAAGACCTTTTAATAAAATAGTAAAACATATATTTACAAGGTAGATGTAAACAAAATCTTAATAGGTCAATGTAACCCTTCTTATTATATTATATATTATTGTGTTTCGGTAGTGACACATTTTGGGAGAGGAAAAATATTCCAAAATGGTCTGAAAATACAATATGAGAATTAACTGTACAATTACTAGAAATGTGTACCTTGGATATTATACAATTTACATACATACAAAGTTTGGGGAAAAATACATTTATTTCAAGATGTTTCCAACTCTGACTTTGAACCAATTCTGTAGAATGGCCCATATATGCTATACATAGCACCACCAAGCTCCTCCGCCTATGCTGCCACGTCATTAAGTACAATGGGCATACTTTTCATTCATATGATGAAAAGATTGAGGCTGTGAAAAGGTTTTCTATTGACAAGTTAACATCATGGTCCCCAGTACTGATGAGGAATATGGGTCATATCATGGGAATCATATGAAAGAATTTCAGAATAGTCAACTAATGTACGGCACATGCCTTTTTAGAAGGCCTCCAACTCAAGTCAGAGGCATCAATGCTTTTTTTAATTTCTTGTCCATTCAGCTCATACTACCCCTAAATCTTCTGTATTTCATCACTTTTCATCCAAAAACCACAAAGTCCACTTCATATTCCCCTGCAATGCAATGTTTTTGATCATACCTAGTTTTGTAAATTTAACTTTTGCTGTACAGTTTTAAGTTAAAAAGTCTACAGGATTTTTCAGAGGGATTGATTGATGAGGAGGCTTTTTTTTATATATATATACGTTTGGATAGTCTGAGCATAACCTGGGCCCCGTTTCACGAACGTGGTTTATGATTTGATTAGTGTTGTAAAGGTAATGTAATTATAATAATATAATATAATATAATTATAATAACTATAATGTACTTTGTATTAAGCAATTTTGTCAATAAAAACGTGTTAGGCCTGCATAGATATAGTGTTTTGATTAGGCATGTAACCTGAAGATCATAAATATAAAGAGTGTGTTTTGATTAAGCATATAACCTAAAAACCATTAAGTAATCATAAAGTTTTTAAAAATACAGTCTGAGGCCCTCTCACTATAAGGGTGTCCAAGGACGAGCTGTACAGGCCCCGTTTTGATAAGAAGTACCTAGAAAAAAGACAGGCGGGGCATGCGCAGATAGGAGAAGCCCAGGTGGCCAGTATGTAATGGTGAACGGGAAAGTCCCTGAAACTCCAGATTTGACAGTTACGTAATGGAGTAAAACGGGAAAACGGGACGCCTACATGCCCACAAAAACCCGCCCATAAGACCAGATTTGGCGTTAAGACACAATTATTTTTGCTGACAAAGCTAAAATTCTTGCTGACAAAGCTAAAATTCTTGCTGACAAAGCTGAAATTGATGAAAACTGTTTTTAGGATATATAAGATCATGCACATGTTGTATTTCAGTCTGGTTCTGGAGCCGACTCAGATTTTGTTTCTGTTGAAGAATAAAACTCTATGTATCGAACTCTGATCATCTCCAGTGACTTCTTTGAACCTGTTTGAGACTCCAGTAACTGCTGAATCTACAGAATCGTGAAGAAGATAAAGTGTTGGCGGGGAGGTCCGGTCTTCAACACTGGCCTGATACCTGGGCCAAAAAAAAAAAGGAATGAGAATGAAAATGATAGGACGTGAAAGGCTATGGGCAAATTTCTCAAAGCATTGAAGCAAATTCTGTCCTGGGCTCTGGGATTCCTGACAGCTGGACTGACCACAATAATATAATAATTTCAACGAATATTCTCCACAGATGTGCCAGAGCCGTTGGGGAAAAAAAGTGCCAACACTGTTATTCTGCAATGGCAAGAATCTATCCCTTTTTCCAGAGCTTACTGGACGGAATCTGCCAAAATCTAAAATAAATAAATAAATAAATAAACAACCTATAAATACATTAATATGCCATTAAATGTACCAAACATAATATAAAAAATAAATGTAGGAATTAATTAATTGATCAAATGTGATATAAATCCACTGAAGATTATTTGACTTACTTTCTTCATACACAGCATCCAGTTTGGACCCACAAGTAACAGTAACGTTACTGATTGTGTATTCCAGCATTTGACACGGTGAACCACCAGATCCTCCTCTCTACCCTTGAGGGGATGGGTGTCTCAGGCTCTGCACTCTCCATGTTTGCATCCTACCTGACGGATCGCTCCTACCACGTGACGCTGAGAGGGTCTGTGTCAGAACCACGCAGGGGTTCCGCAAGGCTCGGTTCTGGGTCCTCTTTTTTTCCCTCTACACAACATCTCTTGGTTCTGTTATCCACTCCCACAACTTTTCCTACCACTGCTATGCAGATGACACCCAGCTGATCCTGTCATTTCCCCCCTCTGACACACAAGCATTGCTGCATGTCTGACTGACATCTCGGAGTGGATGTCGATGCATCACCTGAAGCTCAATCTGGACAAGACTGAGCTGGTGTTCCTCAAGGGGGAAGGGGTGTCCGCACCGAGACCTGGCCATCACCATTGATAATGCTGTTGTGATGTCAACTCCGACTGCAAGGAATCTGGGTGTGACCCTGGACGACCAAATGTTGGTCTTGGCAAACATCGCATCAGTGACGCGCTCCTGCAGATTCCTCCTCTACAACATCAGGAGGATTCGCCCCTTCCTCACTGAAGCCTTACACCCCCGCCTGACCACTTTGCTCCGCTGCCTCGAGGCGACTGGTTGCCCCGTCGCTCAGAGGCCCCTGCGGCCGATCTACGCGGTCACAGCTTTTTTCTGTTCTGGCCCCGCAGTGGTGGAATGAACTTCCCACTGACAGCTGAGTCGCTGCCCATCTTTCGCCGCAGGCTGAAAACCCACCTCTTCAGGAAACACCACCCTGACCCTTCCTCTTAGCCTTGCCTATTTGTCGTCAATTATTTGTATGAGCTCTTGTTTATTGGATCTTGTTTATTTGATACACATATTTTTCTTAGCTCTTGCTCATTAGATTTTCTTATTTGTCTCATTTGTTTAAGAAAGTAGGTAGCTAACTTATTGCACTTTTACCTTAGCGCTAGTTATGCTCTTAGTTGCTTGTTTATGAAGGAAATGCACTTACGATTTCTGGTGATTAGTAGTTTTCTTGCCTACCTATGTTGAATGCACTTATTGTAAGTCGCTTTGGATAAAAGTGTCTGCTAAATGCCTGTAATGTAATGTAATGTTACAAAATAGAGTGGAGACAGGCCAAAGGAGGAGTATGTGAACGTTAGTGTTAGCTAAGCTTTGTTGGCTTTTATTTCCACTGGCATAAGTTAGTGTGGCTAACCCAAAGATCAACCAAATTATGAGCATTATTCAAACGTCAGTTTAAGGTAATATTTGTCATTTGTCATTTTGTGTAAATGTGCGCCGTATTTATTAAATTTTGAAAAATGCATGACTTCTGGATGCTGTGTATGAAGAAAGTAAGTAAAATAATCTTCAATGGATGCAAGAAAAAACATCATATTGCTGATCTCATATTTACAGCGCTCCAACTCATCCAGTCTATTAGCCGCCTCGGACACCGGACATCTAGCTCAAACACTTCATGTCCTTGCTACAGCTAAGACTGAACATGAGCTGAGCTGAACTGAGCCACGCACCCTCATTTGCGTAATGAAGCAGAAATGCATGAAGAAATGTAAAAGGAAAATGTATGAAAAAAAAATGTATAAAGACAGGAATGAATAAGTTTGGAGGAATAAATACTCGGGGGGGGGGATGCAAAGGGAAAATAATAGAGAAATAAATGAAGAAATAAATACATAAATAAAAGGAAAAATTACATAGGAAAGTGAATAAATAGGGAAATTAATACAAAGGTAAATAAATACAGAAGCAAATTAAACTGAAATATCAATTTATATCACATTTTATCAATTAATTAATGCCTACATTTATTTTTAATATTATTTTTGGTACATTTAATGGCATATTAATTAATTAATTAATTAATTTTGGATTTTGGCAGATTCCATCCTCCATAGGAGAACTATGATAACATTGAAATGATTTGTCTCTTCCTTATTTGATCTGGTTAAACTGTGTCAGCATACAAATGGATCCAAATGGATTTTTGCAACAGAGGTTCAGGCTGTTGTTAATGGATGAGTTTATCAACAAAAAGCAGCCTGTCAAGTTTACAAGTCACACTTGTTACATTTATTGCACCCTCATTTTTGTGTCACGGAAGACAAACCCTACAATGCCAACCCCCCCACACACGCACGCACCTTCCAAATGTCGATGCTGGATCTCGTTCTGAAACACATCTGTCAGTGTGTGCCGGCAGCATGAGGTCCCTTTTGATCAAGTGGCATGCTGAGTGACACTGCAACATGAAAATGGAGAGAAAATGTAATTTGCCTTAGCTTGGTTGTCGCATATTAATTATGCTTCAAAGCGGGAGCTGCAATAAATAGTGTGATGATGGATTTAAATAGCTCCCAGGGCTGCTGGGTGAATGGGCTGGGGTGGGGATGGAGGGTACATGCACACGTTCAGAAAAAAAGTGTCATCATTAACAGCGCACTTTAATAGAATAGATGCACTATTGCAGTTTCAAATCTTGCAAAAAGAATCCATGTTTGACAAAAATTAATGACAAAAGGTAGACGGCAAAGAGCAAACATGATTCATTCTCATGCTTGTTATATGTGCTCTCTGAAGAGTGACACAACACCCAAAGATTAAGCCCAAATGAGGCAATTGGCTGCAGGTTAGTTAATTGGACTGAGGCCCTGTTTATACCTGGTATTAACATGGGTCTTGGGTGATGCAATCTCAAGTCAACACCTCTAAGTAGTCAGTTCACACCTGGCATTAGAATGCGTCTCCACATGCGTCTCGAGTGATCAGTCATATTTGGCTGTGTGAGTGAGAGGGTGTGTGTGGGTGTGTCTCCTATCTGTTCCAGGCTGCAGCTTGGCAGTGTTGGCGTCTCCGTGGTCCCCCCTCCTAGGACGATGCTGACTGAGCGGGCGTTTGCATTCTCCTATCTGGGCACCTGTGTGGTCCCCGAGTCCTATGATGACGCTGACTGAACTGCCGTCTGCTGTGATATTGCCCCATCAGATCTGAATGTCCCACCATAATAAACATTTATACATTGTGTATACGCTGCTTGCCCAAACTCAGCATCTATTGCACTCCCAACTGTCTGGTAGGGGGATCCCTCTCTGAGTAGCCCCTCCCAAGGTTTCTCCCATTTTTACCCTTTAACGGTGATTAAGGGCTATACAAATAAATGTGATTTTGAACAGATCTCACTGCTCTATATGCAAATAAACATGTACATCATCACATGTACAGATAGCCTGATAACAAATCAATTACCAATCATTCATTTGATCTCGCTCTGAGAGACAGCGCATTCTCAGTTCTCACTCTAGCACCAACCACAGTGCAGAGAGAGAGAGAGCGAGAGAGCTCTACGGTCTTTATATTTTAAATAAATAAATTAAAAATAAATTAAATTTTTTAAAGTTTTATGGTAAAGGACATTATATTATTAGTTTATTTTGTAATGTGTAGGTATGTTGATCTTTTAAAAGACATGTTGAAATAAATATACCTATACCAGTAGTTGTGGCCATATGCGGTCCAGACCACCTCCAAATGTGGTCTGAGCGATCCGATCTCACTGCGCTCTCAATGCATCTTGGGTGCGTTTACACCTGTACTTAGAGGTGTTGACTTGAGATCGGATCACTCAAGACGCATGTTAATACCAGGTATAAACAGGGCCTGAGTGACAATACAGAGATAAGCAGTCTCCGCTTCTAGCGCAGTCCCATTCAAAACAAAGGTAAGAGAACATGACATTCAAAGTGAAAAAAACAATCCACTATTTAATATGTTTAATATGAACAAGAAGTTCTACTTGGATGCTAAACATGTAAATAAAAACATTATAACCTCCACTCGCAGGACACGTTGCAAATGAATGTTCCGCGTGTTCGTACTGAGTTGGGCAAAAAAAGCGTTTAAGTATGCTGCCCCCTCTGCCTGGAATACTCTCCAGAAAAACTTAAAATTACAAGAACTGGTCAGTTATGATGCTTTCGTATCGATTTTAAAGGACTTAGAACGCGAAAGTATGGGAACTTGTCATTGCTTTTAATTCAGTATCTGTGCCCCCCCAAACCTGCTTTTAATTTCTTCTTATTTTGTATTATGTCTGTCCTTGTGTAGGAACGTATGCTTGTGTCCTTGTGCTGCCCTCTTGGCCAGGTCCCTCTTGGAAAAGAGATTCCTTATCTCAATGAGGTCACCTGGTTAAATAAAGGTTAAAAATAAATAAATAATAACTAACCAGGATGTGGCATATAAAACATGGCCATAAGGGTGGGGGTGGGATACAGTCTCAGGTTAGGGTAATGGGTGGGGAGAGAGATTAGATCATACCAACAAGCTACTGTTGTAATGTTGGAACAATAGTATTAATAATTACTGAATTTATATACCACATTTCTAAGACATTTTACAAAGTAATTCACACTTTGAGAAGAACTTGCACATCCAGTCATCTTTAATGCAGGTGCATAGGAATATAAAGAGGATGAAGAAATTCCTGCACACGGCTCTTGCAATATACACATTCTTTTATTAGCATTTTAGTCCACATGGACCTTTATCAGAGTATGGAAATTTTGAAAATAATAATATTAATAATAAGGCTATAAATAGTTTAAGTGCCTCCCTTGCCCTGCACTCAACTGAGAGCACTGATTTCATTTTGGAATGTGTCCCATACATAATATATACAGTAAATGTATAAAAATTGGGCAAATAAACAGTCTAAAGGGGCCCATAAATACAAACATGAAATAGAAAAATGCCAATTCAATAGTCGATTTACTATCTAAAAACACCATCTAAAAATCATTTTTTTATCAACACCATCTGGAATCACTATATACAAAAAATACAAACACAGACATGTATAATATGGGTCTGGATTATAACCAATGGATTATTGTATTATAGTATTACATGCCATGGGATCTCATCATTTAATCCCTTAATGATGAGATACCATTTTTAACGTCATTAAAATGGAATGCCACTGGGTAATCTGTAGCATTCCTCCTAATTGAACTTGATGTTCAATTCTTGACATTTTCCCAACATATGTCAAACCACGTGGACATTTGTTCATATCAATAACATAAGTGGAACAGATGACATTACATTGAGCAACATCCAAAATTAAACTATTGGGTGGGTTTTCATCAATCTGTCTTCAAGAAATTAGTGATTGTAGATAGCCCATCCTGGTGACATAGAGGCTTTCCACATCAAACGTTACAAGTAGACACTCATTGTTGATTTTGCTCAGATCAGATATTTTCTTTAAAAAGGATTTTCTATATGAGAGTAAAGTCTTTACATCTGCCTTAATGAAAAAATCAACATATTTGGCCAGGCTTTGCAATAATGATTTAATCCCCATGACTTCTGGTCAACCTGGGTAGTTATGTAACTAGTGAGTAACTAGTGAGTAAAAATGTGACGGGAGCAAAAAAACGCCCAGAAACTGCTTGGGGTTCAGAGGGTTTAAAAGATACATACTAATCTCCCTTTGAAATGTTTAAATTGGATCACCAAGTTTTCTATACTAATACTATACTATATACTACAGCCCGTTTCGCGACTGCCGACAGAGGCGATCTACCGGAGCAATTCCAAAACCTTTTGTAGATATTTTGCGGTATCAATGACAAATTTGTACGAATAGAGCGCAGATTTAAAAATACCGGAATTCCCCTTTAAGCGTTGAATCTTTCCAGCCAATTGGTTTGAAAATAGGTTAATTCATTCAAGGCTTCAAATGCACACTAGGGCCACCTGCTGGTCAAAAGAATTGAGCAAGCGAGTCTATTGTAGATGAAGGCTGTGATGTGTGTAATAGCTGGGCCAGTGAATGAAACTACTGTTGTGAATAATGACAATAAAGAAATGAAAACATATCTATCGGTGTTGTGACCTAATAGAAAACCAACCAGTCAAGTTGAAACAATGAGCTCAATGTTTATTATATTTTGTTACATTACTGTCATTTAGCAGACACTTTTCCAAAGGGACTTACAAAAGGTGATAGTTTACTATGAGGGGATTAAACCCACAACCTTGTGACTGAGAGTTTCATGCTCAACCGACTGAGCTGTCCGGACCATGCTGTGATATGACTGCATCAGCTTCTCACTGGCAAAGTGGGTAATGCTGCTGCACTGATCATCTAAGACGAAGTGGCTGAAGTGGTGGGATCCCCAAGTTAGTCAATGAGTTATTTCTCTTCCTGTTTTTCTGATCGCTGATAGTGTATAGCATCAAAATACAGCTTATTATAATGCTCTCATGAGAAATGCATACATGTGCCTGTTCATATACAGTACAAACTACAACCCACTAGTTGTGAGGGGTTCTTTCCTTATATCCATAATTCAAAACAGTCCACCAAACCCCAAATCCATTCCTGAAGCACTCCGTGGATGAGGCTTCAAACATCATCGATGATGTAATGATGTTAAAACGATACAAGCCTTGATACGGAGGTTCACAGGAGGTTCAGGAGGTTCTGCCCTACGTTCTCGACACGCGCAGTATTCAAATCTTCGGTATCAAGCGTAACATCACTAGTGGATGCGTTATGGACACCACTATAAAAGCTCAGAATGATTCTGCATCAGGAGGGGGTAGTCAACTAAGGCAGTGTTGCTGTGAGCTTCTGTACCGGTACTGCTTATTTTTTAAAGACATTGTTTTTTTCCTTTTTGTTTACTCTGAGTTGATTTCATTTTCTTAAGTTTACACGTGTACTCACCTGTACGTGTAAATAGACTATCACCATTTTTTCATGCAAGAAGTTGTCCTGAGTCTGCCTCCTGACACAAAATTAGTGGTGGAGTATTGTGTTGCATGTCACCAGCAGTGAGTTCTGAGAACAGTGTGGCCAGAAAGATAGCATTGTTAATGCCATGACATTGCAAGGGTTTCATCTGTAAGTGTGCTGCACACAACTCTTCTGATTCTCTTACGCTGGAAGCGTCGTGATCATGCTAGCAGGAGCCTGGCTATTCACACCAGATGTGCATTTCTCCGCACCAGTCAGCAAGCGATTGTGATCTCTGCTGGTTTTCAATGTAGGGGTTTGGTGTCTCTCTCTCTCTCTCTTTGTATGCTTGTGTGTATTTGGCCACTCCACCCCCACCTCCTATAGCTCTCTCTCTCGCTCGCTCTCTGTCTCTGTCTGCTTGTGTGTGAGCCTGCTCGTCTCTCTCGCAAACACATAGACTGTGTTAAGTTTAGACACAACTGACAAAAATGTATATATATATAGACTGGATAGCCAACGCCATCATCAATCAGGATGTTTTATTTTGGAATTTGTTATATTTTGAAAATTGACCGGATGCTCTATGCCGTTCCTGTGTCTGATTTCCTGCCGAGCTTGACACATTCGCTCGCGGCTTGCGGAAAAAATAGACCGGACGCTGAAACTATCGCTGCAGGGTGCGAGCCAGCTGCGGTGCTTTGTGGTAAAAAGTGGCATATGGCAAGAATAAATATCCTAGTTGTATAACAATAATAAACACACTATTAATGAAATAGTATGGATAAATAATTCCACAACACTATAAAGAAATATATTTAAATTTATTTTGTATGACATAATATAAAACAAAAATTATTGCTTCTACTGCTGACTAGTCATGCATTTCTTTTTTCAGGATTTAAATGTGCCCACTGGTTAATTAATTTATTAATCTTTCACATAATTAGCAATGTTTGCATACAATCGTCACAAGAGAACACATATAAAATGTATTCAGTTTATTCGAAAACGTTGGGCATTTGAAATCTAAGACTCTTAGTTTGTATGAAGTATGTTTGGTTATTTGTGGACATTTATTTTGATGTTTTCTGGGAAGAAGTGCTCGCTCCTAAATCCTGGTGTAAAATATTTCACTATTCTTGCTGGATTTGGCACTATTACCAAACAAGACGTTTTTATTATTATATTTAACTCATTAAATTATGGGATTATCCTATCATTCTGTTTTGTATTCATTTACAAAACCCCCCAAAAAACACGTGTGTCGGCTCCCATCACTTAAAAGAGCCGGCTCAAAGAGCCGACACATCACTATTAGACTGCCAACACAGGTGAGAATTTTCCTTTCTCTCCCATCATCACAATTAAATGTCCTCCTTGAGTACCTCCATCAAGAAATAATGGAATGCAACTTGCTTTACTAATGCTTTGCAGTGAGAAAGAATCACTGTATCCCCTGAAATGCCCCTATATTGCAACATGTACGGTAAAAGACGTTCCATTCATTCCCACCCAAGACATTAGGTAAAATAAAGCATAGCCATAAAGCAGGCAAACATAAAACGGGAAGAATATTTACATTTTAATCCAATCAAAGAGGACAAAATCAAATGCATACAGTGTACATTGCAACCAATAAAATAGTCTCAATGCTGTGATGTGTGTTACCTTGTTTATAGTAAGTCTGTTTGAGCCGTTAAACTAGCTGAACTAACCTTGACTATCAATATTGCAAATATGCTTCTGCAAACATGTCAAAAGAACCAGTGGATAAGAAAATACAGTCAAACAAAACTGAACTTCAACGTTAATGTTACATCCCTGATGTCCACAACTCCGTTGGAGCCTGGCCCTCCAACCCTAGAAGCAGCGCAGCGGCAGCCAGAAGAACCCCAAAGCAGCAGCTCTGTTTTGAAAATAAGACTGAGACTGAGACTGTCAGAGCTAGCCTGTTTCGGCATTGAACTGAAACAGGCTAGCGCTGGCTCCGACTGCGTGGAGCATTGTTGTCGGGACATAGAGACGGGTAAAGCTGCACAGCTAATTCTAGACAAAAAGGAGACCACTAGATTGTTTGGCCAAAGAGAAAGGTACTTAAATGCAGATTGGTACAAAAATAGTGAGTGGTTCATTCTTTGCTGCTGTCAGTTTGAAATTTTCTCCAAATGTGGAGATGATGGTGTCCGCCAGCCCGTGGTGCAAGCAAGCTATAGTTACTCCGCAGAAGTTTAGTGTCAGTCTCCAGTCTATCTACAGCTACACAGTCACACACACACCCTTTTTGGCCCCCGCACTTCTGAAATGAATCCGGTGCCTGTACTTGGAAGACATGTTATATAGGCAGTCGTGTTCTTGCCACATATCAACAAGTGTTTCCTCCATCTCAGCTGTCCAACCCACCCGTACAACAGCTTGTTGTGGTTGTTTCTTCATTCACTTCCGTGTCCTTGTAGATTGTCTCTTTCATTGGCTATTGTGGTCCCGCTCGGAAAGTAGTTACTTAATCATCCCGATTTTAAATCCAAAATATCAAACATGTTTGATATCATCAGGGTGGCCCCGATGAGTCCGCGAGCAGATCTGGAAGTTTTAGATTAGATCTGTAAACCCCTCACATTACCAGATAATCGGTGCCGAACATCGGTACCGACCAAGGTCCCGTCCAGATTTCTCCACCGATTGTCGGGAGGGGTGACATAAATGTTATGGTGTATCCTTACATAAGTCCCTCCATGTCTTACAAATATCACAGCTCCATCCTGACCAATGAATACTCTAGGTCCTTTCCACTCTGGATAGTCAACTCACTTATAGTACACTTTATTTCCTGTTTCATATTTCTCATCTGTTGGACAGAGTTGTTTGTGCAGTTTGTTTGTGCTTCAGGGAATGCTTTCCTGGATGCATGTAATGTGGAGATATGTTGTCCTACCCATGTGTTTTTTTTCCCACGAGAGCCCAGTCTAGTGCAGTTTTCTAGTCACATCCATTGCTTTTCTTTATTTTCATCATGATCTCAGTAAGTGTTTGGTTATGTTGTTCCAATAGTCCATTACTCCATGGGCTGTATGCAGCTGTTGTCTTCATCTCTATATTGAAATTTTCTGCCATGTCTCCCATTTCCTCATTGTTAAATTCCCCACCACTAAACAGTTTCTGAGGCAGGCCATGACCACCAGGTATGAATTAAGTGCTTGACTATTTCTGAGGTGTTCTTAGTAGTCACTATGCTTCCAGCACTAAAACTGTAAAATCATCAATGATATGAAGGTACCACATACCTGGTTCAAGTTCATGTAGGTCTACAGCCACAGTAATTGTATTCAAAGGTGTTGAATAAACTTAGATCGAGACAGGAGTCCTTTTAAATCAATCATGAATTACATGAGCACATTTATTAGCACACAGAGTACAAAACAATACAAAACAATACTGAGCTCAGGAGAGATACGCACACATGGGTAAAGCATACAGATCTCTGCCAGAGGAACTTCAGGACAGAGTTTATATAGTTAAAGAAAACAATAAAAGGAGGATGGTTTCTACACACTATGCAAAGCACTAGCTAATAAGGGGAAGCCAATAGAAACTGTCGTTAGCAATGACACAATCAGTGAGGTCACTGGGTTTATCAAGGTACAAGGCGTACATATTTGGGAACATTCTGGGTGAAGGCAGTTTGGGGCCTTTTGGGATGGCGTCAGCCTTCAAGCTAACCAGGCCGTAGTCTGACCTATGGCCTGCACTCAGAGGCGCCAGCCACTATACTAAAAGATGGTTTATGCGTTTGACAGATAGTTTAGGTTCAACATGACCTTTTAGCATATGATATGCTGCTATTGACAAGACATGCACCCAGACACCTTGGTGCCCCATCATGTGTGTATTCTAAGACTAAGAGAAGAGCAGCGTAAGCAGAAATACAGGGGATAACATACACAATAGACAAAATACCTAAGGTTACATACGTAAATTCTTCCACAAAAGGCCAGCGGTAAACCAACAGCAGGCCTTGGCTTAGTTTTGGTGTATTTCTTGTATGTCTCACAGCTGTTCACTATCTGTTGCAGGAAGATGGTACACTCAACATCCTTATTCCCTGCGCTATTAAGAAGTTTCTGTAATCTGTCAACTGAAGCATGGCCAAACTGCTTGTGGAGTTTTAGCAAGACTTTGTGTTTCTCCTGTGAAGTCATGTTCTCTGTAACTGTCAAAATCTCATCTTCATTTTGACTCTGTTATGTCTCCATCCCGAATGTTCACACAGCACTGGTAAATTCAAGAGTCCCTGGCTGTTTGAACAAACACAAACACTTCCGGCACCAGCAGAGGCAGGCAGCCTTGCAGCAGCTCTCTCTCTCTTTCGTTGTTTTTTAGTTATTTGTAGTTTAATTCTTGTGTAGCCTACCCTTAGTTATTTAGCATTTATTGTTAGTATTGTTAGTACTTAGTATTTTATGTGTTTTAGTATCTTCGTTGCCCTCTGTAGTCCTACTAGTTCAACCTCGTAGTTGCAGCGATGCGTGTCTACACCGGTGATCAGCTGATGGAGCTCAGCAGCCAGGCCAGACCCAGACCGGCGGACATCCCAATCGACTTATGGAGGCATAGACGAGGGACCCAAGCCAGAGCAAAGGTGAAGGAGGGAGCGAGGGAGAGAGTGAGGAGGTACAAACCTTTCCTGCCATCTGTTGTCATAGGGAACTTTAGATTTCTGGTGAACAAGATGGACAAACTCTCTGTCCTGGCCAGGACACAGTGGGAATACAGGGAGAGCACCGTTATGTGCTTCATTGAAACATGGCTACAGGACACTACACTAGACTTGCACGTCACACTTGAGGGGTTTCAACAGCTTTGACCTTACAGACTGGGATGTGCTCTGCAGCACACACGGTGAGGACATTAATGGTCAGACTGCATTACTGATAACATAAACCTCTGCACAGACAACATTGTCCCCTTCAAAACAATCTGCTGCTGCCAACAATAAGCCCTGAATTGATGGA
The DNA here is from genome assembly GCA_034670385.1 of Hoplostethus mediterraneus. Taxonomy (NCBI): domain Eukaryota; kingdom Metazoa; phylum Chordata; class Actinopteri; order Trachichthyiformes; family Trachichthyidae; genus Hoplostethus; species Hoplostethus mediterraneus. The sequence goes on from JAXDDW010000064.1 coordinate 2,072,135, forward strand.
GACATCAAACTGCTGCTGAAGGGGAAAAAAGAGAGCTTTCAGGGATGGAAACAGGGAGGAAGTGAAATGTATCCAAAGAAAGCTGAAGGGGAAGATTAGGGAGGCAAAGGACTCATACAGAGGACTGAGAACCAACTCCAGAAGAACAGTGAGAAGGAAACAACAAGCACCGGGGGAGAAGGGGTGCAGGGAGAGAGCAAACGAGTTAAACCACTCAGCAATCCCCAGCCAGGCACACAGCCATCACCGAACCCCCACCAGCTCAAGCCTTCTACAACTTCCCCCTCCTTCCCCCCAGCCAGAGGCTCACACAGCCAGGTGAGAAGGGAGCTAAGGAGGCTCCTCCCCGGCAAGGCTGCTGGCCCTGATGGCGTCTGTTCCAGAGTGCTGCAGGCAAATGTACTCTTTCATTTAAAAATACCTTTCACCTTAATTTGACGGTTGGGAATTGTAGTCAATGTCAATGTTTAATTTTATCTTAAAGAACAATTTGAATAAATCCAGCCTTGCATCTAAAGGCTTATCAGCCACTGTGGGAACAAATGAGAACCCTTTACAGAGTACAGAGATGTGTGCATTTATTACAGCAGTCTTTTGGTGCCACATGTTAGCATTCTGTCACCAGTTTGAGTTTTCCTCATGGTAAATTCATCTGGTTGTTATAGAATATTGGAAACGTCCATGGTATGTGTGTTGTCAGTGGACACCTGAGCTTGCTGGACATCCCATTCTAAAACGATGGGCATCTGAAGATCTCATGCCGTCCATTCTACCTTCCCCGGGAGTTCAGCTCGGTCATCACCACAGCTGTCTACATACCACCACAAGCGGACACCGACGTAGCACTATCGGACCTACATGATGTGTTATGTCGGCATCAGAACAAGCATCCGGACGCGGCTATGGTGGTGGCTGGGGACTTTAATAGGGCGAACCTTAAAAAAGTCATGCCGAACTTTCACCAGCACATCACGTGTGCTACCAGAGGGGAAAGAACGTTGGACCACTGCTATACGCCGTTCAAGAGAGGCTACAAGGCTGTCTCTCTCCCTCCATTCGGCAAATCAGACCATGCCGCCATTTTCCTGCTACCGGAGTAAAAACAAAGGATAGCACGGGAAGCAGTAGAGACAAGGGATGTGAAGCGGTGGTCTGACCAATCAGAGGCCGAGCTACAGGACGCTCTGTGTGACGTTGACTGGGACATGTTCATGTTTACGGAAGTTGTTACGAGCTTCATAGCAACACTAGCCGACACCATTCCTACGGTAAAAGTTAGGTCCTTTCCTAACCAAAAACCGTAGGTTGATAGATCCATCCGTGACAATTTGAACGCCCATACTTCTGCCTATAAAATTTTTTTTAAAAATACAAAAAAAAAATTAAAAAAAAGGACACGGTGGCGCAGTGCTTGCACTGTTGCCTCACAGCAAGAAGGTCGTGGGTTCGATTCCCGCCTGGGGCGCTGGTGAGTCTGGGGTGCCCAGGTGGGTTATCTCCCGGGCCTTTCTGTGTGGAGTTTGCATGTTCTCCCCGTGTTCACTTGGGTTTCCTCCTGTAAAGAACCCCGTGTAAAAACATGCAATATCCAGTCGACTGTCCCTGACAAGGACATCTGACAAAAACATCTGGAATTGGTCCCCGGGCGCTGTACTCCGAGAAGCTGCCCTCTGCTCCCTGGCTGTCCTGGAGGAAGATTGGCGGGGGAAAAATGCAGAAAAAGAATTCAACATTGGACACTCTAACCTGCATGTGCGTGTGTGTGTTGTGTTGTGCGGCCACTTCCCCTGCATGTGATGGCGTGTGTAAAATAGTTGCAATAAATGCTCTTAATCTTAACTTAACTTAACTATAACTCCGGTCTTGTATCCGGCAACATGGACGAGCACAAGGCAGCGTCGGTGGGCGGTGAAGGAAGCCAAGAGGAGGTACAGAGATAGAGTGGAGTCGCAGATGTAGCAGCGCGACACCAGACGCCTATGGCAGGTGCTACGGACTATAACAGACTACCAGGGCAGACCCCCCGCAACTGTGAGTGCTGACGCATACCTAGCAGACGACCTGAACTCATTTTATGCACGGTTTGAGGCTAGCAACAACAGCGCTAGCTTGCCGGCTAACAACACCACTGTTAGTGTAGCCAAGGTGAGTTCTACCGCTACCCACTCACTCTGTGACTGAGCACAGGGTGAGGAGGGCTCTGGCGAGGGTGAACACCATGAAAGCTGCTGGTCCAGATGGCATATCTGGGCGAGTACTGAAGACCTGAGCTAATCAGCTAGCTCCAGTGTTCACCACAATATTCAACAATTCCCTGGCTGAGTCTGTGGTCCCCGCCTGCTTCAAGAGATCCACTATTGTCCCTGTGCCCAAGAATGCTTCTCCATCATGCATGAATGACGAATGACCGGTGGCCCTCACCTCGGTGGTCATGAAATGCTTTGAGAGGCTGATAAATGACTACATCTGCGCCTTCCTCCCTTGCTCCATGGACCCGCTGCAGTTTGCTTATCGTCCAAACAGATCCACGGATGATGCTGTCTCCCAGGTATTGCACACCACACTCTCTCATCTTGACTGTGATGAAAAGGGATTAGTCTTCTTAGATAACTGGCCCTCCTTCTGGGGCAAACCCGGCTTGCTGAAAGCTGACGGCCTCCACCCTAATGGGGTAGGCGCTGCTTTATTATCTAGCAACATAGATAGATGTTTAAGGGAAAGCTGACATCTGTCCGTAGAGCTCGCCGGGATGCAGGTGATTAGAGAACCTGCTAGGCCTAGAAAGGGTGTGGAGTCTGCCAGGTTAGGGCTTACAGCAGAGCAGACTGAAACTGTGCCCCCCCCTAGCCTTTTTCCCCCCATATCTACCGATTTTTACAAGTCTGCATCTACTTTAACCCCTGGCAGCGGCACCTCCCGATCTATAAATTATAGTACAGTCCTTCCAATTAAGACTGTATCCTTCTCCCACCGCGCCCGTCAAATTTCCTACCGACCCACATTAAATTACAACAATTTAATTGAAATTAGACCCACGCATACTGCCATTAACATTAAAAAAAATTCTGGCAGTATTGCACGCCTCGCTGTGGGCTTCATCAATATAAGATCATTGTCAACAAAAGCGCTGCTGATCAATGATTTGATTACTGAACATAATTTAGATATGATGGGTCTCTGTGAAACCTGGCTAAAGCCAAATGAGTCTCTGCCTCTAATTGAAGCCTCTCCTCCAAACTTTCTTAGTTCTCAGGTTGCCCGGGAGACGAAAAAAGGAGGGGGTGTTGCCCTGATATTTAACCCTATCCTTAGTCTTACTCCCAACACGAGCAACAAATTTACATCCTTTGAAGTCCTGACTCTGCACCATACAGCTACGAATCTCCCGTCATTCTACCTAGCAGTACTTTACCGCCCACCCGGGCCCTATTCACTCTTCTTAGAAGAGTTCTCCAATTTCATTTCAGACTTAGTGACCCGAGCTGATAACATTCTCATTATCGGTGATTTTAACATTCATCTGAATAATCCCACCGACCCCCTCAGTAAGGCCTTCCTAGATCTTATTGATACTTGCGGCCTCACTCAATTTGTTAATGAACCAACCCACCATGGCGGCAACACCCTTGACCTGGTTCTGACCCGTGGCATTCCTGTTTCTGCTTTAGTGGTCTCCTCTTATGTGCCTGCCCTATCTGATCACTATCTCATTAAATTTGAAATCGAATTGATCGTCCCACGCCAAAAGCGTGAAGATACTTATATTAGCCGTCGTATTAATGCCACTACGGCCTCATTACTATCTGAAAAACTACCCAGTTTTCTCGCACCACTCTCTGGTCATGTTGGCTCGCTCGACAATTTCACCAACAAACTAAACGCTAGCCTTACCAACGCGCTTGACTCAATCGCCCCGTTAGTCACTAGAAAACACCACGCTAGGAGGTTTGCACCGTGGTTTACTAACGACACTCGAGCACTTAAACAAGCCTGTAGAAAACTAGAGCGTAAATGGCGATTGACCAAACTTGAAGTCTTCCGGCTTGCCTGGAATGATAGCCTGCTAAATTATAAATGTGCACTCTCGTCAGCCAAAACTGCACACCTCTCTAGGTTAATCAGTGCAAATAAAAACAACCCAAAGTTTCTATTCGACATTGTTACTAAACTAACACGGAATCCCTCCCCCTCTGATAGCGTTCTGTTTTCTCCAAATGATTTCATGTCCTTTTTTAGTCAGAAAATCACGCTGATTAGAGATGAGATCACCAGTACACTCTCTACTGGTGGTGCCGTCGCACCCCTGAGAAGTCCACTTGGTGTTTCCCAAACTGAATCTCTTTTCTCACAGTTTGAGTTAGTTTCCTTAGACTCTCTCACCAAGCTAACTCTGTCTTCAAAACCCACGACCTGCATGCTAGACCCTCTGCCTGCTAAACTGCTTAAAGAAGTTTTTCCTATCCTAGGACCCTCCATTCTTTATATGATCAATCAGTCGCTCTCCACTGGCACTGTTCCCTCTGCCTTTAAAGCGGCCGTGATCAAGCCACTACTGAAAAAACCGAACCTTGACCCCGAAGTACTCCAGAACTATAGACCAATCTCTAATCTGCCGTTCCTCTCCAAATTGCTTGAACGAACAGTAGCGAGTCAACTTACAGACTTTCTGTCAAAAAATAACCTACTTGATCCCTTCCAATCGGGTTTTAGATCCTTTCACTCGACCGAAACTGCACTTACGCGAGTGGTAAATGACCTTCTGTTAGCTATAGACTCCAACTCAACCTCAGCATTATTGCTACTTGACCTGAGCGCAGCCTTTGACACAATTGATCATACGATACTCTTGAACCGCCTTGAACATTATATTGGTATCCGGGGATCAGCCCTTTCTTGGTTTAGGTCTTACCTACTTGATAGATCACATCGCGTCTTTTACAACAACATGACCTCAGAGTGTTGCAATATGGACTTTGGTGTCCCGCAAGGCTCTGTCCTAGGACCACTGCTATTCTCTATCTATATGCTACCACTTGGTGGCATCATTCGCAAATTTGGAATTAACTTCCATTGCTACGCCGATGACACCCAAATTTACATACCAGTCAAACCAACCGATAACACCCAATTCCAAAAACTAGAGGCCTGCCTATCAGAGGTCAAATATTGGATGTCCCTAAACTTCCTACTTCTTAATGGCAGCAAAACTGAGATGCTGATTGTGGGACCAGCTAGACATAGACACTTATTTGAGAATACTACTCTCAATTTTGATAGTTGTGTAATCTCCCAGAGCCCACACGTTAAAAATCTTGGGGTAAAATTCGACCCTACCCTCTCATTCGAGTTGCACATTAAGGAGATCACTAAAACAGCGTTTTATCATCTTCGTAATATTGCCAAAATTCGACCCATGCTAACAGAGGCAGACGCAGAAATTTTAGTACATGCCTTCGTATCATCCAGAATCGATTATTGCAATGCCCTTTTTTCAGGCTTACCTACTGGGCGAACTAAAAAATTACAATTGGTTCAGAATGCTGCTGCCAGAATCCTGACCAAAACTAGGAAATTCGACCATATAACTCCCATTCTATCCTCATTACACTGGCTACCAATTCAAGCCAGATGTGACTTTAAGGTGCTTTTACTTGCATATAAATCATTACATGGGATGGCACCGTCCTATTTATCCGATTTGATTATACCATACAAACCGCCACGTGCCCTTAGATCTCAGGACGTTGGCTACCTGTCTATCCCAGCAGTCAAAAAGAAAACTGCAGGTAACAGAGCCTTTTCTTACCGGGCTCCATATCTATGGAACAGTCTACCTGCTTCAGTCAGAGAGGCAGGCTCTATCGACGTCTTTAAGTCAAGGCTAAAAACCCATTTATTCTCTCTGTCATTTGACCAGCCCTGAGGGAGTGGCCCAGTCTCGTCTCAGAGTAAGGCTAGCCTAGTAAGGCTAGTCTAGTAAGGCTAGGCTCAGTCTCTTCTCAGAGTAAGGCTAGACCAGTTAGCTTATCCTAGCTCAGGGTCCTGCCGATGGATATTAGCATCCTGCCTGCATGTCCTATTGTTCTGGTCTACTTGCTGCTGTCCACTGACGCTGGTCATGTTTGTCTGTGTGAGCGCGTGTGTGTGTGTGTGGGTGTGTGTGGGTGAGTCTCCGATCTGTTCCAGGCTGCAGCCCGGCAGAGTTGGCGTCTGCGTGGTCCCGCCTCCTAGGACGATGCTGACTGAGCAGGCGTTGCGTTCTCCTATCTGGGCAGAGTTGGCGTCTGCATGGTCCCCTAGTCCTATGATGACGTCGACTGAGTTGCCGTTGCTGTGATGCCCCATCAGATGTGGATGTCCCACCAAAATGAACTTTCATATATTGTGTATACTCTGCTTGCCCAAACACGGCATCTATTGCACGCCCAACCGTCCTGGTAGGGGGATCCCTCTCTGAGTAGCCCCTCCCAAGGTTTCTCCCACTTTTCCAATAAGGTTTTTGTGGGAGTTTTTCCTTGTCCTCTGTGAGGGTCTAAGGCTGGGGGATGTCGTGTACTAATCATTTATTATTTTCACATGCTGGGCATTGTGAAGCCCTTAGGGACTGTAACGGTGATTAAGGGCTATACAAATAAATGTGATTTGATTTGATTTGATTTGACTGCCCGAAGGGGGGCTATGTGAGACTGCTGTTCATTGATTATAGTTCAGCTTTCAACACCAGACTGGCTGGCAAGCTGATTGAGCTGGGACTGAACACCCCTCTGTGTGCCTGGATCCTGGACTTCCTGACCGCCTGGGGCCTGGCGGTCAGGGTGGGTAGACACACCTCCAACCCCCTCACCCTGAACACAGGATCCCCCAGGGTTGCGTCCTCAGCCCCCTACTGTACTCCCTGTACACACATGACTGTGGCCAGGTTCAGCTCCAACTCCATCATCAAGTTTGCGGATGACACAGTGGTAGTGGGCCTGATCTCCGATAACGACGAGTAGGCCTACCTGGAGGAAGTTGCTGATCTGTCACTGTGCCAGGACAACAGCCTCCTCTTGAATGTCACCAAAACTAAGGAGCTGATTGTGGACTTTAGGAGGGCACAACAACGGAGGATGTACTCACCATTGGGGATTAATGGGACTACTGTGGAGAGGGTGAGCAGGTATAAATACCTGGGAGTCCACATCACTGAGGATCTGTCATGGTCCACACACACAGACACTCTGGTGAGGAAGGCAAGGCAGCGCCTTTACCATCTAAGGCAGCTGAGGAAATTTAAAGTCTCCCCAGCTCCGCTCAGGACAGGAAGGCTCTGCAGAGAGTAGTGCGTTCGGCTGAACACACTATTGGAACTACACTCCCCACCCTGCAGGACTTATACACCAGGAGGTGCAGAACCAGAGCCTGCAGGATCATGAAGGATCCTCACCACCCCAACAACGGACTGTTTCAGCTGCTGCGGTCAGGCAAGCGCCTCCGTAGTCACGCTGCAAAACAGAGACTGAGACGGAGTTTCTTTCCTCAGGCCATCAGGACTGTGAACTCCGACCTCACCAGGACCCCCACCAAGACCCACACACTGCCCCTCTTATGCACTCACACACACACACTTAGGTAACGACTACACATAATTTATATCATATATACATACATACAATTTCTTATATTTCTATATTTTTAAGTGCTCTTTCTGTAAATATTGTGTTGTTTTTTATATAGAGCTCTTACTGCAATACTGTAAATATTTTTTTTTTAATTGTAAATGGTGTGATCTTGTTGCCATTGTTGCCCACATTTCTGTTGAGCACTGCCATTTTTTCATTTCACTGCACACCCCCTGTAGGTATGTGACAAATAAACTTCTTGAATCTTGAATCTTGAACTCTCCCCTGGATCCAAGCTAAGCCTCACCCCACCCTCCTCCCAGCTGCCACAACTTGCATTTATTTTAAGATGTGAACATGACATGGTACCAGGAGTGAAAGTCTGTCATGCTACGTTCGTCAAAATGGAGACTATTAGACCACCGGCAGGTTTGAAACGTTGACAGCAATTGGACCATCTTCAGGCAACAATTCCAGCTTTATGTGGCGACAGAAGTGTGATTTCGCTGATCTAAGTGATCTATGAACTAAGGCAGGGATCAGCAGCTTGCGACCCGTGGGCCAGTAGTGGCCCAGGAAAAAATAAAATTCTGGCCCACCAGTAGTTTCCAGTCATTGTAAAGAAAATTAAACCAAATAACTTCCTCCCTCTCTCCCTCTCTCCCCATCACCTGCTCTCGACGCTAGCAAGCAACGCATCTCCTCACTCCCACTCCGTATAGGACAGTAGGATACGTCTGGTTAAAGGGCCCGGGCAAGGTTATCTATTTATTTTAGGGGAACTAATCATAGACTAGGCCTGTGGACCCGTACGCAAATTGGTGTTGGGAGAATTTCTCACTTGAACTCAGTCAATGGGTCCCTAGACATGAAAGATCACCGACGTGCTTGTCCGCCATGCTGCCACGAATGATGCTATGGCCAAATCAAATATGGCTGCCATCGGCCATGATGAAAATCTAACTTTTTTGTTCTTGAGAGTATATACACATGTAATACCTCTATTTCGACTGATTGTGGTGTGTGGAATTCATTTCTGATATTGTTATGACCATTTGGGGTGATTTTGACCTTGAAAGGTCATGGTCAAGGTCATTTTGCTATGCCGACATCATAGCTTGATGTCATAACTTGGCCATTTTTAGCAGTAGAAACAGGTGTAAAATGGAAATAACCTTATGAATTTCTACAAAATGTATGTACTTGTGTTAAATGTATAGGTTTAGAGCCACTAGGTGGGTTAATAGTGCAACTGCATGGATACTAGGGTTCCTCTTCATGCACTGTATGTGCAGTGTTGCCAACTTGGCGACTTTGTCGCTATATCTAGCGACTTTCCAGACCCCCTTGGCTACATAATTAGTCAAAAGCGACCGGCGACAAATCTAGTGAGTTTTTCTGGTCATTTGGGGAATAATTGTGTTATCAAAGTTGGCAACACTGCGTACATGCCTCAGCAGAGGAAAATACTCCCAAGCTGGAGGTGGGTGTGCGTGTGAAATGTTGCAGCCAATACTTCTAATACTCTTTCTTTTATGGTTTAAAATAGTTTTTCCAACAACTAGTAGCATGCATTTTCATTATAAGCACTACTAGCAAGTAATTGGAAAGTTACAGACATTCATGTGCAGGAATAGTAACTTTAGCCACGAGTAGCACTTTTGGTTGCAGGTTGAGCTAATAACGTGCTACAGTAGCTAGCCTCTTCTTTTTTTCAGGTGTTTGTGTAATGTTTCCGAAGTCTTCTTCTCACAATTGAGCATCCCAGATATTGATCACCATGGAACATTCTGCAATACCTGGCCCCACAAGCATGAATTTGGTTGCCTCAATGGCAGAGGATGACATGTTTAATCCAAGGGTATGCATTATCTGTCAAGAAGATAATAAATTGCCTGTAACTAGTGAAAAGACAGGATGTGAGAGAATGAAACGAGCTGCTAAAATCCATAATGATGTTACGAAGCGTATCAAAAGTGTGATGGGGGATGATGATGAGGATAATGATAATGGCATGTTTGTTTACCATAATACCAACAAATGCTACAAGTCATACACACATTCTGGCAAACTGAAATCTATTGAGGAGAAAAGTGCAAGAGTGGAAGAATCTATGGTGTGTGAGACAGAAGATGAGGCTTCTACAAGTGTTGGATTCAGGACAACCCTACGTAAAAGTGTACCTTATGCACCTCCGAGCTGTGACAAGGATCCCAGAACATTGCCCTGTGTTATATGTGGAAACGTCGAACACAAGAGATGTCGTGACAAATACAGAATTTGCGAGTATGATAGTGCTAAGAAACTCATTGATGCTACAAAGCACGAATTGCAGACCGACTGAATGATGACGAAGATGGCTCTGTTAAATCAGTCATCTCAGCAGACTTATTTTGCCACAATCTCTGTCGTCAGAACTACATGCGAAAATATGAACGTGACATCAAACCCGAAGCACTAGAGAAACCGACCATCACCAACATCAAGCGTGTGCTCTTCGCTCGCGCTCTCCCATATATTGACCAACTTTTGGCAAAGGGAGAGTGTTGCACTATGAGTGATATTGTAGAGTTTGCATTGAGCCTGTTGGAAGAAGGCGAGGTGCTTACAAGTACCTTCCAAAACCGTGATATGAAACAGCTGATCATCTCTCACTATGGAGAATTGGTCGCAATCTCTCCTAACAGTAGGGTGAATGAATCTGACATTTTCTTTTCATCTGACATCAATGCTACTGACCTAGCCATCAAGCTGAAGAATCAGGACATGTGAGAGAGGCAGGCACCAAATTGAGAGAAGCGCTCATGGACGTCGATTTTGGTCTGCAAGACAGCTTCTGTGACAGTACTGACTCGAAGGCATCATGGGAGAGAACAATGATGCCAGCACCTCTTCTTACGTTCTTAGCTGCTCTGTTCAAGGTCCCCAAGCACAAGCTCTTCCGAAGCAGTGCGAGAGACCTAGAGGAGCTTCTCCAGCCTCTAGAGGATGAGGAAAATCAGCTAGCAGAAGAACAGCTGCCACAGCAGCAACAGCCCACACAGGGAGAACAGCCTCCACATCAACAACAGCCACCACTGAGAGAACAACCTCCACAGGAACAAGAGGAGAACTGTGGCTGCTGTTCTACTGGAGTTCTGTGCATCATATTCTGCCATGGAAAAATGGATAATCCATCCTGTAAAAACCACAAATCACACTAACTTGCATGCACACATGATATGGTGCACTTTGAGTGAAATTGTTATTTGATTTTGTGTTGATTTCATTTGTATATCACCTACATAGTCTTATTTGCTATTTTCAACACCCAATTAAAATAAAAGTGAAGTATAGAAGACAATCTTAATTGAGTTATTGAAAAATGACATTGGCCTTGATATTTCAAGGACAAGATGACCCCTAATGGTCAAAACAATATCATAAATTAATTATACATGTCAGAATTAGTTGAATTAGACTTATTACACCTGTTTTTACTGCTAAAAACGGCCAAGTTATGGCCAAGGTCTTCGGCATAGCAAAATGACCTTGACCATGACCTTTCAAGGTCAAAATCACCCCGAATGGTCATAACAATATCAGAAATGAATTCCACGCACCACAATCAGTCGAAATAGAGGTATTACACGTGTATTTACTCTCAAAAACAAAAAAGTTAGATTTTCATCATGGCTCACGGGGTCGGGGCGGGCCCACAGACGGTCACTCAGGCGCCTGGGCAGGAGTGTTGGTGGTGCGGACGGCTCGGACACTTCCGCGCAGAGTGCCCCCTGATGGAGGTGGGGCAGGTGGTCCGGTTCACAGCCGTAAGGGAAATGTGAGTGCTGCGCGGCGTTCAGTGGTGACGCGGAGTGGGGTCCTCCAACGCTGGCGAGGGGGGCGGGACGGTGGAGCCACGTCAGGTGGCTTCCCCGGCCCTGGTAGTCCATCCCACGGAAGATTTTCCGCTCGAGCAGTCTCGTGACGACACCCTACGCTTTGCCTTCAACCAAGTGATGCAAATTGATGGTCAAAAGGTGCGCCCTGATGCCGCGCTCGCCTGCCCATACTTTTCGGTGATTAGGGACAGATTGTATAGAGTGAGCCGTGACACTCAGTCCGGGAGGAAATCACCCAGTTGTTGGTGCCGAAGAGCCGCTGGGAAATGCTTTTCCAGGCAGCTCACCATAACCTAATGGCTGGGCACCTCGGTTATGATAAGACACTGCAGCGGATAATGGCCTGCTTCTATTGGCCCGGGCATTTGGGTGGATGTGCGGAGGTGGTGCGCCGCCTGTCCTGAATGCCAGCTCGTTAATCATCCGGCTACCCGAAAAGCACCGTTGCGCCCACTTCCCTTAGTTGAGGTACCGTTTGAAAGACTTGGTATGGACCTCATTGGGCCATTAGAACGCAGTGCACGGGGATACCGCTTTGTATTAGTCCTGGTGGATTATGCAACACGATATCCGGAGGCAGTGCCATTGCACAATATCTCCGCCAAGAGTGTTGCGCAAGCGCTGTTCCAGGTCATCTCCCGAGTTGGAATCCCTAAAGAGATTCTAACTGACCAGGGCACCTCGTTTATGTCACGAACACTACGGGAACTATACGAGCTGTTAGGCGTCCGCTCAATCCGGACCAGCGTGTACCACCCCCTGACCGATGGTCTGGTGGAGCGGTTTAATAAAACGCTGAAGAACATGTTTCGTAAGTTCGTGCATGACAATAGCCGAAATTGGGATAAATGGCTGGACCCTCTGTTGTTTGCAGTGCCGGAGGTACCCCAGGCCTCCACAGGATTTTCTCCCTTTGAGCTCCTGTTTGGCAGGAGATCCCGGGGGGTGCTGGACCTGGTTAAAGAAAGCTGGGAGGAAGGTACCAGCACCAGTAAGAATGAGATTCAGTACGTTATGGACCTGCGAGCAAAACTCCACACGCTGGGACAGCTGTCATGTGAGAATTTGCTCCAGGCCCAGGAATGTCAACGACGGCTGTATGACAGAGGGACGCGGCTAAGACAATTCGCACCGGGAGATAAAGTGCTTCTATTGCTCCCTTTGTCCAGCTCCAAATTGCTCGCCAAGTGGCAAGGGCCCTTTGTGGTCACACGGTGGGTGGGTCGGTCGATTATGAGGTTGAGCGTACCGACAGGGGGGGAACGACACAAACATTTCACGTCAACCTCCTGAAAGCGTGGAGGGAGGCGGAGTCCGCCTTGCTGGCCACCTCGGTGATCGAGAGAGATCAGTTGGGTTTGGAGGTTCCAAAAGCGGTCAATCAGACCCCGTCCCTTTGTAATAACCATCTCTCACCGAGCCAGGGCGCAGACGTGGCCGCATTACAGCAGTGATTTGCTGACGTGTTTTCTCCCCTGCCGGGATGCACAACGCTTATCCACCACCACATAGACACCACCCCCGGAGTAAAATCACGTACCGGCCGTATCGGCTGCCCGAGCATAAACGTAAAATTGTGCAGGCAGAATTGAAGGCCATGCTGGAGATGGGGGTAATAGAAGAGTCCCACAGCGACTGGTGTAGCCCCATCGTGCTTGTCCGCAGGTCCGATGGGTCGATCCGGTTCTGTGTGGACTACCGCAGGGTGAACGACGTGTCAAAATTCGACACCTACCCGATGCCCCGGGTCGACAAGCTGCTAGATCGGTTAGGCAACACTCACTTTTTTACGACGCTGGATCCAACCAAGGGCTACTGGCAGATTCCCTTGTCTCCAGAGTCCAGGGATAAAACGTCTTTCTCTACTCCGTACGGTTTGTACCAATTCGCGACGCTTCCGTTCGGCGCCCCAGCCACATTCCAGCGCCTCATGGACCGGGTGCTGCGCCCGCACGCTGCATATGCTGCTGCCTACCTGGATGACGTTATCATCCACAGTGACAACTGGGAGCGGCACATGTAGCAGGTGGGAGCGGTGCTCGAGTCCCTGAGGCAGGCGGGGCTCACGGCCAACCCGAAGAAGTGCGCGGTTGGACGGAGGGAGGTACGGTATCTGGGGTACCACTTGGGAGGAGGGCTGGTGCGGCCCCAGATAGATAAAACCATGGGTATGTGGCAGACTGGGGGGTGTGGTTGGGCAGTTGGCTGGAGGCGGGAGGCGGAGTCGGGCCGGCAGGCGGGTTAGCCCTGCCCCGACACCGGCTGCAACCCATCAGGTCTGAGTGGGAACTGATATCTGTTGTGTGTGTGTGTGTTTCTTGTCAGTGAGCAGGAACACAGAGGAGACGCGAGAGAGCCCGCAAGCACCGTTGTTTTCAGTTGTGACTGTTATTCATTTGTGTTGCCAATAAACGCCATTGCTGCGCCACACCAGCACCAAGCCTCCGCCTCTGCCTACCCGGGGTAGCATCTTGGCTACACACACATAATACGATAATCTTTCCCAGTAGGCCTAAACAGGCTGTTTTCACTGAACAGGCATTTGGGGAAGCTAATGAGATAGTTGGGGATGTGCTTTACTCCTGATAAGAGGTTCAAAGTCTGCGCTGATGGTAGACAGAGCTACTCTCAGATCATGCTCAGTGTCCAACCTGTTCCTCTGCTTTGACTTGAGCTGGACCAAAGTTGAGAAGCCACTTTTCCACAGATAGGTAGTGCTGAATGGTAGAAGGATTTTGACCGCATGCGTGGCGAGGGACGGATACTCTGCCATCATTGCACCAGAACTGGGGGAGGCTTACCTCACCAAATTTCCTTTTCAGCGTCTGATCACATGACAGCTCCACCAGCTGATTCTCTCCATTGCTTGGCAACGTGACGCTTTCCATGTCGATTCCAAAGGGGTCACGTATCCAGTGATCATCTCCATGTTTCTCTGGGAAGTAGTCGTGAAACCGAGCTTGCAGTTTAGTGAGATGCGCCGTGAGAGTTATTTTCAGGGCATTTTTGGCCGTTGTGTCCAGCTGTTGTGCTTCATGACAAGCGTTGGCAAACATGTCAAGTCTGTCTTTGGATACATGATTTCCTGCGACACTGCGATCTTCTTTTTGAACGCAGCGATTTTGTCAGACTGTTCAAAAATATTGTGTCCCCTCCCTTGCATAGACACATTTAATGTGATGAGGTGCTCGAACACATCAGCAAGATAAGCAGCTCATGCAAGCCAGATTTCGTCATCAAACAGCTCAGTATAAGGCGAGTTATTCTCTGAAAGGAAGGCTGCAATTTCTGTTTTAAGTTCGTAAAAGCATGACAACACTTTTCCCCTCGATAGCCAGTGAACTTCCAAGTGATACAAGATTTGTAAAACACCGGCTGTTCTTGGCACTCCGTGGTTCACCACTTTGATGACATCTTTCAATGTTTCATCAAGCACTGGCACCATATCCTTGGCCGCTAATGCCTCTCGATGCAAAAAGCAGTGGTTCCAGGTCGCATTTGGTGCCCTCTCAAGAATTCTCTTCACGACCCCTGAATGTTTTCTGGACATGGAGGCATATTTTATTATTATTCCAATAGTGTTTTGTGTTGTTATACCAACCATGCATGTGTGTAAGGGCGGATACATTACATTACAGGCATTTGGCAGACTCTTTTATCCAAAGTGATTTACAATAAGTGCATTCAACAGAGGTAGGCAAGAGAACCACTAGTCACCAGAAATCGTAAGTGCATTTCCTTCCTAGACAAGCATCTAAGAGCATAACCAGTGCTAAGGTAAAAGTGCAATAAGTTAGCTACCTACTTTTTAATTAAACAAATGAGACAAATAAGTCAATCAAGTAAACGTGAGCTAAAACAAATAAGTGAAGGCACTAACAAGAGCTAATAAACAGGAGCTCAGACAAATAAGCAAGTTCTAAGAGGAAGGGTCAGGGTAGTGTTTCTTGAAGAGGTGGGTTTTCAGCCTGCGGCGAAAGATGGGCAGCGACTCTGCTGTCCTGACATCAGTGGGGAGTTCATTCCACCACTGTGGGGCCAGGAAAGAAAAGACGTAGGGCCCTCTGAGCGACAGGGCAACCAGAGGCAGCAAAGCGAAGGGGTCGGCGGTGGTGTAAGACTTGACTATGGCCTGGAGGTAAGAAGGTGCTGTTCCTTTCACTGCCCTATAGGCTAGCACCAGGGTCTTGAACTGGATGTGAGCTGCTATAGGGAGCCAGTGTAGAGAACGGAGAAGGGTAGTTGTATGGGAGAACTTGGGGTGGTTGAACACCAGACAAGCTGCAGATTTCTGAACAAGCTCCAGAGGTCTGATGGCAGACGAGCCTGGATGAGCACCTGCGCTGTCCCATCAGTGAGGAAGGGGCGAATCCTCCTGATGTTGTCGAGGAGGAATCTGGAATCGAGGAGGAGCATGTCACTGATGCAATGTTTGCAGAGAACGACATTTGGTCGACCAAGGTCACATCCAGATTCCTTGCAGTCCGAGTTGACGTCACCACAGCATTATCAATGGTGATGGCCAGGTCTCGGTGCAGACAACCCTTCCCCAGTCAGAACACCAGCTCAGTCTTGTCCAGGTTGAGCTTCAGGTGGTGCATCGACATCCACGCCGAGATGTCTGCCAGGCACGCAGCAATGCATGCCTGCACTTGTGTGTCAGAGGGGGGAAATGACAGGATCAGCTGGGTGTCATCGGGATAGCAGTGGTAGGAAAAGTCATGGGAGTGGATAACAGAACCAAGAGATGTTGAGTAGAGGGAAAAAAGAAGAGGACCCAGAACTGAGCCTTGCAGAACCCCAGTAGTGAGCCTGTGTGGTTCTGACACGGACCCTCTCAACGTCACCTGGTAGGAGCAACCTGTCAGGTGTGATGCAAACAGAGAGTGCAGAGCCTGAGACACCCATCCCCTCAAGGGTGGAGAGGAGGATCTGGTGGTTCACCATGTCAAACGCTGCAGACAAGTCAAGGGAGCATGTGGTATGGCGGCTAGATGTAACAAGGTGAAGGACCTTGTTTGAGGAGAGGGGAGAAAAATGGGGTAGGGAGGGAGGTGGGGAGGGAAAAGGTGGAGAGGGTGGTAGAAGTCAGAAAGGTGTGGTTGGTGTGCGGAGCACCAGCCAGGGGGTGAAGGAAGGAGGATCGGATATTTTTAATAGTCAGGGAGGAGGTGGGAGGTGGGATTGGAGGAGGGAAGAGAATGTTTCAAAGTGTTTTTTAGGGTTGGAAGCAGAAGTTTGAATTTTAGTGCAGAAGAAAGCAGCTTTAGCAGCAGACAGAGAGGAGGAAAAAGTGGAAAGGAGAGATTGGCCTTTTCTCCATTTGCGCTCAGCCCCTCTCAGTACACATTGAGTCCGACAACCAAGGGGCAGGTAGAGTTGGGTGTGCAGGCCTGGAGGTGAGGGGACAGAGATTGTCCAGAGAAGAGGACAGAATTGAGAGAAGAAGATCAGTGGCAATATCAGGGGATAGAAGAGAGGATTCAGGCGCAGGGGCTTAATGCACGTGCATCATCTGTAAACCAAGGAGTTTCTTTAGACTTTGAGTCTTTGTGATTAGAGGTGGGGCAGCATCAAGCATATTAAGTACGGTGGTATTTGGTTCATTGGTAAAGCTATCAAGAGAGCCAATGTGTTCAGGCAGTGCAGTGAGGCAAAACTTTTCTGAACACCTAACCTGATGAGGTTATTTTTATCTTAACAATTAGGTAGTTAAATTTGGAATTTAATACCTATATGGCTTTGGCAAGCAGTGGAAGTAAACCTCCATTGGGTTGGCTAGTAGTACAGTTGCCAGTCTGTGAGGTATTATGGCTTCTGGCAGCCCTGGGGCCCCCTTGTTTAATTCAAGCTAACGTGATGCCAGCCAACAACAAATCATGTGGCTGCAACTCAGAATGCAGACATGGTAAAGTGATTTAGTTTTTTGTTCCACCATTAGAATGGGCCATTAGCATGATCTAAGTGACTTACCATGGTGTGATTGTTTGTGCCAGTCATGGTGGTTCCAGCTCAGATCTCAGAAACAGTTCAACAGATTTTCACGCATTACAAAAGGAATAACCAAAAATACAGACACTCTAACCCTACCCATAGGGCTGTCCAAAGGACATCATTTGTCGCACAATAAGTTATAGCAAATAAACAAACCGATGACCAACTCAGGGTCAGGGAGTCCCACTAGTGTCACTGCACACAACTTGGTTTGGCTCAAAAGACTATTACAACACTCAAAACTTATATATGCACAGAATATGATAGGGTGAATCAAATCACACTAAGGGATAACACCATTCACTAAAAGGAGTCACTTTGGCCTCCCTATTCTTTGGCCCCAAGTTAACCCAGCAAAAGCCCTGTAGATACAGTCGAAGCGCAAATTGGTCTGTATAGTTAGATTAGCTAATTGAGTTATTCTGACGTGGGAAAAACAGTGGAAAACCACACACCATGTATTTGTATGTATAAATACAGAACAGAGGAATGTATAAATTACTCTAAAAGTGACTTAATGTACCTTGTAACATTTCAATCATCAGACTCACGAATCTGCAACCCCAAGCCCATCAAGATAAACTCAATAAAATACAAGCACATTAGAATACAAAATAGAACACTAAAAGATTGTTTAAAGTCAACAAAAAGTAAATATTTACCCCATTAAAACATAAAAATGGTCCCTCTCAGTCAGAGGCGTGCAGGTGACTGGAATCTACAATGTGGAAATTATGGGTTAAGAGTATATCTGGGTACTGAAGGCTAGTTTAAAGGGTATCAATGTGAAGTGGCAAAAAACACTTTAAGTTGTTTTTTCCTTTAACCCCTGTTCCAGTTTTCTATTGTTTTTACCACCTGGAGCGTGCGGGTGCAGTTTGTCAGACTTGCAGCCTTCCTTCCAAATAAAATCCAAAAAGAGTTTACCGTTCACTGTTGCTGAGAATTTATTGCAAAGAAAACATAACATGAAACAAAATGCACGGGGTCAGGGCTGAGCATGAGCATGAGCATGAGCATGAGCTGAGGCTGAGGCTGAGGTCAATAACGGTATCTGCTGTCACCCGCCTTCCCCGCCATGGGCAATGCGCACCCATAAATAGGACAGCATCCTCGCCACCAGTAGAGGGTGCACACTCGCAACACAAATATATAAATAAATTATGCAAATAGAAATGAACTTAAATGCGGCTCCTACACAATGTCTGAATTAAGTGCACCATGCTGTTGGCTGATTAGATCAAACAGTATCATTTCAAGGCCTAATCCAGGGGTGGGCAAACATGAGCCATGGAGGGCCGAGAGTATGCAGGTTTTCATAATACCTCACCAAACACACCAAGACTCAAGTCAAAGTGGCATAGGAGCATACCAAACAAAGGCTGGGCACAGCTATCATCTTTTGGAGTGCAGAAAAAGGCCAAGGTTATTTTCCACTCTGTTTTATACCGTCTGCTCTTCACCTGGGTCCTAGTGCTTGACAGGTTTCTGTCACTATTCCCCTGAGGTTCCTGGGTCCTAATACCTTCCAATTACATATGTATGGATTTGTCAAACTGGTAAACTGTAAATAATCCCTTCCGGTCTGAACCTCTATCTTTCAAACACCAAAGAAACGATCTTGGTGATCTTTCAATACAGATTCTCTTCTTAAAGCTTGTGTAATGATAATAGCACATTGATCTATTGGCACCTCTCTAATACTCCTTTCACACTGGAGCAACGCCTGACTGGAATAACCCAGGTCAGGCGTTGTGGCGATTTGTGTTTGAAAGGGATATAAGGAAAGGTACAGCCATCCTGGAAATTAGTTCATGTATGGTAAGTTTAAAAAAGCATGGTGATAAACCAGTTAACTCTGACTAAGCCTGCGACTTTTCTGGTTTGATCTTAAGGACCTGTTGCTCTGGTAATAAGTTAGACTAAATTGTCAACAAACTTATCCAGCTAACTCAGTTATCCACTTATGAGGAACGGGCCCCTTTCATGACAGCTAGAGATAATGTTTCATCTGACTTATGAGAAAGGACAGCAAATGCAGCCTAAAGGTTAGAACATGTGACTTGAAGGTTGCCTCAAAAACTATTCAAGTGTGCTTCAGCAAGGCACTTAACTGCTCTTGTGGAGCTATTCAGTGGCCAATAGAATAGTGTGGTTGGAGAGTGTAGCAAGGGCTGCTTCCAGGTGTGATTCTACATTGCTGTATTAATCTGTAGCAAGGTGTTATTGAAAAAGAGCCTTTATGCTCAGCAAATCTGTGTTGAATAAATAAAAGCCCACTACTGCTGTCAAAAAAGCATTAAACTTCAAATTTTGTTTTTCTGTTTTCTTATTTTTGCTTAACCATTAACATGATCATTCATGTGTTGAATGCATTTCATTACCCTTTTACCATTGAAACAATGTCATTTTTTTATTATGAACATTATTTTCTCATTCATGAAAGATGTACTATTTCAAAATATGTGACTGTTGTCTGACAGTGATGTGCGAATAACATTGACGTGCATCATTCTAATGTGGGATCAGCTATCTTGGCACAACCAACCAAAGGTTATCTGGTTGAACCTGACCCTTGAGGTCAAAGGTTATCTTGAAAACTAAATGCTTACCAGACATGCCTTTACAAGTAATATGGAATGAGACAAGGATTTGCCCCAATTGTCTCTAGACTTACAGGGATAGTTTAGATCTGGATGACTTTTCAGTACAATCAAAACACCATTTTTGTTATTGAGATATCTGAGAAATTAAAAGCAGTGTTTGTGGTAGTGCAAGTCAATTGTGAGAAATTCAAGCTTCTCAACATCATCTATGACTTTAAAACCTAAGATTGATTTGCAGTGGCCAGATTCCTACAGAAATCACCAGAGATGATATCATCCAAAGCCATAAACATGATTCTTTCCTTTTTACCACAAGCCAACTCCCCTTGCTGTTATTGGAACTCAGTAGATATATGAGAGAGTTCCGTGGAAAGAGGGTTTTCTTTCATTTCATCACCTTGGGATGATGTGCCATTGCGTCTCTCCATAAGTATTTACTTTTCACCTTGGGGCCTTTGCTGAAAAGCAGCCTAATCAATACCTGCCTCCATTCCCTCCCTCTTAGTGTAGATTTCAAGACAAGTTTAGGCTGAGGTGATAACTGTAAAAAAAATGCTGTAAAAAGGAGGGAAAATATAAATTTAACCTATTCAAGTTTTTAAAAAAATCACTATATGCAGACCGTCTTTGCAGGTTTTCAATCAAAACACAATGTTTAGTTGAAACTCATGCTGTTTGAGTGACCATGTGAACTGTTGACATCCTGTGCCTAATTCCATCGCCTAATTTGAAACTTGAATTTGTAGTTTTTATGCTTTGGAATGAGGTCAGCCCCATGGTGTGTGTGCCTTTGGCATCGTGGTGCTGTAGAGTGCTCAAGATTGAAGAGCCCTATGTAATTGCGTTCCAACCAGGGTGGCCAGATGCCTAAAACTTTGTGTATATTTAAGTGTAGGAATCTGTAGGAAATAGGAAAAATGTATGCACAGTCTTTTCATCCTTAAACCCTGTGTACCCTATGTGTTACCACCCAGGGTGGTAATAATAAATACTGTACTGGAGATGTGCTGTGTGTGTGTGTATTAGGGCTGTCAAACAATGGTTCGATATTCGAATGCTATTCGAATTGTAAAAAAAACATTCAAATCTGAAAAATCACATTCGGAAAAAAGAAATGCAGCGTCTCTTTATCGCAGATAAAGGTGTCTTGTCTTCCTTTCAACTTGGGTTGTGTTAAACCAAAAATAAATCTCGCATTTTAGCGTCTCCTCTGTTGAAAATGAAGTCGCTGCATATGGGTCGTTGCTTTGCTTGTACTGGATGGACACGTGATGGCACGTTCATTTAATAGCGGATTGAAAATAAAATGTAGCCATATTCTTTGAGCTGAAAAGAGCCAATAATTCAATAACAGAATGGCAGAGAGTGCGGGAACAAACTCGGCCGCGGAGAGAGTGATTAGCACTCCAAGTAATCTGAAAAGCCCCGTTTGGAAGTACTTCGGTTTTTGGTCAGTGAACGGCAAAATTGTGGAACCTCGAGACAAACCTCGAGACAAAGGGCACATCTTGAAAATATGCAAAAGTCTTTGTTTTGTGGTCTCATCTTTGTCCCTGTTTTGTTAATAAGGGAGGTAGTTTTAGTTGATTGTACCTAGGGCTAGGGGATATGACTTTAAAATGATATCACAATATTTTGCAGGTAGAATGACGATATGCGATATACAGTATCTTGATATAGCTTAAATTATTCTATTTAAAGGGGAATTTAAACCTGGGCTCTATTTGTACAAATTCGTCATTTATACTGCAAAAAAGGTACAAAAAGTTTTGGAATTGCTCTGGTAGATTGCCTCAGTCGGCAGTCATGAAACGGGCTGCTATGGCTGCAACGTAATCTGCAGGGGCAAGTACGCCGATCAAAGTATGTCCACTAAAAGTGCTTGTTTTTGCCACTGACAGGCTCAGATTGTTATTGGAAGTGTCTGACAAGTGTCTGACAACATTACCGCTACAGAGATAGACCTTTTTTAACCAGAAACCTTTGTTTAACCTCTTCATACAACAACTCACCTCATCTTTCAGATTTCAGAGCGAGACTTCTCCTTGAGCGAGAGTTCTGTTTCTGGTTAAAAAAAGGTCTATCTCTGTAGCGGCTGTCAAGACTGGGTCCTTTTATGTTGCTGGCGCAAATAAAGTGGCCTGCTAGCCCGATAACTCTTAGCTCCTGCCTTGTCTCTGTCTGTTGCGGCCCTGGTAGTAGCGAGCAAATAAATAATAATAAAACAACATAAAAGCTAAAAAAGCAAAAGGACAAAGAAAAAACAAAAATAAAAGGCACAGTCTTTTAAAATGACTGACTGCTTGAATCCAAAGTATTTCCAAATAGTGAAGATGATATGCCTCCTTTTTGGAACTAAATTAACTCTACTAATGACCCCCCGTACCCACCAGACTTTTTCTGAGCGCATTATAAAAGTAAGCATAGTCTTAATTAATTGAACAAATATATATATATATTTGTATACTATAATAAAGAAAAACATTATACAAATGGCGTAGCCTTTATATGGAACACTGTCCTCTCTGAGAGCAGAGCTATCTGTGTACAACACCAGGTCTGGGTTTTGCAGGGGAGAGGAAAGCAGGTCAGATCTGGGTTTTGTGGAGGCTTGGGTTTACCTTGGCGCAATCATCAGGGTCACCATCCATCCTGGGGTTCATGTTAAGGGCTCTGTACAAGTTGAGGGTTTGGAAATATCCGATAAGGATTTGCAAAGCACAGGATAGTCAGAGATTATGTTGCCTATTGGCCACGGTGTACTTGCACTCGACCCTTCAGTCTGCACGCCTTTTATGGTGTTGAACAGGGTATTCATACACCTATGCAAATCAGCTTGGACAGGCACGCACATCCAATTTATGAACGATTGGCATTCATCATCTGATACACCTGTTCTATGCACAAATCAAGGTTTTTCGCATGTTTCATGAATCCCACGTTGGTATTTTCTTACACACATAAATACAAATACAAATTTACGAATAATTTAAGAAAAGTTTTGTTGTCTAGAATATTCAGTGAGCCCTAAAAAGTATTTCATTTGTGTCATAGTGAACTCTGAATGGCAGAGATAGGGGGGGGGACAGCGTTCGGAACCAGACAGGACATGTCCCAAGTAGGTGTCAGTAGGGCTATACAATTGTGCCTTGGATGTTGAGGCTTTGTAACCCTTCTCAGACAAAGCCCTGAGCAGAACAATAGTGCCCACCTCACAAGCAGTGGCGTCAGGTGAGGCTAGAAGCAAGTCATCAACATACATCACCAAGGGACTACTCTAGGGAACTCAAGAGAATACAAAATGTCCCCTTGAGGAAGTCTAGTCCACTGAGTCTACTGAGAAACCTCACAGGTACTGGCTGTCTGAATTCACGGGGATGGAGAAGAATGCATAACACAAATTAACCATCGAGTAATATATATGGTCTGGTGGAATAGAGGATAAGGTTCTAACTGGATTTGGGACTAAAGGAAATCTGGGGATAACAATAGTTTACAGCTGTAAGATCCTGCCGGTAATCTGGTTTGTTGGGTTTTTTGATTGGAAGGATCGGCGTATTACAACACTTGGTGGTAGATACTATCACACCCGGTTGTAAAAGAGAATCAATAACAGGCTTGATTCCTGCAACTGCTTCAGGCTTAAGAGGATATTGTGGGACTCGAGGGAACGGTTTATTAGGGTCAACAGTGATTGTCATCATTGGAAGGCATGCCTCTTCCATTTTATCATGAGGTACATCTAAGAAGACTCCACTAAGAATACAATAGATGACACAATTTAGTTTGCACAATAAATTTACAGGTGTTCATTGAGACATGATGAATGTATGGACTCCAGAATATGAGAGTGCTGTGTTCGGGCCTAATGTAACAATAGTGGGTTCAGATACAGGATGTATCATTGGAATGCCAGCAACACCAGTTGTTCTGACATTCTTAGAGGAAAGATGCAGATGACATTTAGATTTGTCAGGGTTGATGGAAAAGATGATAAAAAAACAAACAAAAAAAGACGGTGGTGTTGTTTTTTTTAGCCGCCTCAGAAGAGGAGGTGAGATGTTGATAATAACAGAATACCAGGCTCACAATTTCACAAGGGACTTTGTATTGTCAGCCAGTGTCTAGAACTGATTTCAATAACTCTTCAATGTAGTGTGGTCTATATAATTATTTTCCTCCCACTCTCTTAGGCTTTTGTCTGTATATTGTAGTATCGGAATTTGGTTTCTCTTTGTTTTCAATTGGTGGGTGCACCCTTTGTTCTTTTGCTTGAGCCCATTGAACCTTTAATTGCTCATGTGTAATGCATAGATCTATTCTTTGACTCTTCTGTGAGCTTCTGATTCTCACATTATCTTGTCACATACATTATTCAACCTTGTTACATCCCATGTACCATTCTCAGGAAACTTAGGTTACTTTAATTTTCCTTTGTCCAACTGACCTATTTGATCACATACTTCACACTCTCACAACCATAATTGCCATGCATATATTTTGCTAGACCTGTCTGTGACAATACACGCCCACACTGTCACTATAGTTCCTGCACACTAAATTCCCCTCACCTTCTCTAATTAAGGATTCTTGCCTGTGTGTGCTTTAGCTTTAGCTTTCACTCACACAAACTACAAAAACTCTTATTCGCGATTCTACTCACTTCCATGTTGTGTCCAAACAGATGAAGACGTTTCATGACGTCTATAAAGACTGAGCTACCATTGCGCCTGTGCACAGGAAACCAAGTGCACTTTACCAAACCAAAGACTAACAAAACCCTGGACATGAAGTACAGTGGAAGCCTGTGATTAAAACAATAGTTATTGTTACTATCTATAAATATGTTGAAAGCTAATCAGAGGATAAAAATTAGATGGGGGAAACCTTCTCATTGTCCTGCCTTAAGAGGTGAGGTTTAAGTTTCCTTTTATTTAAGTTAAAACCATGGTTGAAAATCGAATGCTTACCCATTTTTCTGTCTTTATTAGGCTTTATTACATATAAAATGTCAGGAATCCTGACTTTGTAGTAGGGCCCAGCTTCCCCTTAAATATCAGGGAACTTTTCCTTTTTTTAATTTCATTTAATTAATTTCCTATCAAACCGACTGTATTTGTTCAGATTTAGGGTCAGAACAACTTGAATAAATGCTCGGATGGCATCAATTACATCAACCAGACTACATTAGTTACATTTAGACAAACAGAGTGGTAACTAATAGGATTTTGAAAGGATTCCCTTACCTTTTCCTATGTGATGGCCACTTATCAGCCACAAAGAAACCATGAAGTCAGCCAGTGAGAATCTGTTGCTATCCGGGTCAAGGTACCATATAATTGGAGTTTGGAGGGTGTGCCAAGACAGAATAGAGATAGTACAAGTTGTTCTGAAAAGTTGAGTTCATATTCATATATGAACAAGTCCATATATGGTTAAGGAAGAAGCAAGAGATGAGGATATTGGAATGTGGGG
Source organism: Hoplostethus mediterraneus (assembly GCA_034670385.1). NCBI lineage: Eukaryota > Metazoa > Chordata > Actinopteri > Trachichthyiformes > Trachichthyidae > Hoplostethus > Hoplostethus mediterraneus. The sequence goes on from JAXDDW010000064.1 coordinate 2,097,692, forward strand.
AGGCATAGTAGTGTGACTCCACTGTGTGGTATAAAGAGATAGTATATGGTTTGTGTTGCATTGTGTGCATGGTGTGAGAGTGAGGAAAGGAAAAGTGGCAACTATGTAAAATGAAGACTAAGCTTATCCACTATCCACTTTGGCCTTAGTATGGCTCCTTGATCCGGCAGGTAAGCGGAAGTAGTCTCTCGTTCATCTGCTCTCTCGTTCGAACGAGAGAGCAGATGAACGAGAGAGCTGATGAACGGGAATGAACGAGAGAGCTGATGAACGAGAATGAACGAGAGAGCTGATGAACCGTTCAGTCTCTATCGGACTTCTCGGACATCAAACGGTTCGAAGTCCGATAGAGACTGAACGGTTCATCAGCTCTCTCGTTCATCAGCTCTCTCGTTCATTCTCGTTCATCAGCTCTCTCGCTCATCTCGTTCATCAGCTCTCTCGTTCATCTGCTCTCTCGTTCGAACAAGAGAGCAGATAAACGAGAGAGACTACTTCCGCGTACCTGCCGGATCAAGGACCCATATTGGAACGTGAAAAAGGCCAATGTAATAACGTAGCGATCTATTCTCCACACATTGACAACAGTTTTTGTTGTTTAAGATGTTGTTTAATAAATTAACTGGTAATTGGGTATAAGCCAACTATAAGCCATTTAACATTGGTCAACAAAACTGTCTCTATTAGAAAAAGAAAGTCAAGAGCACACAAAATAAAATGAAATCAATAGCAATACAAAAAATATTATTATCATTAACCTGTGATTTAGTTGGCGTTTTACGTTTTACTGTCCGAGATGTCCGAGAAGTCGATAGAGACCGAACGGTTCGAGAGCTGATGAACGAGAGAGCAGATGAACGAGAGCTGATGAACGAGATGAACGAGAGAGCTGATGAACCGTTCAGTCTCTATCGGACTTCTTGGAAATCGGACATCTTGCGAACCGAGAGAGCAGATGTCCGAGAAGTCCGATAGAGACTGAACGGTTCGCGAGCAGCTCAGAGCAGCCGCTCAGTCTCTCATAGCAGGCAACGTAAGTGGTCGTGGGTAGTGTGAGTAGGGATTCATGAGCAGTCGGTCCGTAAAGCTGTAGTTGCCCGACAGCTCGTCACCCTATCCGTGCATCAACTAGCCTACCAGCTAGTTGGTGCGCTGACTCCCCAGTCGGCATGTCCGTGTCATTGTGTTCATCCCATAGCTGTCGCTGCACGGCTCCTCAATGCTATGCTATACGTCTGTAGCTGTCGCTGCACAGCTCCTCAATGCTATGCTATACATCTGTAGCTGTCGCTACCGCTGCATGGTGTCACGCCCTCCACCTCTGCTTCCTAGCTTTTTCTCCCTGTTTGTCTCTGTCTGTGTGTGTGTGTGTTGGCGGGCGTGGCTCCAGTCTCCGGCTCCTCCCTACTTCATCACCTCATCCCAATCACCTGCTCTACCCTGCACACCTGCCATTCATCTACTCATCACCACCAGTATATCCCAGTATATCTTCCCCGGTCTTCCAGTCACTCACCACCAGATCGTTGTTCCAACCAGTGTGGTAAACCTCGTTCCCGGCCACTTGAATAGTGGATTCAAGAGTTTCTATTTTGTTGCTTAAAGTTAACCCTGCTTTCCCTCTGCCCAGGATCATCACTGTCTCCAAGCCATTCTTCACATCCCTGTCTACCTGCCTGCTACCTGTCCGTTCACCACCTGCCTGCCTTACCTGCTGTGTCTCCTGCCTGTCTCCCTGCTTCGCCTGCATCCACTCTACCCTCCGGTTTCCTCCCTGAATAAACTGTCTTTTGTTTGTTCTACCTCTGAGTCTGAGTCTTGCGTTTGGGTCCGTCCAGTGATCATTACACATGGCTCCTCAATGCTATGCTATACGTCTGTCACTGCGGACTGCTCGCCATCGACTAGCCTCCTATCAGCTAGTCGATGCGCCGACTTCCTTCAGTCGGCGTGTCTACGTCATTGTGTTCGTCTAAGCTGTAGTTTGCCCTACAGCTCGTCACCCTATATGTGCATCAACTAGCGTACCAGCTAGTTGGTACGCTGACTCCCCAGTCGGCATGTCTGTGTAATTGTGTTCATCCCATAGCTGTTGCTGCACAGCTCCTCTAAATGTCACATGTGTTCCAACTAGCCTCTATCAGCTAGTTGATGAGCTGACTCAGTCGGCTTGCTAGTCCCGGTTGTCTCGGAGCTGTCGCTGCACAGCTCCTCAATGCTATATGTGCATCATCTAGCCTCCTGTCGGCTAGCGATGCGCTGACTCTTCAGTCGGCCTCACTTTGTCTTTGTTCATCTATAGCTGTAGCTGCTGTAGAATATAATTCAAAAAAATCATGTTTCCTTGTGACATCGGTAGATGAGATCGGTTCTCTGAGAGTAATCCTTTAATAGTTTTATCTCCTCTTTTTGGATTTCTCTTGGGTCAGTCTTAGGTCAGCAAATGTCCTCCCACACTATTGCTCTGTTACCTTCATCATTTAGTGTTTTATTGTTTGTGTAGTTAGTTTTGACCTATATAAGCTCCTCTGTAATGTCTGCATGTTGGAGAAGGTTTGCAACCACACCATCACTGATGTGGTCTCCCATTCTTTCTTCCCGTGTATATATGTATTAAATCTACTAACCGAATTGTTCTCTTGTGTCTGCTGATGATTGACATTAAGGTTGACGAATCTAGGTTGGAGTTCTAAGATTTCCACCACACTGCACAGCTCCCCTGTGCTCCTACTAGCCTGTCAGCTAGTTTATGTGCTGACTCTCCAGTCAGCATGTCTGTCACGTGTCTCCTATAGCTGTCTCTGCCCGACAGCATAGCATCCCCTCATCACCAACCCTAAAATCTAACTGTTTGGGGGGAGTTCCTGCTCCTCATAGATTCGCCTCTAACCCATTCGGTCCCAACCGGAGCTACCGCCAATATTCTCAGATTTTGTTATCACCAATAAAGCTTGCTTTTCCGTACAACTAGTGTCGCCTGTGTGTGTGCGTGTGATTTCCGGTGATTGGCTGGGGAGAGAAGGTGGAGTTGGCTAGAGGCGGGTGTTCTGGATGCATGGGAGAACAAAAGACTTGGTTTGGAGAGGAACGCGAGCGGAAAAAGATTGACCCTGGAGTACGTGCAGGAGATACTGGTGCACTCGGCCAAGACATGCATCAGTGGATTTAACGCTACAGTGGAAGTAGGAACGTGGACTGCGCACACAGAGACTGAGTATCGCCCTTTTTGCTGTAGCCTGTGTTTTTTATAACGAAGTTCCAGACGCCCGGGGAGGGATCGAGTACTTCCCAGTGCCGTCTGGACGTTTTGAACTAAACCCATTTCCCCTACCCCTGGTGGAGCACTAGAGACTCATGGACAAGAGAGGGGAATAGCCTACCCGGGCGAAGCGAAGTCTGGCTACGATACTGGGCTGCTTCACCTGGAACTGAACTTGACTTTACTCCCAGTTGCCTCCTAAAACACTTAGCACTGCAGCTTGTGACCATCACGTGTGTAGTGTTTTTGAACATGCTCTCTAGCCTACTTATAGCAAGGGAGAGTAGGCTAGGATTTCTAGGCGGCCTTGTTGAAGGCTTAGTTGACACCATTTGCTGTGGTCTGGTCTCTCTGTTGTATTTGGTGTGATTTACTGTTTTCCTCCCCACTGTGAGATTTACCATTGGCCCCACTGTGTGCAGTGAAATCTTAGAGAGCCATCTTGAGGTTGTCAACTTTGCCGATCTTGTTAGTAGCCTAACATCTTTTTAGCCTAGTACTACTGTCTGTTTCCAGTCCCCCTGAACTGTGTGAGAGAGTTTTAGAGCACCCTCTTTTGTTTGTTTTGTAGTGAAGAATAAATCTCACCCCCACAGTGTGGATATTTAGGCAGCGGGCAGTCTTGAAGTCAGTGAGGTACAGGTGTCCCCTGAGCTGGTCAGATTTCCCCATTACTGCCTTGTGCCCCATAGTGCTCGCCCTTAATATTTATATTTATTATTTGTGTCGTTTTAAAGTGTGACTAATAAAGCAGTGCTTGATTTTATCCCTAATTCCTGGTACCTGTTTGTTTGTGGTCTTGGGGGATTACGCGTGCGCTGGGTATTGGAGAGGTGTGAACGGGTTTCCACCTTGCTGGGTTCACCACTTCTCCAGTACTTGGTGACACTAGTCTCTCCTGACTTGAAATGAAGTTTAGTGTAAGTTCAATCAGGAAGACCACCTAGCGTATCTATCCATCATTTATTCATCATCGCTACTCCAAGCGTTCAGCCCTTAAGCAAGGGCACTCCCTGTCCTCCCTCAGAGGACCCAATGGCAAGCCGCCACATTCTTATATACAGATATCTGCTGTATCCATCTCTGTCATTTCAGGTGCATTGCTGCTGCACCCCACCGCCTCCCCACCACCACCAGTGCCACGCTCCAGTTGATCATCAGCGAATCTACCCTGCCATGAAGAACGGCCTACAGGGGGAGTTCCTGCTCCTCATAGATTCGCAGGTTTCGCCTCCAACCCATTCGATCCCAACCGGAGCTACCGCCAATATTCTCAGATTTTGTTATCACCAATAAAGCTTGCTTTTCCGTACAACTAGTCTCTCCTGACTTGAACTATACTTGTTTAATAGGAGGTCTTTAGGACCATGGGGAAACCTATAAAGGGAACACGGAAGCTAGCGCTCTCTCTTTTTCTACTACTGGTTTGCAGAACAAGGAAGTGCAGTGAGCTGCAGACACGGCACAAACGCTTGCTGCGAGCCCAGAGAACAGCGGTTGAGGGAAGATAAAGGGAACATGGAAGCTAGCGCTCTCTCTCTCTGTCCAATACCGGTTTGCAGAACGAGGAAGTGCAGTGAGCTGCAGACATGGCACAAATGCTTGCTGTGAGCCCAGAGAACAGCGGTTGAGGGAAGATTGGTTGCCGTATAGGCACAGTACGGTAATCACAGTAATAGTCATACAAATTCAGAGGTGGAAAGAGTACTGAAATATCCTACTCAAGTAGAAGTACTGTTACTTGACTGAAATTTTACTCAAGTAAAAGTAAAAGTACTGGTGTAAAAAATTACTCAAGTAAAAAGTAGCTCACTTAAAAAGTACTCAGAGTAAAAGTTACTTAGTTACTTTTGTTGTTGTTGATCTTTATAATAAACTAATTTTGCTATGGTTACATGTATCCCATGCAATAAACTGAAAAAGGAAGAGGAAATTATTGTACAGTAGGAACTTGGTTCATTTATTGCTGAGCGAAGGCATCTGTATGTCATAAAATGAAGGTATAGAATAGAAGTATATACTATTACCATTTGAAAATAAATTAAAGCAGTTAAAACATATTGACACACACACACACGTGTGTGTGTGTGTCTCTGTCTGTGTGCGTGTCTGTCTGTCTGTGTGTGTGTGTATGTTTGTGTGTGTCTGTCTGTGTGTGTGTGTGTGTGTGTGTGTGTGTGTGTGTGAGAGAGAGAGAGAGAGTGTGTTGACCTGCAGTGTGCTGGTTGGTGGTAGGATTCAGTATTTACTAAATGAACAAAACCCAGACATGTGAAACGGTGTCTGTCCTCTGAAACTAGGATTAGCCACCACAAATATCGAAACGTGAACTGATGTTTTCTAAGGCTCTCAATTCTATCTGAAATTATAAACTCAATCTCCTCAAACAGTGCCACGCCTAATGTGCCATGTGGGAAGTACCATTATAACAGGTAGGAACACCAACCTGAACCTGAGAAAGAGACTGCCTATTGATTAGAAATCTAACTCCCTACAATTTGTTTTTGTTCCACTGCTCTTCCATTGTAGCGCCTACAAAAGCTGCATTCCCCAATGATCTTCCTGACAGCTGAATTGGCGTTTGTGATCCAAAATCTCTTCCTAACGTTGGACAGTGTGTGAGTCCGCCCACTATGGCCCAGATTCTGGTGTACATGTCTAAGAATGAGCATAGAAATGTGTTGATCTTTGGAGAGAATGAGTGGATGCTTAGCTTCCTCCGGCATTGCTCCTCTACTCAATCTTCCTCCAACTCTCAGGAGTCCATTCTCCAAAACTGGATCCAGCCTGGATCCGGGACCGGCTGCGGCCAATTAAGCCTAATTGCAGCCGGGCCCTTTTAACCTGTGTGTGACTGTGAGAGCGAGAGGAGGAACGCGCCAGTGTGAGAGGCTGGCGCCGTGTGTGTTTGAAGCCGACGCGGACGGAGGATCCGGTCGGCTGGAGGAGAGCGAGCCAGCCAGCGACGGGTGAGACGGAGCGGGAGCGGGCCGTCTCCTGCCGTGGCGTCCCGCGGAGGTCCGGGGGCAGCCGGGAGCCGCCTGCAAGGGCTGACCAGCCGGGGTTGGGGTGGGATGCCCCTGGAAGCCTGGCAGGCTGGGGCAGCCTTGGGGCTTCGCGGCTGGCCCACCGGGACCAGGGCGGACGACCGGCGGAGGAGGCGGCGCCGAACACAGCTGCCGTCAAGACCCGGGCCGTGAGATTGCGTTGTTCGCAAATAAAGCGGCCACGCTGGCCATTAAACTCTCCCCCTGTCTGCGTCTCTGTCTGTTCCGGACCCCGGTTATGTGGCACCTTGCCACATTTGGTGTTTTTGGCCAATGCTGTTTTTGGCCAATGCATTTGATTGGTGTCTGGTCCCAGGGCAATTTTTTTTCTAGCTCGCAATATTCCTTTGATCATTTTAAATAATTTACTCAGTAACGGATGGATGTACAAACGTAGCGAACTACTTTACTTCATTCAAACCATACTTAAGTAAAAGTAAAATTACTGACTTTGAAAAATACTCAAAAAAGTACAAGTACACGAAAAAGCTACTCAATTACAGTAACGAGAGTACTTGTAATTCGTTTCTTCCACCTCTGTACAAATTGTATCACCCTGTTGGGTTGTAAAATGCACAAATTAAAAACAGTGACAGTCAATATTGCAGTCCTATAGAAATATACATTGTATAATATTATAGAGATAATATTTTAGAAAACAATGTCTTCATAAAATTATCAAACCAACATGCTGTACCATTTAAAAAATAGCACCCATGACAGCGGCGTGCTTGCTGTCGTGATGCCGGATAAGTAGTACCTCCCACTCAAGGTTTGCACCTTGCCTCTACAGCACTAACAGATTACTGGAAGCTAAAATGAAATAAAAAAACAAATTAATTAAAAAACATTAATTTGTGCATTTTACAACATTTTACACTATTTATGAAAATATATTTACGTGTAATCCTGAGAACCAGGCTACACATACAACTCCACTGTATCGTGAGGCCTATTTCAAAAGAACACTGAATGAAGATGATATCAAATTAGTATGCTCAAAACATCTACTCATCTGACGGACAAGCAGTAATCTAATCGATTGAATTTGTTGATGCTGCAGCTAATAATACAGTCTGTAGATACTGATTTACTCTTGGGTGGACAGATTATCTTTCCGGACTGGAATGTGCTTTTGATGTATAACACAACCTGTTCCACCTTAGAGGTAAATCCTCACCATAGTATTGCCTTTGGCTTGCTTCCTTTTGAGGCCAGGCCTGGGCCTGCAGCTAAGTGAATTCAAACTCATTCCTCTTCTTGAGCATCCTGAAAGTCTCTGATTAGTTAGTTTATGGGGGAACTTGGAAACAATGTGCCAGGACCTGTGAAAATTCACCTTCATTATATTTTTTATTCATTATATCATATATTTTTTTTCTCTTTACAAAAAATTACACAACCTTTGTATGTCTAATGTCATTGACAAGACGCCTCCACTATATCAAGTTTTGGTTTTATGCTTGATCACTCACTGCTGTGTCTGGGCTTACTTTGGTGGAGAGTTGTGTTCTTGTTCTCAAGGCCCTTTTATTTAATTTATGGTCCTAATCATTCCAAGACATCAACGTCAGTGCTTGCTTTTCCAAGGGGGAGTGTCTCTCCAATTACTCTTGGTCCCTGTGGAAATGAAAATAATTCTTACATAATGTACATTTTTCTTTCAGGGGAGCACATTTGACTCGAAATGAACCCTCTGGACTGTTGAAAAATGCTTCCTGTTAAATCGTTTGATTGCTGGCCAAGAAATTTGAAATGGAATGGTGTCTCTTCAAATAGCTGATAAGGGTGAGAATGCAACTGTGTGTCTGTCTGTGTGTCTTTTTGTGTGCACTTGAAGGAAGTGTCACCTCTAAAGCAAAAAACGCACTGGTTTTCAAACACACCAACTGTTTCCAATGGCCAGATGCGCACTCAAATCCAGTGGAGCATCAAACCACCTGATGCATCACTCTAATATTGGTTTGACTGTGGGAGCGTCAGCTGAGGACAGCATCATTTTTTCATGAGGTTTCTGGAGCCAAAGGGCAAAAAGATAAAGGAAAGATAATGCAATTTTTCCAGAAGGCAATATCCTCAACTTTATAATTATCTAGCTAGGTATGTCCGTGTTATTATACACATTCTCTGACAAATTTCTCATTTGCAGTCATATGTTACTGGGCATTTTTGGATGAAGTAGCACCCATCGGCAGCTTATATATGTATATATTGTTTTCCCTAAAAGAGATATGGCATTTTGGAAATTAACTCCTCATTGACATAGATGTAACAAATATGTCTGTGTCTCTAAAATGTTTATGTATTGCTAGATAAAGAAATAACAGCAAGAAAGAAAAGTATTTTGTTTGTTTTGTTTTAATTTAAAAAAAATGTTTCCATGGTGCCAAGGTGTCAGAAAAGCAAGATCACCCAGTGTTAATGACCCCAGACAGCATCTACATTCACCCTGGAATTACCTGCTGTTTAGTCCAAGAATGCTAATTAAATTTGGAATCCAATTATGGGAATTGTAAGGAAATTTCTAAATATGGAAACTTGCAATCTGCTCATTGAGGTGTTTAATTACAAGTGGGTCTGTGCATTGCAGATACATTAGACTGGATTTGGTGGATCGAGACAGATTGCCAGACGTGTGTGTGTGTGTGTGTGTGTGTGTGTGTGTGTGTGTGTGTGTGTGTGTGTGTGTATTTGTGGAGCAGGAAATGTGTTCCCAACTAGTATGGTATTTATTTTAAATTTTGTGCTTCACCCTGTCCTTCAGTGGCTATATTTATTTCTCTTCTTAACATGGTTACTCAAGTAACCTGGACTTGGGTCAACACATGTAAATGTCATAACTGGGTTAGAATAGCCCGGGTAAACTCATACTTGAATTATGAGAAACTCCCTTATTAAACAAACAATTGGGGTTTTCTACACAAACTCAGACTGAGTAGCAGTACTTATTATTACTACTATAGAGAAGACTATAGGGAACCTCAGTCAAATAGGGACAGTTAGTTGGCAGCTACACATTTGCGGACTGGACACCACAGATAGAAGGGGATATTCTATGAATTGGTTTATTCATGGTATCATGGCTACTCAATCACAGGTTATAAAAGATGCATGTAAAAAGCTTAAGCCGAATAAAAACATATAAAAATCGCCAGGTTACTCTGTGCATGTAAACGTAACCAGTGCATATCTATACTCTTTCCATTTTCTCAAACAATAAGCCCTGAGAAGCTGTCCCAAAAATCAATAAAGCCATTCTAATGAACACAATTCTTTAACATACCATCCTCTGTCCTGTGTCAACTGGAATATCCATAAATTCCAGTGTAATTCCAGTCAACTCAGCTGGAGCCCTGTTGCATTCCCTTGAGGGAAATTATTCATTTATCAAACAATTTAGGCAGTGGCTGATGGGGGGAGTAAGGATGGAAGAGCAAGAACAAGCATTAAGGAGATGGCTGTGGGAGTTAGGAGTCTGAGTAGGTGGAGAGGCCATGATGAGCAGGAGGTAGAGATCAAAATGGGGTCGGAACCATATCATTTGTTCCTTTCCCTTGGTTTTTGTTTCCTGGCCCTGTTAGGGCTCATTCCTTTGATCAGAGCCTCAAAGCTTGTCAAAGTGTGAAGCACTGCATATGTCAAACTACTATGGTATGGCTACAGGGGCATACCTAGCATCAATCTCCTACAGAGCCAGCCATGATGTTCAGATTGGTGTTTTCAAAGTATTTTACTTCCTCCAGGAGCTGATTTGATCAGCAGCCACATACAGTTCAGTGCAGTTTAGTTGTTGAACATGAAAAGGTAAACCGTGGGGCCTAGGGTATTATGCCTAACTATGAGGGGCATGGTCTCCAGGTAAGTGAGGAATGCAGAGGTTATTCAAATAAAGTCACACAGAATTGATCAAAATTCATTAAAAAGACCAGCTTGGGGTATTAAAAATTAAATAGAAATATAATAGATATAGTAACAGCCAGTGGTCAGTGGTAGTCTGTGGGAAGAAAATATTAAACTAAATGAACACCCTCTTTCTCCACAGTGCTGTGAATATTTGACTCACTGAGGCTACTGATGGAGTAATATGAGAAAGGGGTGTTCAGTTTCATCATGTGGACTGTGGTGTCCACATGATGAACTCATTGAACTCTTTGTATTGCAAAGACTTCATTGGAATTCATTACATTTTCCCATATATAACTAACTATTTAATAGTGTTACATTGAATTCACGAGTCCTCCTTACCTGTGTCCAGGGTTCCTACACATTTTCCATTTCAAAATTCCATACTTTTGCAGACCATATTTGAGTACAAATAGCTAGATGTTTATTATGTAAATAATTCAACTGTATTCTGACTATGTATGCTATTATGTTGCCAAATAATTGCCAGAAAATTGTAGCTAGGTACTGTAGCTCATACAAATCAATTAACACCAAACCCAGAAAAGTTCAATGCACTAAAACAGTGCAATGCTAAAACAGTGCAATGTTATTCAGTTTTTGTCATGTAAATTTAAATAACTATACCTTCAACCCCTACAGTAACAGAAGGGATGTTCATGTACAATTCACCAGGGAACTAGAAAAGAGACCTGAACATACATAAGAACAAAATGTAAAATCATCGGTCACAACAAGTTTAAGAACACTCTCCCATTGACTTGTTTTTACCCTCAAACCCCACTTGCTCTCTAAAAATACAAAGTGCTGTGTGAACCACTGTGGGACTGTGAAGAGGAACGAACAGACACACACACACACACACACACACACACACACACACACACACACTCTCACACACACACACACACACACACACACACACACACACACACACAGAGAGAGAGAGAGGTCTGACCTGTACTGCCATGGCTAGACTTGATACCCTCAAATTTTCTTCATTCCATTGATTTTTCTTTTTCATATTTCATTAGCTCCTGTTCTTTATCTTTTGTACCTTTCCTGAGGGTGTTTGATTTTGCAAGCACAGAGATCTTGTCAGTGGCTTCTGCTTCAACTGCAAGTTCATCTGCAGATGTCAGAAGTGCATTTATGTTGGTCTGAACTTTCTTCTCTTCATCTTGAGTTGGTCCACCTCATCCTGTACTACCTTCCCTTTCTGTGTTTGTTGTGTGTGCTCCCTATTCTTCTTTTCTCATCAATGTACACATGGTATCTCTGTCTTGCACAGCCAGCAGACTGTTGTAGTTCTTTGGTCATCCCTACATAATGCACTGGCACCAAAGGGTGGCGTTATAGCACTAAAATTTATGTGCCTTCACTTCAGCTAGATCATTTGGCTAGTAAGCTCGTCAGCCACTGCAGAAGTGGCTGATTTGACTACAACTACTACTACTGTTGCAGCTGCAAATACTCCACATTCCCACTAGCAATGGCTGTACACAACGCTAAAAATTAAACTATGCCATGTAGCTTACTCACTGACACTATATAGGCAGCTAACCCATGCATTCAAATCATTATCTGGGTGCAGTACTGCGGTGATTAGCTGACATTAGCTTCAGCTTGTCAGCTTTGTAGACTTCCAGTAGCTCAAATTGTCACCGTTCATCATTTGGTGCGTTGGCAGGTTCATTACTTGTTGTGGTCGGTCTTGGTCTCTCGTTGGGTTGGGCCAAAAACGTTGTGACTCTGGATGCAGAGGATGCTGTGACAAGACTACAGTGCTTTTGCCCTTGCAAAAGCACTTACAATTGCCGCCTCCCCCATGTTGGAGATGTCAAACGGTTTTACACAAATTTTGCATCTAGCTTTCTTTTCCCATTTGGAATCCTTATGCCGGGGACACACTGGATGCGGAAAGAAAAGGAAGCGCCGCGAAAGGCGCTGATCGAGCAAGAGGGAGTTTGGTTGTTCACACTGGCACCGAACGCCGCCGATCTCCGCTGGTTTTCTCAATGTAGTTCTCAATGTTTTTTTTCTCTCTCTCTCTCTCTCCAATTTCAATTTGAAGCTTTATTGACTTGAAAAGACAGTGCTTATATTGCCAAAGCAAACGTATATGAACAGACAAAGAACAACATTTACAACAATATGAAAGTACATGCCACAAGTAACAGGGCAACACAAGTAAGAACAGCAATGAATGAAAAATTATTATGTATACTTGAGTAGTATGGTGTTGATTAAAATGCACATGCATATATATATATACATATACATCTTTCTGCTTGTGTGCGTGTGCCTGCTCGTCTCTCTCACTCACAGACGGTAAAAGTTTAGACACAACTCTGAAATACCATCAATCAGGGTGTTTTATTTTGAAATTTGTCATATTTTGGAAATTGACCAGATGCTCTATGCCAGGTCTATTCAATCGGCAGCCCGCGGGCCACATCCGGCCCAGAAGCAACCTCTGAGTGGCCCAGCGAGCTTGCATTAAATAGGCTATTTTAATTGTAATATTTTATAAAAAATATGTTAATAGCAATGTTATTATGTAGCCTAAATAGTTACAGCACTGTTAGTGTCTAAAATTTATAAGCAGGAAGATTTGTTTTCCTCCGATCACGAAGCAAAACCAGCGTAACAACTTATCCCGCCAATCAGGATATCTCTCACAAATCAATGTTTTCTCATGTGACACAATTCCAACCACGCTTAGTAGCTTTTCAAAACATCTGGCTATTGACAGCGAAGTTTTGGAGTGATGTGAACGTGCACCAGTTCCCTAACGGTACGAAGGTAGCATTCGTTGTGCTCAGTATGTTCGGATCAACATTGTGACAAGGTGCCACATCACCGGGGTCCGTGACAGACAGAGACATAAGCAGGTGGAGAGTTTAATGGCCAGCACGGCCGTTTTATTACATCCCAGCAATAACGGCGGCCGGTGGAGGAGACGGCGCCGACGTTCGGCAGCCGTCAAGACCCGGGCCGTTGTTATTGCCGGCCGCCGGCCACTGGCCGCCGGCCACCCTCCCCGGTCCCGGTGGGCCAGCCGCGAAGCCCCAAGGCTGCCCCAGCCTGCCAGGCTTCCAGGACGCTTTCTCGCTCCAACCACCGGCTGGTCAGCCCTTGCAGGCGGCTCCCGACTGCCCTCAGACCTCCGCTGGACGCCGCGGCAGGAGACGGCCCACTCCCGCTCCATCTCTCCCGTCGTTGGCTCCATCTCCGCTCTCCATCCCAGCCGACCGGATCCTCCGTCCACGTCGGCTCCTCAACCATTCCGTGCCAACCAGTCTCTCACCCTGGCGCTCTCCCCTCGCTCACACATTCACACACACGTTAAAAAGGGCCCGGCTGCAATCAGGCTTAATTGGCCGCAGCCGGTCCCGGATCCAGGGTAGATTCCACTCTCCCCTGGACCCACGTTAAGCCTCACCCCACCCTCCTCCCAGCTGCCACATACATACACGTGAATGAAGCTTTTCGCACATGAACTCAATAAAAAACAACTCTCGTTGCTCCCTGACTGACAGCACACAGAACCACTTGTTATGGTTCTGTGCATTGATAGCATTGATGGTTTCTGCACTTTGTGATGTGCCTGGGTCAGATATGTGACCAAAAATATTTTTTATTTCAAAAGTGAAACTAAACATTGTTATTTTTTACTACATTAATTTGCGTTTGTTTAAAATGTGTCATTACCAAAAGCTAAAAAAGGTTTTAAATAGGCTGCTGAAAATGTCTGGCCCATCTACATTTCCTGGTTTTAAAATCTGGCCCAGTTGAATTTGTAATTGAATAGCCCTGACTTACGCATACATATGAGAAACACTCACGCATACATAAATACTTCTGTGTCATATACATATGAAATGCTTACACGCATACAAGTGAAACATTTATACGTATCTATCTGAAACACTCACACATGCACATATGAAAAGGTTGCATATATGTCACATATGTGCAAGTGTCACATATATTTGTATAAAGGTTTCAAATGTGTATGTATACGTTTTTCAGTTATATGTATGTATGCTCTTACATGTAGATGTGCAAGCTTTTCACATGTATGCATACAAGTAATTTCAGTAGTATGTATAAGAAATTTCACTAGCATACGGAAGGTACCGCTCAAGGTCACCAGTTAGACCGGAAGGCGGAAGTAAAGCCCAGGTCTAAACAACGTCTGATAACAATTTCGATTTTTTTTTTTTTTGTGATTGAATATGAGGGTGCAACTTCTATATATTTTGATCAGTCTGTCAGTTTGATCAGTCTTATTCGTAATTGGCAACTGCGATAACATTGTTGATTTTTTAAATAGGGTGCTGCGCATTCAACCCAGCGCAGCACCCTATTTAAAAAATCAACGATGTCATCGCAGTTGCCTACAGCAAGACCTAGGAGAAGAGAGATGTTTTAGAGAGCTTGATGACCACACTATTATCCTAAATTCTATGTTGTCTATGGTTTGCTCTAGGGAAGGACCTGATGGAGAGACTGTTGTTTTTTTTGGAGTCAATATGTCATTGTTTTAATCGGATTATTAATCAGTTTGATGACTTTAGACCTAGAAGAAGAGATCAAGAAAACTGCCTTCCTCCAGTTCCACCTACAGCCAGTAATGGCCTTCCAGGTCGCCCACGATATGATTTAACAATTGAGCAATTTAACCATTGCATGGGACTCGGTTTTAACTGGCAGGGAATTGCTTCTTTTTTTGGAATTAGCCGTCGGACTGTGTTCAGACATAGGCAGCGTCTTGGTGTCGGACCATTGGAATACACGTCCTTGACCAATGAAGAACTGATATCAACCATAAGGGAGATTTCCACAAGTACCCCGAATGCTGGTGAGAGATACGTTTTTGGAAGTCTACGGGCACGCGGAATCTCTATCCAGCGCTGGAGGATTCGTCAAATTCTGCAGGAGATTGATCCCGTCGGACGGGCATTGAGACGCCGTCAAGCCATTCGCCGAAGGGTTTACAGTGTACAAACTCCAAACGAGTTATGGTATGTGTGCTATCGACAGGTCTATTCTTACAAGTTATGGCTTGCCTACTGTTTGTGATCCCTGCATTGTCTATTCCTGTACAATTTTGATTTAAACTCTTTGCTTCTATACCCTAGCTGACTTCCCCAACCGAGGGCTGGCTTCAGCTCCATTGAGCCAGAATAAAACTATTTTCTCATGGTGAATGGCCAAATAGCAATCATATTCAAAATGCTTTACTTTGTTATATTATTAGCTATCATGAGGCCAATCCCCGAGTGTGTGTGATCAACACGATTATTTTGATCATTATTTTGATATTTTGTTCCTGCTTTCACAATAAAAGGTATTTTCAAATATATGTAAATACGTTGATAAAAGTGATAGTGAGATTGGCCACACTTGGGAGACTGGCCACATGACAGCTAACAAGATAATTCGAACATTTTTAATATTGTTGATATTTGGTCAGGGCCCGAGGCAAGCGGGTGGCACGGTGGCGCAGTGCTTGCACTGCTGCCTCACAGCAAGAAGGTCCTGGGTTCACAGCAAGAAGGTCACTTGGATCTCCTCCTGGAAAGAACCCTGTCTAAAAACATGCAATATCCAGACTGTCCATGACGAGACGGCGACAAATACACCTGGACTTGGTCCCCTGGCGTGGCTGTCTGCGCCCTCTGCTCCCTGGCCTGGCTTGGAGGAAGACCGGTGGGGATGGGATAAGCAAGCAGAGCGAACATTCAACTTGGACTCAAAAATATGCATATGTGTGTTGTGTTGTGCGGCCACTTCCCCCCTGCATGTATGTGTGTACAACGTTGCAATAAAGTTGTTCTTCTTCGTCTACTCATCAAGTCGGGCTGGCTACCATTTCTGAAGGCTTGTCTGCTCGGGCAAGTCAATTTTAATGCAAAATAATGTTTAAAACGAACCTAATTCGCTGCAGAAAGACGAGAAGGTTTGGCTGGTCTCAGCGGCTGCAGCCAATTAAAGCTAATTGCAGCCGGGCCTTTTTAACCTCTGTGTGGATGTGTGAGCGAGAGGGACACGCCAGTGTGAGAGGCTGGAGGCGTGAATGCAGGAGCTGGCGGCGATCGGGAGGATCGCGGTCCGGCGAACTGGAGGAGAGGAGAGCAAACCAGCAGCAGCCGTGTCTGAGCGAGGGTCCGCGGCCGGAGGAAAGGAGAGGAGTGGAGTGGGGAGGAGAGGAGAGCGGACAGTGAGCCAGCAGCCGCGTCTGAGTGGGTCCGCGGCCGGAGTGCCGGGACGGAGGCGAGGGCGCGAGCTGCAGAGGACGCGAGCTGCAGAGGACGCGAGCTGCAGAGGACGGAGTGGGAGAGTGCGTGTCTCCCTCCGCGGCGACAACCGTCGGGGTTGCCGTCGGGAGCCGCCTGGAAGAGCTAGTGACAGTTGGGGTTGGAGCGGGATGCTCCTGGAAGCCTGACAGGCTGGCTGGCTTTGGGGTTCCGCGGCTGACCTGCCGGGGAGGACTGAGGTGCGTCGGCGGAGGGAGATGGCGGCAACAACTGCCGTCGACACCGGGCCGGGTTTATGATTATGTTTATGATTATGAATGTGGGTTTGCAAATACAATGGCCCTGCTGGCCGCTTGATTCTCCTCATGCCTACGTGTCTCTGTCTGTCACAAACCCCGGTACAGTGGCAACTTGCCACACCGCCATTTTGATGGGTGCCAGAAATGCCCGAGCAGCTTCAGGCAAGCGCTCGCCTCTTTCCGTGGTGGCTTTGGTCACCTTCTATCTGTCGATTTTGTGGGAAATTTGACCATCGGATGATGTGAGATGACTTCAAACTGAACCGAACACAGCTATCAATTATAGTGTTATATAGTGTCAATTCGCCTACTTATAGTGTCATTTGACAGAGGTATAGTTTTCAGTTTATCCGCTGTGGATTGATCCAACACCTCTCTGACCATGTCCATGGCTGCAGGTAAGATAAGGTCCTCTGCAATGGTGTGGGGCTTCTTTAACTTGGCAATACGATGTGTCACCTTGTAAGATGCACGGAGTGCCTGTTCTTGCTTCGAGCACGAAGAAGTAAGACACTTTTGTGATGTCCTCAGGTCTTGAAGTCTTCTTCGAAAGTACTCAACAGGTTTATCTTTGAGAGAAGGGTGTTTTGTTTCCAAATGCCGCTTCAGTTTTGACGGCTTCATGCTTTCATGTGCCAACACCTCGCTGCACAAAACACACTGAGGTTTTTGTCCTCCTTTGTTCTCAATGTAAGAAAATCCATATCTCATGTAGTCGGTGTCGTACTTGCGTTTCGCCATGCTCAATTAGCATATGACAACTAACTTTGCGGGTCTTCTTCTCTATACTGTGAAATGGCGGGTGTCAATTAGCATTACAGGGCATTATCGCCACCTACTGTTAAGGAGTGTGAATAGACGGCACTCCGCTGCATAAAAAAATCCCCTTCAAAATAAAAGCACAGGATTATTTTCGTAACTTTTTTTTTTGCCCAGGCAAAGGCCCGCGACCCACTGAAAACGGGTCCACGACCCACTTTTGGGTCGCGACCTACCAGTTGAGAATCACTGCTCTAAAGCATCACAACACCAACTTGAAGCATGAGAGCTGCCTCAAAGCTCAGGCCAGAGCAGACAATCCCAGCAATGTCCCAGCTATTGTAAAGAGTCTGACAACAATGGAGGAGAAGTTGAAAAGGGGTATGATCAACCTGTTCCACACTGTCTACTTCATTGCCAAGAATGAGCTGCCCTTCACAGACTTCCCTGGACTGATTCAACTGAACAGACGCACAGGTGCAGTAGTCCCCATGGGATACTGCTCAGACAAGGCATGTTCAAGGTAAATAAAAGATCCTAGAAAGGCAAATGAAATTGAAAATGTATATTCATAATTACAGACATGTAATTGGAAACTTATGAAAAAGTCTGAAATCCATAGAGGTTCTGAGAGGTTATATGGTGAAAAAAGTCTGAAATGGTCCAAAATAGCCTGAAAAAGTCTGCATTTCGACTAAAATCTGAGGAATTACATGATTTTCAACAATCAAACTCAATATTCAAATATATTTTTCAGGTTCTTTGTGGACATCTATGGGTTCATACGGGACCCTATGCATGAAGAACTCAATGCCTGCCGGTTCATGGCCGTCATGATTGATGGAGCCACTGATGCTGCCACACTTGAACAGGAGCTTGTGTATGTCCGACACTTAGACAGTGATGCCAAGCCTAAGAATACATACTTAAGCATTGAGCATGTCCAAAACGCGAAAGCCCCAGGGGTGCAATTTCATCATATTTTTCATAATTACATTTATGAAAATTAATTATTTATGCTGATCTTAAAGTAAAATCTTTATAATTCAATTTTGCAGCCTTTGACCGCTCAGGAATAAAAGACTGGAAGCTCAAGCTTGTGGCATTTGGCTCTGATGGGGCCTCGGTAAACATCGGAAAAGACAATGGGGTGCAGGCGCTCATCAAGAAGTATGTGCCGTATTTGATCGTGATTCACTGTCTGGCTCACCGGCTGGAGAGGGCGGTGCTTGATGCGATGAAGGTGCTTAAGATGCTACAAGATCTAGATGTCCTGAGGTGGCTCTACAAGCATTACCGCTTCTCGCCTAATGCTCTGAGAGAACTGCGGGAGTTGGCTGTAGCGCTGGAGGAGAAGGTCCTCAAGCCAACCAACCTGAAGGGAGCAAGGTGGCTGCTTTACATTCACAGGGCCCTTAAGGTGGGTGAATAAAACAAAGACAGGATTTGATAGTAGAACCAGTTTTTAAAATATCACATTCTTTTTGTAAAATCACCAAATATATGCATATATTCAAATTCTATTTGCAGGTGCTGTGTGACAGCTACATGGTCTTTGTGCTCTACTTTCAAGAAAAAGTACTTTCTACTTTTGGTTAGTTCAGAGCGGAAACCCAAGCCGAGCACCAAAGTCCCTGGACGAGCTGTCAAGATTCTGAAGTGGTTGCTGGACTACAACAGTCTTCTCTTCACCTACTTTATGGTAGACGCCTTGGATGTCCTCGCTCAGTTGTCCCTAGCTTTCCAACAGGACAGCTTATCAGGTATGAATAAAAATATTTATTGACAATTTAATTCCACTATATTCAGTAAATATTTTAAAAACTAATTTCAGGTTGTACAGCTGTAGAGGCACTTGGGACGTGCTGCTTGGGCCTTACAGACTTGAAGCAGGATGCTGGAGACAAGATGAAGGAGGTGATACAGGAGGTGTGTACATCTGGAGCCTCCTGCCGAGGCATCAAGCTGAAATGGGTCACCAATGGCGTGCTGATGGACACTCGCAAGAAAGCTATTGGTAAAATAACTATAATTATGTTGTGAGAATAGAACAACCACTGAGAAATAAAACATGCTTTTAAAATAATTTTTACAATTTATGCTGATGATATCAAATTGTCTGATTAGTATCACATGTATTTGCAGACAACATGTTGGACTGCCTCAATAATAGGATGAAGGACTTGCAGAGGGAAAGTGTCATGGCTCACTTTCACCTGTTCGACCACAAAGACTGGCCAAAAGATCAAGGTTCAAGGTTTTTTATTGTCATATGCACAAACATTCACAAAAAAGCAAAAGTTGGCAATGAAATTCTTATGCCTCTCCGACACCTTACGCTAATGCTAAGAACAAATATTAACAGACATAATTTAAAAAAAAACAAGAAATATAATAGAAAAAGTACAAAATATAATAGAAAAAGTACAAAGTTATAAGTACAAAGTTATAAATTATAAAGTTATAAAGACTTTGGAGAGCTGGCGGCCCATGGAAAGGAAGACCTCCACAGCCTCTTTGAGCACTTTCAGGCACTCTTCACCCACTAAAATGTTGAGGAACTGCAGGCACAGTTCCGCAAGTATAAGTCCTATGCTTGCAGCAGACCAAAGTCCTCAATGCAACAGATCTTCTCTGAGATTTTGGGGGACGAAGAGAAGAAGGAGTACAGCGGCCTATCGATTCTCATGGAGGTGTACTGTCGGAGAAAAAGTCCAAGTATCAGGCCAGTGTAACAATCTACGGCACATCTTTGTTAACTATAGGTGTTAAAAAACCTGTACTCAAAAAACAAGTCATCATGTAGTCGTCGTCCGTCATCTTCATCAGTTGTCTTCAACCCAGACACTTTGCGTGCCGTAGAGGGTCACTAACATGAGAGGATACTAGAACCTTGTCGTTCATGTTAGCATGGGCATCTTCCAAGTCAGTGTCAGTCCAAAGGTGAGCTGGTGTCTTGGTCCAGTCAGAATCCGACATGCCAGTTGGCCACTATGGGCCAGCACATCGGGTTCTGACCAAGCCATTGACACCAACGTGATTTAGGGGCTGGACAGTCAAAGGGGATGGGTTGGGGGTTTGAATGGCTCTTTAGGGATAGGATGGTTTCGGGGTGGGATGGCTCTTAGGGATAATATGGCTTGGGGGTGGTGTAGCTTCCCGAACCACGCAGCCTTCGGTATCCATCGAGAACATCCTCGCTTGTAGCCACGCGACAGCCCAGGAGATCCCTTTCTTTTGTCACCTCTTGACGTATCCCCACTCTCCTGGACGCACCCTCTGCAGTTGGTCTGAGCTGTCAGCATCTCTGTCCTCTGTGGTGCCTTTTACCTGGTGAAATATCAACTTATGAATTTGGGTTAGATGCTGCACATAACCTGCTAATTCTTGTTCCAACTGCTCAAGTGGAGGACCGTCATATGGGCTTCTAAGATATGGCACAGGCATTGGTCGTCCTGTAAACATTTCATGCGGTGTTAAATGTGTTAGTCTGTTAGTTTGTATTCTCATGCACATTAGCGCCAAAGGCAAAGCTTCCACCCAATTAAGCTTCCCCTCATAGTCTGCCAGCATTTTGGCCAGTTTTGCTTTTAGAATGCCATTTGCTCGTTCAACTGTTCCCTGTGACTGAGGGTGATACACACATCCTAATCTCTGCTTTATCCCTAACATCTTGAATGTTATTTTGGTGATTTCTGCTATAAAATGTGGTCCGTTGTCTGAGCTAATAGCATCTGGTATGCCAAAAGGTGGAAAGACTTCTTTACATAAGAATTTAGCATTCGGGTTCACTGTTGGCACTGCCTCAACCCATCTGCTGAACCTATCGATCACAACCAAAATATACCTAATTCTTCCTATTCGCTGGGTCATATCCACATAGTCTATCATTAGATGTCTGAAAGGACCGTCTGGCGGAGGAATGTGTGCTATTGGGACCGAAAATGCTTTCCGTGTATTATATTGAGCACACACTTCACAATTCATGCAATGTTCTATCAACTGTAGCTGCCAAGTATGGTGTCCACCAGACTGCCTGAAGTCTCTTAATCACTTCCCCCCTTGCGCAATGGTCCAGACCATACGCATTTCTAATAGCACAACGCAACAAAGAAATGGGTAATACAAAATGACCATGCAGGCTTCTCCATAACCCTTTTTGGGGTCCCGTCCTGTGTGACTTTGACAGCACCTCTTTTAAGCCATACCGATTGTTCATAAATATCAGCCCTCTCCTGCGCCTGTATAAGAGAGGAAAGGGTCGTAAGTGGCGCACAATCTTCTGCAAGTAGTAGCGGCACTATACCGTCGCTTGTCGCTGCGCGTTTAGCTGCTTCATCAGCTAAGTTATTACCTGTGGCTATCAGGGAGTCTGTTTTTTGGTGAGCTGGACACTTGATAATTGCAACCGCTGTTGGGAGATGCATGGCAGCTAGCAGATCAGAGACAGCTTCTCCATGTCTTACTGGGGTGCCATCTGCTCTGCAAAATCCTCGCTGTTTCCAGATGCTACCGTCTATATGACACACCCTGTATGCATACTGTGAATCTGTATTTACATTAAGACGCTTTCCTCGAGCTAATTTACATGCGGCTGTTAAAGCCTTGATTTCTGCTAGTTGTGCAGAACATGGTTGGGCAATTTTAGTTGCCTGAATATTGGTAAAGGTGTTGTCTTCATTTAATTGTACTATGCCATAGCCGGCATGATTTCCTGTAGCATCTTTAAAACCGGAGCCGTCTACAAACAATGTGAAATCTGCTGGAATTGGTTGGGCGTGCAGATCATCTCGTGCCTTCATAAAATCATCATAAAATCATGGATTGCTTGGACACAGTCATGTGGAGATCCGTCCACAGGCAATGCCATCCGGGTTGCAGGATTGACTGTATTGCATCGTTGGATGCAATACAGATGCAATACAAAACCTCGTACCCAGTTTTTCTAGCCTGAGTTAGAACGAACCGTGGGCTTGTGAGCAAGGTGTGCAACTGATGAAACGTATAAAGGGTCACTGGCTGGCCCATAGTTAGTGTGGAGGCTTTTTGAAAAGCGAAAGCAGCTGCAGCCAGTCCCTGATAACAGGGTGGCAGACCGGACTCAATGTTATCCAATTTGGTGCTATAGTAAGCCAACGGCTGCTTGCGTGTCGGCGTGTCTTGCATTAATACTGCATTTGTATATCCTGCTCGCTCTGCAACATACAAATGGAAAGTCTTTGAATAGTCTGGATTTCCGAGTGCTGGAGCCGATTGCAGGTCCCCTTTAAGTGCACAGAAGGCTCCCTCTGTGTACTTTGTCCACTGCAAGTGGGCTGAACTATCATTTTGACCTGCTGCCCTCTTAGAGGTGCTGTCATGACAGCATAGTCAGAAATCCACTGACGACTGTATCCCATCATCCCCAGCAAAGAAAGCATCTGTCCGTTTGCGGTTTGGGAGCATTAGTTATGGCCTCTACTTGTGAGGGGGAGCTTAGCCTTTTATCCCCGCTCAGTCTCGGCTGACTTTGTGTCCGCCGTGTGCTAGCGCTGTCAACACCGCAACAGAATCTATTCCACACTGCAGTTTTGTAGAACTACATATCAACAAATTATCCACATACTGGAGCACTGTTCGGCTAACACCCTGTTAAATATGCTGGGACTATCAACATAACCTTGAGCGACGCGTGTGTATGTGTATTGCTGCTGCATGTATGTAAAGGCAAACAGATACTGTGAATCTGGATGTAGTGGCACACTGAAAAAAGCTGAGCATAGATCAATTACTGTGTACCAGCGTGTGTCCGGTGGAATGTTGGTCAGTAGTGTATGAGGGTCTGGGACAATGGGTGTCTCGGCATCCACAATGGAGTTGATGGCTCTCAAGTATTGCAAGGGCTTTTTGTTTTTACCAATACACCTGCTGCCAACAGGCCCTCAATTGTGGGTTTAATTCCTTCAATAGCATGCTGCTTCAGTGGATACTGTTTTCTATAGGGGAGCCTTACTTGTGGTTTAAGTTTTATGCGTATGGGCTGTGCTGACTTAACTTTCCCTACGTCTGTCTTATGTTTTGACCATAGTTCCTGTGGGACTTGTTTCAATATATATATCTTCATGTTCAGCAGTCAATGGCTACTGTGTGAGAGTTCTTTGGTTTACTAAAACTTTCTCTGCCTGTCCTTCTGTCACCATTAATGTGATGTGGGGGGTGGAGTTTGTTACGTCTTCTAATTTTGAAGGGAGCTCTATAGCCGCTGCTGCCCCCTGTGGTAAAATGGACGCGGCCCCTCCTCCAGTTCTTCCCCGATTCTTGTTAGCCTCATAGCATCTTGTGTGGCTGGAGTAGGTTTTGATGTTTTTACACTTTTTTTTTTTGAGTGATGGCCAGTAGGCGCCCTCCTCCACCTCCTCCACCATGTCTTCAAAGCTCACTCTGTTCAACATTTTAACAGGGATGTTCCTCTTATCAGACTTGGCTGCAGGTGTGACCTCGGCAGGGGCGCTTGTGTAGCGGGGATGTTCTGCTGACAGGCTCCTCCTAACACTGCTGCGACGTGGGAGGAGTGGTGTGTTTTCATTTTCCTTCTGACAGTAATCATTTCTGTCCTCATTGCTTGACTGCCAGCTCTGTCCTGCCTTTTGTATGTATCGTTGTACATCTCTTTCTTCATCACTCATTAGGTCACTTCTCTCTGCTGTAGCTCTTGGTCACTCAGTGCTGCATTTCACTCTCTTTTTCAGGGGAGGATTGCTATTTGATGGTGTATTTCGTGGCTGGTCATACACTCCCTCCTCTTCAGGGGAAATGCTTTCTTGACTCGCGTTGTTTCTCATGTCACTCGCTGGTGTGGTCAGTGTGATCCTGAAATCCCCCTCCAGCTTTCCTTGTATGTTGCATTCCTCTCCCTCCTCTTCACACACTCTTGAAACTGGAAACTGCCCCACTTTAATTGATTGTTTGCTGGGGGCATATGGTGGTGGTTGTGGTTTGACAGGCCATAGTGGGGCTGGGGCGGCGGGCCGCTGTGGTGGTGGTGATTTGACAGGCCATAGTGGGGCGGTGGGCTGCTGGTCTTGCTCTTTTATTTTTTCTTTCCACTCGTCTCTGGCTTCTGCCCTCTTCTGCCCTTCCTGTCTAAACCATCCTAACACTTCTCTCTCCCTAGCTCTTCTACCTTCCCTTTGATCGCTCTTATCTTTGGCCTTATGGTGTTTTATGTTTTCCTCCACTTCATCGCAGCATGTTCTACTGAAAGTGCCCTTTATTGGCCACTGGGATTTTCCTGATGTCCGCTCATGCCACTTGGTCATGAACAGCTGGATCTGTTTTTTACGATCAGGATTTTGTTTAATTATCACCTCCATTGGTGTCGACACCCCGCCTCCCTTTGTTACTTTTGCACCCATGTTTCTCTGTCGTATTTTACCAGCAGTAATGCCAGGCTTATATTTTTCTTCCTTTAATATGACCAAACTCTAGTTTCTCCATCCCATCTCCTTGTGGAGTTTTAATAACATATTCAAATTTACCAGTTTCCCACTTAACTCTTCTGGGGACTACAGAGACACACAGCCGTGGATTCACCGCTACTTGCTGGGTTTTACACTTATGTTACACAAATTAGTGGGAACAGCAATCCCACAGCAAAAATATTGCTTTAAGGTCTTTTTGCATTAAAACATAGATTCTTATACGGGTCATTTTTAAGGTCTTTTTTACTCTATACCAGAGGTTCTCAAATCCAGTCCTGGGGTCCGTTCCAGAAAGCTGGTTTAGTGAAAACTCTGAGTTTGTTAACCCTGAGATAAGGGAAACTCTGGGTTTTCCGTTCCAGAAAGAGAGGTAACTCAAACTCTGATTCAGTTACCATGGTAACTGACTCTGTGAACCTAACCTGCTCGCTGGCAGGTTTTCTTGAACAAACCCAGACTTTCTCCCTCTCTCCTCCCTCTGCTGAACCTGAAGCAGCTGTCGGACATGGCGTGTCCTTTCCTCGGTAACCCGATCGACATTCAAGCGGAAGTAATTCACATAGCCTTATGTCGGGAGAGGATTTTGAGACCCCGATTAGATGTTCTATGATATAATATGCCGTTTACACTTCACAGATTAAGCTACCACCACCCCAAGCAGTCAAATAAAGACACCTTTCATTTGGTCTTCTTTATTTCCTACAAATACAAAAGCAACAGTTAGTATTTTTATATTGTTCCAACAACACATTTCACCTGTGACCATGCACCCACCTCTAATTTATGTGCCAGTAATTACATTTCTAGATCTGCCTTTCTAATTTGCCACCCCAAGTACACCATTTGAAGTATGTCTGGCCCAGACAGCTTGGTAGAGCATGAGACTCTCAGTCTCAGGGTTGCTGGTTTGATCCTCACATAGTGTTAACTATCACCTTTGTATGTTGCTTTGGATAAAAGCGTCTGCTAAATTACTCTATTGTAATGTTTTTATATTTCATTTTCAGCTGCTGCCAAGAGCGCTTTGCGCCCGTGGGATTGCGCCTAAATGAAAATATTTTTTTCCCAATACCATTCCACCACTTTCTCACATGTAGGTAATATTATAAGAAAGTGTGGTTAAATGTTAAATGAATACACTACTGCATTCAAACGTACACATTGACTCAGGCAGTGATTCTCTCCCACGCCAATTCCCTCTGCTTTGCCGCTGCAGCTGTGTTGCTCTTCTTTTTAAAGATTGGTTCATACTCCCCTTAAGCATTTAATAACAGTTCTAACTCCAGTGGGGTGAAGTATGATGATTTTTGCTTGCCGGTTGCCATGGTGAATCGTAGTATCGGGCCTCCATTGAATATGGCTTTTTATTGTCGTCGCGCACACGCTTAACTCAAGGTGAACATACTCAAAGTTGATTGAACTAACTCAAATCAGCTGTTCTGGAACCCGAAAACTCAGACTTTGCCATCTCGGAATTAATCAACTCAGTGCAGGGTTAGAACCTGAACCTGCTTCTTGGAACGGGCCCCTGGAGGACCACCTGCAAGAAGTCCTTTCTCTTCTCTTAGAACAAATGCACATATGAGTTTCCAATGTAGAGACTCTCTCTCTCACACACACACACCTTCAACATCTTGTAAATAGTCCCTCCAGAAAGCAACTGCTCTTTCCTCTTCTCTTTTCTGGTTGCTCCCCTCCTCTGACCACCGGATGTGGAACAGCCCATCAACCTGGTCAGCGGTGAGGGGCTTTGGATTGTAGCACATCACTGGTCTGAACGACTCTGGATGCTTCTGGATCTGCTCCAGGACTCCAAGCGTTTTCAACCCATCTCTGAACTTAAATGACAGTATGAGAGGAAAGGTGATTCAATAAAGAGTTCACTCGTTTGCATGTGTTGGACATCAGATAGTCGAGGAGTGGTTCAGTTGACTGGGTGAGTTCCTCCAGAGTTGTGGATTCTGAAACCTAAGAATGATTACCAATTTATTTTTAAAATCAGATTAACCCTTAGATGCATGAGTGATTCGACCCTACACCTTTCCAAAAGTGGGTCTAAAATGACCCGTATAAGAATCTATGTTTTAATGCAATTTTTTGTCAGTTTGGTTAAGAATAATCATCTGTATTATAGTTTGTATTATAGTTTAGTCCACACAAGAATGATTTCATGTTTGAAATATGTTTATTTTTCATTTTGAACATTTATAAAACACTTTGATAATTTCAAAAGAAGAAAATTACACAGAACAGCAAATGTCAACATCCATTTTGTGTCTTAATTTCATTTTGAACATTTTGAAAACATTTGACAATATTACACAAAACACCAATAGATCTCCTCATATGCATTTGTTACAAACTACCTGTTTCTGGCTGTGATCATTGCACACAGGTACATTGCATTTCCCACACTTTGTGCTGATCTTGCGATCTTTGTTACTTGGGCAGATCTGACATCTCTTTCTCTTCGGTGGGCCCTGTCTGTTTCTTTCCTGTGGCTGGGTTGTGGCTTTTGTCACCCCACACCTTCCCATTGCGTCAGTGATTGGGGTTTGCAGTTGGGGGCAGCCTTCCAGTCGTCTCCGCATGTGTGGTATGACAAGCTCCTTTGAGAGCTCTTTGAGGAAGAGCCATCGTGCATTGGTGATGCCACTCTTGAATTCAGGGTGCTGAGCCGTGAAAAAGGTGTAGGCATTCAGGGTGGCAATGTCAAAAATGTTGTACCACAGCACCATGGGCCACCTCTGTGTTTGGCGCTTGCAGGTGTAGGTACCAACCATCTGGTCCATGGTGTCTACACCTCCTTTGCTCTTGTTGTAGAAGGTGATCACTTCTGTTTTTTTCTTTGTGCTATTTTCATCCACCATTTTGTCGTGGTGCATCGTGCTCAAAAGCACAACAGCCTTCCCCTTCTTTCTGACATAGCTGACCATGGTACTACTGCCATTGAATCCAAACTCTGTGCTGTGAACCTCCCGGGACTTGGAAGCCTTCATCAGAGGAGGGATGTCTGGCTTGTTCTGTCGTAGAGTCCCCACAATAGTGAGACCATTCTCCAGGAGATGCTTTGCAAGAGGCACACTGGTGAAGAAGTTATCTGTGGTGATGTTGCGACCCGTGTTTCTGAATCTACTGCACAACTTCTGGACAATGGTTTCCCCCAGATTCTTCTGAACTTCTTCCCCTGGTTGTCTCCCTGTGTAAACCATCCCATCTATTGCATAGGGGATGCGTGCATCACAAACCCAGAAGATCTTGAGGCCGTACTTGGCGGGCTTGCTTGGCATGTACTGTACAAACTTGCACCTCCCCCAGAATGGCACAAGCTGTTCGTCCACAGTGACACAATCACTGGGGATGAATCGCTGTCTGCAGTTGACCAGGAACAGGTCCCATATATAGCGGATGGCTGCCATATGGTCTGTTTCCAGTCGGAAGGCTCTGGACCTCTTGTCATCGAAGCGCAAGATACGGCGAATATCTTCAAATCTTCCAATAGACATAGTGGCCTTGTACATGGGATTATGGAAAGAACTCCCAAACAATTCCCGGACTGATATGTCCCAGTTCTTCTCGCTTCCTGCCAGAAGGGTCAATCCAATGAAGGCCATGAATTCATCTTTGTTGACATTCTTCCACTCTTTTCCTCTAGCTGTTGCTACTATTCGTCCTTCCAAGTTTGTGCACTTCATCACTTCTTGTATGATATTATCAGTGATAAAGAGCTCCCATGCATCTTTTGGTGAGACGATGGTGGTAAGCACCGGTGCAGGCCCTGGACGACCTCTCAGGATATTGTGGCTTGGTGTTCTTCCCTGGGTGGGAGGGAACTCGCTCCAGTAAGAACCCTTACGACTCATTCTGTTGAATGTGATTTGGACTTCACTTTCCTCTTCCGAGGACTCATAAGAGGACTCTTCTGTGTCAGATTGATCCTGTTCAGTTGGGAGAGTTGGATTTCCAGTTGGACAATAGTCTGGGTCCTCGTCATCTGACATTTCAGACTCTGTGTCCAACCCCATAACTTCCTCTTCATTATCTATGGCTGCAGCCATGACACTTTGGATGAGGAAACAAAGGAAGAGAATGTTTTGAATGACAAGCAAACCTATCGATCAATATGTAGCTATATAAATAAATGCACACGCACGCACAAACACACACAGCAATGTTAGCCACTACTCTTTCACATAATATTTTTGAATGACACACACACTCACGCACACCATACTGTACAGTAATGTTAGCTAGCTAGTGTTGTTAGCTAACTATAAAGTAGACTAATTTGATGATACACGATAATAACACTCTTTCACACAATAGTCATGCACAAACTATAGGCTACAGCAACGTTAGCTAGCTTAGTTAGCAATAGTAATAAATGTGCAAGTACAATGTTGAAATATATTCATTTGACAACCATCAAATATTTTCTGAGGTAAAAATGAAGATAATACTTACTGTATGTATCAGATGTTGTGGAAAATAATCGTTTGTGGGGTGACACTTCTCATATAGTATGTGTGGTCCGCAATAAATATATACCTGACAGTCACAGTTGATAATAATCGAGGTTCCCATGAGATACCATAAGAAATGCATGTGGGTCATTGTGGACCCACTTATGGAAGCTTGGGGTAGTAATACAAAAACTACAATTTCATAAAAAGTATAAAAGGTAACTAAAAACAATTTACGGGATGATATAGACAACATATTTTTTGAGGAATAGCTGGAATATGAAATGATGATAACTTTTGATTACAAAGATATTGCAAGAAAACAACCTCACCGGGTCATTTTAGACCCACTCATGCATCCAAGGGTTAACAATTAAAAAAGAAAACAGTTAACTTACTGTCCCCCACCAATGACGCAATGTGGGTCACTCAGTAACAACAATTTTAATGTGGTTATGGATGAGTGCAACTGTCTGTTTTTCCATTTTCATCAATGATATTATGAGCGAAAGCTGCCTTCCTCATCCAAATTCCATTGCAATGGAAATTGAAGTTAAACATTATTCCAGTGACTACTTTTCGCTCAAAGCTCTAATTTTCTCAGATTTCACCACTGCTTTGCTAGAGGTGGTTGTAACTATGACATTAGTTGCTGATAACGTGCCAGTAACATGATTTTATTTTTAAATGGGTTAAATGTCCAATAAACGCAACCTGGGCACTTCTTAATCACATGGCAGACACATAATACCACAGTGTGAAACAGACATAAACTGATCCATTTAATTAGATGGGGGGCACAAATTATAAGACATATAGAGAATGCATTCTTACAAATATTAATCTTCTGTGCTTGGACCAACCAAAATCTTTCAATTCATCATAAGCACTGAATATGATGAAATGAAAATGCAACAAACCTTTTGTATTTTGTCACGGATTTCAGAATCGGCAATGTCCCCCAGGTCTGGTCTAGATTTCTCTGGCCCTTGAACTATGCAGTCAAACAGTGTTTTGGAAAATAAATTTGGTGAAGGCCCTCTATGTACCAGACTGACTGTAATAGCCCTTCCTGCGATAAAGTATCTGTCCTGCATGCATAGACAGGCTAGGTCAATTAAACATCAAAACTTGCATAACCAAGCCAGACACCCAAGGAACACGTCGATGTGAAATATTGGTGAGTTTATCGTTGCTAGATCCCATGGGGTATGCAAGTTTTGATGTTTAATTGACCTAGCCTGTCTATGCATGCATGACTCTGTGGCCAATGTATTGTCAGAATTACCACATGCAGCCGCTAGAGGCGTGGTTCTTGGCTAGGTACAATTTGTGGTCTTTTTCCTTACGGTTCATAATGATTGACATTTTTGGCTGACAAATGTGGAAAAAAAGCATATGGCATGAATTTGATTGAATACTCAATTAGGTCACATTATAGAGGTATAGTTGTGTGATCATTACCCTAGCTTGCAAGTTGTTAGGCTACAGTGATTGAAAACAGAAAGGTTAATTTCATATTCCTTCGTGTTGCAATGTGCTTGGAAGAATGCAGTTTTTCAAACTGTTACAACACGACAGCATCATTATGAAAATTCTCAATAGGTAAAAACAGGTAAGACAAACATCCCGTGAACTTTAATTTGAAGGATTATAATAATTTTACCTAAGAGAATGAAGCCATTTTGTCTTTAGTGGGTAGGATTCAGTATTCTTCAATATTCTTTCAATGTTGTATCCAACATCTGATATGCACCAAATGTATGCCAAGTAGTAAAACAAATGCTTAAAATCCTTAAAAGGTTTGGCATATTGTAGGTTGTATAAAAGCAATTAGCAATTTGGGGGAATGGTTCTTAACCACCGCAGTGCTCGCCGGTGCAAGGCTGCGGGGCGCGGTGCACATCGGTGCAAGGCTGCTGGGCACTGACATGGTGGGGTGGTCCGGCTGGTCGCTGACAGGGTCGCTGACAGGGTCACTGACAGGATTACATTGTCTGCTTGCTCTGGTGGTGACTGATGGCACCATCTCTACCTCCTCCTCCTCGGAGCAACTTTCATCCAAATGTTCAGGCTTAAAAAGGGATAGAATTTACTGCAGTTAATATCACTTAGTCATTCTATCAACTAGCAAGTAGCCTACCTCAAACAAAGGCGCTGCAGTGGTTTACATTATGGAATTTTGTGCAAAATACAAACTTGCTTGTCTCTTTAATTTTCCATGTTGGATACTTCTACTGGGTTCACTAAACCCAGCACTTTAAAAAAAAAAAGGGTGGCTTTTAAACAGAGCATGTCTATTTCTAGTCAGGTTGTAAAATAGATGTGTTCCCAGTGGATAAAACCGCTTTTTTCAAATATTTGGGTTTGGTTAAAAGCAGTGTTGTGCTAGTTACTGAAAAATAGTAACTAGTTACCATTGCTAGTTACGTCATTTCAAAAGTAACTCAGTTACTTTACTGATTACTTACACCAAAAAGTAATGTGTTACTGTGAAAAGTAACTTTTTAGTTACTTAAAAAACAACAAAAACAACAACATTATTTCAATTGCTCCCATTAATGCCCTTACAGCCTTCATTTCAGTACCGTTACTGCATTGGAGAATAATAAAATCTGTTGATCAACTTGACAGTTTCCATTCATTTGCATTCACATCACTGAACTCTGCTAAGCAATGTGGTCTATACAAACACAAACCTGACACAAACACAAAGATATGTCCCTCGGTTAAAATCCAGCCGCTGTTGCTTGGGTGGAGTGGCTTCGGATGAGTCGGATGAGTCCGGGTCTTTACACTCTTTAGCTACTACCTTCGTTGAAGCATGTTGTTTCTCCAGGTGCTTCAACAGATTTGAATTGCTGTTTTGGGCAGTAGATAGGATCTTTGAGCCAAGACACAATTTACATTTAACTACAACGTTCTTTTCTTTGTGCTCCACAAAAGAGAAATAGTGAGAATATCTCCATGTGAAAAAACTTGACTTAGTGGGCGCCGCCATGACAGTCTAGACTAGAGTAAACAGTAAACACAAACACGCCCACAACGTGTCTCCACATGTGACACAGGAGTCAGGACTGCACTGCAGCTCGCTACCAATCTACATAAAAATAACGCAGTAACGAACCATTTAATAACGGTAATTGAGTTACTGAATTTAAAAAGTAATGCGTTAGAGTACTAGTTACTGCCAAAAGTAATGGCGTTACTGTTACAGTAACGCATATAAGAGTTGTATATGCACAATTGGGTTACTTTCAAACTCAGAAGTTACAGATAGCACCTTTATACATACCTCAAGTGGTCTGGAGGGCCTCACATATAGAGCCTTAAACGTAAGTACTTTGTGGATTATACTGGCATCGAGTTGCTGGCCATCCCTCAACATTGATGCGATCAACTTGTTGCCACAAGCCATCAGTAGTTCACAGCTGTGCACAGAATACATCAGTGATAGAATACATTCAAAACATTTTTTTTACCTACATACTGTACACTCACTTACAAAACCATTTGGAGTGATCACTTTTATGCATACTAGGACTACAAACAATGTAAGCCAGCTTTGATGTTCATTTCGTTCACCGTATTTCAACCCAATTGAGTACATATCAGTGATTTGCCATTTTCCACTATTTTGGAGTAAAGTTATGTCACATTAATGCAGACCCTTCTAGAATGTATGCAAGAAGATCCACAAAATCTGTTTTGGTGGCTTTTGGTCACCCAGCACTATGCTGGTGTAATGTTATGTTTTAGTGTTGGTGGTGGAATTCACTGAATAGTCTAATTTATCAATCAAACCATCAATTATAAAACCATCCTGTTTATATGCCTTAAACCAGGGCACTGTGCTCCCCTGGGGGTATATGCCCCTAAAAATGTATGTGTGCTAACAGGTTTATTTAGGAGCACATCTACTAATTAGGATGTATTTGTACGCCCCTATATAATCACCGTAGGGGCATTTGTGCTCCTTGGAAAAAATGTTACCGTAGAGCCCCTTATTGAATAATTAGTTATTAGTTATTCATTGGATGAGTCAAGGACTTCGAATAGTACATAGTCTTACTGGCTATTCTATCACGTTACCTACCTCACATCCTTGGGAATTTTCCCCTTGAAAGTGTCACGTATTTGACGAAGAACTGCTCTGTTGTCCCAGGTTTTATCAAACTCAAAGCAGTCAAGATATTCCCTCTTTCGTATAACTTATGCTTCTTTCGCTGCTTGACCACGACGTTGTGTTTTGGGCTCTGCAGCAAAATAACGTCCTTGTTAAACTTTCGATGGTACGGCGTTTTCTGTCTGACTCTGTAAACAAGAACACATCAGAGGAATCACTGCAGACATGTTTATAGTAACCAAAGAACGTATCTATGAAGTCAAGTAGTTCGCACCCGGTGGCATTAACATTTCATATAGAGCCATATGAATGAGAGTTGCTATTCACAAAAAGAAATACATCTTACTGTTTCACAACCACGTTAGAGCTAATGATAGCAAGCAAAGCAACATTAGTTATCCAAATTGGCTAATAAGTCTTTTTCAATGGCGTTCGACTAGTTACGCAATAGTTATGTTTAACAGTTTAGTAATTACTAGAGCCTACTAGAGCTAGGTTCAAAATAATTAATTTTGTGCAACCCAATTTTGTTTTACTATGCGTTAACTCAAATTTACATTCATGCTAATTTTAAGGGGCGGTGCAACCCGGTTGAGGCCGGGAATATGGCATGCATAACGTTAGTTCAACCATTTCGCTCAACCATTTTGCGTTAGTTTGGATCTTTTCTTTTCGGTCTTGATATCACTATGCTATCGCTCTGTATAAAAGCGTTATAACGCTTGCTAGATAACCCTCCTAACCAACCCTTTTACCCCCTAACACAATACTCTAAATTGGTTCCCCACATTAGGACTATGCAAATTAATCTTTAACAATATAACAAAAACAATTCTATTTACCTTTGTCTTGGTTTAGCTTTCCATGTGCTGTAAGTTGCCCTCGTTTCATAGTGGGGACAATAGTTCTGTATGTCGTTGCCTGGAGCAGATGCGTGTTGCATGCTGCTAGACCCGGGTTCATAGAGAGACCTTATTTCAGAACTAACTGCTGCATTCGACGGTGTGTCTACAGAGGTAGATATCGAGTTTATCAGCGTAGGTGATACAGAGTTAGATATCGAGTTAATCAGCGTAGGTGACTGAAGCAAGTTCCTCAGTAGGGATACAGCCTCAGCTGCCTATTGTCCGCTACCATACCATTGACCGTTTAAATATAGAAGTCCTACCAGGCCCCTCATAACCGTTGGCAAAGAGTCTGGCTTTGTCGCTGTTCAACATGTGCACTCTTTTTTTCCGCCTCCAGCGGTACCTTCCGTATGCTAGTGAAATTTCTTATACATACTACTGAAATTACTTGTATGCATACATGTGAAATACTTGCATATCTACATGTAAGAGTATAACTGAAAAACGTATACACACACATTTGAAACCTTTACAAATATATGTGAAACACTTGCACATGTATCTAAACTTTTTGTATTTTTGTACTTTCTGATTTGTGAGTGAGTATCTTGTTGGTATCTGTTCAAAGGCTCGGATTTGCTGGTGCTCGTCACTTTAAGACTCATGTTGCCTGTTTATAGGAGATGACGATGTACGTCACTTGTGTTTTTGCCATTGGGTGTGTAGAGAGAATCAAGTTCAAGTCAGCATGCTTCATTATAGCTGTAACGGTTAATATCCGTATTTCTTCCTGTGTGGTCCGGTTTGTGACGCTCCGAGTATTGAGTCAATGACGGAAAGTAAGTAATATCCAGTACTATAATATATATGTGTGTGTGTATATATGTATGTGAGTAATAAAAGTAATATCTCGAATTTTGGACGGTACCGATATATATCACGGTATACAATTATTTTCATAATTTGAATAGGACATGCTTTAAAAAGACAACAATACTCTGGGATAGTAAGCATTGCCTGGAGTTAATTAATAATAACTTAACTATTAGTTAGCTTGTGTTATTCCTTTTAGTAGAATAGGACAAATTTCACATTGAACTGAAGTTGCATTTTATTGGTGTTTGTGGTCATTCAAACTTGTCGTTTCTCTTTAAATCCTCACAACTCAAGCCTCCCCCTCTTTCGAACGAGATCTTCATCTGCCTCTGTTTGTTTTGGTCTAAGTAACTAAATAATGTGGTTCATGTTTCTTAGTTGAATTAGTTTATAGAAGAAATGTTATATCATACTATTTACATTATTTACAGTAAATATGCGAGAAATATGTTTTAACCTGCTAATGGTAATGATTCAGTGTTACTATGGACAGTGTCAACAGGAAGTGCTTTTATTTTGAAATGCAAGGAAGCAACCTGTTCAATGTTTTGTCGCTAGTTTAGTGATATTATGAATACGAGACGTCGGGTGCAAAGGTCCGTTTAGTTTACTTTGTTCTTTGTGAAACTGCAGCTTATTGGCTAGTAAATGTTCAGTTGAATGACACCTGTTTTGGTTCTATTAGAAGCTTCCACTTCACTACAGCCTCACTAGCAGTGCTCTCGCTACTTCTCCATTTCTTCACTCATCCTTGTTGTGATGGCTCTGCCGATGGCCGACACCATATTGCAGTAGTACACAGTTCACAAACAATACACAATTTGGTTAATATTTAGTGGTCATATGTTTATTTTGTTTTGGAATTCATTAATATATATGTATATTACCTGGGTTTTCACTTTGTTTCTCCACATGCTGCTGAGCCACCCGCCCAAAAGAGTTCGAGCTACTCCTTTAAAGCTGAACACAGGAAGTGGAGGGGACCAACTTCCTGGGCTGGGCGGGGGAGAACTCTAACCAAAGACTTGAGTTAAAAATGGCAGCATGTGGCTATTCTTTTTTTTAAATTTGATTGTATTAGTATTTACAGTTACTGTTTAGTTTATTGTATTTTGTCATTAGTTGTTGAGTTTATTTTGGAATCTTTTCTGTGTCTGAAATTATGTTTTCCCCTTTGGTGTCTGTGTGAGCTAGCCCACTAGTATATATACCCCCCCCCCCCCCCTCCCTTTGTGGGTCATTTGGAAAGGTCAGGTCTGTTCAGTTAATTTCTCTTGTGTGTTATTGATTTGTTGACCTCAGTTTAGTTAAAGGACTCAGTGTTGGTATTTCTTTTGATGTCCTTTTTCTTTGCTGATGTAGTTTAAATGTTTGCACTTTACTTTATTACTTTGCTTTTTCTAATTTGACTGGGCAAAATAAAGCCTATTTCATCCAAGGAAATCCTTGTGTCCCTGCCTTTACTGCTGGGTCCCTGACACTTGTTTACAGGCATATGTAAAACACGTGCGTTTGTTGGCATGTAAAGGGGAGGAGTACACCCACCTACTATTATATTGGCTAGGAATGCTGTCCATCAGGCAATGCTAAGGTATGATGCTTGCGCACTCTATGTAGTCAAAATCCATTGTCTACCGGTACAAAAGGTATAGCCACATCCATACCGTGGCACACATTTCTACCGTGTACCGTTTAT
This sequence comes from Hoplostethus mediterraneus, assembly GCA_034670385.1. NCBI lineage: Eukaryota > Metazoa > Chordata > Actinopteri > Trachichthyiformes > Trachichthyidae > Hoplostethus > Hoplostethus mediterraneus. The sequence goes on from JAXDDW010000064.1 coordinate 2,134,694, forward strand.
ACCGCCCACCTCTAGGATGCTCATGCTGTATTGACCGGAGGAATATCAAGTTTTAAGTTATTGTGATCCTTCACTTGTTTTAGCTAAGTTATACTGTTTATGCTGCTTCGAGAAGCTAAGTTAATAACTTTTCCATGTGGGCAGAAAGTCCGCGGGTGAGGACGTCTTATGTAATACCCTCGTTTAACCATAGGGTGGCACCTAAGATGTGAGTTGCAATGCTTATAGATACATTTATGTTTGAATGAGTCCCCGTGATTGGAAAAGCTCACAGTCATTCAGCGCCTCCTCAGAAACAAAGTTGGTAGTATACCAACTTACAAACGCTGGTGCCCGGCTTACACATAGAACACATATCATACACATAAAATAGCCGGCGACCTATCGCCTGCTGCCCTCGCTCACTCAACCTCATTATCACGTTCTGCCATCGATTATCTGCCATGCAAACAGCTAGAGCTCTCATCCTATCCTCCAATGCCTTCAATGCTGCGGCATTTGCAGGTTTTCGGGGGTTCCTAGACTGGCGCTGCTACTCCAGTCGTAACAGCTATCCGAAGAATACTCTGCCTCGATCATTTGGTGATCAGCTTGCATATCTCTGGCGGTGGTGGTTCATGCACAGAAAGATCAGAGGCACATTGATATTTAGGGACATTTATTATCAGTACTTACAATAAGTCTATTCCCACGCGCCATCATCTAGCCTCCCAACAGCTAGTAGATGCGCCGACTCCCCTCAGCCGGCATATATGTCATATGTTTTATAGCGCCACTGCTGCCAGCGTCTAAATGCGCCATCAACTAGCCACGTTCAGCTACAGTATTTGATGTGCCGACTCTCATCAGTCGGCGTATATATCATGTGTGGTCTATAGCGGTCGTGGCTGACAGCTCGTCATCCTATATGTGCGTTCATCTAGCTGCCAGCTAGTTGGTACGCCGACTCCCCAGTCGGCATGTCCGTGTCATCGTGTTCATCCCATAAAAGGAAAGAAAATCTGTGGGTGCACAGCAATGCCATGTTATATGTTTGTAGCTGTCGCAGCTGTCTACTCTGCCATCGACTAGCCTCCTCTCAGCTAGTCGATGCGCTGACTCCTTCAGTCGGCATGTCTGTGTCTTTGCATGTCTAGGCTCCTAGTCGATGCGCTGACTTCTTCGGTCAGCGTTTCTACATCATGGTCGACGTAGCTGTCGCTGCTGACAGCTCGTCACCCTATACAGTGCCGTGAAAAAGTATTTGCCCCCTTCCTGATTTCTGATTTTTTTGCATATTTATCACACACAAAGGTTTCAGATCATCAAACCAATTTTAATATCACACAAGGACAACCCAAGTAAATACAAAATGCAGTTTCTAAATGATGATTTCATTTTTTAAGGCAAAAATAAAATACAAACCTATCTGGCCCTATGTGAAAAAGTAATTGCCCCCTGAACCTAATAACTGGTTGTGCCACCCTTGGCAGCAATAACTGAAATCAAGCGTTTGCAATAATTGGTGATGAGTCTTTCACATTGCTGTGGAGGAATTTTGGCCCACTCTTCTTTGCAGAATTGTTTCAACTCAGCCATATTGGAGGGTTTTCTAGCATGAACTGCCCGTTTAAGGTCACACCACAGCATCTCAATTGGATTTCAGTCCGGACTTTGACTTGGCCACTCCAAAACCTTAATTTTGTTTTTTTTGAGCCATTCAGAGGTGGACTTGCTGGTATGTTTCGGGTCGTTGTCCTGCTGCATAATCCAAGAGCGCTTGAGCTTGAGGGCACAAACTGATGGCCGGACGTTCTCCTTCAGGATTTTCTGGTAGACAGCAGAATTCATTGTTCCATCAATCACAGCAAGTTGTCCTGGTCCTGAAGCAGCAAAGCAGCCCCAGACCATCACACTGCCACCACCATGCTTCACTGTTGGCATGATGTTCTTTTTATCAAATGCTGTGCCATTTTTACGCCAGATGTAACGGGCCGCACACCTTCCAAAAAGTTCAACTTTTGTCTCGTCAGTCCACAGAATGTTTTTCCAAAAGTCTTGGGGATCATCAAGATGTTTCTTGGCAAATGTGAGACGAGCCTTTGTGTTCTTTTTTGACAGCAGTGGTTTTCGACTTGGAACTCTCCCATGGATGCCATTTTTGGCCAGTGTCTTTCTTATGGTAGAGTCGTGAACACTGACCTTAACTGAGGCCAGCGAGGCCTGCAGTTCTTTGGACGTTGTTCTAGGTTCTTTTGTGACCTCCTGGATGAGTCGTCGTCGCACTCTTGGAGTAATTTTAGTTGGTCGACCACTCCTGGGAAGGTTCGCCACTGTTCCCAGTTTTCTCCATTTGTGGATTATGGCTCTGACCGTGGTTCACTGGAGCCCCAGAGCCTTGGAAATGGCTTTGTAACCTTTTCCAGACTGATAGATTTCAATCACTTTTTTTCTCATTTGTTCTTGAATTTCTTTGGATCGTGGCATGATGCGTTTGTTTTTGAGATCTTGTAGCCTACTTCACTTTGTCTGACAGGTTCTATTGAAGTGATTTCTTGATTCAACAAATGTGGTGGTAATCAGGCCTGGATGTGGCCAGTGAAATTGAACTCAGCTTTCCCAAAACTGTGGTTAATCACAGTTAATTTGTGATTTAACAAGGGGGGGCAATTACTTTTTCACATAGGGCCAGATAGGTTTGTATTTTTTTTCCCCCTTGGTAAATAAAATCATCATTTAGAAACTGCATTTTATATTTACTTGGGTTGTCTTTGTGTGATATTAAAATTGGTTTGATGATCTGAAACCTTTGTGTGTGATAAATATGCAAAAAAATCAGAAATCAGGAAGGGGGCAAATACGTTTTCACGGCACTGTATGTGGATCATCTAGCCTGCAGCTAGTTGGTTCGCTGACTCCCAGTCGGCGTGTCTTTGTCTCCCTTAGCTGTCGCTGCACAGCTCCTCTATGTTATGTTATATGTTTGTAGCTATCGCGGCTGTCTGCTCACCCTCGACTTCAGCTAGTCGATGCGCCGATCGAGTCGGCGCGGTGGTCTTGTGTCATTCCATAGCTGTTGCTGCACAGCTCCTCAATGTTATATCTGCATCATCTAGCCTCCCGCAGCTAGCGATGCGCTGACTTCCCAGTCGGCATGTCTTCGTCATGTGTCATAGCTGTCGCTGCACAGCTCCCCAATGTCATGTTATGTTTATAGTGTCACTGCGACAGCTCGCGCCAATGACTAGCCTCCTATCAGCTAGTCAATTCAGCTAGTGTCTTCGTCATGGTCGACGTAGCTGTCGGCATGTCTATGTCATGTGTATCCTGGCAGCTAGTTGATGCACTGACTCTTCCCGTCGGTGCGTCCATGTCACTCAGTCGTTTTATAGCCATCTCTGCCTGTCAGCATAGCTTCCCTCATCACCAACCCTAAAATATCTGTTTTGGGGGGAGTTCCTGTTCCTCAGAGATTCGCAGGTTTCGCCTCTAACCCGTTCGATCCCAACCGGAGCTACCACCAATATTCTCATATTTTTTTACCACAAATAAAGCTTGCTTTGCCGTACAAGTAGTCTCTCCTGACTTGAAATTAAGCTTAGCGTAAATTCAATCAGGAAGACTACCTATCCATCACTTATTTATCATCGCTACTCCAGGCACTCTTCCGCACTGGCCTCACTCGTTATTCAATCAGCCCTTTAAGCAAGGGCACTCCCCGTCCTCCCTCAGAGGAACCAATGGCAAACCGCCACACCCTTATATATACAGATATCTGCCGCATCCATCTCTGTCATTTCAGGTGCATCGCTGCTGCACCCCACCACCTCCCTACCATCACCAGTGCCAGGCTCCAGTTGATCGCCAGTGAATCTACCCCGCCATGAAGAACGGCCTATGGGGGGGGGGGGGATTTCCTGCTACTCAGAGATTCGTGGGTTTCGCTTCTAACCCGTTTGATCCCAACCGGAGCTACTGCCAATATTCTCATATTTGTTACCACAAATCTTCCGTATGTGACCAGGTCTAAATAATCGACAACGCCACCTTTTGTTACACGAGGGGAGGTCCTCGGGACTAACCACAGCACACAAGTTCAGTTAGTGAAGACAAAGATGTGTTTCCAAGTATACAAAAATATGATTTTAATACAAACAATAAAATAAACACTAAAAACTACGGTGGCTAATATAGAGCTCTAATCAGAATAACTAACTCTGCAAGGGAAAGGGACACTGGAGTTGGGGGCAACTAAGAGGGCTGAGCCCAGGGGGGGTGCAATACACTAGTGGACACAGCAAGCCACGGCAAACGTACTTAAACCACAGCAATTCAAGAGGGGGTGTACGGCAAACGGTGAGGCAAATAACTAACCCCCCACCAGGTGGCACTTAACCTGCTGCAGAGTAGAAATAATGTGGAAGCTCCTAAAATATGCTAACCAAAATAATGCCAGTTGGCTCACAATATGTAACACGTTTATCAATATTAAAAGGTGGGCAAAACAGCAGCCAGCATGAAGCCTGTAAGAAAGCATAATGGTATTACTAAGGTTTCAGGTGGGTGGTGCAGTTACCTCAGGTGCCTGTAGGCACCCTACTTACCAATTAACAGAGTAAGAGGCGATCACCCAGTCCCAGCTCAGTACCAGCACCAGACTCACACCAGCAGACACATCAGGCGAGCTACAACAGTTAAAAACAACAAATAGACATACAGCATCAAGAACTCCACCCACATTAGTATGACTCCAATTGAACGAATGAGACATTACCACAATTGAAGGGCAGCAGTTAACTAGACCAGGGCACCATGAGACACCAGGGGTTCAGGGGGAAGCTACAATGGGAACATATTGAGATTAGGACCATATAAAACTATAAAAACACTATACAAAGCCATCTACGTACCATCCAGGCAGCAGACAGACACCAAGAGAGGTCATGACAAGTGTAGGAGGCACAGGCGGCTACCTACTAACTCCTATTTGTAGCACCTGTGACCCTCACTAATTGGACCGCACAATTGGCAATGCCCATACATGGGCCTCCTGGTTGGCCTCTGCCAATTGGCAACGCCCATACATGGGCTTCCTGTTCCTGTCAATGCCTCAGTGGCAGTGTTCCCTGCCACACGTACAACTAGTCTCTCCTGACTTGAACTGAGTTTGGTTCTTTTGAAGAGGGCCATATGTGAAAACACCCTAAGATGCTTTCCACTAGGGGTGTTGCAAGACAGCACTATTTGTATCTGTATTGATTCAGCTAACAAACTTATTTGTATTCGGATGACAAAAGTGGAAACATGCAAGGCTTAACTAGAAGTGGGATGGATTTTGATGGCAGCCATATAAAATGTCATAAATTGACGGATTTTAGCCTTATAAGCATTGCCACTGCTATTGAGTTATTAAAGCATTAAACTTATGGTTTTACTATGACCAATCAGTAATATTGAAGTATAACCGATAATTTGTTTGTTTTTGTTCTACTGTAGCACTTTTTAATGGAAAAGGCTTTCATAAACAAGCAAAGCCATAAACATCAAAAAGTCAAAATACAGTTTTTAATCCTTATTATAGATCAAAATACCTCATCTTCATTCTGAAATACAGAATGCTTTGAACTCTACTACACCCCAAACAGATGTCATCATTGCCTCTGCTAATTTTACTTTTGCACAGTTTGCAGGGGAGCTGTCACGGCTCCAGCCCCGACCCCAGGGTTTCCTATGTTTTTACCTCCCCTATCTGTCTCTATGTCTGTCTGTGTGTGTGGCTTCCTCTCCCGGCCCTGCCTCTCCTCGGGTCCAGATTCAACCGTAACCTTGACAGGAGCACCACTACAACCAGTCTGAATAGAACTGATTAACTTGATTGTCTTTATTTTCTGAATCAATTTCTGAGAAATTACAGGGGGAAATTACCGCTAACCAAGCATGCTAGAGCTAGCCAGCTGAATGCTAGCCAGCTGAATGCTAGTCAAGCGAACTCTACTCTGGTGTGCAGTAGAGCAGCAGGCTCGACCGAGGTAAACAGCTAATGTAACTCAAGAATTTTCCTCACCAATGCTAGCTAGTCAAAATAATTAAACTATTTGTGCAGCAGAGCCCAAATGAATAACTGCTGTCGTAACAGCACAAGCTACAGAACTATGCTTTCCCCCTCCCCAGTCAAAGCTCTCTCTCAAACCACACCCTGCTGTCATTTGAGAGAAGCCCCCAGCTTAGCGAGGGAAATAGTTATTAAAAGGTTATTTTCAGTCTCTTCTCTACATCTATGAAATATTATGGAGCAAAAGCATTACGATTGTTTTTTTGTTTTTTTTAAATTATTTTACCAGGAAAGTCATTAATAACAGATTTAAAATGGTGGCCTGGCTAGCAGCAAGAGCCACTTGAGGGGAAAGGGCTAAAAGATAAAAGCATGTTAAAAGCAAAAACACATTAAAAAAATCATATGAATATAGACAACAAAGAAAAGAGACAAATAAGCAGCAGACGACAAGCGAGGACACAGGCAGGACATGATACATGGGTGAGGCAAAGGCTTACAAGAAAAAACACAAAAACTAGTGTTTTTTTCTAGTGTGCCTAAACAGGCACAAGAAGCACAGGTAGTAAACAACAGGCAGAGACAGAGGCATGACAGGGTACAGAAGTGAGGCCAGGCATACATAACAACAATAAAACAACTAGTTACACAGAAAAACGGTCACAAAAGCACAGGCAAGCAGGCAGAGGCAAACAGCACAGAGAACAGGCATGACCAGGTAGGAAGGCGGGGCATGACATACATTAGATAGGAAACACAGGGGACAAAGATATGAAAAGGGGAACAACAGAGAATGCAGCAGCATATGACAGAACAAGCAGAAGGCACAGGGGGGTGACTCCCTTGGTAGTATTATAGGGATATTAGTGTTTCTGCCCCTCATCCCTTAAACAGGTCTGTAGGATATAGGCCTACTAAATGTGAACAAGCCTACTAAATGATTTGCGGTTCCAGAATGAACTGGAGTCAGAGACTGCTGTACCAGAAATACAACCTTTATTTAACAATAATCAGACATAAGACACATTCACTAACTCCAACAATATAGACCAAAAGGAATAAATCAAAATATAAACAACCACCATTATGGGACTGATAGAGGGGTGAAAGGAGGATGTGGCGGACTGGAGAGAGTGTGGGGGAGGCTTAATTGGATCCAGGAGAGAGGTGAGTCAGGCCGGGCTCAGACTAGAGGATAATTGGGCCAATTTATCCCCGATTTGCCCCTCCTGACAATCGGCGGAGTGATCTGGACAGGACCTTGTTCGGCACTGATGTTCGGTACCGATTATCTGGTAATATGGGCGGTTTACAGATCCAATCTTAAACCTCCAGATCTGCTCGGGGACACATTGGGGCCACTCCGATAATATCAAACATGTTTGATATCTAGGATTTAAAATCAGGATGATTACGTCACTGCTTTCCGAGCGGGACCACGATAGCCAATGAGAGACAATCTACAAGGACACGGAAGTGAATGAAGAAACAACAAGCTGTTGTACGGGTGCGTTGGACAGCTGAGATGGAGGAAAGTCTTGTCAATATGTGGCAAGAACACAACTGCGTATATAACGTGTCTTCCAAGCACAGGCGCCGGATAAATGTCATAAGTGTGGGGGCCAAAAAGAGTGTATGTGTGACTGTGTATGTGTAGCGGTGTATGTGTGTATGTGTGTACTATAGCTTGTTGCACCAAAGGCTGGTGGACGCCATCATCTCCACATTTGGAGAAAATTACAAACTGTTTGACAGCAGCAAAGAATGAACCACTCTCTATTTTTGTACCAATCTGCATTAAAGTACCTTTCTCTTGGGCCAAACGATCTAGTGGTCTCCTTTTTGTCTACAATTAGCTGTGCAGCTTTACCCGTCTCTATGTCCCGACAACAACCCTCCAGGCAGTCACAGCCAGGGCTAGCCTGTTTTGGTTCAATGCCAGCGGTTTGACAGTCTCAGCGGGCACAGGGCTGCTGCTCTGGGGTTCTTCTGGCTGCCGCTGCGCTGGTCCTATGGTTGAAGGGCCAGGCTCCAACGGAGTTGTGGACGTCAGGGATGTAACATTATCAACATTGAAGTTCAGTTTTGTTTGACTGTATTTTCCTTCCTGATGCACTGGTTCTTTTGACATGTTTGCAGAAGCATATTTGCAATATTGATAGTTAAGGTTAGTTCAGCTAGTTTAACGGCTCACTGTAAACAAGGTAACACACATCACAGCATTGAACGTATTTCATTGGTTGCAATGTGATTCTGTCCTCTTTGATTGGATTAAAATGTAAATATTCTTCCCGTTTTATGTCTATGTTTTATTTTACCTAATGCGGGAATTAATGAAACGTCTTTTACCTTACGTGTTGCAATATAGGGGCATTTGAGGGGATACAGTGATTCTTTCACACTGCAAAGCATTAGTAAAGCAAGTTGCACCGGCTTCACCATGCCAGTCTACATTTTGTTTACATCTACTTGTGAGACGGTGCATTCAGGCTCCTTCTGGCACGATAATCTTAGTAACATCCTCTAGTGTGTGTGATGCACCATTATTTTCAGATTTTAGTAGTCTGTGCATGTTTGAGATTAGAGAGAAGAACATCTGTGAAGATTCTCCTCATGTGCGTGATGCAACTTGATTTCAAAATCGGTTAGGATTTTAAAACTTGTGGTGTGAGCCCAGCTTTAGTGGACTGCTTCTTTCCTGGATTCAGTACCAGCTGCAGCCAGTTGAGCCTGATTGCAGCTGGAAACGTGTGTGCGTGAGAGTGGGCACGTCAGCGTGAGAGACTCTTTGGAGACGGAGCCAGCAATGGGAGAGACAGGAGCGAGAGCGGGCCATCTCCTGCTGCGGCGTCCAGTGGAGGTCCGCGGAGGACGCGGTCGGGAGCAGCCTGTAAGGGCTGACCAGTCGGGGTTGGGGCGGGATGCCCCTGGTGTTAATAAAACGGCTGTGCTGGCCACTTAACTCTCCCCCTGCCTATGTCTCTGATGAGCTGCCACAGAGGATTATCGAGTGGGGTGACAAGACAGACACTAGGAGATGCCTTTCAATGCTATGAAGAACTAGAAGGTGGACCTTGTACCACTTAGGCCTCAACCTTGTGGGTTGTGCAGCCACATTTCCTGCAGTGTTTGCCATCTTTTATGCACATTTTTTATGATCTGCCCCAGAGTACATTTGGTGATCCATGGCAATTGTAGTGTATGCAGGAGACATCGGCCTCCCCCCCTCTTTGGGACCACAGCAACACCCAAAGACTAACACATTCCTCTCCCAGGGTCTTCCTTTGAGGCCAAGACCCCTGCTGTGCTCCTAGGGACCCAAGGAACCCCCCTTTGCAGCAAAAGGGTGATTTTGCCCGTAAAGCCGCCAAAAATAACACTTTGCAGGGTCGATTAGTCCGCTCTGGTGCCATTTGGAGATGGAACCATTGATAAGGGCGGGGGAAATGGACTCACCCTGCATTCCAAAGTGGGGGACAGACTAAGAGAACAAAGAGGTCTACAATACACTGCAAAAATATCATTTCTGTATGTTTTCTATTATATTTGAATAACACATCCTGTGGCAGATGATGTACCCTACTCCCCAATGTATTATCTTGCTTATTCAAATCACACAGCATGTTATTAAGATGTTTGGTTTACTCGCCAGGGTTTTGTGGTAAGACAGTGATGTTTGGTATCATACAGACACATTTGTTGTAAGGTGATTAAATATGTCACTTGCATCCCAAAAGGATCAAGAAAAACAATGTTTTCCAAACCTGAGCTGGAAATGCAGTTTTAGGCAAATGCTAATCACTGAGCATCAGGTTGTAAATCTGATGCATGCAAATGAGGGAAACATCTACTCTCCTGACTTGCCATAAAGCCCTCTGAGCCCTTGGCTCTCTCTCTCTCACAAAATCTCACGAACGAAGAAAGCAGGACAACTCCTGCAATGGGCGGACGGGCAAAAACTCAGGCGGAAGGACTTCAAGAAACATCAAGAAACTCAACTCCACCGTCCTGCAGCCCGTCCCGCAGCCCGTCCTGTAACTAAGTTTGAACCTGGCTCAAAGCTCTTCTCTCAGCTCAAGTACCAGACCAGCTCCAGAGTGAATCCTGCCGAGACGGCCGATTGAGTTCACTCCACCTGATCCAGAAGACTGCGAAACCATGTCAGAAGCCAGCCGCTACTCTACTCTGCTTCCTGAATGACGTGAGTCAACACATCGCCCTATCCCTCTATACCCACTGAGGTGAACTGTTGGCACGAGGACTCCGACGAACAACGGCCCCCGGACCGCACTCCACCACGGCCCGGTAACTGGTAACCAAACGGTAACCAACTTTCTTGTTGATGCACGGGTGATGCAAAGGCAGTGTTGAACTGTGAAAGTGAGGTTAGAATACTCTCTCTCTCTGTCCACTATTCTCTGTCCTTCTGTCCCAAGTCTCCCAGAAACTGTCAGCTGTCCTCCAAGCCATCTTTCGCTGTTGCCACATTGCCGCAATTAGAGGTATTACAGCTCAGGTCGTTTTGTCGGTGCAAATTTCCTTGCCATCTTTGATCCCAATATCATTTGCCACTCTTATTTGATTTATCCTCTGCCACTGTTTAACTTCCTACCTTGTTTGATATATCCTCTGCCACTGTCTATCTTGCTACCTTGTTTGTCAGTTTTACTGCCATTATCTGTTTTAGTTTAGTATACATTTATTCATTTTATTGGTGTTTTATTTACATAGTTAATAAAATCTTTGCATTTATAAAGAACTGGTTTGGTGTGTCATTGATATATCCTGCCACTGTCTATCTTGCTGCCTTGTTTGTCAGTTTTACTGCCATTATCTGTTTTAGTTTAGTATACATTTATTCATTTTATTGGTGTTTTATTTACATGGTTAATAAAATCTTTGCATTTATAAAGAACTGGCTTTGGTGTGTCATTGATATATCCTGGACATGAAGGTAGAAAATCACTGAAATCTAGAGCTCACTACTTCTGATTATTAGACTGATATCATTATAAAGAGACTATTCCAGTGTAAACTGGTGGTGCCCCGCAAGTGTTAACTAATAAGATATTAATTACTAAGAATAATTTCAATAATTGTCAATTTTCAGAATTGACCAAATAGTCTCATTCATTCGTTCATAACGAAGCTCAACACGCTACACAATTGAGGTAATCATTAGGGCATCAAAGTGGGTGGGAGGTGGGGAAAGACTGCAGGGAGGGCTGCGCCTCACACCCATTAGGGAGTATATGGATGACATGACTATGGTAACTACTACAGCACCTTATACCAAAAGGTTGCTGAATAAATGATAACATATAGTGGTCTAGGATGAAAAATCTAGCTGCGATTCCAACAGTTTTAGAGAACCCTTATGGAGTAAGAAAGATGGTTGTGGACCAAGAGTCTGTCCTAATCACAATACACCTGGTGGCATAAGTTCTGAGGTGTCTAACAGCAGCTATTGAGACTAGGTGGAAACCAACTGATCAGGTGACATGCAGGAATGAAAAGATTAGGAGGAAAGCATTTCTGGGAAGGCATATTGTAGGCAAATGGCAGCAGATTTGAGGAAATCCCACAGCATATAGTGAGCAGTAAGTTAAGGACAGGCATGCATGTGGTCAGAGACACAGTGGATAGTGTATATTTTTGAGCTTACAGTGCCATGGGGGGACACAGAAGATGAATCGTATGAAAGGAAAATGCTAAGGTATACTGAGTTATAGGTGGAGCAATGTGGCTGGAGATCAATGCTATGTCCTGTGGAGGTTGGATGCTGATGTTTTGTAGCCAAATCCATTTCAAGACTACTAGGTAAATTAGGCATTTGTGGGTGGAGCTTAAAGCAAGCAGTAAACATGTCCAAACTGGCAATGACCGCCAGTCAATTGATCTGGCAGAAAAGGAATCTGACTAGGGGCAGGCACAAACCTCTTGACTCTTTTCTGAGAAATACATGTACTGGAACATTGATTTAGCAGCTACAAATGTTACCTTGTTAGCTCTTGTTTGTTTGTAGTGGTAGTGAAGTATCTCTATACCATCAACTGAGGACTGTTTCTTTGATCTGCACTTTCCTGACAAGAATTCCTTGTCATTGCAAGCCAGGCCTTCTCATCCAACATCACTGCCTGACCTCACAAATGCTCTTTTGGCTGAATGGGCACAAATTCCCACAGACACACTCCAACAGCTTGTGGAAATCCTTCCCAGAAGAGTGGCGGCTGTTGTTGCCGCAAAGGGGGGTCCAACTCCATATTAATGCCCATGGTTGTAGAATGGGATGTCCAGCAATATAGGTGTGATGGTCAGGTGTCCACTGAGTTTTGGCCATATAGTGTATATGGTTACGTTGGCATATTGTGGCCATTGATGTGTGCAGAATTAATTGATTCTCCCTTTGCCAATGTAGCCTATCCCTATCCCACTTAACATAGGTTGAACTAGAGTTGGTGCTGTTACAAGGCTCACTAACACTAATTGCTGTTTTTTTTACCACCATTTGATATCCCCTCATATTGGTGATTCTATTGCCACCCCTTTAGACATTATATTCATTATATTCTCATGAGACCCTGTGCTTGTCATGTTATCTGACATATACTTGCTTTGTGTTCCATTTATACTGTGATTATTGTGTAGTTTAGTAATAAATATATCTTTGCATTAAAGGGTAATTCCGGGATTTTTCAACCTGGCCTCTATATCCACAAAATCGCCTATCATACCGCTAAGTAGATCCCAAAAGTTTCGGAGTTGCTCCGGTAGATCGGCTCAGCCGGCAGTTGTGAAATGGCGGCTCAAGGCTGCAATGTAATCAAGGGCATGTCAATGCAGTCAAACTATGTCCACTAAAAGTGCTTGATTTTGCTACTGATTTTGTTATTCGTGTGTCTGACAAGTGTCTGACAACATTACTGAAAGGATCACTACAGAAATAGACCTTTTTTAACCAGAACTAGACCTTTTTTTAACAACAACTCTGAACTCTGAACTCCCAACTCTGACAAAGGTGGTCTATGAAAGCAAGAGGGTTGACTTGTTGCAAGAAGAGGATTGTGTAAACAACCGTCCTTCTTCCAAGTCATCTCCTGTGGTCATTGTATTGTGAGTTCAAATCAGTCAAGATTCTGATCATATATTATCGATACTGTCTGATTTATTATTGACTATAATTGTAAACTAAGGTGGTGCACTTTTAATCATTCCAGACCTTCTAGGGAAGTCGGCATACCAACACCTTAGACCTTGGAGTAACCATTCTTGGTGTCAGGAGCATTGAGGATGGTGGCTCGCTCTGAGTGAGTTGATGGATTCTGGCCATGTTGCCTTTGCAAAGCTTGCGTAGCAGCAGTGTAGGATTGTGCATAGTGTCTACAAGCTTGTGCAGTGAGCCATGTCTCCTCCAGATTTGAGAGTTCTACATCAGGGTGTAGGATATTGAGTGCCATCTTGAGGTCAACAAAGCCCCTTTCACTGTAAAACTAGATTAAACTAGATTATGGAGTGCTGTTGCAGTACAACTCGCTGAAGATGGATTTGAGACTGAGCAAGAGGAGGTGGCGCAACACAGGCTTGTACCATCAGAGCTAAAGACTGAGGCAGAGATAATGGTTGTTGACAGGAGACAACTGACTGGTAAACTGTTAACAGAGAAGTAACCAAGGAATATCATAACATCCTATGGCATGAAGGTGTGGGCTGCTACTTATTGGGATGAGATGAGTGTTTGACAGAGACCAGGCAAGCATGCAGTATGGAGCTGTTGTCATATTCAGAGCTGTATGGTAGGAAGTCCAGAGGGGAGGACCAGATGAAACCAGTGGATCTTGGACATTGGGAAGCAAGGCTAAGGCTGGTTGAGATTTTACCACGGAATTAACTGTGATAAAGTGATAGCACCCTGCATATCCTTCAAAGGAGTCGGCTCGGTCTTGATTGTAGACTTTAGGATTGAAGACAGCTGACGCAAAGTGGGTGCTTGGCCTGCCTACTGAGCTGTGGTCGCTGCTGGGCTTTGCTGGTGCAGAAACCTTGGGTTCCGTCAGCTGCTCCTGTGACTACTATTGATACTGACACTACTACTATTACTGCTGATGGCAATGGAGTTTGACTCATCCAGGGAACAGTTGTTTTTGGGAGATGGAGAAAGTAGGGAAGTCTTCTTTCAGCACAATCCTGATCCTGACATGAAGGTGAACAGTAACTCCATTGAGGGATGATGGTTGCTGTCCTGCCATATTTGACCACCATGGGGTGCTGGCACTCCTGCAAAGACCATATAATAAACTCGGATTAGGATTGGCTAGTAAGGAGGCCAAAACATATATGAAAAAAATACAGGACTTTCAGAACTCTAATCAGAACTTTGATGAAGGTTGAATCCACTGAAGTGGGAAAGGAGAGGTGTGTAACCAGGATTTGCCGTGCACTGGCTGTGCTCTACTGTTGGGGTGCCCAATGGCAGAGTGAGTACGGTACACAGTCTGCTACTTATAAAGGCGGGGCTGGATAGCCAGTTGCATGTGGAGTGAATATGATGCCAATACAATTTACAAATGTTTTTAGAGAGTCACAAATGTGAATGAAGTTTTGTGCAAGCAATCACAATTTACGCGTGTTTTTTACGAGTCACAAATGTAAAAAAAATGTGTGCACAGCGAAAAAGTTGTGCACAGCAAGAAAGAGTTGTGCACATCTCACAAGTACAAATCCTGTCTTGTGAGTCTTGAATATGCATTTGTCAATATGCACACGTGTGGATCTCAAGTTGTGGAGACACAAAACTTCAAATGGTTTTGGCACTTCCGTGTACCATGAGGAATAAAGCCACACGTGTATGCACCAATCAAAATCAAGTTTCATCCAGAGCTCATAACCAATCAGTGAGCAGCAACGTTATGCACCACTGGAGCATAAGTGAAGGTCTACAGCGCAACTGGACGTTCGTGCAAGTATGGTGGACTGACTGATATAATATAAGATAATATAAGATAAACTTTATTGATCCCGCCGTGGGGAAATTCACGTGTTATGGCAGCTCACAACAATAGAAAACAGAATAGAATAGACAATATAGTGCAAAAAACAAGTGTGCAAACAATAGAGTGCCATAAGAAAAAGCAAAAAATAAACAAGGAGTATTAAAAAATTAAATATTAAATATTAAAAGACTGTATGCAGCTTAAATAACAAAAAGTGAGACTGTAGGCCTATAATATATTGCTATGGCTATATACATATTTACAAGGTGGTGGAGGGGGAGATGATTGACTGGTTGTTGGGGGGGGGGGGGGTATTGCACAGTTCTATATCAGGGAGGAAAGATGAGGACTAGACTGTTGAGTTGAACAGTCTAACAGCGGTGGGGATGAAGGACCTGCGGTAGCGCTCCTTCCTACACTGAGGGTGACGGAGTCTGCCGCTGAAGGAGCTGCTCAGGGCCTCCACTGTCTGATGCAGTGGGTGAGAGGTGTTGTCCCTGATGGAGATCAGCTTGGCTAACATCCTCCTCTCACCCACCTCCTCCACAGAGGGCAGTGGGCAGCCCAGGACAGAGCTGGCCCTCCTGACCAGCTTGTTCAGTCTCTTCCTGTCCCGGTCAGTGCTGCCCGCTCCCAAGCAGACCACAGCGTAGTGAATAGCAGAAGCTACCACAGAGTCATAAAAGGTCCGTAGCAGGGGCCTGCATACTCCAAAGGACCTCAGTCTCCTCAGAAGGTGGAGGCGACTTTGGCCCTTCTTGTACAGGGCGTCAGTGTTGTGTGTCCAGTCCAGTTTATTGTTGAGGTGAACACCCAGGTACTTAAAACTGTCCCCAATCTCTATGTCCAAGCCCTGGATGTTCACCGGTGTGAGGGGTGGTGCCTTCCTCCGGGGGTCAATCACCATCTCCTTCGTCTTACTGGTGTTTAAGCACAGGTGGTTACGCTCACACCAGTCCACAAAGTCCATGATGACTGACCTGTACTCCAGCTCATTCCCCTCAGACACACAGCCAACAATGGCTGAGTCGTCAGAGAACTTCTGGAGATGACAGCTGCTGGTGTTGTGGGTGAAGTCTGATGTGTAGAGGGAGGAGAGGAAGGGAGAGAGGACCGTTCCTTGGGGGGCCCCAGTGCTGCAAACTACCCCCTCCGACACACAGTTGCTGTTCATCCACTCCTGCACTCTTCATCTTCCCTCGCAGCAGCGTCGGTTGAATTGTGTTGAATGCGCTGGAGAAATCAAAAAACATGGTTCTCACAGCGCTCCCAGCACTCTCCAGGTGGGACAGTGATCGGTGCAGTAGGTAGATGATGGCGTCATCCACCCCGATGTTCTGCCTGTAGGCAAACTGCAGCGCGTCCATCGCTGTGCTCACCACAGAGCGAAGGTAGCAAATAATATGATAATATAAGATAGATAATATGGTTTAATAATTTCTACTCGGCATGAATACATTTTCATTAAATATGAACACCTCCTGCGTTTCCGCCATACACGAATATCCAGTTGCGCTGTGCATAACGTTGCTGCTGTTTGATGTCATTTCTATCATTGTCTTATATATATATAGTATATATAGATATATTTTCTTTGTTTTTCCCTTTTCTGGTTCCTCTCAAGGTTGCTTTGTCTCCCCCACAGTTTGTACATCTTTCCATCTTTAGTTCTAGTGTTTTTATCATTTGTGCAAAAACACTAAATTCAAAATCTCAAACAAACACAATACATCTTTGTGCTCAGGATGTAACACAAAAGATCAACTCTATCAGTAACATTTAATTATGGGCAAATTTCGTCCACGAAATTCATTTTCGTCACATGAAATCCCAAAACACCTTGTTTGATTTCGTCCACAAAATGCATAAGGGTGCCTAATGTTACCCCGTGGATTTCGTACACAAAATCCATTTTGTGCCAAAGCTGCCCTTCTTCCAGGTCGCAAATCATCTCCAACCCGCCTCAGGACCACCCCCCATCCCTCTGGATATATTGTTAAATTTGGCTGTTGTTTCTATTCTAAAGATAAAGTTTTACAGCATGGCGCTTCATTTCCTTTGTACATGAGGTTATTAGATTACTGTGGATGCCGACATCAGCTGTAACGCTGTGTGATCTAAAAGTGATGAACTTCGTGGCACAAAATGGATTTCGTGGACGAAATTCAGGGTGTCACATTTGGCCCATACATTTAGCACCCCATAAGGCCTTCACTGGCATTTACAGTGATATCATATAATTGCATGGAAACACTTAAAGTAATAAATAATCTGTGAGGTGGGGGGTAGGGCCTCTGAGGTGGGTAGTTGTGGAGGGGCCCAGGCCCCTGCTGTGGTTGGGGAGGTGAAGCTAGTGGGATGGAGCTGGTGGGAAGAGTCACAGAGGATGGTGTCAGGACCTTTCAAAGCGACAATAGTGCTGATTAAGGTCATTGGCTAGGCACAGGTAGAGTAGGGGGCTTTGGCTTTGAAGTTGGTGATCTGCCTAAGTCCTCTGAGAACTGCTGTTGGAGTTTCTCAGAGTACAGTCTTCGGCACAGATTGCATTGTACTATATCTCTAGTATCGGAATCTCTGTCATTAAACACAATGTGACGCATGGATAGCAGGGAGAGCTGGATAGTGCATGTTTATTCCTCTATTACCTCCAAGCCTATTCAAGGGAGTTCTGCCGGAGAAATGAGCTCCCAAACGCCTTTTGCCGTTCTGCCCAGCAGCTGCTCATTAAAATCACTATACAAAGAGAGGGTTTGCTGGTTTGTGTTTAGGCAGGTATGGCTCACTGCAAGTTGCTGATACAATGAAACACAAAAGTAAGCACAAATGCATACATACAGTGGGGGAAATAAGTATTTAACAAATGCAGCTATTCACATGAAACTTAGACAAGACATTGGTATTAACTCTATAAAACACCTGACGGCCTCAGGGTTGGCCCTATCGTGTCTGTCCTTGGGTGTGTTTTTTCCCTTGGTTCCAGGAAGTTGGTGGGTGGAGCTGAGACCTCATTAGAGATGCAACACACCTGAGCAGGCTGGGCTCAGGAGGATAAAAAAGGCCTTCAAGATCCTCTCTCGCTCTCGCTGACCCATGGCTGACTGACCGGCATTTGTTTGTATTTTGTGTTACATAGATATGTACCCATTCATGCACACACTCATCACCACTCACACAGACATTGCATACACATTGATTTGCTGACAGACATACCTCATTGTATTGTTTAGTTTCATTTACTTAATTAAAACACTAGCCTTATTTAAAGGTTATGTGTGGTCCTTTTTGTCACATACTTCTGAGCCAGGTTGTGACAAACTACACTACACAGAAATTGTAACATTCCAATCCATAAAAAAGTTATGTGCAATGAAGGGGAATGACACAGGAAAAAAGTATTGAACACATTAATTTAAAGGGTAATTCCGGGATTTTTCAACCTGGCCTCTATGTCCACAAAATCGCTTTTCATACCTTTAAGTAGATCCCAGTGTTTCTCCGGTCTATCAGCTCAACCGACAGTCGCGTAACGGCGGCTCGATGGCGGCAACGTAATCCGTAAAGGCATATTCGGCCGGTCAAAGTACGTCCACTAAAAGTGCTTGTTTTGTCACGGACGGGCTCAGATTGTTATTCGTCTGTCTGACAAGTGAGGATTCACTGTTGCAAGACGAGGATCGTGTAAACAACCGTCCTCTATCCGACAACGAGTGAATCCTCTTGCTTTCATAAAACAGCTTTGTCAAAGTTGAGAGTTCAGAGTTCAGAGTTGTTGTTAAAAAAGGTCTATGTCTGGTTAAAAACTGTCTATTTCTGTAGCGATCCTTTCGGTAATGTTGTCAGACACTTGTCAGACACATGAATAACAATCTGAGCCCGTCCGTTACGAAAACAAGCACTTTTAGTGGATGTACTTTGACCGGCCGAATATGCCTTTACGGATTACGTTGCCGCCATCGAGCCGCCGTTACGCGACTGCCGGTTGAGCCGATGGACTGGAGAAACTCAGAATCTTTTGGGATCTACTTAAAGGTATGAAAAGCGATTTTGTGGACATAGAGGCCAGGTTGAAAAATCCCGGAATTACCCTTTAATACTTGATGGAGAAGTCTTTGGTTCCAATGACAGCTTCAAGACTCTTCCTGTACGAAAAACTAATCTCTCACAGTGGTCATGTGGGAGTTTGGCCCATTCTTCAACACAATGTTTAAATCTTGAAGATTCCGGGGGGCCCACTGGTGAATCTTGATCTTCAGTTCCTTCCACAAATTTTCTATTGGATTTAAGTCTGGCGATTGACTGGGCCAGTCCAACACCTTTATTTTCTTCCTCTTGAATCAATAGAGAGTCTCCTTTGCAGTATGTTTTGGATCGTTGTAATGCTGGAAGATCCACCCGTGTCAGATCCATCCTCATCATCCTGGTGGATGGCGACAGATTCTTCTCAAGAATTTCCCAGTACATGGCCCTATTCATCTTCCCTTCGATAATTTGGATTCCACCAGTACCATGTGAAGAGAAACAGTCCCATACCATGATGTTTCCACCTCCGAACTTCACTGTAGGTATGGTATTTTTGGGATCATATGCAGAGCCATTTCTCCTCCAAACATGGCGCGTCGTATTGTTGCTGAAAAGTTAGATTTTTGTCTTGTCTGACGAGACTACATTCTCCCAGTAATCTACAGGCTTCTCCAAATGTTCTGTAGCAAACTTCACTCAAACGAGCTTCAACATGCCTTCCAGGGTGATCGCGAATGGAGACCGTGGCGGTGGAGTGCATTGCCTATTGTTTTTTTTGTGACAACTGTACCTGCTGCTTCCAGGTCTTTCTGGAGCTCTGCTCGAGTGGTCCTTGGCTCTTGGGCTACTCTTCTGACTAACTTTCTGACTGCCCCGTCAGAAGTCTTGCGAGGAGCTCCTGTGCATGCCTGGTTGATGCACGCGGGTGGATCTTCCAGCAGGACAACAATACAAAACATACTGCAAAGGAGACTCTCAATTGGTTGTTAATTAATAATTAATTATTTGGGTAATTGCAGTATTATTGTGACCAGTGGTGACACAGGCAAGAAGATTAGGAATTTTGTGAAGCCAGCTATAACAAACATACCCTAACTATATTGAACTTGGCCCCAGGTAGCCAGCCTGACAGATATACCGAGAAAGCCACAGCCTGCTCGGTCTCACAGTGAGTTTGTCACATCCTGCCACCCCTACCCCCAGGCTCTTGAGAGGGAGCAGGTGTGAGTAGGCAAGAGCCCATGCCGAGACAAGACTACTGGATCACTCATACGCATGAAAGCACACTCACACAGACGCATGCACACAAAATACACATGCACACACACACTCACACACACAGTGTGTGCTGTTGGAGTTTCTCAGAGTACAGTCATTGCTAATTGTGTACTTTGCCACAACAAATATTTCTGGTCTCACTAGTCTCAGTTTGTTTAGGGGTATGGGAGCTGGGACCTGTTCCAAGAAGCAGGTTCAGCAAACTCTGAGTCTAACCCTGCACTCTGAGTTGATTAATTCCGAAATGGCCAAGTCTGAGTTTTCGGTTCCAGAACGGCTGATTTGAGTTAGTTCAATCAACTTTGAGTATGTTCACCTTGAGTTAAGCGCGTGCACGACGACAATACAAGGCCATCATCAATGGAGGTCCGATACTACGATTCACCATGACAACCAGCAAGCAGAAGGGTCATAAAGGAGAGGGAATTGGTGTGGGAGAGAATCGCTGCCTGAGTCAATGCGTACGTTTGAATGCAGTAGTGTATTCATTTAACGTTTAACCACACTTTCTTATAATATTACCTACATGTGAGAAAGTGGTGGAATAGTATTGGAAAAAAAATCTTTTCATTTAGGTGCAATCCCATGGGCGCAAAGTGCACTTGGCAGCAGCTGAAAATGAAATATAAAAACATTACAATAGTCATTTAGCAGACGCTTTCAACCAAAGCGACATACAAAGGTGACAGTTGACTATGTGGGGATCGAACCCACAACCCTGAAACTGAGAGTCTAATGCTCTACTAACTGAGTTGTCTGAGCCAGAGATTCTTCAAGTGGTGTACTTGGGGCGGCAAATTGGAAAGGCAGATCTAGAAATGTAATTATTCAAACATAAGTTAGAGGTGGGTGCATGGTCACAGGTGAGATGTGTTGTTCGAACAATATAGAAATACTAACTGTTGCTTTTGTATATGTAGGAAATAAAGAAGACCAAATGAAAGGTGTCTTTATTTGACTGCTCGGGGTGGTGGTAGCGTAATCCGTGAACTGTAAATGGCATATTATATCTTGGACAGCACTTCCATCCTGGACATAGAACATCTAATCGGGGTCTCAAAGTCCTCTCCCGACGTTAGGCTATGCAAATTACTTCCACCTGAATATCGATCGGGTTACCGAGGAAAGGACACGCCATGTTCGACAGCTGCTTCAGGTTCAGCAGAGGGAGGAGACAGGGAGAAAGTCAGGGTTTGTTCAAGAAAACCTGCCAGCGAGCAGACTCAGGTTCACAGAGTCAGTTATCATGGTAATTGACTCAGAGTTTGAGTTACCTTTCTTTCTGGAATGGAAAACCCAGAGTTTCCCTCATCTCAGGGTTAACAAACTCAGAGTTTTCACTAAACCCACCTCTTGGAACAGGCCCCTGCTGCCAGTCCAGTGACATCAAAGTTCTGGTGACATTGTTGACAAGTGATTGCTGGGAAATGATCACTTGCGCTTATCACCAAAGATGTTGCCAACATAAAACTGTGGATTATCACTTTAAAATGGTTATACACAGAACAATCACTACAATACGGTATATTGTTGTGAATATTTCAATGATATTGCCATGGCCTAACTTACATACACAGTGAAAACCTATCTTCTGCACAGATTGCATTGTACTATATCTCTAGTATAGGAATCTCTGTCATTAAACACAATGTGACGCATGGATAGCAGGGAGAGCTGTGGAAGGTGGATAGTGCATGTTTATTCCTCTGTTACCTCCAAGCCTATTCAAGGGAGCTCTGCCGGAGAAATGAGCTCCCGAAGGCCTTTGCCGTTCTGCCCAGCAGCTGCTCATTAAAATCACTATACAAAGAGAGGGTTTTCTGGTTTGTGTTTAGGCAGGTGTGGCTGTCACACTCAATATGCAAGTTGCTGATACATTGAAACACAAAAGTAAGCACAAATGCATACATACATACCAAAAAAGGGTGTCTCTGACATCAGGTGTTGTATGCTGATCTGGGTGTAGTGTAATTATTTTATAGCTCCATTATCAGAGTAATTGCAGTATTATTGTGAAGATTAGGAATTATTTGGCATACAGTAGAACATTGTTGTGTATTCCAACTACTTTGGAATACACAGCAATTGTGTAAAGCAGCCTGCTTGGTCTCACAGTGGTTTGCCACATCCTGCCACCCCTACCCCCAGGCTCTTGTGAGGGAGCAGGTGTGAGTAGGCAAGAGCCCATGCCGAGACAAGACTACTGGATCACTCAAATGCACGAAAGCACACGCACACAGACACATGCACACAAAATACACATGCACATGCACACACACACACTAACACACACAGTGTGAGAGAACATTCTTGGAGATGTGACCTTTATCACAGGTTCCCAAAGGCACTGCTAGTGTTGCTGCTTCATTATACTGAAGCAGCCAATACACTAGTAGGCTCTATTAAGCCATGCAGTGATGCCAGTGAAAGGGATTTGATAATCTAATATTAGTTAACTGTAACTCACACAAATCAAATCAAAGTTATATATAAGGAGCTTTTCACCAAACATGTATGTCACAAAGTGCTGTACAGAGACATACAATCACAACTTTATCGTATGAGGCACAGACTTATGTGTCTGTGTCTGTGGCTGATAGCTCTGGGGTGGCGCATGGACAATAAAGTAACTGTAAGTAATAAACTCCAACAATAGTTATACTAATTTATTCCTATATAACTAATTGATATGATGGATATCCACTCATATCCACTCATACGCCTCATCAAGCACAACACTGAAATAAGTTGACCCCATTTCACAATGGCTTAATGGACTACCACCACAATTACAATCATGGCATACAACAAATAAGCCCTCACCAAAACAAATGTTTGATACATTAAAATAATACATGACATCTTCACCATGAAAGCTGTAAATATTTTGAAACATACAAACAAACAAAAAAATACAAACTCCAGGCAAAACATTAAGAAAATATCATGTAGTGATAATGCATCTCAGAAATCTCCACAACATGCTGACACACACTCATATGCTATACACTCTTACATGCACTGTAACCTTTCAACTTTTGGCATGGGTAATCCACACCAGAAAACACCTCCCATGACATTGCCAGCCCCTAGATTTACGAAAGAAACGGATGATTTATTAATACATTAGAGTAATTACGAGGTAAAAAAATCAATTATCAGATATCTGATACAGGGGTGAGAGTTATTCCAGAATGCTCTCTCCGGAGACAGTGTACATTTCAGCAAGTCAGAAATGTAATTAGCCCTTAGCCCCAGGCAGGCTGCGTTTAGGCTGACCTCCTCCTCAAAATTCCTGCATGGGCGTCACTGATACTAGACCTGGTATTCAACCAGACTAATGCACAGAGATGGAAATAGCTGATTCAGAGTATAGGCAGAAAGAAACTGTTTTGGGATTTATTGCGTTTTGTAACAGTGCAAGTTTGCTGTGTTGAAGCCAGGTTGCGGCTTGAGCTACTGGTTAAAATTGTCTGTAGGAACACTGAATGTTCCTCTCCAGGAGGAATCAAAAACTCAGCCAGGCCAATTTGTTCTGTGCTGACCTCGGCCCACATACTGACTGTTGTTACTGTGTAGGAGTGCTGAGAAGAACTGTCTGGCCTAGAGGTAGAGGCTGACCAATAACCAAATGGTTGTTGATTCAACCCCCTGCACCACCAGGAGGGTGTGTTGCACCTGTCAGATGGATCAGGAGTGACTGAACAATGGCTGGTATTGCTGTCTACTGGGTCCACCCACACAAACGTTCCTTTGACTGCTCCAGGGACTCTGCATCTGATTTTGCACTCTGACCTCTCTGAAAAAAATGAGTGTTGGGGGCTGTGTGTGTCCAGGAAAGATATGTGGGAAAAATATTACAATTACTCCAATTACAATTACTAAACAGGAAGTAGAGTAATCTATGTCGTCTTCAAAATAGGGCATCAAACCAGAATTTTGCACTAGGAGTATGAAATTCTGTTATTTTTGCTGTATAAGAATTAGATCTTCGAGAGACTCTTCAAAGACCATCTTGGCTGTTTCATCTCACCCATGCAATTTGGCTACATCTGTCTTGCACTGTCCCTTTGCAGTGTATGTGAGTTATTGTCCTATGTACTGTGCTACAATGTAAATTGGCAAAATGCCTCTGCACGAATGCAACCAAAACAAATTCCTTTATGTTTACTGAGCTAGGTGAATAAAGGGACAAAGATTCTGATTGCAGCAATAGGCCGTGAGCCAGTGGCTGGGATTTTTAGGCCATTGTAGAGTAAAATTACCCCCATTATCCAGAATTGGAGGAAGCGATACCAGAAATTAGATGAAAATGGATGTTAAATAGACAAATACACAACTGGTGCCTGTGTGTCAAGTGTCATTCATGTAAGCAATGACTATAACTCCTCTCAACCATTGCGATACTGATCAAACCAAATCAAAAGCACACACTTGATATGGATGGACAGTATTCCTACCAGAGATGTGAATTTAACCAATGTCTCCAGCTCCATTACACACACAATCCTCATGTTTTGCTCCTGTTTAACACGCAAGATAATGTACAAGGTTGCCTGGAATGTAACAATTATGAGTCCGTCTCTGCCCAAATGCTGCAATGGATGAGTCAAGGATGCTGGAAGCTCAGAGAGAAGCCTTGCTTTGTCATCCAAATTAGCACAAGTACAAAGGCTGCCTAGGGTTCCTCTTCCTCCTCCTCATAGATTTAAGCTCATACCATAGACATGACTCAAACTAATACATTTTAAAGACTTTATTTATTTATATTGTACATTAAATTCACATACAAAATGCATTGTCTCAACCACACAGCCCAGAGACAGACGTCTTGTTTGACGTTTTTGTAGATATGCTTGCAGTTTGAAAGCCTCTAAATAATTTCATCCACCACCCACCACCCACCCCCTCCACATATGTATGCGTGATGTGTGTGTGTGCTGTAATAGATAAAAGCTAATGTGTCATAATATTCATTTTTCCAGACAAATGCTAATTATTCCTATATATAGTGATCTCTTTTCAACTACATGAGCAGCAATAAAAGGTCCACTTGTTTGCAGGAAACTGCAGCTTTGCTTACTTGCTATCACGAGTTCAGATATTTGGCTTATTTTTGACACCACATTTAGCAGTGTCAGGCCTCAACAGTAGCCCGTTTGTCTCCCATACACGTGCTTTCCCATGCACATGGCTTCTAATTTCCTTAATTCAAAGAGGGTGAGTGTATAAAAACTGATGTTAGACTTGACCTCTTTAACTTCCCGAGGCATTAGATTTTCTAGGTCTTTCATGGCCTAAAGCGTGTCCATTACAGTCTTCTATCCAGCCGCATCCTGCCCCGCGTGACAGCACTAGGTTATGTCCAAAATATATGAACAATATTGAGGTCTCTGTGGATTGCCCCAAGGCAGAGACCCGGCAATGGGCTAGTGCAGTTTCAAAGCTGAGCAATTATCCCGGGCTCAGCTGGACAAATCGATTCCTGCAGTCTTTTTAAATGCTCCTGGACAATTACAAAAGCAATGCATACTCTGCCTACGGCTTACCCTTCCATCCCGACACAAGCACGTCTAGGCTTAGAGTGCTGTTTGTTTGTTTTTTGCCCCCCCCCCCCCCCAATAAAATACTCCGATAATTACTGAGGAGCTGGACCCCTCCCTCCCGTTACTTCGCATCACACTCCACGTGATCATAACCAAGCTAGAAACCAGCTGCTGGGGGAAGAGAAAGAGAGAGAGACAGAGAAATAGACAGAGACAGAGAGAGAGAGCGAGAGCGAGAGCGAGAGCGAGAGCGAGCGAGAGGAGAGCTAAACACTAACCCATCGCGCCTCTGAACGCACCGCACACAATACGCTAACGGGAGGACCGCTCACTTTGTCAGGAGAGCGGCCCATTGCATCCGTGGAAATTACAAAATCGCCGTCGTCTCCAAAGCCTGTCGCGGGATATTAACATTATTTTACAGTTTTTTTAATTGTCCCTTCTGTTTCATCGTTTTTTCTTCTCCTCATCCTTGAGCATCCTCCCCCATACAAGCCTGCTTGCCTTCCCGTGTTCTCTCGCTACCTGGCTAACTTTTCCATCCGACTCCATCACACATACCCTCCTCCATCGCTCCTCAATCCTTGGCACTTGGGTCCTGTGTCTTCATATTGCAGCAGCCTCTCTTGGATCGGGCGGAACCCATTTGACCAATCTACACGGGGCACTTCATGGGGCGCACAATCTCGCTCGGAAAATGGTCTGCTCTTGGTCTCTAGGCGCCCCGCTGAACCTACCGGGACTGGAGTTGTTGGTGCGCTTTTCCGTCTTTTTACCACCTCGCCTGTGCTGTCGGGGCCAGTGAGATATGGGTCGTTTGGTGGCGGCGGAAGCACCACTCCAGGAGCACCGACGTCTGCACCAGTGGAGCCGGACAGTGGGAGGCTGGGTCTGGATCACGCTCGTCTCGTTTCTCGCCACTTTACCTGTGGAGCAGCTGCGCGCCTTCCCGTCTTCCCTCAGCGACTGCCAGACGCCTACCGGATGGAACTGCTCCGGTGAGTCTCAACAGGCAGAGATGCAGTCCCCCTGGGTCCAAACATTTGCTGCTTCATCCCAATGTGAATCTATTGCACAAATAAACATGCAATTAAATAACCACGATGGTCCCGACACATGCCGTGGAGAGAAAAATCAGAGGACCAAATTAAACTAAAGTTTAAAATAATCCACATAACAGACACCCTATTTATACATTGGTTTGCTTTTCGCAATGGTGCTGTGGAGCATTTAGGCTGCAGTTAACTGGAGACTGCATAGCTATACAGTGAGAGGATGCAGAGTCTGGGGTTGCCTGGGCTGCCTAAACCCATAGCCTGCTTGGGTTTGTCTTAGAGGATGACAATTACGCAGGAAGCGCAGATCGTGTTTGAATGAGCCCTTGGCAGGCAAGGGATCATTCAATTCAATTCAACACTGAGTGAAGACGATAAGGATTGTTGAATTAAATGGAAAATATGAGGGTCTTAGCATTGAATAGTTGTTGATATAATGTCCCTGGAACATAACCTATGTTATAAACTTCAATAGTAGCCTAACACCAACGCTGTAATTCCAATCCTGGAGACAGTCTCACTCAGACCTTGTGGGTATAGCCGTTTTAAATTAAGTCTAAATAATTTGACCCGGTCGCTGTGAAACTTGGAAGTAAAGGGTGTCGCTAAGCTCTTTCAGGCTTGACCGCCTAGGTATTTCACCTACTGTATAGATAATAGCATAAAATGGGCAATTAATCCGCTCAGATGTATAGGTTATATTGCCTTTCTCAGTCCTTATACAATCATTATTTTACTGTTACAGTAGTGGGCTGTACTGGAATTGGAACTGGAATACGTGTGTAGACAATGACATAAATTCAGATTTTATTTTCTTGGCATTATTCCGCATGTCGATTGTTTGTATTTAGTGTTACCTTGAATATAAAATGCAGCCGGTTCATTTATAGGTCACTACACAGTAAACTTGTTTTCCGTATTCGGTGCCAAAGCGATAAAAAGGAGCGGACCAAGCTGTAAAGCACAGTCGTGCGCCTCGCCTCTCTTTGTAAATCAGCCGACTGTGCCGCCATTTATTTCCCTTGTCGCTTGCCCATGTCTGAAACCTTAAAATAGCTCCAAGCCGATTCCACACACACTCCTGGACACTAGGGGTATTTATATTATTGCACAATAACAGCGACACATATAATTTTAGGAAAGCTACTATACAAATATCACAGCATGCCTAGTCCCTACAAGAGTGAAATGTTAAAGGGATATTATAGTGAGAGATAAAAAATAAAAAAATACGAGAAAGTAAGGTCACTGTAAACTGACTATTGACATCAGTGACACACTATATGAGACTTTAGGAATATTATAGGAATGTTTTGTGAGTTTCTGTTAGGTTAATCTTCCACATTTGGTTATTTAGACGAACTTTTAAAAGTAATTGGATTAAGAGTTTATTTCTGACAAAAGAAAATAATACCATATGATAATGGAGCTATGGAGCTATTGAAAACAATCATCAGTCATTATCTATTTTAATCCACATTTTTTCTATGATTCACATGCATTTGTGGACACTTATCACACACATTTGAGTATACTGTAGATAGGCTGCCATTGTTCAGATTCTCAATTTGCAAAATTTCTAAACCCTATTATATATATTGTTGTTGTCAGGGTATTTGTTAAAACAGGAAACAGGAGGATGATGATGTTGTGGTGCTCTTGGTGGTCGTGGTTCTGCTGCTGGTGATGATGAAGGTGATGATTTGCTTCTAATAACTGATAATGGTAGACACCCTCTCCAAATACACGTTTCACCACATCCCCACACCCGACAAACTCACATATTATTTGCAGTTCAGCGAAGGCTTTGAGGGCTTTTATCCAACACGCCTTACAAGTACCGTGAATGCACAGGGACACACACACACACACACACACACACACACACACACACACACACACACACACATGAATTAGAATGCAACAGTGGCATGTGGAACACCCTGACCAAGATAAAGCCCTTTAAATAATGGAAAATCTGAACTTTGAGAGAGTGATTGCAATGGACTTCATCCACTTCTTCACTTTAATGTCAACACTAATGATGACAGTGTTCAATGCAGGGTTAATGCTGAAGGTTGAAATACAGTTAATACTCAGTACTAAGAAATTCAATGAATAGTCAGTTACCCAAATGATGAAAATGCTGTACCAGTCTCAGTACAGTAAGTTTTAATAACTTCCGGGCTTGTTTGCCGATTCAATACCACAGAATAAAATAGAAGAAAGGAGCTTGGTCTCACAAAGATTGGCATTCAGTTTGGTTTGCTGCTGTCGACAAAAATGAAGCACACATTTCTTTCCTGCCGCTGGCTTATGAAGGCATCATAGTGACAGATCTTGAGACCAAATTCATCTTTGTTCAGCGGTTAGTGAATGGAGCATAGATGATCTTAGTGTCAATAGTCTGATTGACTATTCCAGCAGATTTTTTAGCAGCCCTAATGTTGTTTTTATTGGGTGAGATGCATGTTAAAAGCTGCACTAGGAAATATTTTTATGTAGCAAGCATGTCATTTTTGAAAAAACTGTGACCAGATAGGTGGACCCCTGCATGAAATTCTGCTGCCTTACCAAGTGAGCTAAAGTGTGGCCAGTGTGGCTACTGGAGACGTCTGTATCCTGTGGCTCTATATGTGCAGTGGGTTTTTTATTTTTGGGACTGAGCAACCGACCAATGGATAGAGTAACTTATACTAGCTGCTGGTCACAGCTGATAATGTTGGACCAAGGGAAAAGAGCATCGGTAAACGGTTTGCGGGACTTTGAATCCCCTTCAGCCAAGCAAATATGCCAATAGACCACACAGTGTTACAGATGTCTGCATCCACAGCAATGTAATCAAGGGTGTCGATTTCAATCTAAAAGTGGTAGGGACATTTAAGGCAGGGAGTATGGGGGGTCATGCAATTTTGTGCATTTTTACATTATTTGGTATGACTGGTGGTACCTCTAGTATTGACTAGAGGTATTGACTCATTTTACTGCCAGACCCCTATTTCTAATGGTGTTTTTATCATTATTTACCTGCAAAAACAAATTAGGCCATATGACAAATACTCTGATAGCTTGGCAGGTATTGTGATGAACTTATTACCCCCAAATAGATTAATAATACAAATAATACTCTTATTAACTTGAAATGGCAGACTTCATTGAACCCCTAGATAGCAGCATATAGTATTGCTGCAGTTTTATTGTGACCCTGTATGCATGATTTATTTTCAATCTTGCACCATCCAAGATTAGGCTACATCATCATTTATGTATACAAATCCATATTTGCTCAAAGACTGATTGGATTATTACTGCAGTAGAAGCACAGCACACCCTCCACATCTGGGCTATAGTGAAGCCATGCAATATGCAAATCCCCTAGTATTCCTGTAAATCTCATCAAGTGGAGTGAATTACCAGTAGTCTGGAGAGAATTGCCCACCTGCCTCCAAGATTGGTCAGTGCAGAGGTCAAAAAGTACTACTCTTGCATGTAGGCCCACGCCTCTGACAGAAAATGATGGCTGAAAACTGAGTTTGAATTATGTGAAAAGGCAGTGCCAGTGAGCTCTGTTCAAAAAGGGATCACAAGTTGCTAAGCTTTAAACACTTTCCGTGACCCAAGTTCCCCATTCTGTTTCCACCCGAAATGACTATAGATTGCTTGTGAAAACATGAATGATTGGGCTTCTTTGAAACTTGAAATAACAAGGGCTTAACTACCCCTTTTTGCATAAGAAATGATTGAAAACATGTTGCAAAATTATAGGAAAAATTCCTGAGGTATGAGAGGAAGTCAAGGAAGGATTTCTCACGACTTTGGTTGCTTTGCCTTCATTTTTAATTTAGTCTACTTAATTATTGATCAGAATAACGCTTGAAAACAGGGAAGGACTCCTAGTTCTTAGTGCTGTGAAATTCCAGGTAGCTAGGAGGAGATGCATTTGGCTGACAAGCTCTCTCCTTTAGATGAGTAAGTGCTTCGCTTGCCATCTTAATCGTTGGCATATAAACATTACCTTTTCAATATTTGATGTTTACCAGCTTGTTTTCGTTAATTATTCAGTTCATTGTAATCTTCTCCTGGAACAGCAGGGTGGAAGCAGGAAGTACAAGTATTCCTGGCCTCTGACACAGCTCACCATGGGCTACGCAGAAATCTATCTCAGCAGGACTTTTTTTTTTCATTTATGTGCACATAGATAAAAAGAAATGCAGTAATCACAAAGGATTAGAGGACAAACAGACATAAGTGGGAACATACCTCAAAACAAACAAGAAGGACAGTAAATTGTAAAAGCACAGAGTATCACATTTTAGACTTAAATCATGAATAACATATTGACGATTTGTACCTTCTCTCCCTGGCTAGTGTTTCCTTCACTACAATTTCTTAATCATATTTGATTGTTTTCCCCACAAGAATATTTGCTTCATACAGTGTCAGGATGCTTTGACTTTCATCCTTGCTGTCTTTACGATTAGTCGATTGTAATGTTGGTGATGTAGGAATTTAAGCCTATTCCTCTCATTCTACTCATTGTTAGTCGCCAGAGATCAAGAGCATGTCGAAAATGTAAACGTAAAGGCCCAAATCTAAGATGAAGGTATTTCATTTTTAACATGCATGTCAAAGCAGGAGTGCTAGTGCTATTTCATATATTTGCATGAATTGAACAAAGGTTCCTGGTATTTAGTGAGGCTGCTTTGATATACTTCCAAAACTTGTTTACCGCAAAAAGATTACGATCCCAGATACTGATAATAGTTGATTTATATCTATGGGTGATTATATCTTTGCACCTTTAATATGCAACTCTTAGAGATATTGATTGTCATAGAGGTGCTGTTTTGACATGATTTGAAGTTTTGGCCCTCTTAGGACATTACAGTGTTGAAACTGTAGAGTTTCTTTTTGAAGTAAAGTTTTGTGTATTGTTGCATACATTTACATTTGCTTTGCTATGGTCTTTATACACATTCTATAGCTCTTAGAACTGAGATTCTTCTCAGAAATGGATCACAGTTTTTGAGGCCTACAACAATGACAGACAATACTTCACATTTTGCAGGTGTGCAGATTTTTTTTGTTAAATGTGATTACAGCCAGCTAACTACTATGGGTGTGTAGTGGTGGCACAATTTGTTTCTACATCTGGATCTGCTCAACCACGAAAATTATTTGGATGTGGATAAACCTGGAAGTGGGTGTGGTCAAAACACAAATATTACAGGAACTACTGAAGAAAAAGATCTTCTGGTATTGTTAAGCACCCTACAAGGCAATATAATATTATGTGGCTGCCAGACTTAAAGATTAAAAGATTTGTGGCTGTCTAAAAGTATGTTGGAGTTTGTCAGATTGCATAAAAATTCAGCTTAAAGGGGGATAAAGGGATAATTCAGCTTTACCATACTATGTGGTGTGGTGTTCTCATCACTTGTGGCTGGACCACTGCAGAAAGAGATGTGGTATTGGTAGCCTTGTAGGAAGCTGCTGCCTGGCGAGTCTTACTGAGGAAACAAAAGTCTCCCCAGCTATGCTGCACAGAACACACTTAGGGGCGGATCTACTAAGATCCCAAATAAAGGGTACTAATTTGCGTGTGCATTCTAAAAGTTTGCGCGTGTGGTTGATGGACGTTTTGCGGGTGATTTACTAAGAATGATTGCGTAAATGACAACAGGTGCAAACGTGGTGGAGACAGCAGTATTTAAATGAGGGTTTTGCGTGTTTAATGTTTTGCACCATGGAGAGTTTGGATGGGCAACAGAACCGCAAGCGCAAAATGAAATTTGAGCCTATAGAATTAGAGGTGTTAGTGGAAGAGGCAAATAAACATTTGGATGAGCTACAGCAAAAAAATCTGAATATGACAAAAAAGAACACTATTTGGGAGATCATCTGTGAGAAAGTAAATGCCGTTGGTAAAACAAGAAGAACAACGGATGAAATTAAGAGAAGATGGCAAGATATAAGACGAAGAACAAAAGAAAAATTGGCTTATAATAAAACCTCAGCAAAGAAAACAGGTGGGGGCACGGTGGAAGAGATGCCTCTAACTAACATTGAGCAACAAGTGCAGTTCAAGTGCAGTTTCTGTCTCCTTCTCGCTACAATAACGGCAGTCATTTGTGCACAATTACGCATGCAGGGCGTTTGCACCTTCCCTTGAAACGTATTAAATACAGACGCAGTCTCCATCAACGAAATTGCGTTCAGGTTTGATAGATCACAGTGTGTGTGCTACATTAATCTATTTACATTTTCTCCTCCCAGTATTTTGCTAAATAGCGTGTAAACGCCCCATCTTGCATATTCATTGAGGCAAAAGTACTAACTGGATAAGGCGTGTTATTTTGCACATTTGCAAGACGCAGTCCTCAGTGCGCACTGTTAGTAGATCAGTTTGTACATTTATTTGTGCGTGCTATGAGTTTGCACACATTTTTACACACGCAAACCTTTAGTAGATCCGGCCCTTAGTCCTCATATCAATATTCCTCATGAGATACTAAAACTGTATTGATCAAATACAACATTTTACCAACATTTTACCCTTTTGCACTCAGATTATAGAATTCAAATAACTGCCACCAAAGTTGTGATGTAATGCCATTTGTTAGAAAAGTTTATTGCATTCCCCAAGCCATTAACTGACAAGTTAGAAAAATTACCTCTTCAACCTCTTAAGGTGTAACCCATGAGTCACATTTGACACCAGCACTGTAGATCCATAGTTATGGTTACTGGTAAGCAATCACGGTGCCATGTTGGACATTTAACTAACTTAAACCTAAATCAATATATTGTTTGCCCTATGTTGGCCCCAATATTCAGAAAAGGGATAATCTTTTATTCTACATATTCTACACATTCTACATTATTCTACATCTACATTTATTCTAATGTTCTTTACAGTTGTTTTATGCAGACGCATCACATACGCAACAAGTCAATATCTCACTTTCCTATGCAAACAGTGTAATCAGATAGACAGAGGTAACAAAGAAAACATAATTTCTGTTGTTGTGACTGTATTGGACACATTCCACATTCTTTCTTTTTCATTTATTTTATTAGGAAACTTTTTAGTTGAAAAGTGCTAAAAATACTGCCTTGATTAAAAAAAATAAAAACATTTATTGACTCATTGACTCACCAAAAGGAGCTTTCCATCTTACAAAGTGTCTACCAAGTGGATTGGAAAAAAACATTTTTTTGTCTATTCTCGTTATGCACTAGCCAGTAGTATGGTTGTCACCAATGCCTCTCTCCACAGAGTATCATCAACTGTCACCAGTATCAGTGTCATTTGCCCTGTTGCCAATTTTCTATGGCTTTCCAGATGGCCCATAGAACCATTTTTGGGCTAAGTGCTTTGTTCAATCCATACAATCCAAGTGTCCGAACCTCTTATGCCACTGCCCCTGGCTCTATTTTTGTATGTTTGCACAGAGATCCTGCACTTTCTGCTCAGTCAATGACACAAGCAAATAGCAGCTTCGTTATAGCATGGGACTTTTTTCAAAGGGCTGTACAAATAAACTTGACTTAATTCTGTTTCTAGGGACTATTATTAGCTGATAGCTTTTTCCATGTCAATGAAGGCTTTTAGGGTTGGACATGGTGCTGGGTTATTAGGTGCTGGTGCCAAGTGGTATTCATAAGAATAATAAATCTATGCATCAAAAGATAATGTGGATTATTGTGACATTATTATTACACCTTCTTGAGGTGTCGTGGGCCCAACTCAATGAAACATAAGTGAAGTAAGGTGCTCACTTGATAACCCCAATGATGTGGCACATAGTGCTATTGGCTGGAGTAGGCAGCGAATGGTGCCACCTGACAAATTGGGCTTCTATAATTGTTTGCCCTGGAGTATGGTACAACAGATAGTAACATCTTTTCCTGTGTATTGATGAATGATAAATCTTGCTTGTTGATAGTTTCCACCAGGGTAAAAGACAAAATTTCTATGCTTGTTTCGGGTTTGATTGGGCCTTTTATGTGAGTACAGTACTTCTTAGGTTTTGGATCAATAGCGCATGGATCACCCCTTGAGATCCTGTTTTGACATGCTAACCTCTGCATGGAACTTGCAAAATAATTTAGAACTGAAGCAGCTGCTCTTTTCTTGGTGAGCTGAAAAGTATGATGAAGATTATGAAGTGTGTATTTAGGCTGAGCCTGCTGGTCTACTAATAGAGTACTGCCTTTTGAGCACTCGTATAGTGAAATGTGAAATTCACTTACCTTTCAAGTGATTTCGATTGTGTTTTTGCTTATGCATTTTGGTTGTTGTATGTTATTTTATGGCAAATTTTGTTTTTCCATTGATGTTGCTTTCTTGGCCAGGTTTAACTTGTGATAAAAGATGGACAGCACAACAGGGTGGTGTAGTGAGTAGGAAGAGTGCACTTGAGCAAGTATCCACACTGCTCAAGTGTCTTTGAGCAAGACAGTGACTACCTACCAGCTTCAGGGGTGCTATTATATAGCTGAACCTGAGTTCTGCCCTCCCTGTGGAGGGGGGCAAGCGAAAAGATAATTTTCCTATGGTTAAACTATCAGTAAATTATCACATTAAGTTTGTAAGGTACCGCTCCGTAGCATCTGGAAGAACAGATGCATTATTCCAAGGTGTTGATTTAAATGATTTGATTATCTGCTTCAGACTGCTTAGCATGCATTGCATGGTTTCTAGTCAAATCAAATGATCTATCAAGCATTTGTTGCTGTTGGCCACAGCATGATTTACAGAACTCCAAAACAAGAAAACAAACACATTAAAAGGTAAAATATGAGGCCAGAGCTTGTGTGGTGTGTGTGTGTGCATCTTTCTGTCTGTTTAAGTGTGTGTAGGTGTGCATGAAGGCCTGTATGTGTTTGCACCTGTGTGGACGAGATATAGGAATCTATAAATCTATTTGCGAGGTAGAATCAGTTGAACATAGTTTATGTTATGGACTTTTGACTCATTTTTGATCTTCATCCTCAGCATCACTCAAATTTTAATTTTACCAGTCCTTCTGTACTTATTGGCCTTACTTTACACTTCAATAAACTTGCTAAACAACTGCTAAGCCCCAAAGCTTTATTAAGCTTTATTAAGCTTTTTTCTGAGCTAAATCATGTCAGTACAGCACATGTAGCTAGTAGTCAGTTTGTTTCTAGGTATATGTTGACTGTAAATATAAAGTGTAAATGTTCTACCAAAGTGAAATGTTTTATTAAAGGGTAATTCCGGGATTTTTCAACCCAGTCTCTATGTCCACAAAATCGCCTAGCTTACTGCGTAATAGATCCCCGAAGTTTGGGAGCTGCTCCGGTCCATCGGCTCAACCGGCAGTCGCGTAACGGCGGCTCAATGGCGGTAACGTAATCCGTAAGGGCAAATTCGGCCGGTCAAAATACGTATTCACTCGTTGTCGAATAGAGGACGGTTGTTTACACAATCCCCGTCTTGCAAGAGTGAATCCTCTTGCTTTCATTAAACAGCTTTGTCAGAGTTGAGCGTTCAGAGTTCAGAGTTGTTGTTAAAAAAAGGTCTATTTCTGGTTAAAAACGGTCTATTTCTGTAGCGATCCTTTCGGCAATGTTGTCAGACACTTGTCAGACACACGAATAACAATCTGAGCCTGTCAGTGGCAAAAACAAGCACTTTTAGTGGACGTACTTTGACCGGCCGAATTTGCCCTTACGGATTACGTTACCGCCATTGAGCCGCCGTTACGCGACTGCCGGTTGAGCCGATGGACCGGAGCAGCTCCCAAACTTCGGGGATCTATTATGCGGTAAGCTAGGCGATTTTGTGGACATAGAGACCGGGTTGAAAAATCCCGGAATCACCCTTTAAGGAAGGTGCCTACTTGATAACCCCAATGATGTGCCACATAGTGCTATTGGCTGGAGTAGGTAGTTAGCAAATGGTACTTCTGACTTCCCTGTGTAGGGTGGCAAGCAAAAACATAATTGTCTTATGGTTAAACTATCCGTAAACTATCATCATTTAAAATTAAATTAAAAAGGAAGTTTCTGATGTATCTCTCCGTAACATCTGGAAGAACAGATGCATTATTCCAAGTGTTGATTTAAATGTATAATACTTGTCACTGATCAAACAACACATGCAGGGTTGAGATAACAGTTAAATGTACACAACATAAACTAAACATCAACACGTTTAATGCATATCCTGTAGATCTCGGTCAAACATATAACATGTTTGGGTCAAATACTTTTCTACTGCAAAAGAGCATGACATATTTGATTGTTTGCTTGAGACTGCTTAGCATGAATTGCAGCTTTCAGACCATGCAATGGTTTCCAGTCAAATAAAATGATCTATAAAGCATTTGTTGCTGTTGGTCACAGCATGATTTACAGAACTATCCAGGGCAAATACAAGTCAAGTCCAAAACAAGAAAACAAACACATTAAAAGGTAAAATATGAGGCAAGAGCTTGTGTGGTGTGTGTGTGTGTGTGTGTGTGTGTGTGTGTGTGTATCTTCCTTGTGTGCAGATGTGCATGTGTTTACACCTGTGTGGACGAGATATAGGAATCTATAAATCTATTTGAGAGGTAGAATCAGTTGAACACAGTTTATGTTATGGACTTCAAATGCAGTTTGACTAATTTTGATGTTCATCCTCAGCATCATTCAAATTCAAATTTTACCAGTCCTTCTGTACTTATTGGCCTTACTTTACGCTTCAATAAACCTGCTAAACAACTGCTAAGCCCCAAAGCTGCTCTCTGAAGCTATAATTAAAGCATGTCTTTGTAAATTT
Source organism: Hoplostethus mediterraneus (assembly GCA_034670385.1). Classification (NCBI taxonomy): domain Eukaryota; kingdom Metazoa; phylum Chordata; class Actinopteri; order Trachichthyiformes; family Trachichthyidae; genus Hoplostethus; species Hoplostethus mediterraneus. Next base: position 2,172,409 of record JAXDDW010000064.1, read on the forward strand.
GATGATGTTTTAGTGAATTACTTTAATTGGTTAGCATAATAACAGTACGTAAGGTGTTGGGGTCTGCTTCTGGTTAGCCCATAAGCAAGTCTCCACCGTTCACCATTTTTAGCTGCAGTGGCCCTGACTGTGTTTCATGACTGTGAGTCAAGTTGAGTCATTTAATTAATTATTAAGTATTCTGGGCTAATATGTAGTTTTTAGTTAAGAAATCATGTGAATGTTTCAGTGTAGAATTTAAATTCAGTCAAACAACTCAGGTATTCTGAAAATGTTTATTTGTTAATAAATGTACATACAGATTTTATTTTGTCATTAAGGCTCTGTTGCATCGCCCTCTGTGCAATGTAATTAAGACATGGGGAGTGTTCAATAGCATTTCTCCAAAACCGCAACAGCCGAGCCAGACGCCAACTACACTATGTGTACCGGTGAAGCAGCCTACCATACGACAAAGTCTATACCCCACTTTATCTCTCTCAAAAGGAGATGCAGTGACGAGCTGCAAAGCTATTGCACTTCTGGATCTGGTTGGTCAAGCTAGGCACCAGCTGCCGTGTGGCCATTCCTTACTTGGCAGAAGCTTAGCAGATAAGCTGCCAACAAGGAATATACTATCTACATGAAGAAAAAAAAAACAATGTGCATGGTGGAGCACGCACGTGTCGTGGGCCTAGGCACTCACCCTGGCCTACGGCACAACTTTAAATTGATGAGATAACTTCAAAAGTCAAAATTCTGAAGAAAATGTGTGTGCTTGCCTCAATGTGGTTAAACATTTAGTTTAAATATGTTAAGAATTTGATTATGTGGCGCTGAACAACATTAATTTCTTAGCCATAAAAGTCCTTCATTATCCATTCATTAATTGAAAAATAATAATCAATAATATTGAATATCATTTCATATTTATAAGTAAATGGGTGTCGCTAGGTGATTCCTCATGGTTGGAAGTGTTACTAGGTGGTTGCTAAGTAATTAACAGTGGTCACTAGATTATTGTGAAGTGGTTGCGAGATGATTACTAGTTGATTCCAGGGTGTTACAAGATGGTTAGTAAGTGTTTACTAGTGGTTGCTAGGGAGTTATAAGGTGATTAGGCGTCTGCATACATGTGTGGGTGTTGGCCACAGACGTTGAATAGTGAACAAGGCCAATGTATTAATGTAGCGATCTGCACACATCGACACAGTTTTTGTAATGTTTAAGATGTTGTTTAATAAATGAACTGGACCAAACATTATTGGGTAAACAATAAGCCCAAATTAACATTTACCATTGGTCAACAGATCTGTCTCAATTAGAAAAAGAAAGTCAAGAGCACACTAAATAAAATGAAATAAATGGCAATACTCTGTACTCCATCTGTAGTACAATACTGAATGTATAGTACTATGCTGACATACTAGTGGAAAATCTTTAAAAAATTGTTATTTGTAAATTAGGTTGTATGAAGACAAATGAACATTATCATTAACGTTAACGTTCATCATTATTGACTTAGCCTATTTGTAAAGGAAAAGAAAGGTAGGATGTTCAACTAATCTATGTTATTAGCAAATTATTCTATAAATATTATTATTGTCATTAACCTGTGGGTTATTTAGTGTTTTACAATTGCGTTATACATGGTCATTTGCATGTCTGGTTTGAAAGGGAACCATAAAGAGACCATAAAGTTAAACCCATTGCCTTTTTAGCTCAATGAGTAGTGCATGAGACTCTCAAGCTTAAGGTTGTGTGTTCAAACCTCACATAGTCTTAGTTGTCACTTGATTTTTTTTGTGGTTAATCATAATGAATCGATTCATTCATGAATGAATTTATTCACTTGTATCGGGTGGCCGGAAAGAATCGAGTTAGTTAAACGAGCCGGTCCCATCACTAAGTAGTAACAGAGGTACAGAAGGAGAGATGGAGAGCTGTTATGTGTGAAACGCCACCACCTGCTCTGCTCTGAACATTCTGCCATTCATTGCTATGGTGCCAAAAAATTGCGATTTAACTTAAATAACACAAAAAGGATAATCATATGTATATAACATCCACCTGTGTTAGCAATACATATCAAACTTCCGACTCAATGTCACTTAGGATATACCGGTGTTTTTTTTAGGTTTGTACCAATTTTTACATAATTCATGGTAGTGTCTGAACACAGTCAGCGTTTTTGGAGATATTAGGGCTCATTTTCAGGTATTCCGAAGAAGCCATTTTTGTACAGTATGAAAAACAAGTTCCACAGACTTGAACATTGCTGGATCATCCATCATGGTAAACATGGACCATTGTTTTTCTCAAAGTTTTCCTTTTTTATTATTATTTCATTGAGCCTGTTGACTGTTTTTATATCAGTGTGCACATTACATTATGCTCTGTTTACTGTCAATCACTTAACACTCACAGGAAGAAATGGAAGTCTCCACCAGGAAAAAATCCTTTGAATCGTGTTGCCTTACAAACTTTATTGTCACATCCCTGTCTTCTTATTTGGGGCATATTTGTTAGGCAGGACTGCAGCTAATTTCAAGCTAGGTTAGACACCATAGTTTGTATTTTAAAACTGATAAAAAATTAATAAATGTTAAAAATGTAATTACATATATGCCATTGCATTGCAAAATGATGGGAGAAATGTAAACTAGAAACAGACAATAGTAAATACTATGCTATAACTCAGGCATGTGATTGGCAAAGGACAAAAAAGCAGGAAAATCTACAGAGCGCAGAGTACGGTGCGGCGCGCGCGCACACACACACACACACAAAAGAGAGCTACCCGAAGTCGAGAAGAAAAAAAAAGTGACAGCATAATATCATATCAGGCCTGTGGTATATACTTAAATATATCAGAAATTATATTTAATATACTCAGATCAATAAGAGACAGATGTTAAGTAGTAAATTACATTTTTTTATTTTCAGAACTAGTTCAATTATGTCCTCAATGTCCAACAATGTCCTCTCCTTAAAACACACCCTCAGGCTGCCTAAGTGAGGTCTTACTAAATCAAACACTGTCACACTTTACTCATTATGCCTAGTGTACTTTGATCGAGCGCATTTGATCGGGCGCAGTTGTCCCAATGGATTACGTTGCAGCCATAGAAGCCCGTTTCACAACTGCCGGCTGATGCGATTCCCGGCAATTCCAAAACTTTTTGTACCTATTTTGGGGTATAAATGACAAATATACGTAGAGCCAGAGGTTTAAAAATAGCGGAATTCACCTTTCTCAAGTTTCTCAATTCTAAAGCTATCAGTGAAATTATGGCCTGTACTAGTCAACATCAACAATGTTTAAATAGGGCCTGTACCATGGTAAATTATGCATACAATAATTACCATTTTACCATGGTAAAACTAAAATTACCATCAAACTACTATGACAGTTTTTTTGTTAGGGTAACCTGGCCTCATCCACCACTAGATGGCATTCTTTTACTAATAAATTAATGGGATCCGTCAAGTTTATTAGTGGAAATCTAGCATAAGAGAAGCTCATCTGACACTACAATAATGTTAGCTGAAAAGACATAACATACATAATCTACAGAGCTAATGATATTAGTCAAAACCATATAAAATAGTCAGCCAACTGAAAAAAGCGAATGACCTTACCTCAGGTGATCTCGCCACTCACTCAAAATGAGCCATACAGTGCAGGGAGGGAGTGCTGTGTTCACAGACAAGAGTTTTGAAGAGTTCAAGAGTTCACTCATATGAGCTGACAGAAATAAACTGTAGGAATCGTTAAGGAGATTCATCCGTCGCAAGGTGATCTACTGGAGCAATTCCAAAACTTTTTGTAGGTATTTTGCGGTATAAATGACGAATTTGTACACATTGAGCCCAGGTTTAAAAATCAATAGTAATTTAGCTACATAAAAACAGTGAAATAACAAGCATCATGGCAAGCCATGATGCCAAGGACCCTGCGATACGTGAAAATCAATCAATAACTTATCATCTGATTGATCATTCGACAACAAAGTCAAAGTAGACCTGTATTGTAGACATATCACAAGGATTAATCTTGACAGAGCTGAATTATCCGATCCGAAACGGCGATGTTCTTGTCAAGTGACGATGAACTGACGCACAAGCGCAACTGGGGTACCAGGTGTGGAATTGGGCATGTTGAGCTCGAGCTGAGCTGATTTAATTTGGGCAGCTCATAACGCCCCCCCGCCCCAATTTTTTTTAGTGGATCTGCATGATTCACTTGGGTCACATTTTCAGGTTGGAAAATCCGGAATTTCGGCAATAAGAAATAAGTTCAGGTGTTATAATACCCCCTAGTTCAGTCTACAGTCTCATGCCCATATGACTCTTTGATTTGATTTGGGATTCTTTGTTGAGTCATTTGAGATCTCTAACTCAGCCTGAATCGGATCATATCTTTTCCTCTCAATGCCCAGGAGTCAACCTTGTTGTACAAAAACAAATAGGAACTTCCTTCAAAAATACCATATTATCTTTAAAGTACTGAGGATCCCTTCAGTAAAAGTTGTATCAGTTAAGGACTTAATATACGTATTTGTTCAAATATTGTATCAAATATTTTGTATATTTTGTTTTGTCATTTTTTCCAAATAGTGGATATCTCATTTGAGAAAAAAACTCTTTTGATTCAACATAGACATTACAAAAAATAATCCGACAGCAGCTTGTGCAAAAAAAAAGCTTGTGCACATGTTGTTTCTAACATAAGATATGTTGAAAATTAATTCATAAATACGTGTCTGATGATGTGTAGAAAATGACCATGACTAGCCATGACTAATGGCAAAGCTCAATATGAATGACCCTAGCATTGAGGGTTGAATAGAGAAACATTTAGTCACTGATGTCTCCTTTGGCTTTGGTCTTCCAGGTTTTGATGACCGGGACACAGACCTGTTCTTGTGCGACACTAACACATGCAAGTTTGATGGGGAGTGTCTAAGAATTGGGGACACGGTAACGTGTATCTGCGACTTCAAGGTAAGACCTGATGTTTTCACTTTTTGAGGCTTTTTGAGGTTATTTGGTGTTGATAGTGGACCTTGTGATCCACAAGGGAGAAGGGTTGGACATAAATAATGTGTTACTTGGGGGATTATTTTGAGTAGTACATCACTGAGTGATGTTGCTGTGCATGGCCTACATTCACAAGAAATCTGCATCAGTTGGTGTTTTTTGTAAAGGAGAGTGGGCGGTCCACTTGCTCTCTGTATGTTTTTGGTTGTTCTTTATTTAGACAGTAGTAAAGTAGCAAAGGAGACAGGAGGGGAGACACAGGAAATCCCTGGTGAAATTAGAATATAGGCCAGTGTGGGCCACATATGGTTTCAGAGGAGGGGAGACTTAACCGCTCAACTATCTCTGTACACTACATCATTTGGTTTTACCTTGTACAGCAAAACAGAGATTGGGCATGAGATAAAAGATGATAGATAAGTGCTTCCTGTTATTGAGGTTTTGGAATATGAACAAGTGCTGGCTAGGGGTCATTCTCACTACCTACTTACTTTGCAACACAACATATGTTTATAGACAAATGTAAACACACAAACTAGACACAGATCACATATCCTTGAATGTACTGATTCAAGAATATTGCTATTAGACCCAAGCGAATTGATTGCATGTTGCATAGCATGAGTACAATTTATAGTTCCTCGTAAAATCCCACATCACTCCCCCTGCCCATCTTACACTTTCTACATTCATCAGCACTGCCATTGGCAGGACCAAAGATTGAAACCTCTTCATTAACAGCATAAATCTGGGAAATTATGCTATTCTATATTATGACTTATGAAAAAGTGGCAAAGCAGTCAGCCGAGTATTGATTTTGGTATAACGTTTGTCTGCTATTCCGACTATTATGCTATGTAGTGCCTAGATAAATGAAGCTGCTGAGATCTACAGACATAGTATGAGTTCTGATCCAGTGCTTTTATCAGTGAGTCATCGGTCCAACCAGACACTAGTCACGCTGACACTCAGTTGGTCAGCAGCTTTTATCTTAATTTCGTACTTCCCTCAGAGCGAACATTAGCAGAGGCCTGTAGATAAATTACATTACAGCCATTCCACATTGGGAAATCTCACACTGATATTGCTGTCGCTGGGCACTGAGGCCCCCTTTACGCTGTCCAGAAAGAGCAGGTCACACTGCTTTCATTTCTTGCATAATACCATAGGTCTGAGGTCAACTCAACTATGCATCTTCTTCTGAAGATGAAGACTTGCTCATTCAGGACTGTCAAAGGTGATATGAATATGCTATATGAATTCACATTTTGGGTTGATTTTGCTCCTGTTTTAACTGAATGCATGCATGCACAAACACATATGTATGACTCTACAGAAACAGGGGTGTAAAAGTCTTGAAATTTCTATTTTCCCCAATTCTAAAGAATATGTGTTAGTTCAAGTCTAAGATACACAAATCTACTAAAGGTACAATCACACATTTTTACATATTTTCAGAGTTTTTCAGAATTTCTCTCCTTTCCAAAATGTGTCACTACCGTAACAGAAAGAAAAGCTGAGATTAAATTAGTAAAATACCTCTTGATTTTTCCAATGAATGTTCCCACTGTGCTGAACATTTTTAAAAATGTATCTAGATTATTAAGTAATAGTAATTTAGAATAAATATTTAATCAAATTTCAAATTTTATTTTTCAAGATGAATCAAAAGTACCATGTTTTCTTTCGTTGTGAAAGAAAATTGATCTTATCAACTGCATTTTTTATTGAATTTCTTTTTTTGAAAAATATTTTATATTGAAAAATTTGAGTTCAGAACTTGTTTTGATCAACATATATATATTTTTTATATTTAACTTAGCATTATGTCATACAAAGCCCATTAGGTCATAATGTAATTTTCTTCTCAAACCTAGTTATTTTAAAACACTTTTTTTGGTGCAGGTGCAATTTGAACCACTGTAGAATCACCCATATACACATACACACACACAACCCCAAGTAATGGGGAGGTGCAGGGGCTTTGTGAAGAGGAAGTGAGTTTGATGTTGTGGAATCAATGGACACTATTCATTGCCAAGATGCATTAGATTCACCTCACACTGACTCTTAAAGGAGTCAAGACTTCCAATCACTAACCAGAGTTACTAATGCTCCCAAGCAACAACCCCTGTCATGCCTGACCATGACTTGCTTTTGACAATAATAATTGTCACAATAATACCATACCCTAACTAGTCACAATGTGGGGTCAGTGGGGTCCAAAAGCTATACAATTGTTTTTATTCAGTTGATACTTCTTATTCAAGAATACATTATTTAGAACTCTGAAACTCTGATCTGATACAAATTTAGATCTTTGAGAAATGCTCATTTGAAATATATATATCTTGTTTGCACACCATTTGGTTTTCTCAAATTGTTGGCACATCATATATTCCATTCAAATATTAACACATGTATGTTCCTAATACATGTAATGCTTCTAAAAGTGTGAATTGTTTTGCTCTTTTAACAACTAATACTAAATTAATATGGTCCTCTATGCGTTACTTACACTAGTACTAGTGCTTTAACTTTGAAAGAGGAAATATGAACAAATTTGGATTCGTTTTTGATAAATGATGAAACAAAATAGTTCTGGGTAGTGGTCACAGACCCCACTGTATGTCCTTATAATTCATAAAAAAATCACAATAGCTGCTGGGCAAGCTATCTTTATCATTGAGGTTTTGTGAATGACTGGTCACAGTGTACCTCGCTTCCCATTGGAGCCGCCCATTCTAAAAATATATGCACTCATAGTAATCTAAGGCACTTTGAATGAAGGTGTCCGCTAAAGGGCGAATGGCAAGTTTCAATGCTATGCTGTGATAGCGCTCTTCAATGCTGTGATAGCGCTCTCGTAATATTGGTGTTATTGTGGTTGTTTTATTGTCATTTTAAGGGTTTCAAAACTACAGGAAGTTGTCCATGATAGTGGCAGGTCTTAAATGGAAACTGTTGTGATTGGAAGGTTTTATGTTGGTTCTATTCATCTATACTCCTGCAACACAGTGACAAACACACACTTTTGTTTTCATGCAGTGTACATTTTTTATTGTTTTTTTATCAGATGTATAACATTTCAGAGGCACAAAATGTAGTACAGGACATTGTAATAAGATAGTGTTAAACTGGGATTCAAACCACTGCTGCCTTTTGTACAGTATTTCTAGCACAGGCCATACAACACACATATCTGAAACTGAATTTTCTGATCTGATTTATGTCAAGTGTCCTGATTTAGGTCATCATTCTGGTGCCAATTAGGTTAAAACAAAAAGAATTGCAAATACTATTTGACCTGGTTCTGCTAGACATCTGAGCCACTGGGACACCGCATGCCTCTAGGGTTATTAATTAATACTTTTTAAACCATTACTTATACATTTAAGTTAATTAATAAGACATTCTTATCAGGAATGACAATCTACCAACAATAAGATAATGATCGATAGAAAAATACAGAAATAATTGCATAGATTAAAAAAAGAGGAGCAAAGTAATTAGGTGGTAAGTGCAAAAAAAGGCATCTGATAAAATGTTTGTAGACGTGTCTAATAAAATGTTTGCAAGCATGTCTTTGAAAATATCAATGGGTACAAAAGAGTCCAGATTTAATTATTTCTGAAAGGAGTTCAAGTTACAAAAGGGCAGGGAATCAGAAAGCATTTTGTGTGCTTTTGGGATAAATAGGTTTGTTTATGAGGTAGATCTCAGATAGCAGAAGATTATGTGTGGAATATCCATAAAAGCCTCCAAGGTTTAAAGGGGCCGCTGCTGAAGATTTTGTCAATGAATGGGAGACTAAAGATATCATGTATGATGTTAATATGTGACGTGTCACTATGTCAGCATTACTCAGTAGCTCAGTGAAGCTTACACCACACCCGGGTCAAGTGCTCTAAATGGATGGGGTTTGCCAAAGCAGTTATATGGAATATGGAAGTCGATTACTATACTTTTCATTGATTGACACAATCTGAATTACCTGAGACTTCTGAATTGCTGTAAACCTAAATAATACTATTTTACCCATGTGTGGTTCGCACTCAGGGCTTGAAATGTGTGAACTGTTTTTGTATTTGTTTGTTGTTATTATTATTATTACTGCTTGAAGCCCATGTTGGCAAACACCCATGCGGACATCTGTGGGTGACACCCATACATGTCCGCAGACGCAGTAGCATAAATCAGGCTAAAGACAGTGGGTATCAATGCCGTTTGTGTCAAACCAAGATGGCATCCCGTTTCCATGACAAAGGATGTGAACAAAGGCAACGGGTACTTGTCTACTTTCAAGACTCCTTAGCCTTGTTTTGTGTAGTAAATAATCGCCATCAGACTTTTACTGTGACAGTCTGGCAGTAATCAGATAAAATAGTTTGGATGTAGTTTGACCGCGCTTATTAATAAATGAAAACAAATATGTGGCATAGCGGCGATAGAGCTTGAACATTAAACTTATCGCATTCACATTATTTAAAACTGTGCCTTACACATTACAGCCTTACACCTTACACTGTGCCTTTTTAGTCAGTCTTTGACAGCACTAATCTCTTTCCATATTTGGCTTTGTGCTGTGGTGTGAACTTTTGGTTGGGATAAACTTTTAATTTAAAACAGAGGTTGTGATTAGTTGAACACAATTAGAAAAAAAAATCAAGATAAGGCTAAATGTACTCAGGGGAAACCTCCCCTTGTCCCTTGGCTCTAGACCAAGATATATAATATGTCACAGGCAAAATGAATGTGTAGCACATCTTGGTCTCCAAGTTGCCTGTGACATTTATTAAGTCAAGGCGGAGGAGAAAGACGGGGGAGTTCGGGAGGGATTGGGCAGGGCCTCTCTCTCCCCAGGAATGGAACATCTGTGTCAGCTCCTCTGCGGCTCTGGCTGGCCTGTCAGACAGCATTACAGAGGAGCTTGTCTCCTGGGGAGCTGGGGAGACTCCTCAGGGATGAGTAAAAGGGCTGGGCCCTAATCAAGAGAAGACTGCCAAGCAGTTAAATAGCAGAAGCACAAGCCAGCCACCTCCCAGTCACCCTCTATCTCTCTCCATCTTCCTCCCAACCTCCCTCATAACAGTAACTCCCTCTCCCTCATTTCTCCTCCATCATTCTTTGTCTCTGTCTCTGTCTCTCTCTTCCCTGTCCAAATAGCTATAGACAGAGAATGATGCAGGATTGAAGCTTCAATCCTGCATCATTCTATATCTTTCCCTTCCCTCATAAGGAATGGACCAGCGTTCATAAACATAGCAAGTCATCATGGGAACAGAGTTGACACGCCTTTCCTTGACACTTATCTGTCCAGGGGTCTGAGGAATACAACATTGTGTCAGGCATGAAACAGGTTTTTCACTCTGCCAGTGGCCCTCAGGGATCTATTGTTGGTCTGTTTTTCCATTGACCCTCTCTGACATTGGCTGCTTCTAAGTGTGGTGTTGTCTAGCTAAAGTTGAGTGCGAATAAAACAAAAACTGAAACCTCTCTGGACATGTGGCTTTCAAATGGCATTGTAATTCAAATGTGGGTAACCAGTTGCCAAATTTGATCACAGAGAGTGCAAGTCTTGGAAAGAAGACGTAGAAGAAAGGGTAATTAGTGGAGACATAAGTTTGGATCAACACCGTTTTCAAGTCCAATCTATTTTGGAAACCAAGTCAAATTAAATTTGACCTGTCAGTGATCCTTATGTCTGTGCATCTCTAACCATCACCACACCACTGTCTTTGCTTTTTAGTGAGCCCTCATGAAAGCCTCTCTGGTTTCTGTTTCCCATGTGAAGGAAGTTCTCCACACACACACACACACACACACACACACACACACACGCACATACCTCCCGCAATGTCAGGAACACTGCACCAGACATTAATCACATGTTGAGGGGGCTAGCTGCCGGAAAGAAAAAAGGCACATTGGAGACCCAGAGGAATCTTGGACAAGAGGGTCTGTCTCTTGTCAAGAGCCACAGGTGCTCTCTGCCACCACCATAACCATTAAGACATCTCGGTCAGGCTTTGATTAGTGCGTGAAGGCATAAGTAAAGATTGTGCCTGAGGCTTCTCCACAACTGAAGACAAGTTGAGTGGAAAAGCGAGAGTGGTGCATGGTACAGAGCAAGCAGAGATAGGGTTTCATCAGAATTAGAACGTGCTGGACAGTGCTGTTGCCATCCTCTGAGGCTAGCCCTAGTTTTGTGGAGATGTTTATTATTGATAGAGGTGGATGATAGCCTTGGGATGAATTGCATAATCTAGAGCCATCTCTAATGGATACAGGAAATGGATCAGGCTATCAGTCAGGTCTCTGTGGATGGGGGAATGTGCCTGTTTGTGTTTGTGTGTCTCCCTTTCTGTGTGCGTGTGTGTGCTAGGGTGGGGCGATGATGTACTCCCTCTTGTCAACCGATCGTCAACGCATATATAGCCAGTCCTTGATAGCTACCACACACACATTGTGCGTGGTGTAGGCATGATGACTTGAATATAACAGCTTTTTTTCTTTTTTCTTTATCTAACAACAACATTAATAACAGCAACAATAATACTAACAACAATGACAGTAACGACAACAATAATATTATTGATAATAACCATAATAACAGTAGTAATAATAACCAAAATAACCATATATTTGATTAGAAATGAAGGAAGTATTTAAGTAAATTATAACTACACATTATAATAATAATAATAGAGGGAAGGAGAGTGAGATGAGAAAGAAAAGGAAAAAAAAGGAAATGCCGGAAGAGAGGGATAGATTAGAGGGGACGTGGGGTGGGCAATAATGTAATGGCAGATATGTGTGTCTTGTTGTGGGTGGTGGACAGGCAAAAGGAGGTGTGATGAGTGAAATCGGTGTGGAAATTAGGATTTTAGAGTATTGATGAATGGATCCCAGGTTATGTCAAAATCAGCGGTTTGGTTTTTGACGGAGGCAGATCATTTTTCCATTCGATTAGTAGATTTTTGTGTAATATTGATTGTGTTCCTTGACTTCCAGTTCATGAGGATAGTTTTCTTGGCGATGGTTAGGGCTGTGAAGAGTATTCTACTGCATATGTTGTTTAAGTTGATGTTGGATATGCCTCCTAGTAAGCAGAGAGGAGGGGATAGCCCAGAAGAATAGAGAGGCTGTCAGTGATGTCCCGCTAGAATTGTTTAATGGGTGTGCAGTCCCATGTGGCATGCATGTAGCTGTCTGTGGTGTTTTCTGTGCAGTCTATAAAACCCATTTTAAACATCCTTTTCCCTGTGTAGTGTACTCTATGAATAATCTTGTATTGTATGAGTTGCATGTTTGTGTTGGTGGACATGGTGGAGAAGATGTTTTTGCAGATTTGGGTCCAGAAGTCGGCACTTTTTTTGAAGGGATGGATATTGTTAGGTTGGGTGTGGAAATTATCTTATAGATTTGGGATAGAATGTCATGTCTCCGGCCGTGACTCCAGTTTTCCCCTATATTTCCCTGTGTTCCCTGCCTCCCTTGGGTATCTCCACCTCCCCTCTCATTGTCAGTCTGTGTGTGCGTGTGTGGCGTGGGTGTGGCTCTCCCTCTCCTGGCTCCTGTCTCTCCTCCACACCTGTCTCCAATCCACTCATCAACCCAGCAGTATAAAAACCCTGACTCTTCACCTACTCTTCGCCAGATTGTTCCGCCAACTTCTGTGGTAGTTGTGCTCTTTACCTATGTTGCTTGAGTATCTCCCAGTGTTATCTCGTGCCTTACTAACATATTCTCCTGTGTCCAGGATTCCTTGAGCCCTCTTCCCAGTGTGTCTCATCATTCCACCCACGCCACTTCAACCTTCCTGTCTGCTTCCCCCCTCATCTGCTTGCCTGCCTCAGCCTCTCATCTCCACCCATGCTACCCCTTCACCTCTGAAAAAGTGGGATGAAGTTGAGATTGGCTAACTGACAGCCTAGGGGAAATGTTGATTCCTAAATGTGTGATATTACTAGTGCGCAGAGAGAGAGAGGTGGTGTTTGGACTGCCACATCCCAACTATTAGGGCTGAGTGGGAGAATGGTGGCTTTAGACCAGTTGATAGTGTAGTCTGAGATTTTAGAGAAAGTGTTTATGAGGCGGATGGTTTCGGGTAATGTAGAGGAAGGATTTTGTAGATAAAGTAAAATGTTGTCTGCATAAAGTCTGATCTTATAGTGCATATGTTTTGTTTGGATTCCTGTAATGTTGTTTTTGACAGATAGTTGCTGCAAGTGGTTCTATGAAGATGGCGAATAAAGATGGGGAGAGTGGGCATCCTTGCCTAGTACCCTTGTGCAAAGTGAAGCGTTGTGATATTAGTCCATTGGTGGTGATTGTGGTCATTGGTGATGTGTACGAAACTTCCTACCTAGAAATTAAAAGTGTAGAAAATAAAAATTCCCAATTTACTCTGTCAAATGCTTTTTATGCATCCAATGAGACTATGGCTGTTGGTGAGTTTGTGTGAGATGTGTAATGGATTAAGTTAAATAGTCTGTGTAGGTTGTTAGATGAGTGTCTTCCTTTTATTAAAGCCAGTTTGGTCTGCGTGGATGATAGATGGAGTAACTGTTTTGATTCTTAATGCTAGGGCTTTGCTAATGATTTTCGTGTCTGTGTTGATGAGAGATAAGGGGCGATAGCTTGATGGAGAGGTGGGGTCTTTATCGGGTTTTAGTGAAAGAGAGATTGTAGCAGTGTTCATGTCTATTGAAAGTTTTGACTTGTTTAATTTCAGACGTTAATCTGTTGAAAACGGCTAGAGTATTCCAGAAGTGTTTATAAAACTCAGCAGGGAAGCCATCAGGTCCTGGTGATTTATTGGGGAGCGTGTCTATGTTCCCTCAGCCGTATGTTCCCTCAGATCAATACCTCCGCCAATGAGGTAATGTTTTGGCCCCTGTCTGTTTGTCTGTCTGTCTGTTTGTTATCGGATATTGTTAGCACGTTATCTCAAAAAGTTATAGACAGATTTTAACATGGGCCAAGGAAGAATTGTTTAAAATTCCACGTGTATTTGCCAAAGGGGTGCCAATGGGCGTGGCATGTAATAAAAAGGCACATAAGTTATGGGCAGATTTACATGGAAAAAGTGCATAACTTCCCTTCGGGGAACCCCAACAGCACGTTATGGAAGGACCGAGGGAACATGGGGCTGAGAGAACATAGGGCCTAATTTGGATGGAAAAAAAATTCATAGGTGCTGAGGGAACATGAGTTTGAGCGAATTGTGGAATTCTGTTATTGTAAACGGTTTCTCAAGTGCATTTGCTTGGTCTTCAGTAAATTGTGGTAAATCAATATTGCTTAGAAATGTGTCAATATCTTCTTGGCTTGGTTTGTGTGTTGATGAGTATAGGTTGGTATAAAAATCTTGGAAGGTCTTATTTATTTCCTCAGGTGATTTTCCCTGCTGAGTTCATAGTCGATGGGATTGTTGTTTTCTCTTTGTTTCGCTTGATTTGATTGGCCATGTACTTTCCAGATGTATTCAAAATGTTTGTGTCTGAGTCTGAGTAGGAGGAATTGAGTTTTCCTATTTGTATGTTCATTCAGTTGGAATTTGTACTTCCGTAAGTCATTCTGGATTTGTGCTGTGGGGTTATTTGCGTTGATGTTCTCTAGTTCTTTAATCTTTTGTTCTAAGTACCTTTCCTGTTCGTTTTCTTTCTTTTACTTGTGTGTGGAATATGATGTGATTTTTCCTCTTAAAACCGCTTTCCCTGTTTCCCAAAGTAGTGATGGTGCTATTTCTGGTGAATCATTTATTTCTAGGAAGGAAGCCCACTCTTTTTAAAATAGATATCAAAGTCGGGGTCATCAAGTAAAGATGTATTGAATCGCCATCTGTTGGATGGTTTGCGAGAATGGTTGATATTCCAGGTGAGGGGGATGGGAGAATGATCACTAATGGTAATGGGGTGTATTAGTATGTCTGAGATTTTAGAAATAATTGAGTTACTGTTTAAAAAGCAGTCAATGCGAGAGTAGGAATGATGAACCGGTTTAAAAAAAGAAAATTATCTAGTGGTCGGGTGTTTTAATTGCCAACCATCGCCAAGACCAAAATCACACATGAACTGTTTAATTGTTTCTGTGGGTTGGCAGTTATGTGTACTGTTTGAATTGTTAGACCTGTCTAATGATGGGTTCATGAATGCATTGAAATCTCCTCTGATTATTATGTCCGATTATTATTGGACAGATTGAAGAGAGAGGTGAAAAAGGTGTTGCAAAAAGATGAGTCATCATTGTTTGGTCCGTAGATACATGCAATAGTGAATGGGCTGTTGTGTATTGTGATATTTATTATAATAAATCATCTTTCAGGGTCTGTGATGGTGGTGTTATGAATAAATTGTGTATTATGTATTGTTACCCCTCTTTGCCTGGAGTTGAAATGGGTGGAGAAGAGTTGATTAAATTGTGGTGTTCTTAATTTATGGTAGTCAGATTTGGATGCATGAGTTAGGGGTGGGCGGTATAACGGTTGAACCGGTATACCGGTAGAAATCAGTGCCAAGGTAGATATTTGAGGAAGGCTACATTTAGGCTCTTTGAATGAAAAAATATTTTTTCACATAAACACACAAAGCTAGCGAACTGCGCACTGCCATTTAAAGATAATAAACTAGTTTGTGGAAAAATATGATGTGAAAAAGTTGGTCCATTATTGGCTACTAAAAAAAAACATGAGTAGTGCAACGTAAACCCCGACGTAAACAGACGCATGCTTTCTGAAGATGCATGGTGAAATGGAGGGCAGCGAGCATGATGCGGGAGTTCCCGTTCCCGATGAAAACAAAGAAGAATTAGTTAGAAAGAAAGGTGCTTCGTCCATCATCTGGACGTGGTCTGGGTTGCCGGTTGCCGGTGGTGGTAACACGAGCAATCTGTTTTATCACCTCAAAACAAAACATGTCCGTGAGTATGAAAAGAGTACTACGATGCGCGCAGACACAAGCAGTTGCACAATTGCACAATAAAACATTCATAAACACTTAAGTTCAATGTCAATTTTGTCATAATATACAGATTACAGAATACTAATGGAAGAGCCCAGTAGAAACCTCATAGTTAACCCCCCGGGAATAAATTGTTACCATCCCAGAGTCTTGCACTGCTCCTAAAAATGTTTTTATTATTATTATAAGAAAAACAAATATACCGTGATATATACCGTTCCTGTCCAAAATTCTAAATACACCATGATATAAATTTTAGGCCATACTGCCCACCCCTAGCATGAGTTTCTTCTAAAATATATATATTATATATATATATATATATATATATAATATATATATATCCACTTGTAATTTGTTTATGTGGTTGAGTACCTTAAGTCTTTTTGCCTGTGAACCAATTCCACAGATGTTCCAAGTTACAAATTTAAGTGAATTCATGGTAACAAGATGCGGGAATCTGTTGTTGGAATGGTTTTTGTGTTTTGTGTATGTCTGTGTGTGTGTATGTATGGGCATATTGGCATATATGCCTGGGTATGTTTGAGTGTAGATGGGTAGACTTTTCTCCCAGTGGACTTTTTTTCTCCCACTGCTAAGGTGCCAGGTGAAACCAAGGTGCATTTTCATGAATGCAAGTTAGCATTGCTAACTGAGGATAGAGAGGAGTTATGGGGTAAATGGGGGGAATGAGCGAGTGATTATGCTGGAATAGCCTAGACTAGAATAGCAAGGGGTTATTTTGCCATCAATGTATAACTCATTATAATTTATTATCAGTCCTTGCAATAGAGAAAAAGATGAACAAGTATTAGGCTGCAATTACAAGTGGTAGCACAAGACACTTAAATAAGTAAGCACACACAGGGACAAAACCAGCACCCTGAGGAAACTGGAGGAGGAATTGGAGGAACTGAGGAATCAATTTGGTGATCCATCGCCGATCCCTGTTGTATTAGTCCAAGCACCAAAGCCTTGTGTGTACATATTGTATGTGTGTACATGGGTGTGGGCTTCTTTGCAGATGTGATGCTAGCTGACTGGTACTGTTTAGCTCACTGATAACTCAAGAGCCTTATATCCAGCATTAAAATCCTAGTTCCAGTGGCAAAATTGGTAGGAAATTAAATACTTCACTTTAACAGGAATGTTAGTCATAAGGCATTAGATTACATTATAAACACAGTATGAATGCATTTTAATTGTTCTAATCACATGATGTAAAATTCTATAATTCACACATACTTTCTGGGTTATTAGCTATCTGGGAAATGTATAGCGAATAACACAGTCATAATGAATTTATATATGATATTGCTCATCATAGGGCATTATAATGCATGTGATTTTCTGTAGTAATTATAATATTTTGAGTTTGAGAAAAGTAATTGATCAAGTCTGGGCCACATTTTTTCAAGGGTCTAGTTCACTGCTTGGCAACCTTGTCTAAGAGTCTACAGTAAGTAGTTTTGCGACTACTTACTGATTGGCCATTGGTGAAGAAAGAATGGGCCTAGTAGCAACTGATTAGAATATCAATGTTAATTGCTGATTGTGGAGCTTCTGGCACTCTGTGGGGTCAACATAAGAGCTGAGAGTCGATGGT